>OX422214.1:524932620-525575120 GCA_949130495.1 Sambucus nigra
ATTAACCCTCATCAATAATGTATACCATCTTAACAGTGCAAAAATAAAAAGAAGAAGAAATGGATATTATTATAGTTTCTAGTACAGTGAGGAACTCCATAGAACAACAAGAAGGAAGAAGCAATGGAGGAAAGATAACGTTTGATCACAAAAGGTGAGGAAAAACAAAGGGAAACTCAACGATTATATAGGTACAATGATGACCCTTGATATTCAAGATTTGAAATGATTAACCGTACCACCATTTAGACTATCGATGGCGTCCCAAATCTTAAAAAGGCAAAATAACCAGAGTACTCCTCAACAGTTCGCCATTTTTCAAGATATTTACAAAACTGTCATTGCCTGAACACATGAAATGAAAATTAGAGAGAAATACTCCATTCTTTCATCTAACTTTTAAGTATGAAGTATTGGGGGCTTATATTGTAGCCTAAAAATATTTGGTCACTTGGACCAATAACACAGTGACACATGTCAACATTATCACGAGTCTTGCCACATTGGATCAAACCTGGTTAGCACAGGTACCTGCTGGTCGTCCATTATGTTGACCACATCCAAAAAGTCAAACCATCAATCATATGAAAAGCCACACTTGGGATATTCAACAGTCACCATACACATGCTCTTGAAAAGACACACATATGCATATTATTGTGTAAAGGTGTAAATGCTTGAATCTATAATAGCATTACACCTCTTGGCTTCCTACTTACTATAAGTACACTACTTCTCCCATCTGAGGGGGAAATCCTAAACACCTTTTCGACACCTTGTAACTATAACCCACAATTGGAATAAACCCTAAACCACCTTCACTTGTGGATGTAGGCTCATTTCCTGAGCTGAACCACGTAAAAATTCTCTATTGTCCCTTTATTTTTATTTATCAGTGATTATAAGTTTGGTAACTACAAGATAAAATAAATATCCAAATTTAGACAACAATAAACAAAATCCATTTTCCCTTGATTCCATCCAAGACTCAATAGCACAATGTCATGGGTTTTATTTTGTATTCCTAATGAGGTTTACTTAAGTTAAAATTACTAATTCCCATCATCTTTACCTTTGATCTTTGATGAATTATTCTGGATTCGGTCGAGAAACACCATTGTGGTCTTCTGCGATGATGGATTCTGGTGAACACACATTTGTCCTTAGAATGAAACCATCAAGTTTTTCTTCTCGCAAAACTGGCATTGTCATTGATTTCCACAACATAGAATTGTTTCAATCAAGCTTGATCAAAAAAATTATTCTTAGAGCATTTCCAAATGGCGAGTTACCATTATTGTTGTTTGTGGTTGCTGTAATAGTTGATGAAGAGTTGATTGAGATGATATTTTTAATTTCCATGATGGCATTGTCCTATAATGGCTTTGATACCAAGTGAAGTTTTGAGAAACAGAACATATAGAGAATAAAGTTGTATTGAATGTTCTAAGCTTAATGTTTACTCGGAGAGAGAACAATCTAATTTATAGAAAGGTTACAACTTTGCTACTGAGACAAAAGGGGAATTAAAAGTGTGGTATAGCAGGTGCCCATAGCTGGTCCATTTGAAGGCAATTGTACATAGTCCAGTTGTAAGATAGCAGGTGCCCATCACTGATCCATGTAAGGGCAGCTTACACAATCTAGCTATGAGAGTCATTTATCTTAACACACATTAGGTAAAGCAAGCCCAATACTCCAATGATCTTACTTTTCTACTTTCTTTTTTGACATAACAGTTACAAGGTTTAACTTGGCATGAGTTATGCATGCCTTTTATCATTTCGAGTATGGGTGGAATAACGATAAAATATTTGTCAAATCTATGCTTTACTAATTAGTAAGTCGTATCGGATTAAATGAGTGTAATATATTTTGCCCAAATTGAAATGACAACCCTCCAGATACATCAAATTTTGACAATTCAGCATCATCTTCAACCCTATGCATTGTTAATGTCTGCAACATCTGGTCTCTCGAAACACTTGGGATATAAGAGAGGATGATACTTGGGCAACATCCGAGAAACACATTTATATCTCTTAAGATTTTGGAATTTTCAGGCTTTCATTCCGCACTCGATTTCAGTATGCAGAACCAACCTACGCAACATCTGGTGTCTCGGAACACTTTGGACGAACTCTTAAAAATTCACGGTCAAAACTAGAGGAACACAATTAAATCTCCTAAAATTTCAAAACTATCAAGTGTTGATGGGGTTTTTTTTCTATCGATTATTTTTCATTAGAATTGTGCACTAGAGATAGGTGTTTTTTTTAATAGTGCGGAGATGGTGTATCGTACAGAAAGAAAAAACACAAAATAAGAATAAAGAGGGATATGGAGTAAAAAAAATTACAGAACTCGTGTAAATTGTCACATCTCGAAAGTCTATTTTATATTTTCATTAATTTTTTAACAGCAATTACGGAAATGGCATTTTAAATGTCTCACTACTTCAAAGGTAAATTGAGATAAAGATATTTGTTGGTGTAAATTGAACACTTTATGTACTAATATAAAATAAAATTTCATTTCATTTTAATTATTTGGAGAGAGAGGGGGGGCTTAGATTCTATAAAAGTGACATGACATATAACACAAAGTCTATTACATAGGAATAATAAAAGTCCCACTATAACATATAACAACCACATTCGAATTCGTAACACATGATTAGAACAATATACGAGACTAAATTCAAGGAGAACGAAGAAACTCGCTCAAGTGGAGTACTCTTAAAGGTGGGGCTTAACACAACACAATACCCCCTCTTATTTTCATTATAGTACTAGATTATCACCGAAAAAACCTTCATTCCACCATATGACACCATATGATTAACCTCAATTCACCTTGTAAAAACAGTAGATGTCACAGAAATTTATCATTAAGCCAAAAAATAATGACATGTATATTCGATTAAGTTGTGTACATATTACAAGTTATCCCAGCCACCTTGATTAACACTTGACAGTAATCGAAAAGTAACAAGCGAAGGTTTCTCTCAGTTTCAGTTGCTAATGTTTAAAGTATTATATGATGTGAATATGTGAATAAACTTGTAGAATTTGATTTAATCTGATATGTTAAATGTAAAACGATAATTGATATATGTGTTTGAGTTTGAGAGAGAGAGGGAGAAAGAGAAGGGGATGGGTATGCTTGGTGCAGTCTATGGTAGGGTTGATCTTGTAAGGAATGTATTACGAAACAAGAAAGTTTGAGAGAGAATAATAGTAGGGAGAGAAAAGAGAATTGAATTGTATTATAAAATGAGACTTCTTGATTGTTACAAGTAAGATGGCATCCTTTATATATAGGACCCTAAACATGAACTAACTAATAAACTAATCCAACTAACTAACAAACTAATATAATACTCCCCCTCAAGTTGAAAGTTATATGCAATATAATTTTCAACATGGAAATACGACAAGAAGAGTAAAAAAAATGAAATATAAATATGCATTTGCTTCCCCTTAAGCTGAATCGTCTCAGGGTACAAACGCCAATGAACTCCCGAAACGGAAGATGAATAGCAGGGGATGAATACCACAACTGCCTAAAATCTGGTGGTTGAACACCATTAAACCAGATGAAAAAAATGTTAATAGCATAAAGAGATGAATTGGAGCGACAAGCTACCAACAAAATCAGCCATAACAAGCTGAGAAAACCACTCATGGGCATACAAAAAATAACTAGGTGCTGAGGAAATTCGCAGGGCTATATACCAAGAATCTACGGGGCTCAATCATCCATAGTCTAGAAAAGAGGCTGTAGCATTGTCTTAACAGCAAAAAAGAGCCAACCAAGGGCGAAAAAAAAATATCTAAGTATATGAATCTGAATTGAAATCAGATGAACCAAAAGCACGTCCAAAAATAAACGTCAAGAAATGAAGTCCATAAAAAAAAAATTGTCTCCAGATCCCCACTGCTAGAAACTGGATGAAATGAGACAAGTTGCAATCTCTTGTACATGAAACTAGACAGGTTGCAATCAAGTATGCGGAAGAAAAATGTCCGATAAAGAACAAACCAACACAAAATCCATCGCCAACAACATTGGCAGAAACAGCACCTCAGTTGTACAGCACCACTTCTCAAGCCAATAAAGCTTTTCTACATTGTTGCTTTCGTAGAAATCCATCATAAAGGCCATCAGCTAACATGTTACTAGAACATCCATTCTTGAAAAACTCACAAAAAAGCAGACATTTCATCTTGCACCCAGTCAATCAATAGGATGCAATTGACGGATAAATGAGAGAGGCCCAGTTACAAACTTGATCCGTTGCCATCATAATAACCAAAAGGCATAAAATGACCCAAATACCCAAATCAACCATGGGTTCAACCGCCGCCATTTGCAGCGTTAACGATGACCTCATCAACTTTGCGTTGGAGATAGGAAAACAAGCCCTTCACATCCTCAAAATTCATAATTGAGTCAGTGGTGTCTGCTGTGGCTGTGGGTGGTTTAGGGAGGTCAGAATACAGCGACTATAAACGAGGAAGAAGCGGTGTTAAGAGGTCGAGCTAAATGACCCTAGGGAGAGAACCCATTTGATAAACCCATGATGAGATTTAATTTTGAAGAAACAGAAAAAAAAAATCTCCCATTGAAATTTCTGATTCCATTTCCATGTGAAAAAGGAGCCATCCTTGACTATAGATTGAAAGAAATAATGAAATCAAATAACAGAGATGATGAGCGGTATGTTTTCTACTGCTCTGATACCATATTACGAAACAAGAAAGTTTGAGAGAGAATAATAGTAGGGAGTGAAAAGAGAATTGAATTGTATTATAAAATGAGACTTCTTAATCGTTACAAATAAGATGGCATCCTTTATATATAGGACCCTGAACATGAACTAACTAATAAACTAATCCAACTAACTAACAAACTAATCTAATAGAATGCTAACACTGCACTTGTCGGGGAAACTTGCAGCATAGCTATATTTGATGACCTTGATGGAACTGCCGATTGACTTGAGGCAAGTACAAACGTCCTTTGGTCGGCGGGGGTACTAACTGGGTTATTCAGACCCTTCACCCAGCTGCAACATGGCGGTGGCACAGCACCACCATTCTTAAGATATCTCAGGCACGGTAACAACCCTCTCCCTACTTGGCCGCATGTAATGCCCTCCACATTGGGTGTTAGTGTTGCCAAAGCCATGCACACCACCACAATCACCAAAGCATATTTTGCAACCACAGCCATTAATCACTAGATATGAGTGTTTTTGTTTGAGTGAAAAGGCTTCCTTGCTTTCGCTTTATATAGGCAACAATTAACGAGATGTCCAAGTCTGAACGCGAGAAAATAAGAGTGAAGGGTGCATGTGTGTATGTGTGAGTGATTTGAGAGTTTGTTAGTTGCCCCCTTATTAATGTATTTTACTTCCGTGATATGTGTATGGTATCCACTGAATGAATTGAATTTCCAAACAAAAGACTATCAATAGATCTCCATTATTAGCGGGCTCCAGTATCTCCACGGGCGCAACTAAATATTCAACGTGGGGATTGAAAATTCTAATGGCTTCAATTCATTCCTTATTAGTGATTTTAGAATGTAAATTCCGTAAGTAGGAGAATTACCAATCATGTCTACTTTTCGTGTATGTGGCGAGTATATAACCTACCCCATATATTTATCTTTTCTTCCCAAACAATAAAGGTTGTACCCGAATAAATTTCCATACAAATCTCATTTTTTTTTTTTTGTATTTGTGGTCACGTGTGCATTTATGCGTATTATTTTATTTTATTTGTTTTTCTACTTTTCTGTTTGTGTTAAGTGGAATGTTTGCAATAGCTTCTTGCTATTTTTTTGAAAGGTATTTGTTTAAATGCCACGATGAATATGTTTGCTGATTCTAATTTTAAATTGTAAACCACAACATGGAAGGAATCAAGTCATATATCCAATTTAGTCGAGTTTTAGGAAGCCATGATGTATCAGATCGATGGGATTACATGGTGATTTTTAAAAATATGGCAAAATATGATTATTCAAATATAATTTGATGGGAAAATATTTCTTTGTTGAGTTAGTGCATATCCAGAATGCCTACCTAGGCTTAGTGTGTGTATATGTGAAAATTTTCATGTACCAAGATTATAGCCGGATTTTGTCTTCATTTCCTTAAACCAATTTGGTAGACATTTCCATAATGGTTATATACAATTGGAGTATCAAATATTATATGTACAATCAAAGAATTATATTATTGATTCACTCTTCATTCTATTCCAATTTTTTTTTTTGTTTTTATCAATACATATATCTATAATTTATACATATCCTTTTTTATATATTGTTAGGGGAGGGAGGCAGGGATGGGATTGAACCATCAATCTTCTATATTAATGTGAGAGTGTTGGCCACTAAGCTATACAAATATATTTCACATGTACCAACTGCTTGATGGAACGTATAATTGACCCAAATTATGTTATAAATTTTAGAATTATGCTCTTGCATAGGGGTTGACTGGGAATTGTGGTCATCATCTGGTAAATAAATTTTCTATTGTTCCTGAAATGAAATAAATTCGTTTAGAACATATTTGTTTGTGTGGTTAATGTGGAGGATTCGGGTCTTTCATCATTTAATTAATGATTTTAACTCATTTGATATCACTTAATTTTACATTTTTTTATTATTGATTGACTTAGATTCTAAGCTATTTGACATACACATATATCTTGGCAGTCTCAATATTAGATCATTTATACTATTTTAATTTGGTTGATTTCTTTTCCTTTAATTTGAAAATAACCTAATGGGAAGATATCATTTCACCCACAAGAAGAAAAATAGATATTTGTCACGGTATTAAAAAATAGCCATTTTCTCGTTTTAGGTCCAAATGAAACATATATATAAACATGTGTGTGTGTGTGTGTGTGTGTGTGTTTTGTTCTACATGGTTCCATATAGGGTAGATTTTATATCGGTTTTACATCAGCTCGGTTTTCTATTTATTTCGTTTAAGATAGGTATGAAACCAAGAACCAAACATATCTTATCGATTTTTTAAATTTAGGAACCGAAACCAATGATGAAAAAAAGCTAGTGATATGGTTTGGTTCTACAAGTTGATAGATTACATCGTCTAACCCTACTTCCAACTACTCGAATAATACCAATCTTTATAACCATTGCTAAATCCATCTCATTAGCATGGACAATCTTTCAATTATGTTATGGGTTCATTTTTTTTGAAGTAATAATATTTTCTCTATTTAATGATGCTGATTATATTGGTTTTCGGTCAATTTGGTCAGTAAATGGAATATATCAATACCAAACCAATATTCAATTGATCAAACAAAACATACGAGTTTTACCGACCGTTATACCAGCCCTTGCACCAAAACCAAACTGTTTGACACATTAGTGAAATTGATTTTTTCGATAAAATCAATTTTTCTCTAATTACACTAAATTTCGGTAAATTTATGTTTACGGTATATTTAGTATTAATTGGTACATAATAGTAATAAAGAAATAGATAAATAAAAAAACATAATATCTCTTTATTACACAAATTTTTCTAAGCCAAATTATTTAATTTACATTCATAATATTTATGTTATTTAATTTACAAATGTGGGGAAAATCGTGTTAATTAATAGATTTGATGATGGTAGACTATACATGGATTGGATGTTTGTCTATTTAGTCATAAAATAAGATAAAGAAAATACACAAAAATCTATCCAAACAAAATACATACAAATTTACATGGTATTATATATAATGACACAAATTACATGGCATTATATATAACCATACAAAAATATACACAAATCATTTGTGAGATACTTCGCATAAGTACCCAAAAATTCACCTGAGATATAATATGAGCGAATACAAGCAAATCATTTGTGAGATATAAACATAAATACATAACAAATCACTTGTGGGATATAACCAAAGAAAAACTTACACGAACAGAAATATAAATACACAAAAAGAAAATCATTTAACAAAATAAAAGCATTAGATTTAATGGTAAGAGTGTGAAACAAAGATTTTACTGAGGGGAGAGAGTCGATGAAGAAGAGGGGAGCAATCTTTAAGCTTAGGGTTTTTTTCTTTTAATTTTACAACTCTCAGTAAGATGGTTATATACTTAAGATAAATGGATGAGATGAGAACGATACAATGATCTTAAGTTGCTTTATCAATTCACTTGGTTGTGTAGTGTGTGGACCAACAAGCGTGTGGGTCAAAAACCATTCCTTGGAAGCTTGGTTTAATGGTTAAAAGTTAAAATGATTCTTTTTAGAATAAAAATATTAACATTTTTTTAATAAATGGTATTTTTATTATGGTAAATCGGTAATTTTTCTATGGTAATTTTGGGTATGGTCATTTTGGTAACTTTGGTACGGTAATTTCGATATTTATATTTTGTACGATAATCTCGTGGTCCAATTCATAAATATGTATAAGTTTGACATTTATGGAACATTGTACCCATTTGGATTTGAAAAGAGGAGGGAAAAATAAAAATGAAATAAATGAAAATTTAGAACACAAATTATAGTATTATGGAGCAAGAATTGGCTTATCGTGGTATTGATGAGTAAAATATGTAATGGAGTATTCTGGAATAACTTTTTGAAAGGCCTCAGTAGTACCCAATGGCAAAAGGATTTCGTGTTATGAATACACATTCATGAGTAGTGAAACAAAGCTTGTCAATTTTATTGTGTGGCTCACAACATACATTTAACATTGCAATAGGGTTCATCTATTTGAATGAAAAGGAAAGGAAAAATTATAGACTAGATAAACTTGAGCGACTTATTTGAATAACCAAAGCTTGTTCTACATGCAAACATAAGAAGAATAAAAAAATTGCCTTCATTATGAATAGTGATGTTGTGTGAGCCTAGATATTTGTAATTGTGGTTCAACAACGATCTCCGAGTATCATTACAAAACCACAAAATTGCCAAAAAAAAAAAAAATCAAGAACACTTCAATGAAATGAGCTAAAATGGAATATATCTTGTAGGGTTAAAGTAGTTGAAGACAAAATAATCGATGCTCCCTCAGTCCCATGATAACTATCATCGTTTAAAAGCTTAACATTTTCACATAAGTGATTACTTTCCAAATTTATACTCCTATAAATGATGAATATGTTTAAATACAATTCATGTAATTGAATCATTGTTTTCTTATGTGTATTGTTTGTATGAGTAACATTGTAAATAATTTTAGGGTATTGCAAACATGGTCTTGACGTTTAAGGTCATTTTTAATTTTTTTTCACCCAACATTTCAAAAGTTATAATGTTAAACCCTATGTTTAAGAATTCTTGCAATTTTAGCTCCGGTGCACATATCGTTATGAGCCTTTACAAAGTGGATAACTAGGCATCATATTCCCTTATACCATATATTCAATGAAGCATCTTAACAAATATGTGATGTAGCAATTATATTGTATGAATATTGAAACATTAAGGTCAACATTGTAACTTTTGAAATATCGGATCTATAATTGAAATGACCCCAAACTTCAAGTTCATATTTGTTGATCCTCTTTGAAGAGGATTAACATGAACATATAATGTGAATGTTTAAAATATGGATAACTCATTAAAAAATGTGGGTCCATTGTTGATGTAGGCCCCTTTTTATTCCAAATTTGCTTTAAGGATGTGAAAAATAATTTTTCCTACAAAAACTTTTCCAATTATTAACACCCACCAAATTTGTGAACCAATTTCAATTAAGTCCAATTTTATCTTTTTTAATCCTAAATATGCATCTATGTGATTAAAGTAAGTAAAATAAACAAATTCACAACGCCGAATGTACGAGGAAACCACTAAGAGAAAAAATCTCGGACAGCCCAAGCCAGACAATCACTTTGATGCAGAATTTACAAAGGAAGACAGACAGACTTACACAACGACTCGATCCCCACAAGCCTTGACGCTTTTCTTCTCTTTAATCGCTCCGCCACAGTGCCCACGTAGAAGTCCTTCTACGATACCTGTCTACAGCACACGTGTCCACGAATGCCTCGATGTCCACCGATATAGCTTTGGCAACCGTCTATGATTCGAAACACGGACTCCTTCGTTTCATCACCGCAAAACCTAACAAAACCTTTTATTCAACACGGATGAACAAACTATAGATGGTGTAAACAAGATCTCTGTAGCAATAGAATATGAAATCTAGGATCTTTCAAACTCTAAGGATGGCTTTTAATTTTTGAAAACCTTAGATACTTTGTGCAAAAAATTGAAACTATATTCTGGAATATGGTTCTGCACTTCCTAACGAAATTCTGAGAAAACATTACCTTAAATAATAAATTTAAGTAGGTTGGTCATTAAAATGAGTTCCAAAAGTCGTTTGAACGACTATGAGATGTCGTTCGAACGACATCTAATGTCGTTTGAACCACCAAACTTCAAGATGTGATTCCATAGGACTCTAAATTGTAATTATCTCAGAATAAACGAATATAAACCCTTTAAAAACATTTTAAACATTTTAAAATATTTATAAACAAAATATCCATCCTGTAAATATTTTTCAAGTCTCATATATAATTCGCATTTATACCTGTGAGATCGGAATGTAATGAAGACGTGAACCATGCACTAATAAGATTTAGCATGATAAATCTTTTAAGCTTGGTCGTTACATCTTCAATAAACACGTCATAGACTTTATGGGAATTGTGACAAAAAAAAATCTATTTATGACCCAAATAAATTTTTTTTCGAGAATAAGTCAAATACTTAGAAATGGACTTAATTGAAAATTTTGTCCTTACAAATCTTACCCTTTAACTATTTCGGTATAAAATCCAAACATTGAAATGCCTAAGTCGGGTCGTCAAGCCGTATTGAGCTAAATCCTATCCCATAAAACCCAAAATTAAAAATACAGGACAAGGACTAGTATATGCAGGTCCGGCAAGCACGAATTCTCTTAATGTGATGTAGTCTTGAAATCTTTACTAGCGAAAGTATACCTATACACATGAAACAAACAAATACCTAGTGAAGTATGGAGGAACAAATGATATAAAAAATACAAATATGTAAAACAAATCATTTGTTAAACATGCGAGCAAATTAGGATACTAATTTGTAATCCAAGATACCAATTTGTGTAAACCAATTAATACCAATATATAAGCATAAAAGCATATGATCACAAGTATGATATCAATTGGCAAAAAACTACTCCCCCTATATCACATACATCTCTCTCCCTTTTTGTCTCGAATAGACAATAAATGAAAAGGCTAAACAAATCTCCAACTACCTAGAATGAAATAATTAATGAAGCATATCTAGATAAACTTAAAAACACCAGTTAAAAATATTCAGACGATGCTAAATTGTAGCTAGCAAACATTCACATTGAATGAAACATCAAAATAAGAAAAGATGTGACCAAACGAATGCAGTAAATGAATCAACACATAAACTGTCCAAAATGAACCCAAAAGTACCAAAATAGTACGATGTATGCACATATACGAAGCGGGTACAAAAGCAGAAATAGGGCTAAAAAACTAAGGGTGGTAATTCGAATAACTAAGCTATGTCGTTTGAACGACAGTGGAAAGTCGTTTGAACGAGGTCAAAAATGACCACAAACAGTAAGCTGTCGTTTGAAGCAGCCTTCTAACAACCCTACAAATGACCATCTAACTACTACATCTCACAAAATCGATGCCTCGAAAAATGAGTCATTTAATGCAGACTTCGAATGACTTGGACTTGTCATTCGAACGAAGCCTATATGTCGTTTGAACGTCATCATCATACTTTGTATTCCAGTCCCAAAAATGCTAAAATTTTGCCCAGTGAAATTTTTTCATGAAAACCGGTACTCAAGATATGAAACACTAACCAAAACAGACTCGAAACTGGAAAATAAAACGATATGAGTTTCATGCTAACATAGTATCAATGTTATCAAACATGGATATGGAGTATATGCATGTTAACTACAACAAATGAATCACAACATGAACACATCAAAACGATCAATAAGCTCCAATTGATAGCCATATATGACAATTAATATATTGAGTAAAATGAATTAAACAATCAACATGCACATAAATCAAGAATTCTAATGATTCTAAAAACAATAGCATCATAATGCGATTTTTAACATAACGACTCGTGTTGCAAACCCGTTTAAATTTTTCTATCCAAACACCGTCAAATATATATATTCTTTTTCAAACTCTTTTGACGTTTCTATTTTTTTCAACTTAGAGAAATCGTATTGACCCTATTCTGGCATATGATTCTTTTTATTTCCTTAATTTTTACCTGGGCTCTTATAAATTGTGGTTTTCATGACGGGATTATTATTCACTCGCAGCCCTTTTCCATGAACACTCATCATTTTTTCAATATATGCAATATAAATCCTCACGATAAACGGTTCTTACATGCACAACTCCTCCCAAGTCTTAATATCTATGTATAGATGAAAAAATTGAGATAAGAACATCTCACCAAACTCAAACATGCATGAGATGTCAAACATTCATATAAACCCGTGCATATGTGCAAAGATGGCATATATAAAAAGTCGAATCAAAATGCATATCAAATTCGAAATAACCCCATTAAGAAAATGGTTAAGATCATTCAACACATCAACAATTATGACCAAATGTCCTAGCCAAATGGATAATGAAATGATGAGGGTCCAAGCACCCTAATATTTCACATGAAAAAATCACGACATAAAAGAAAACGAAAATCTTTTTGTGTTTTTCTAAAAATATTTTTGACTCAAAAAGTAAAATCTTTTTGTATTTTCAAAAAATTTATCAAAAACAAAATCTTTTTGTGTTTTTCAAATAAGACTCAATAAATGAAAAAATATAATACAAAGAGATAAACATATCATAAAATCGGCAAGATATAAATCATGAAGCAAAGACTAGCGTATGACAAACATGGAAACACAATCATCATTTAGATTTAGCTTGTGAAGAATCAAGTGCAACCAAACAAGAACCATGAAGTTTAATTCCTAAAGCCTTTAAGTCCGATTTCCTAACCCTAAGTAGGTGTGTAACGGCGCATGGGGGTTTTGGGAACCGAAATGACTTTATTCCTCAACTTCTTGGGAGCATTCCTAAGGTCATAACAAAAACGCCTAAGATTACCCTTCCCGCCTCAATGGGAACAGGTGAAAATAAGGCGAGGAATATGACCTAAATGTGGACCTCTCCTAACGTTCCTAGTCATCTCTCTCACACGAATGGTATTGACTTTGGGAATGGGAACCATACTATCATCGTAGCCTATACCAAACCTATCTCCCTTGATTTGGAGGGTTCCTAATGTCCTATCTAACTTCTCCGATTTAGCCTCCAAATCAAACCTCTCCTTACTTGAATCTCTCAAAATCTCCTCTAACTCACTAATTCTAGACTCAAGCAAATGCCTAGACTTCTCAAACTCTATAACCTATTTATTTAAAGCCTCCATCAAACCTCAAAGAATATCTCTCTTTTTCTCAACATATTCTAGGTTCTCCCTAAGAGTCTTCTCCCATGCCCTGAGATCCTTAATCAAAGCATCATTATTCTCTACGGTATGCTCATTCAACTTAGCTTGAGATTTTAAGTTTTCCTTTTTCATCTTTACCACTTTCAAATACAAGTCATTAAAGACAACTTGCAACTCTCCTACATAAATCTCCTCTTACTCACTAGCCTCACCCTCACTCACTTGGGATTCACACTCAACGGCCTCGAAAGTGTCATTTATATGAGAATCTTCATGGGAACATTTATCGTCATCTCTCGCATGACATGCCATGAATGCTACAAAGTTATGCTCAATGGGGTAACTCTCTCCCTTTTTCGGTTCACTATCACTTAAGGTGGCATTATATGCTATCAGTTTCTTTCCCTCCCTCTTAAGTTTAGTGGGACACTCGGCTACCTCGTGACCATACCCCTCACACCCAAAATAGTTATTCGACTCATCCCTCTTAACATTCTCACTCTTATTCTTAGGGGCGAGATTGACCTTGTTGTTCTTGGATTTCTCAAGTCTTTTGGCATCTTTCGATTGCTTTTGGAACTTAAGAAACTATTTGAACTTCTTTTCCAACAAGACTATATCCTTAAAATTGAAATCGAAATCATCATCCACAACTTTAGCCTCCTCTTTTCGGTCTTTCAAAGCAATTCCCTTTTCTTTCTTTGGCACTTGCTTGGAGGTAAACATACCGAGTTCATAGGTTTGTAAGTTACCTATAATCTCTTCAAGTTTTGTCAATTCAAGCGTACCTAAGGAGTTCAAAACGATCACTTTTGCCTCAAATCTACTAAGCAACGACCTTAATATTTTCTTTATGACACAGTTGTCGGGTATTTTCTCTTCCAAGTTAAACGACGAGTTGACAATATTCGACAATCTAGCATAAAACTCATCAAACGACTCACTCTTTAACATCTTAATTGTCTCAAACTGTGTAGTGAGGTTTTAAAGTTTAGACGCCCTAACCGTGCTAGTTCCCTTGTGAGTAAGTGCAAGAATATCCCTAGCTTTTTTTAAAGTTTCGCACATCATGATTCTATTATACTCTTCCGGTGTGATATGTGAGGAAATAACGTGAAAACCTTTAGAATTATAAAGTGAAAGTCTATGTTCGGCTTCGGTCCATTACTCAACTGGTTTTAAAGTAGTGGCCTCACCCTCTCATGTGACTGGTGGAGTTCAACCCTTTTCAGATGCTAACCACACACGCTCATCAATTGATTTTAAATCACTTCTCATATTTTCCAATAAGCATAATTTGTATCATAAAAATAGGAGCTTTAAAACTTTCAAGATTTTCGAAATTCATCCTTAAAAACACATGGATCAACACATTAAAAAATATGTTTCTAGCTCTAATATTAATTTATGGGCCCCTTTTTATTTCAAATGTGCTTTAAGGATGTGAAAAAAAAAATCTTACAAAGATATTTTCCAATTATTAACACGCACCAAATTTATGAACCAATTTCAATTAAGTCCATTTTTATCTTGTTTAATCCTAAACATGCATCTAGGTGACTAAAGTAATTAAAATAAACAAGTTCACAATGCCGGTACGCAAAACCAATAAGGAAAAAAATTTCGGACGGCCCAAGCTAGACAATCACTATGATGCGGAGTTTACAAAGGAAGACAAATAGACTTACACAACGACTCGATCCCCACAAGCCTTGACGCTCTTCTTCTCTTTAATCGCTCCTCCACAGTGCCCACACATAAGTCCTTCTACGATACCTATCCACAGCGCACACGTCCACGTATGCATCGGTGTCCACCAATGTAGCTTTGGTAACCGTCTATAATTCGGAACACAGACTCCTTCGTTTCTTCACCACAAAATCCAACGAAACCTTCTGTTCAATATGTATTAACAAACCCCAAATGGTGCAAACAAGATCTCTGTAGAAATAGAATATGAAAGCTCGGATATTTTAAACTCTAAGGATGCTTTTTAATCTTTGCAAGCCTTAGAAAACTTTGTGCAGAAAAATAAAACTGTTTTCTGGAATATGGTTTTGCACTTCCTCACGAAATTCAAAGCAAACACTGCATAAATAATAAAATTAAGTTGACAAGTCGTTCTAATGAGATCCACAAGTGGTTTCAACGAGTGTGAGATGTCGTTTGAACCACCAAACTTCAAGATGTGATTCCGTACGACTCTAAACTATAATTATCTTAGAATAAATGAAGATAAACCCTTTTAAAAATATTTTAAAACATTATAAACAAAATATCCATCCTTTAAACATATTTTGAGTCTCATAAGCAATTCTCATTCATACCTGAGAGATCGGAATGAAATGAAGACGTGAAACGTTCACCAATAAGATTTGGCATGATAAATCTTTAAAGCTTGGCTGCTACGTCTACAATAAACACGTCCTAGACTTTATGGAAATTATGTAAAAATAAAATCTATCTATGACTCAAACAATGTTTTGCCCCGGGAATAAGTCAAATACTTACAAATGGACTTAATTGAAAATTTTGTCCATAAAGCTGAGTCATTCATGTATCCACCAATGACATTGGATGGTCATAATAACCCTCATTTGGGTACGGTCAACAAATTCGTAAAACTTATCCATAATTTTCTATACTAGTTTTATAAACACAACTATTGATTTGGGACCAATTAAAAAAACTAGATGACAATTAATTTAAGATGGAATTGGGTTGCCAAACGGACCTTGAATCAACAAAAAATTTCATCCACAAACATTATGATTTAAAAAGAAATTACAAGCATTCAAACGAATGCCCAAAAATATTTAAGTAAACCGCTAAATTGAGTGAGCTCATCAATTCTTGAGCTGCCAGCTACTATAATTAACACGATTCCTCACGAAACCTCTTACACGAGAACATGGAAAACAGTTCCAGCAAAAAAAACCACTCAAATAAGGTTCTCTATGGGCATTCTCAATATGAGAATCATTGGTTTTCATTCCGTTAAGAGTTCACATATTTTTTCAGTCATCCTAATCGCTGATACCAAAGACTAAGCTTGTAACAAAAGTAGGAGAGTTGAGCACCAGCATTTTTCCATCTTTGAATCTACATATAGAAATTTCAATTATGATAAGCTCCTAAAAATTCTTAGGAAGATCGAGGACTATCCATAAATCACCCAACGATTTCGTATAATTTCGTTAAATAGTCTCTGTTCGGTTAGGATAAGCTCATAAATCGTCAATCCATATATTTGACCGATCGTTTAAAATAATAGGCATGTGTTTTATAATGATCAATTGATCGGTTAATCATTTTCCACTTTTCGTAGATTTTAGGGACTTTTGTATGTGATCTAATATTAAATTCTAGGAATTTTTTGAGGTATTCTTAGTGAGACGACAGATTCGGAGGATGTCAGGGTTATACAAGTGAAAATCTCACCCAAAAAACTTGGATGTCGAAATTTTAACGGGTGATCCACAATAGTTGCTCGGGGATTTTTAGGGAGATCCCTATCCCTAATGGAGAGACTAAATTGTGGGTATCTGAAATGTGCGTGTGATAACTGAATAGAGATTATTTAACGAAATTGTACGAAATGAAATCCGATGGCCTATTTATGGATGGTCCTTGGTATTCCTTGGAATTTTTAGGAGGTAAGGATCCTGACTGTTTTGGGTGGCTAGGTGTTGCCCTAGTTTGCTGCGCACGTACTGAAACCGGATGCAAAATGAAAATCTGATAGTTCAAAAATCTCAGGAGATTTGAGTGTGTTCATGAGGTATTACCAGAGGATTTTAAGGAGTTTGTCCTAAGCATTCCAGGAGAATGAATGTTCCGTAGGTTGTGTATACCAAAGACTTGGCAATTAAAAAATCACAAGATATTTAAGTGTTTTCCTCGGGGGTTGCCCAAGTAATTTTAGGATTACATCCTAAGTGTTTCTATAAACGAAATGTCCACAGATCGAATGTGCATATCGTTGAAGATGGAGCATTGTTGAAATTTGAGGTATCCACATAACTATCATTTGAATTTGGAAAAAATCTATTTTACTCATTTAATCCAACATGACTTACAAATTGATGAAGTATGGATTTGCAAGTGTTGTATCGTGTTCATGTTAAAAACTATTCCACTTGTACCCGGTAAGTGGCGTGCATAGATCAAATAATATTAAATCGTATAAGTGTTATGTGTATTGAGTTTATGTCATGTATGACACATAATCTATTAGCTTATCTAATAAAGTTAATTAAGTGACCCAAAATTATTAAGGATTTACACTAATGTTCCGTCTGACACACCCCATTTGCCATGATAAATGTGACAAATGGTGGCAAATGAAGGATTTGCTCATTGTTTTGTGTGTTTGATTGCCCTTGGTTGTCATGAATTTTTTTTCATGGATACCCATATTCACATTCCAATTGGTCATCATTTTCCCACTTTTGTTGAAAAACTTTGCTTACCTATATAGCAAAGAAATTTTTCCCTAAAAATTTTCCATCCTTTTTAAAACTATTTTTTTGTTTGTTAACACTATTTTTATTTTGTTAAAAACTATTTTTCTAAAATTATTTTTTTGTCAAAACTGTTTTTTTGGTTAAAAACTGCTTTTCTATTTAAACTGTTTTTATTTTGTAAAAAACATCTTTTAAAAAAATGTTTGTTATTTTTTTTTATTTTGTTAAAAAAATATATTAAACTTGTTTTTATTTTGTTAAAAAAATATATTAAACTTTTTATATTTTGCTAAAAACTATTTTTATTAAAAAAAAAACTATTTTTTTTAAATGTTTTCGATTAATAACTATTTTTTTGTTAAAACTATTTTCTTTTTGTTAAGAAATAATTTTTCATTATAAATTGTTTTTTTGTTAATACTTTTTTTTATTTGGTTAAAAATATCCAATTTTGCCTCTATTAGTCTTACAAAACATTGTCAATTTATACAATACCGTAAGTGCACGAGCTATTATAGAATTGCGAGTATAAGTACAGGTCAAACCCACAAAGATTCGTCAATTTTAACTTTTAAAAGAATTGCAACTGTCCAACTAGACTAAATGGGGTAGAGAATAATTATGAACTACACTATATAAAAGCAAGTAAGATTAATGAGTGTAACACAAGATTTGTAAATAATATGAAAGAATTAGGATTCGGGGTCCATTTATCACGTAACTAATATTGCACATTAATTTAACATTGTCATTCCCTTTTCTATAACTCAAATTAAACCGACTCTCGTCACGTTTAATTCGAAAAGTAAGACGGTTATGTTCAAAATATTTTTAACGTCTCTAATAGACAACTAAAATCCCTATTCCGTTAGAAAATACAAAATTTAAAATTCGCATATGTATTCAATCATAGACTATCAAAACAATCAAAGTGCAAGCATAATCCATTAAAAATAACTATTTTGGAATATCAAAACTTCATTTGACAAAACAACTTTGAATGTTTTAAAACACACTATCGTGTATTTTTAAAATGAATACCAATTTTTTTATAAAAATTAAAACGAGCTGGGAATAACCGATGATTAAACTAACATGACAATATTAGCTAACTATAATAAACTTCACTATAATCCTAATAGAAGAATTAATCTACCAAAATGAAAGATAAATTGCAAGAATGAGAGAAATTTTCATTAATAAACAAAACTTACAATAAGTTCTCTCACAATAATCTCCAATCCTCTAAAAAAACGATAAAAACTTATCCTTCAAATTGAATACAATCTCTCATAAATTACTCTCCGAAATTCTACACCAAAATAATGAGCGAAATGGTCCTATTTACAGGGCAAAGGGTGAGGTTTTTGAATTGAAGTGAAACTCTCTTTGATTGGTTGTATTTGAGCTGATAATTATTTATTGTAGTCTTAGAAAGAGAGAGAGATAACTAAGAAGTCTTTTTTTAAAAATAATTATCCCCAATTTTGACACTATTCACGTCACCAGCTTTAAACGAATTTTCGACCCTCAAAACTTCAAAATCTCAATTTCACTCCTTCGAGTTACTAAAATTTTATTTTTAACTCGAACTTTATTCAAAGTTGTATTTTTCTTTTATTTTACGAAAATAACTCTAAAAGCTCATTATTTATGATACAATGAGCCTAATAAGGTCTAGATTTAGGCATAATTCAGACAAAATAATGCACTCATCAAATACCCCCAAACTTAAACTTTATTAGTCCTCGAGCAAAACTAAAATTTAAAAATCTAACTCACTTTCGTAAGAATCACGATTGCACTTAAAATGTGCAACAAGCCGTTAAACCCCTAGGTTACCCTAGTGGACGAGTTTTGTCTCGTGACGATTGTCAATGAATATACCCAAAAAATTTAAAAACTTGACTCAATACAAAAGACACAAAAGTAATATAACCATGTTTGAATGCAAATTTTATAAATATAGTAAAACTTTATTTTTCAATCTCAGCTTATTATGTGTGTGCATAGCCAATATAACCGTCTAATTCAAAAGATTTCATTGTTACATTTCTTATCTGAAAGTTCATTTTGATTTCAAAATCTCACGGGATGCACTCTCAATCGAACACTCGAAAATGGGTTATTTTCTCTCGGTATATGTGAATAAAAGAGTAAATTTAAATTAACAAATTTTGCATATATATGATCAAAAACGGACTTTTATAATGGATGAATATGATCTCATGAATGAAAAATCGATTACTTTTTTGAAAACATTGAATCCCTATAGATCCTATTCATCTTATCTCCACACTTTAACTAACTTCACTTGAGATTGCTTAGGACTTTCTTTGGATGTATTGTAGGCTCGTATTTTGGCTAGAAAGAAGAGATTTGGAGTTCAAAATTTCTAAGTATATAAAGGTTTTTCAGTATTTTGACTTTTAGGCATTTTTTTTCCAACCTCCGTTTTTCTTTTCTTCTTCTCTCTTTATTCATTTTTTTCCACGTATTTTTTCATTCTTTCTTTCTTTTCTTTTCACACGTCTTTTTCTTTCGTTTTTGGCCTTTTTCCTACCATAATTTTTACCCTAAAATTCTCATAAATTGGATATGGCTTCTTTTTCTGGGCTTTAAACTCCCAGTTGGAGTTGGGTAGGAAAATGAATTTTCGACATAAAAAGGCATATTTTATTTTTTACTCAAATGGGCTTGCAACTGAATAATGTAAAATTGTTGGAGTCTAGGCTTAATGTTGGGCTATCAAACGATGGCGTAATCTCATTTCTCAAGTTTCGTTGAGTTAATTTGTGTCTCAAGACGACTTAATAAGACTTCTAGTGCTTAAGATTCACATTTTTACTTTTTTATTTTCAGTAATTTAACAAAACAATGAATTTGAGATTATCAACGAATTTATCACAGAAGGAATGTTTGAGTTATTTTAACTCAGATTGATTTAAATCTCTAAAAAATGATGAATGGCACAAAAATCTCACCGGGATTAAATATCTACATTTATTCATTAAGCATATTAACATTCACCTCAATATCCATTTTTGATCATATTATTTTGCTACTGTGTAAAAGATTTCATAAGTTAAGAGATCCATGAATTAATTCTATATTAAAAAATCGTTTTAAAACTTAATTATATAGATGATTTTTTTTATTTTTTAAAAAAATTTTGATTTTTTATTTTCTGATTTTTTTTTCAAAAATACAATCTCTTGATGCCAAAAATTATCCACCTATGTGGATCAATTAGAAGTGAACACGTGTCCTCCTACATTGCCAAAATCCTAGTCAGCAGATAATAAATCCGCTGACTAACATAAAAAAGGCCGATCAACAAGACCAATGAAGCGTCATCATACCAAGGGTCATACTACACGTGGTCTATATAACTAATCGTCACATTCATTATGTAAGGTTTTAAATGCTTAATTGTATAAAAGTTCCAACCCTTGACATTTTGTCCCTTGACTTTCGGGTAATTATAAATACGTTGTTGTAACACCCCACATAAGATAATAACGGGTGGTCATCCCTATACTACATTAAATCAAGGGTCTAAGATGGCTCAGTCTCAACATCAACTGGCGGTACTAAATAGTATAACACTAACTACTCGATATCATCTAAGCGAGATGCTAAAATTAAATAAAATATGCAACCGACAACAAACCAATGCTATAAGCTACTAACAAAGAAAAGAAAGATGCACAAAAGAACTATGATAAATGAAATGAATAACTACAAATGAATATACCACAAAGAAATAAACCCGAATAAGCTCTCGGGTCACAGACACTACAATAACTGAAATGGAATAAATATAAACATTTACAAATATCCCTTGGGTGTAAACCCGATATACAACATGAATCCTACCTAGATTTTTAAAGAAGTAGGAAGCAACTACATTCTACATCCCGCAACAGTCTGCACCTGTCACGACTCCCAAGACTCTGGATAGAAGGTCATCCGGCATTTATGCGGTAGGACACCTATATATATCTATATATATATATATATATATGCAGGAGAGAAAAAAAGTAAACGGGTAAGAGCCCGAGTGTAAAAATATTTAGCAAGTGTGTTAACCGTGCATAATAAATATCAATGCACTTATTTCATAATTAAAGTGGAATCGCACTCTCGTGAAACACCAACTCACCTCTCATCTAACAGTGCGCACCTATTCGCGTCCTGAAATTTTAGTTAAGTTACCCCACCTATAAGGACAACCTAACTTACCATAGGCATAGCCTATACCCCCAATACCTGCCTTCTTAGCATACCCAAGAATCCTCTCTTTCTAAACACACTTAATTATTTTCAAACATATATGCCATACTAGGCTTAATGGATTTCGGTTTATAATTTAATCAATTATAATTCTTAATAAGTTACCCATATACATTTGGGTTGAATCATATGATTTAATTTCTAAATAACATGCATACCGATTATTAATGACAAAACTTCTCTCCAATCTCAACATTGCACTACGTTTCGTGCATGGGGCGTCTCGTAAAGCGAAATCCAAACAAGGAACGCCCCCCCCCCCCCCCGTTACACTACTCCTTGACAATGTCGATCCTAGAGATCCACTATGCTATGCATACAATTTTACTATTACAACTACTAAATTTAGATTACCAGATAAAAATTACTCAAAGTCTCCAATAATATCCTTGGGATGATGTAACCGAAATATTCCTTAAATGTGATAAATCAACCCCCAATAATCTAGTACACCATAATCATCCAAGATGTACTCCATAAAAATTCCATATCCTTTAACCTATAGGATATATATATAAATATATATATATATATATATATATATATATATAGGCATTCATTCTAACCATATATATATATACAATCATCCATTCCCATAACCAAGTGTACATACCACATATGATGTGCAATGGCCATGCACATATAATATACCCGGCTATATATATCGCCGATAAACTGCACCATGCTATCATCTTCCAGAGCATTACTCACATACCATCCTGGGGACCACGGTCGGACTCAAATCGTTCCCAATTTCACCTACAGTTAAATTGATCCTATGAACCCTTACTACTATTGGGTTACCTATTGTTCCTTAATTTAAACATTTCTAAGGATATGTGACCCCTCTCACTCTTCGGTCCCCAAACCTTAATCTCAATAGAATCCTATTTTCCATAAGGATTTGACACTACCCTCGGCTTACAATTACGAGCCATGCCTTCGCAACTCTCTCTTTAAGAGTTCTTGACTTCACATAATATCTAGACTCACTCTTGATCAAGTATTAGGGTTTCCATCCCTAATGAGGTTTCTCACTATCTCTATACACAACTCTAATGCATACATGTATACATACTTTCCCAAATTGTCCCAAGAAGTCCCCATAATCATAATGTGTGAGAAACCCCTTATATGTCTCCAAAACTTATTTTTTACATCATAAAATAAGGCCCCAAAGCAATAAACCCAACCAAAAAGGGTTAAAAATCATTCTAGAGAAAATTCCTCAAAATACCCTGTTTCCGAATCGATTCGGCCTCCAAGGCAAATTGATTCGGGTCCAAAGACCTGGGCTTCTATCTAAAGCCGAATCGATTCGCCTTGGGTCTGAATCGATTCGATCAATGCAGACCTGCCAATTTGCCTAGGCCAAATCGATTCGCTTATGGGGCGAATCGATTCGGGTCTGCAGAATTTGAAGGGTTCTTCTTCTTCATTGAACCCACGAATTCTAAACCCTAAAATTTCTCTTTTAACCCCCAAAACTTCATCACAACATGATTTTAAGCCAATAAATTAACCAAAAGTTGATCCCCACCATTTCTACACCATTAAACCCATTCTTTAAACATAGATTTCAAGATTAAACCCAAAAATTTAGGTTTTGAAATTAATACCCAAAATCCATTTCTTTAACCCACAAATTATGAAATCAAATACACAAATGACTGATTTAGCAAGATTAAACACTTGCCTCGATGTTGTAGAGGTTGGATCGTCCTCGATGTCGCCTTTGGACCGGAATCTCCAAGCTTTTCTTCCGCTCTCTCTTCTTTTCTTCTTCTAGGGCTTTTTCTCTCTTTCTCTCAAATGAGAATGGCTTAATCCGTAAGCCTCTTAATCCTTAAAACATAAGTCCCAATTTTTAAATGTTAATACACACTTTAAATGACTCGTTTACTCCAATTCGAGTCAAACTGACTTAAAAATAATCCGTAACTGAAATAAAACTCAATGACAGTCATTTTGACTATCTCGACCCTTACGGGATCGATGGTACCCTCAAAATCATCATCCGAAATACTTTGAAATGTTCTCTATTTTTGGACTTAAATTCCTAAATTTTCAAATTCTCCAATTCAATTAAATTTTATTTTCCCAAAAAGTTAATTTCTCAGTCTCCAAAGTCAAGGGTTGTTACATACTTCCCCCTTACAAAAATTCCGTCCGCGAAATTTAAGATATGACTAGGACCTCAAGCTTATCTAGTCCTTACATCTACTTTCAATATCACTATATCGATCCTTTCTAGTTCTCCCGTTGAACCACATAAATTTTAAAACAAACTACTACGCAGGGCGCCCATACACCCCGTACCCGAGCTCCACTCGTAGAATTATGATCAGGCTCCATTAGCCTCAAATCGTAATATAACTATCACCAATATAATCTATAACAACATATTAACTATATAAAGTTTAAAATTACCCATGGTTGAACTCTCCTCAATTCCTGACGCTAGCCACCTTCGTGCGGGGGAGGTCTCGCAAGCGAAATCCAAACAAGGAACCCTCCCAATACACTACTGTGTAGCTAGGCCGGGGATTGAGATTAGTTGAACCAGAGTTAAGTTTTTATAAAAGATTTTCATATTTTAGATATTTCCCGAAGGCCTATACAACAATATAATATAAAAAAAATCGCGTCTTTCGACACGCCAAACAAACACCTTATGTTTAGGACATAAGGCCTCAACCAATACAATACTCTAACCAATACCTAGTTCTCAAAATTAGCACAACTATGAGCTAAATTATCCGCTCAACATAAACCTGCCAACTTGAACCACTCAAGTATAAAATTCATCTACATCACATCAACACCTTTCCATAAAATAAGTTCTTCCCTCATTGGAACACTACAATTACATGCCCTAACCTATCCATAAGACAAATGACCTTATAGTCACTACTCAACAACCCTCAACATTCCGTACTTTCGGAATTCAAAAATACAAGTTTTTACTACCTCTTTATGAGACGGTCTATTTTCTCAAAAGATGCCATACATAGGCCGTACTTACTTACTCCTTCCTCCAAGGAAATTTTATACACCCTAAGGGCGTAGCGGCTAACCGCTCAATATACCTAACGCGCGACGCTCCCAGTATCGCACAAAGCGTGACTTAAACCCAAAGAAAGGTATTATACCTTATACTTCCATAATCCAATGGTTTCACCTCGTCCTTGAATCTCAACTCAAGGTCCTCTACTTCTTCCAGGACAATCATTATTCCTAAACCTATTTCTCCACAAGAGAAACATCTTCCTCAGAATCCTTCCTAACCATTTTGAAGGACAAAGCGCGATTGCAACTACCGGAAACTCCCTCATTCCTACTCAACGAACCTAAGTCTCCAATTTCTTACGCCCTTCTTAAATAAAGACGATACTCCTAACAATGGGACAATGCCACCTACCTTCCACCGGTAGAAGTCAGCATCACCAGGCTTCCTAACAAAGATTGACGGGTTTCTCAATTTAAACCTCCCAAGGACTACACTATATACCTCTCCTCAGACTTACCTTACTAAGTCCAAGATTCGCCATTCGAGTAAATTTCCCTTTTTTACTCAACCACCAATAGAACACCCTGAACCTCTGCTAGATTTCTCTTTCTTATTTCCGCCTGAATCGAGGAAAATAAATACCTCTAATCAAAGCATACCCAAAATCTGGCATGGGTATAGTATCTCTAATCATGTCCTTTCCTAGACGACATAATCTAGGCGACGTCTGAAACGAGAGCAACTATTATCAGAACGTCGATCAAGTGAATACACTTCACAGAAGAAGATAAACGTAGTGAACACAACAATCCTAATAGTAGGGCTTTATATCAAGAACATTAATGGAAGAACGCAGAAAACCCGCACAGATCCTAAAGACTCTAGAACCTGATGCTCTGATACCATCGGTAACACCCCGCTTAAGATAATAACGGGTGGCCAACCCTATACTAAATTAAATCAAGGGTCTAAGATGGCTCAGTCTCAACATCAACTGGCGGTACTAAATAGTATAAGACTAACTACCCGATATCATCTAAGCGAGATGCTAAAATTAAATAAAATATGCAACCGACAACAAACCAACGCTATAAGCTACTAACAAAGAAAAGAAAGATGCATAAAAGAACTATGATAAATGAAATTAATAACTACAAATGAATATGCCACAAAGAAATAAACTCGAATAAGCTGTCGGGTCACAGACAATATAATAACTGAAATGGAATAAATACAAACATTTATAAATATCCCTTGGGTGTAAACCCGATATACAACATGAATCCTACCTAGATTTTTAAAGAAGTAGGAAGCGACTACATTCTACATCCCGCAATAGTCCGCACCTGTCACGGCTCCCAAGACTCTGGATAGAAGGTCATCCGGCATCCATGCGCTAGGACACCTGTAGTAATATATATATATATATATATATATATACATGCAGGAGAGAAAAAAAAGTAAACGGGTCAGAGCCCAAGTGTAAAAATATTTAGCAAGTGTGTTAACCGTGTATAATAAATATCAATGTACTTATTTCATAATTAAAGTGGAATCACACTCTCGTGAAGCCCCAACTCACCTCTCATCTAACGGCGCGCACATATTCGCGTCCTGAAATTTTAGTTAAGTTACCCCACCTATAAGGACAACCTAGATTACCATAGGCATAGCCTATACCCCCAATACCTGCCTTCCTAGCATACCCAAGAATCCACTCTTTCTAAACACACTTAATTATTTTCAAACATATATGCCATACTAGGCTTAATGGATTCCGGTTTATAATTTAATCAATTATAATTCTTAATAAGTTACCCATATACATTTGGGTTGAATCATATGATTTAATTTCTAAATAACATGCATACCGATTATTAATGACAAAACTTCTCTCCAATCTCAACATTGCGCTACGTTTCGTGCGTGGAGCGTCTCAGAAAGCGAAATCCAAACAAGGAACCCCCCCGTTACACTACTCCTTGACAATGTCGATCCTAGAGATCCATTATGCCATGCATACAATTTTACTATTACAACTACTAAATTTAGATTACCAGATAAGAACAACTCAAAGTCTCCAATAATATCCTTGGGATGATGTAACCCAAATATTCCTTAAATGCGATACATCAACCCCCAATAATCTAGTACACCATAATCATCCAAGATGTACTCCATAAAAATTCCATATCCTTTCACCTATAGATATATATATATATATATAAATATATATATATATATAGGCATTCATTATAACCATATATATATATATACAATCATCCATTCCCATAACCAAGTGTACATACCACATATGATGTGCAATGGCCATGCACATATAATATACCCGGCTATATATATCGCCGATAAACTGCACCATGCTATCATCTTCCAGGGCATTACTCACATACCATCCTGGGGACCACATTCGGACTCAATATCACCGACATCGGGGCAAACACACACACACGACGTCCCGAGAAGCGGTCATAGCTCCTAACCGGTCAATGAGACGAGACATACCCACCACGTCCCACCCCAAAAGAAATGCATATCACATAATAACACAATGGACGACTATGACCTGGGGAATATCCACACCCTGCTCCTTGAGCCAGGATGCTCACCCTCTGCGCAAAAACATCCCAATAATAGCATGAGCGGGGTATGCTTAACCACATAAGTATATATATCGTTCACATGCACAATATATACACATCCATATGATCCCATCATGTGATTAAATCATCACATACGGTATAGATATTCATAACATGTATATCCACAACATAAATATATCCATATATTCATATACATACAGATATATATACATATATTCACATATCCATATATCTATATATACCAACTAATTCTCGTTCATATGTATAAGATATATATAAACTCGGCTTTAAGTATACATAATCCTCAATATACTAGTCGTCGTACCAACACATTTAATTTACCTCGATATGTGAATACAATCCCTCACTTGAAGCATATTCATCCATTTTTCCTATGATGAATATTCTCCCAAAAATACATGTATATATCTAACATTAGGGTTATAACCCAAGGTTTAGTGTAGGTAACAATCACTACACATTCCATATATCTCCGAAAGGACATTCATGTCTCCAATACTAGTTTCGACTATTGATATATACATAACTAATAGTCTATAAACCTCAATTTATCCCAACTTCATTTCAAGTATTGGAATCTCAATGGTTACTTCCACTCAATATGTATAAACTATCGTGACTTGAATTGTACTACCACTCATTCTAGATGATAGTACGATCCAAATCGTTCCCAATTTCACCTACGGTTCAATTGATCCTATGAACCCTAACTCCTATTGGGTTACCTATTGTTCCTTAATTTAAATGTTTCTAAGGATACGTGACCCACTCTTCGGTCCCCAAACCTTAATCTCAATAGAATCCTATTTTCCATAAGGATTTGGCACTACCCTCGACCTACAATTACGAGCCATGCCTTCACAACTCTCTCTTTAAGAGTTCTTAACTTCACATCATATCTAGACTCACTCTTGATCTAGTATTAGGATTTCCATCCCCAATGAGTTTCTCACTATCTCTATACACAACTCTAATGCATATATGTATACATACTTTCCCAAATTGTCCTAAGAAGTCCCCATAATCACAACGTGTGAGAAACCCCTTATATGTCTCCAAAACTTATTTCTTACATCATAAAAGAAGGCCCCAAATCAATAAACCCAGGTTAAAAATCATTTTAGAGAAAATTCCTCAAAATACCCTATTTTCGAATCGATTCGGCCCTATTCCGAATCGATTCGGCCCAGCGAATCGATTCGTCCTCTAAGGAGAATTGATTTGGGTCCAAAGACCTGGGCTTCTGTCTTAGGCCAAATCGATTCGCCTTGGGTCCGAATCGATTCGGTCAATGCAGACCTGCTAATTTGCCTAAGCCGAATCTATTCGCTTAAGGGGCGAATCGATTCGGGTTTGCAGAATTTGAAGGGTTCTTCTTATTCATTAAACCCACGAATTTTAAACCCTAAAATTTCTCTTCTAACCCCCAAACCTTCATCACTACATGATTCCAAGACAATAAATTAACCCAAAGTTGATCCCAACCATTTCTACACCATTAAACCTATTATTTAAACATAGATTTCAGATTAAACCCCAAAATCTAGGTTTTGATATTAATACCCAAAATCCATTTCTTTAACCCATAAATTATGAAATCAAATACACAAATGACTTATTTAGCAAGATTAAACACTTTCCTCAATTTTGTAGAGGTTGGATCATCCTCGATGTCGCGTTTGGGCCGAAATCTCCAAGCTTTTCTTCCTCTCTCTGTTCTTTTCTTCTTCTAGGGCTTTTTCTCTCTTTCTCTCAAATGAGAATGGCTTAATCTGTAAGCCTCTTAAACCTTAAAACATAAGTCCCAATTTTTAAATGTTAATACACACTTTAAATGACTCATTTACTACAATTCGTGTCAAACTGACTTAAAAATAATCCGGAACCGAAATAAAACCCAATGACAGTCATTTTGACTATCTCGACCCTTCCGGGATCGATGGTACCCTCAAAATCATCATCGGGAATACTTTGAAATGTTCTTTATTTTTGGACTTCAATTCCCAAATTTTAAAATTCTCCAATTCAATTAAATTTTATTTTCCCAAAAATTTAATTTCTCAGACTCCAAAGTCTAGGGTTGTTACAGTTATATCCCTTTCATCAGGGGCACGATATAACGAATTCTGGGATATTCTTATCTACAAGAGTGCCTAGCTTTCTATAACCTCTAAAATCAATAAAACAATAGTAGACGTAGGATTTCTTACATAGCTGAACCACTTTAAAAACTCTCTCTCTTTATTTACCATTACATATTTTATCTGTGATTATAAAATTAGATCAAGTCTAATTTTTTACATTAACCAATTGGCATCGTCTGTGGGAACGTGTTTCCAAATGTCGTTCTCACTCTCATATACTTTATTCAAGATAAGATGAATGACCCCGAGTTGAATACTAGAATTGAAGGCAACCCACCTGTTTCATCTGCTCAGCCTATGGCAACAAACTTAACTGGAATCCTTGCCAGTATCGCCAGAGGACAAGAAGCCATGCAGGAAATGGTGAGGCAATTGGCTCAGTCATTACAAATGGCTCCCTCGTCCAGAAGAGAAATGTCGCCTCCACCTCCAAGATCCATCAGACATAATTATTACAGATCTTCACAAGACGGTACCTCTTATCGTACAGGAGCAAGTTCATCAGTCAAGTTCACAGAACCCTATGATATTCATTCTTTTACTCCTAAAAGGCTAAGTGTCTTGTAAAGGTTAAGAAGAGCTTCGCCCTTTGATCATCTGGGACCCCAAGCAAATAGAAACCCTCTGTTGATGTTAAAAATTAGATCACTCTAATAATTCAATCACAGATAAATAAATGAGACAAAATATTTTTAAAGTGGTTCAGCCTTATATGAATGGCCTACGTCCACAGTTGTTTTATTGCTGAGTGTTTGGGAATTCTCGATTACAAGAAATTGCGTTCTAGATCCCAAAGTTTGGGTTCAGAATCAAGTCCCCTACAATGAGGATTGTACAACGTATTTATAGCCTTGAGGCTGTCATCTGAAAGGGCGATACATTAAATGATATACATATGAAAGGGTAATACATTTAATTCCCTTTAAGCGTGTGAGTCTAAATGATAAGCATTTAATGAACCAGTTGAACTGTTGGTTATTCATCAATTAATGCTCTGTTCGAGATGCAGCTCGGACCGCCTAAGCTTTCTGGTATTCAAGAGTTCCTCGGAGAGGTCTGTTCCTCGGAGCGTATGAGTTCCTCGGTAAGGTCTGTTCCTCGGAGCGTAAGAGTTCCTCGGAGTAACATGGTTCCCCGGAGCATGTGATTATCTCGGAAGTGCTTGTCGTTGCCATGTAGATAGCTATGTGTCTTTGTTTGATTGATCCAAGTCAACAGATTAATTTTGGTATCAACAGAAGCCCCCAATGTTTCATATTTCGAAATTTGAGGAGTATGGAACATTCTTTCTCGGAATACGGTAGCTTTAAATAGTTCTTCCTGATTTTTAGGATCATCTCCCTTGTATTTATTTCTCCATCCCAATTCGTAGAATCATGCTTTTTTGGACTTTTCTGCTTGCTTCGGTTCCCGCGTCACTTTTCGCCTTTTTAGCCGCTGTTGTTCGCTTTGATTCCCGCATCAATATTTAATGCTTTTTAGCCGCCGGTAACGTAATCATCTTTTTTGTAATCATTATTTCGCCAGTTCCCAAGGCAAAGTATTTAAACTTCACAGAGACTCCCACCGTCTTCTATCTTTTCAAATTTTCATCTTCGAGTTTTCATTGTCTTCTACTCTCTTGTGTGTTCATCTCTTCCGTCGTTCATTGTCAACAGCTTCAGTCTTTTTTCTGAAAGATCCTCTTTCTTCTTCTTCATTTCTTTTAATTCATCATCATGGTTTACCTAGTTGAGTCTCTTGACAAATTTCGATCTGATTTTTCCATTCCCTCTTGGGTTGTCTTGGAAGAGCTTTCTGAGTCTTCTAATTATTTCAATTTGGCTGAGGGACATTGGTTCCCCAGTCTCTTTTTTGCTGAGTGTGGATTTTCTTTTCCACCAAATCCTCTGTGTTTGGAATTTTGTCATTACTCTGATGTTGTTCCTGCACGAATAGCCCCCAACACATGGATAATAGTTAATGGGGTGTATAAATTAAATCAAGTGCATGGAACTCGTATAGGAATTCCAGAAATGATGTACTGCTATAGATGGGCAGTTAATGATAATATTTATTATTTAAAAACTAGGTTTATAAATAGAGCTTTAGTAGTCAATCTCCCTGATGCCAACAGGGATTATTTTGAACATGGGATTATTGTAAAAAATTGGCAACACCCTCCTTTAACCGGAGATGAGGTTTACCAGGGTCCCAGAGGCCCTCCTTATGGAAATGGGATAGGTTATTTTTATTTATTTTATTTATCTTGAAATCATGTTTGTTTTGTGTTTGATAAAATGTGTTACTGATAACAATGTCTGTTTATTTGCAGTTGATAGCAAGAGAAAGTGCCCAAAAGAAACAGATGTCAATCTAAGGCATTTGGGACTTATCTGGGGTCTACATCAAAGGGTTGCTGACGAGCACATTCGATCAGCCTCCTATCTGCTACAATACAAGAGCTATACAACTTCTTTCACTGCTCGTCCGGTGATCAGTGAAACAGAGCCAGTACCACCCTCTGCAAGTTCTTCGCCAGAAACCCACGTTCCGTTGAGCGAAAGGATGAAGAAGAGAAGGACTCCCGCTCTGTTTGAGAAAACTACCTCCGGTTCTGGGGAGGTAAAAAGGATTAAGATTGATGTCCCAAAGGAGGGGACAAAGAAGACTGGTGTAGTTCCTTCAATTGCTCCCGCTAAAGTCTCCGAGAAGGTTGCTGACAAGCCCGCAGTGGCTCCGAGTAGCTCTTCTGCGCCTGGAAAGGTGATTGTGATATCACCGACCAAAGAATCTTCCTTGTTTGTACCTGTTCCCCCGAGGAGGCTGAAGAAGAGCTCCTCGGTCAATTTGGCTGACACCACCATTCAGCCCCCTGCTGCTAGGACTAAGGTTCCCACATCTGTTCCCCCGAGCTCTGACATGAGCTCGGTAAAGTCCTTGACCATTACCGAGGTGCAAGGTAATGAAGATAACCTTACCCGGGATATGGTTACTTCTTTGGCTGCTCTCATCTTGCTTCAGTAAGTACCTTTACTTTGAACTTTTCATATTTTCCTTTATTGTTTCTCATATTTGTTTCTGATTTTGCGTTCTTTTTCTGTTTACAGTTGACGAGCTGCTTCAACATAATCCTCAAGAAGGATGAAGCAATCAAAGCTTCTTGCTCATCGTCCAGTGTGGAGGGAGCTCTGGAAGAAGCTACCAAGTCCTTGGAGGAATCTCACCAGAAGTACATTACTGATAAGGCAGTCTGGGAGAATAAACTTGCTTCCTCCGAGAAGGAGAAAACTCGGGTTGCTGAGGCCTCCAGGGATTTGGAGAGCAAAGTGAATGCCTTGGAGAAGGCTAACAAAGAGCTCGATGTGAAGCTCAAGACTGCTAAGGAGTTTGAAAATAAACTCAAGGCTGCTGAGGAGAGGTTGGTCCAACTCCAGGAAATAACTCGGCAGAAGGAGGAAGCTGAACAAAAATTGAAGGCTGCTGACGTTATGCTGTCCGAGAAGCTTGCCTTGGAGAAGGCCAAAAGGAAAGTTGTCGTGAAGAAGTCCTTCAGCTCTGTCCGGGACAAAGGTTGGGATAAGGGATGTGCTGCCATGGTCTCTCAAGTGGATTATGGTAGTGTAAAGTATTTCAGGGACGGATGGGTTGCTGCCCTTCAAGAATTGAAGGTCGACGAGTCATCCGAGCTCTTCCAGAGACACATCCCTGGTCCCCCTCCTACTCCAGAGGAATTAGAAGAGGACGAAGCTACCTCTGAGGAGTCTTCAATGGTAGTGGGAGAACATGCCCTAACCAGTCAGCATGCTGTCGAGCAAGGAGTTTCTTCTTCCGAGCAACAGCTGGTGTTCTCCGAACAAGTCACAGTTCCCTCCGAGCAACCTGCCTCCTCTTCCCAACCTCCCGAGAAGGTTTTGGGAGATAAGGAAAAGGTGTAGTGTTGTTCGGTTTCTTCTTTCTATTTTTTTTTTGTTTGTCAAATGTAACTCAAAACTTGTAACTTCAAATTTCATGATCTAATAAAACTTGAGTTCTTTCTTCCATACGATTGTCTCTTTTCTATTTGTACTCTGTCTTGATCTTCTTTTTTATGATTATTTTTTTCTTTCTCTGCTAGTTTCTGGACAGGATGGATATGATATCTGCCAATGATACAAAGCTGATGCAACAATGTAATGAATATTATAAGGCTGGTCACACAGAACTGAGTGCATCAGAAGTTACCGACATCCTTGGTCATGATGCTTCAAAACAGGCAGTCGAAGCTTATCAGTACCTGAAGTGCTTACTTGACCGAGCTGTGGCCAATAATGTGGCTTACTATGAAATGATCGAGGATCTTCAATGTACCCTAGAAGACCTTCAGAATCAGTACAAGGAATCAACGGCCCTGTTGCATGAAGGGTATGAGAAGAGGTATCAGCAGCTTTCTGCCAAGAAGGGTTACGAGAAGCTCCTTGCTGGGTACGATGTCAAGGAGAGAACTCTAAAGGGTGAAGTTGAAGCATGTAGACAGATTGTCGAGCTGATGGAATAAGAGAATAACAATTTGCAGAAAGAGCTAGCACAGTTGAAGTCTGCAGCCTCTTCTTCAACAGCTACAATCCTAGTGACTGACGAGGGATTTTCATTTTTAGAAGTTGAGAATGCCAAATTGAGGCAAGAGTTGGAAACCTTGAGAAGGTCGGGCTCTTCCACATCTCCTCGGGGGCGAGCAAGAGCTCCTCGGGGACGAGGAAGAGCAGCTCGGGTTCTTGTGGAGGAACAGAGGACATCATCTGCCTTAGAGAACCAAGCCTTCCAATTAATGGCTAAGAACCAAGCTTTGTCTGACATGTCAAAGAAAATTAGAGACTTGGAAAAACAACTCTCTGCAAAGAAATCGGTGTTGGAGACTAATGAGCTTTTTGTCAATAGTCTCCACAAGAAGCTTGAAAGGCTAACATTTTAATTCCACAAATAGCCCAGGGACTTCTGGATGGCTGGATACAATGAAGTACTATTCCATTTGGATGATCGTATCCAGAATGCCAATAATGAGGGCTACAAACAAGGCTGGCTGAATGCCTTAGGCGTGCTGAAGCTCGAACAAGGACACTATCTGTGGGACTATTATGATCCCGGGTTGCTCGACTTGCCTGTGCCACCGTTCAATCTGGACATGGAATGGATCCCAGCTCGTGCCATTCCTCGGAGCTTAATTGCGAAATACCTCGGTGACTAAAATTTACATTCTCAATTTGAGGTATCTCGTCCCGAGCATCTTCTAGATCGACCTTCTGTGATGAACGTCAGGATGCTGAAGTATTTGAACTTCATCAACTCTCCTCAGTCTTTAAATGATCCGCCAGCTGGCGAGGAACCTGTATCGAAAGCTGAGGGGAAAAGACCAAAAGAATAGGAATTTTTGATGTAACCGTTAGTATACATATCCATGTAATTATCAATGTAACTTGTAATTTATTTTGAATTTTATGAAAGACTTTCATTCTTGCTTGCAAATCTCAATTGCTATTATCTTGTAGATATTAACACTTTACATTTATGCATATCTGTTAAAAAGATAATAATGTTGTGTTGTTCATCGACCAACTTAGTAATAAAAAGTTACAAGTATCAGTAATGTTGCTCGATCACTTAATAAAGTAATGAGTATAAAGATGTTTAAATTTTTTTTCCAACCAACTAAGGTTGTTAAATTGTGCTCGTCGACCAATTATAGTTAGCGAGAGTTGATCCTCGACTAACCATACTTGGTAAATTTATATCTTTGACCAACTATAGTTAGTGGGTTTTTATCCCTGACCAACCATACTTGGTACATTTTGGAATATTTTCTCCTCGTCGACCAACTATGTTGGTACAGTTTGGAATATTTTTCTCCTCGTCGACCAACTATGTTGGTACAGTTTGGAATATTTTTCTCCTCGTCGACCAACTATGTTGGTACATCTAGGAAAATTTTCTCCTCGTCGACCAACTATGTTGGTACAGTTTGGAATATTTCGTTTCCTAGCCAAACAGGTTGGCATTTTTAGGAATATTTCTCCTCGTCGACCAACTATGTTGGTACAGTTTGGAATATTTTCTCCTCGTCGACCAACTATGTTGGTATAGTTTGGAATATTTCGTTTCCTATCCAAACAGGTTGGCATTTTTAGGAATATTTCTCCTCGTCGACCAACTATGTTGGTACAGTTTGGAATATTTTCTCCTCGTCGACCAACTATGTTGGTACAGTTTGGAATTTTTTATCCTCGTCGACCAACTAAGTTGGTACAGTTTGGAATTTTTTATCCTCGTCGACCAACTAAGTTGGTACAGTTTGGAATTTTTTGTTGAGTAGTCTGCCGAGCTTTGCCGAGTAATGCATAGCACTAGTATTCCCCGAAAAAATTTCAATAAACAGAGAGACTTGCAGAATATTTTTATTTTATTCATACCGATGGAAACTGTGTTACATATACATCACTGATAATAGTTGCGCAGATGCTCTGCGTTCCATGCATTCTTAAACTCTTCGCCTTCTAAAGTTGCTATTCGATAAGTCCCTGGTCGAACAACTTCTGTAACTCGGTATGGTCCGTGCCAGTTTGCCTCCAGTTTGTTATGCTTTTGAATTACTTTCTTCAGCACATAGTCTCCTTCTTTCAAGTCGCACTTCTTCACACTCTTGTTGTAGAACAAAGCTGTTCGCTGCTGGTAAGCAGCATTTCTAATGGCTGCTTCTTCTCTAACCTCCTCGAGCATGTTTAAATCCAGCCTTCTCATTAAATCGCTGACAGGGGAATTGAAATTCAGTACCCTGTGTGTTGGGAGGCCCAACTCGGCAGGTATGACAGCTTCACTTCCAAACGCCAGCATGTATGGTGATTCTCCAGTTGCTACTCGGGGAGTAGTTCTGCAAGCCTAAAGTACTGATTGTAGCTCGTTGATCCAGTTTGCTTTCACATCATCCAATCTTTTCTTCAAACCATTCAGTACGTCCTGTTTGTCACTTCAGTTTGACCATTGCTTTGAGGATGGCCTGGTGCTGAGTGGACCTTCAAAATATTCGACTGATGACAATAGGCGGCAAACTCTTCATTATCAAATTGTGTCCCATGGTCTGTGATGAAGGCATGAGGGAGACCATATCGGCAAATGATGTTCTTCCAAATAAATTGGTACACCTTCTCGTATGTCATATCAATGAGTGGCTCAGCTTCTACCCACTTAGTAAAATAATCCACTGCGACGACGAGGTACTTGAACCTTCCTCGGGTCGTTGGCAGTGGTCCAACCAAATCAATTCCCCACATGGCAAATGGCCAAGGGGAAGTTATGGGTGACAACAATGCTTGTGGAGTTCTTCGGATGGAGGAAAAGCGCTGGCACTTGTCACATTTCTTGGCATAGGCTATACAATCTTCCCTCATCGTCGGCCAGTAGTATCCTTGCGTCATCACCCTTTGTAAAAGTGTCCGACCTGCTACATGTGCTCCACAAGACCCTTCATGGATCTCTTCAATCAAATCTTTCACCTCGATGGGATGTACACATCTTTGCAAACCTGCCATAATTCCTCGTCTATATAAAACACCATTAGTTAGTACATACCGAGCAGCTTTGAACTTCAATTTCTTGGCTGCAAGCTTGTCAGTTGGCAATTCTCCTTCCTCGATATATACCCTGATGGGATCCATCCAAGATGGTCCTAAATCAAGGGTGATAAAATTCATCTTCAGATCTTCATCTATACTCCGACCAGTTAACACTTCAATTGGGATTGTTCGTCGTAGCTCGGTGCGAGTAGCTGATACTAGTCGAGCTAGGGCGTCTGCTCTCGCATTCTCCATTCTTGGTACTCTGACCAGCTGAATAGCGGCAAATTCTGACAACAGTTCCTTTGCCTTTGCATGATATCTGATCATTAATTCTCCTCTAACTGCATATACTCCCATCATTTGGTTTACAATCAATTGAGAGTCACTGAAGATCACAACCTGCTGTGCCTCCATAATTTTTGCCAAATTAAGCCCTGCAATCATGGCCTCGTATTCTGCTTCATTGTTGGAAGCTTTGAATTGGAAATGCAAGGCGTATTCCATGTCGACCTCGTCCGGAGTGCTCAGAACTATCCCCATGCCACATCCTGCAGTGCAAGATGAGCCATCTACATATAGCCTCCATATAGGTAACTCATCTTCAAATTTTTGATCAATCAGAGTTCCTCGATGAAATATTTACTACTTCCTTTCATCCTCCCCAGATTTTTCTCGCTCCTCATCGATCATCTTTTCTTGCCCTTTTACCAACCGAGGTTGGTCTGAGCTCGAATTTAATGACCTTGTAACATCCACTTGCCCTCTTACCAACCGGAGTTGGTCTGAGCCAGTGTCTGTCGATCCTGTAACATCCACAGGTTGATCAGCGAGCAACTCTTGTTTCTCGTCCGGAGTCCTCCCAACTATTTCTGCATCACATCCTGTAACATTCACACGTCCTTTAACCAATCGGAATTGGTCTGGGCTTGTGTTTATTGATCCTGTAACATCCACAGATTGATCTGCGAGCAACTTTTGCTCCTCGGGGGTATCAGGATAGGTGAACTCCGCTATAAAATCTGCTACAGCCTGCCCTTTTAGTGATGATCTGGGTTCATAAATTATATCATATTCTTCAAGCTCTATTGCCCAGTATATCAATCTCCCTGATTTCTCTGGCTTATGAAGGGCTTGTCTCAATGGAACATCGGTGTATACTACTATAGTATGAGCCTGGAAGTACGGCCTCATTCTCCTACTCGCCTCAATCAGCGCGAGTGCCAATTTTTCCAGTCTCGGATATCTGATCTCTGCTCCTCGGAAGGCCTTACTTGTGTAATAAATTGGATTTTGTACTCCATTCTCCATTCTGATCAACGCCGAGCTAACTGCATTCTCGGATACTGCAAGGTACAAATACAATTTTTCTCCCATCATCGGCCTGGACAACAGTGGAGGAGCTCCCAAGTATTTCTTCAAGTCTTGAAAGGCCTTCTCACATTCATCATTCCACTCAAAAGTTTTTCTGAGTGTCTTGAAGAATGGGAGACATCTATCAGTTGCTCGTGACACAAATCTGTTGAGTGCTGCTACTCGTCCTGTGAGACTCTGTACTTCCTTCTTCGTTATTGGAGATCGCAGCCCTAATAGAGCTTTGATCTTTTCAGGATTTGCTTCAATGCCTCTTTGATTGACAATGTACCCGAGGAACATGCCTTCTCGTACTCCGAATATGCACTTCGTCGGGTTCAGCTTCATTTGATATTTATCTAGTTGATCAAAAGTTTGACTTAAGTCAACTAGATGATCTGTAGCTTTCTTGCTTTTTGTCAGCATGTCGTCAACATAGACTTCCATATTGTCACTGATTTGTTCAGCAAAGACCTTGTTCATCAGCCTCTAATATGTCGCACCTTCATTTTTTTAAACCAAAAGGCATAACATTATAACAATAAGTTCCCCTAGGGGTAATGAAAGAAGTACTCTCCCTGTCTTCAGGTTTCATTTTGATCTGATTATAACCAGAATAAGCATCCATGAAGCTCAGCAACTCGTGTCCCGAGGTAGCATCCACCAGTTGATCAATTTGGGGTAGTGGAAAATGATCTTTTGGGCATGCTTTGTTGAGGTCGGTGAAGTCTACACACATCCTCCACTTGTTTTTTTTCTTCTTTACCATCACCACATTGGCTAACCAATCTGGATATTTTACATCTTCAATGAAACAAGCTGTCTGGAGCTTCTCGACTTCCTCCTGTATAGCTTGATTCTTCTCAGGACTGAATACTCTTCTTCTCTGCTTCACAGGCTTGATCTCCTTATTCACATTGAGCTCGTGACATAAGAAGTTTGGGTCAATCCCAGGCATATCTTCATGACTCCAGGCGAAAGTTTGTTTTCTGCTTCTAAGGAAAGTTATCAATTCCTGTTTTAGTGAGGCTTCCAATGATGAACCTATTTGAGTAGTTCGTTCAGGGTGTTCGTCGTCCAGAATGATATTTTTAGTAGCTTCCACCACTTGACCCTTCACGAGTTGCGACTCATCCCGAGGATCCAAGGTTTCAATTTCTGCACCTTCATCCACTTGATAAGTAGTAGTCTGTTTCTTTGATTCTTCCAATTCATCTTGCTCGGCGGATGAATAATAGCACTCCCGAGCTACTTTATGATCACCTTTCATAACTCCTACTCCAAAGTTTGTTGGAAATTTTAGGCATTGATGCACTGTAGATGGTACAACCTCGAACTTCTTCAACCCTACTCTTCCCATGATGATATTGTACGATGACTGGATATTCTTATCTATCACGAAAAAGCGTATTCTTTCTGTCCGACAAGCAGGCCACGTACCAATGAATATATCCAACTTGATCGTCCCAAGTGGAAATACTTTTTCGCCAGCAAAACCGATGAGGGGCCTGTGGTAAGGCTCCAGTTAAGATAGCTTCAAATTTAAACTATCGAAACACGAGTAGAACATGATGTCTGCCGAGCTACCGTTGTCGACTAACACTCTTGAGATCATTACCTCCTTCATTCTCATTTTGATCACTAGTGGGTCGTCATGAGGATATAGAACTCCTGCAAGATCATTCTTTGAAAACCCAATGACCAATTTTTCTTTATTCACCTTTCTCGGGCGATCTTCCTCAGCTAAATTTATTCGCTGAATGTACGAGCAAGCTTGAGCCTATCCGAGGTAAGCTTTTCTTTCTGCAGTAAGGTCTCCTCCTCCTGCATCTCCTCCTGTAATAACATTACAATCAAATGACCCGAAGCGTATTAAAAATACCTCTCGTTCTGGCTGCCTTGGTTTCTTGGGAAGATCGGGGTCATCATCTGGATCATCTTCATGGTTTCTCTTCTTTTTCTCCTCTGCCCGACGAGAAGATCTAGACCTCTCTCTAGTTCGGTCATTATTTCTTCTTTCGCCTCCCCGATCAACATACTTTGCTAGCTTTCCTCTTCGGATGAGTGTTTCAATCTCGTTCTGAAGAGCTATGCAATTTTTGGTCATATGGCCATGATCCTTATGGAACTCGCAATATTTCTCCCTATTCCTCGTGTCAGGGTCTGACCTCATTTTCTTGGGCCAGTTTAACTCCTCGTTGTTCTTAATTTCTTCCAGGACGTGGTTGTTATTTGCCTTTAAAGGCATGTAGTTATCAAATTTCTTCAAGACCTCCCATGACGACCTACTTTTGGAATGTTTGTCACCACCATTGTTCTTATGCTCTTTCTTCTTAGCTTTATCACCTTCCCCCTTGGTTTCTTTGGAGTCCATATTCTTCTTCGCAGACATAGCCTCCTCGGCATTCATAATCTTGGACGCTTTTCCCATCAGGTCCGACATGGTTCGAGGTGGGTCTTTGGCCAAAGTGTAGTACAACTTGTTTGGCAGCAGTCCACTCATCAAGGCAGTAATCGCTGTCTTCTCCTCATAATCAATGACTTCGAGTTTCTCGTTATTAAAACAAGTTATGTAATCTCTGATACTCTCACCAGCTTTTTATCTAACACTTAACAAATGTGCTACTCGTTTAACTGGCTTTGCTCCAAAGCAGAAATTCCTAATGAATAACTCGGACAGTTGAAGAAAAGTTGAAATCTTACCCCGAGGAAGATTATTATACCATATCTGAGTAGATCCGGTAAGAGTTCCCGAGAATGCCCTGCATCTCATCTCGTCTGGGACAACATAGATGTCGGCAGCAGCTTGATATTGTTCTATATGAAGGACAGGGTCAGTCTTCCCATCATACTTGGGAGTCACAACAGGTGCTTTGAACTTTGATGGTGTTGGAAAATCAACAATGTCCTGGACAAAAGGTGTTCCTTGAACAAAGGTTCGTTATAGAGGGTTCTTAGCCTTAGCCATTTCCCCTAATCTATCCTCCAACCTTTGAATAGATCCTTTCCATGCGTCATTCCCTTCCTCGGGCCTATTGGTTCGAGCAACTGATCGCGTTGAAGTGGCTTCCTGGGATTTATCTTGACGAGCAGCTGGTCGGTTAGCAGATCCATCTTGATGAGCAACTGGTCGCGACTGAGCAAATCCTTCCCTTAAATCCGATGGTCGTCGAAATCTCCTCGACGCTGCATTAAGAGGACTTTTGTTCCTCCTAGGGCCTAATCGATCAAAAGGAGAGGCCCTACTTAATCTTTCCAATGCACTGGCCCTTTCTAGGGAGAGGGTGACACGTTGTTCAGTATCTGTGGCTCGCACTGACGAAGTTCGTCCAGGTTGATAAGAAAAATCTTCAGATTCCTCATTACGATATGAATTATTACGCCTAGTACGCACATAAGGCGTACGAATATTTCTTTGAATGCTTCGTGACCCGGAATGGGATGGCGCACCGCCATGGAGGGTTTGGATGAGTTGTCGCATCGTTTCTTGCATGACGGTCTGGCCCTGAGCCAGATTCGCCATCATTCCAGTCAGATCTGGAATAATTGGTAGAGCAGATGGATTTGGAGGGGTTCCAGTGTTTCGATTACTGGATTCAGGTATATCAGCCATTGGTATTGGATTGTTATTGGTGAGAAAACGATATTACCAGTCGTTTCCCACAGACGACGCCAATCTGTTGATGTAAAAAAATTAGATCACTCTAATAATTCAATCACAGATAAATAAATGAAACAAAAGATTTTTAAAGTGGTTCAGCCTTATATGAATGGCCTATGTCCACTGTTGTTTTATTGCTGAGTGTTTGGGAATTCTCGATTACAAGAAATTGCGTTCTAGATCCCAACGTTTGGGTTCAGAATCAGGTCCCCTACAATGAGGATTGTACAACGTATTTATAGCCTTGAGTCTGTCATCTGAAAGGGTGATACATTAAATGATATACATATGAAAGGGTAATACATTTAATGACCTTTAAGCGTGTGAGTCTAAATGATAAGCATTTAATGAACCAGTTGAACTGTTGGTTATTCATCAATTAATGCTCTGTTCGAGATGCAGCTCGGACCGCCTGAGCTTTCTGGTATTCAAGAGTTCCTCGGAGAGGTCTGTTCCTCGGAGCGTATGAGTTCCTCGGTAAGGTCTGTTCCTCGGAGCGTAAGAGTTCCTCGGAGTAACATGGTTCCCCGGAGCATGTGATTATCTCGGAAGTGCTTGTCGTTGCCATGTAGATAGCCACGTGTCTTTGTTTGATTGATCCAAGTCAGCAGATTAATTTTGGTATCAACACCCTCCTAGGGTGTTATCCAGGAACACTCAACATCCAGCCGACCAATATAAGGCCTCAATCAGATCAAGATCAACCGTTTGCCGATTTGTACGCGTCGAGCAGACCTCTCAGGAGGAGAGTTCAATGCAAACACAAGGTCAGAATAGCCGAGCTGCTTCTCATAGATTTGATGCAGGTAATCCTTTATGGAAATGATTATTCCAATGTTTAGAAGATCGACTAGGGGAGATGGCAAAGGCAAAAAATCCTTTAAAACAGAGCTTTGTTAAAGAATCCCCTTTTATTCAGGCAATTGTGGATTTTCTTACCCCATTTAAATTTAAAGCTCATGTGGTCACCCCCAAATATGACGGTAAAACTGATCATGTTCTCCATATTGAGTAATATAAAGCTGCAATTGATATTTATTCAGTCCCTGATGAATGAAGTTGTAAGTTGTGGGTTCTTCAAAACAATTAGTATTAAGTGAGGCGTAACCCCTTATCAAGATCGAGATTAACACCGTTAAGCATGCAATACAGACAGTAGACGCAGGTGAATCAGAGACAAAGAGATTCAATATTCAATCTTGCATTAAAGAGTATATTAGCACATGAGACATCTGGTAAGCACAATAAATGAATAGGGCCAGAAGGTGACGTGGTTGGAAGGAGAAAGAACAAGCACTCCAGGCACAATAGAGGCAAGGCAGAAACTTCAAGCTCAGTTAATGCCTAATAATGGGTACATTAAATGTGTATGGCAGTTAATGCTGTCGCAAGGGTTCTCTAGTGTAAGGAAATTTGGGCAGCAATTCTGGACTCAGAATCCTCTCTCTCTGATTTGTTTGTTTGGTCTATTTATATGGGAAAGAGGCTGCTCGAGTCAGCATGCTCTCGATCCCTCTGGTAGGGTGCATTAAATGCACGAGATATTGCATTCAATGCATGGGATCTGATAGTTGTGGCGGGAAACCATTCTATTGGCTGGAAGTATTGTGGGCATTAATGAGGGATATGACTCGTCAGTTTGAGGCTTACTCTAGGGTGGCTAGATGGTCAAGTTTTGGTGAACTAGACCTGCCACCCTAAGGATAAAACCACTTGAGTGCTACATTCTTGAGTGCCTAAATGCCAGACATTATGACGTCAAAAAGTGATTCAAACAGTGACTATTATTAGGTATCTAGTCACATCAGTCCGGCAGGCTAGCACCCAAGGTACCTCGGGGACAATTGGTTGTATTTGAGCTGATTCAAACAGTGACAATTGGTTGTATTTGAGCTGATAATTATTTCTTGTAGCCTCGGAAAGAGTTAGAGATAATTGAGAAGTTTTTTTTTTGTTTTTTAAAAATAATTATCCCCAATTTTGACACTATTCATGTCACCAGCTTTAATTGCATTTTTGACTCCCTTAACTTCAAAATCTTATTCTCGTTCGAACTTCAAAGTTGTGAGTCTTGTCAAGACCTTTTCGTAAAGCTATGGCACGGCCTCAACGGACACTCGAGCGATTTTATAAAAAATATTTAGTACAGCTGTGTCAACCGTATTGTGTCGTGTCGGGACGTATCTTGACCATTTTTGCACATCGACTTCTTTGTTGTCCAAATTTTTGAGGTACTAGTAAAAATGTAAAATAAAAATAATTAATTCAAATTTAGGGTCATAAATATTTAAAAAATTACAGAATTACCCTTCTTTGTATTTTAGCTCCCGAAATTCATAAATTACTTCTTTTAATTCGGAATTCAATTAAATTTCAGATAGAACTTTATTTGGTCTAGATAACCACTTAAAAATTATTTTCAGTCTCATAAAGTTTTGATAATTACAATTTCACTCCTTCGGGTTACTAAAATTGTATTTTTAACTCGAATTTTATTCAAACTTGTAATTTTCTTTTATTTTACAAAAACGACTCTAAAAGTTCATTATTTATGATACAATGACCTAACAAGATCTAGATTTTGGCATACTTCATACAAAATAATTCACTCATGACAAAACAACTCGCTTTTACTATCTAAAAAATTTATCCATCAATGAGGCCTATGTGAAAAATTATAAAATTGGCACCGAACCCATTTGACCACCATTGCATTAAACCAACCCTAATATATAAGAGCAATATTAGGTATACCATTTTCGCGTGATCCATTTTTATTACCGAGTTGATATGTCAAATATACATTGAATGGTGTCTGTAATGGAGCATGTGAATTATAAACACCAATCAATGTGTATTAGACATATCAACTGTGTACGAGAAAGATGTCACCGAAAAGGTTAGAGGTGACAATTTGTGTTTTTGCATCGTGTTTCAGACCGATATGACACGATGTTAAGAGTTTTTTGTACATAAACACGTCACAATACGAATTCATATTTTTTTTAGTTGATACGAACATGACCAAATAAACACGACACGAATAACACGATTTCTTAAATTTCACACTAAATTAAACATAAATAGACACGATAATCCGAATAAAAGCACGATTAACATGAAAAGGTACGATAACACAATTCATAATTTTTATATGATCACGACATGATATGACATGACATGACTTCGTATTCAAAAAACTCAATAAATATATAACATATCATGTCAATTTCAAATTATTTTTGTAGGGTTTTGTGCGGTAAAGTCTCTATCTCTCTCTCTCTCTCCGTGTGATGGCTGTTACGTGTGATGGATGTTAGTATAGATCTGTTCTGATTCATGTTATGGCTGTTAGTATAGTTACGATTTGGAGATTGAATCTTAGATCCCATTTTTTCTGATTGTATTTGTAACAATAGGGAAATTGCAATCAGTTTCAATGAAAATGAATAATCCTCTTATTCTAAGATAATCTTAGATCCCATTATTTCGGATTAAGATATTGTTAATATACTAACAGATAATCTAATAGGAAATTTTTCACGAGAGAAAAAAAAATTGATAATGATTAAAAAAACTGAAAAAAAAAACGAAATCTAAATTACAGAAGACATATGATTTCTCTATAATTTTTTATTATCTGTTTTTTTTCATCCCCTTAACTCATCCCATTACTCTTTTAGATGTTTTTTTTTTCAGATTGTTTTTTTTCAAAACGGGTTTCCCGTGGGGAACCCGATACCCGTTTTAAATGGAGACGGGGATCCCCAAACCCATTATAACGGGGAACGGGGCGGGGACGGGGAATGTTTTTTCTAACGGGGACGGCGACGGGGAGTTAAAATCCAACCCCGAATCGAACCGTTGCCATCCCTAGTTTTGGTGTCGTAGTTAAAATTGACGCCCGTATAGAATTACTCAAGATATAATCTTTGTGAAGCCCAATCAACTAAAACTCGAGGAGACCAATGGCCGAGGTCACAGTCTTCACGGACACAAATTTGGGCACCCGAATTGCCATGTCTATCTCTCCACACATTACAGCTGGGGACTTCAAGAGTAAGACTTTTCTTATAATCCTACGCATTTGCTTATTTATTACTGAAATAATCTCATGGATCATTATGGGTTATCTTTATCAAATGGAAATGTGTGTTTCTCGGCAAAGTAGATGTTTGATGCAATGACTCTTCCACTAATTTTTTGAAATGGAACTTAAGCTATCTCATTTGTCTTCCTTTTCATTAAAGGGGAATACTTTCTTTTTGTAATCCACTTACCCACTTTGTTTTTTTCTCTGATTTGTCTCGAATTTGCCAGCTTGCTGTATATGTTGCAGTTACATATATATATATATATATTAAACATTTCAGCTTACCCATAATTTTTTTATGAGAACTTAATTTTAAAAATTATTAAAAAAAAAATATTTAAAGCATTTCAGCGCACCGTTAGGGCTTAATTTTAAAAATTATTAAAAAAATATTTTTGGTGTTGATTTTTTTTTATGTATTTTAAACATTTCAGCGTACCCATAAAAAATTAGTTCAAAATGATTTTTTTGCTATTTTAATAAAATGGGTCAATGTTTCGCAGTTTTTTAAACAGGTACAAAAACTATCAAACATTGATCCATTTATTTAAAATAGCAAAAAAGATCATTTTTAAACTGTCAAAGATTTAATCATCTTTTTAAAATAGTAAAAAAAAATCATTTTGAGCTGATTTTTTTAAGAGTACCCTGAAATGTTTAAAATACACACGCAAAAAAAATTAACCCCCAAAACATTTTTTTAAAATTAAGTCCGTACGGTGCGGAGTCATAAGTGAATCCGCACCTGATCCTTTCTTATTATTCGGAACTACATTGTTGCGTAGTATATATAGTTGAGTCTTGGATGAAATCAGTTGCAGGTGGATCCTAGTGAAAACGGGTTTACCTCTTTATATCATGGCATTTTGTACATACCATACATCAATTTTCTTTTCGGCTATTTGTTTTTGCCAAGTATATCGACTCTTCGGATCAAGTTTGAAAAATTTTTGTACATTGACCAGAAAGCCAATGCTTTGTCGCATATGTCATTGTGTGCTTTCTTATGTTTTCGGTTGATGATTTGAGTAAGTCTTTATAATATCCTAAGCTAACAACTTTTAATCATGCTCTAATGTCTCATTTTATGCTAAAGTAATATGTATCACCCTGTTTTGTAGGAGAACTTGAGAGCGAGCATTTTAATTGTTTCCCTAACCTTGGCGTGATCAGAGTTAATGGATTAATGGTGAAGCGGAATTCAAACTTTTACCACCTGCCTGAATCGTTTCCTATAATGCAAGCTTTCCAAGGGTTTAAAAGAGCAATATTTATATATATGGAAGCATGTCTTCGGAACAGTTATGACAAACCATGTTTATTAGAACGTGCTGTTCAACAACCTACTTCTTCCCTAGAATTCGAAAACCGTGTTGCCCGTACTAAAAAGAATAATAGAAAACGCAAAAGAAAGAAAAGGAGAGTAAAAATATTTCACGGCCCGCAAACTGTACTACGAGAGGTTCTACGAGCTGGTCATCTTTCAAAGAAAAAGAAGAGAGTGAAGCGAAATTGCTTCGTAAACTATCCAGTAAAAGGACTTGTGACTAGAAATGAAAGTGAGTACAAAGAAGATGTGAATTCCAGTCGACTGATGGAGACCTCTAGTGATACACTATCAGAATGTGTATCGGTTTCGGGTATCATCAAGAAATACTTCTCAAATTATGACGAGGCGACATCAAGCTCCGAAATTAACTTTGCTGGAATTAAAAATCAGTTTGAAGATCATTCAAGAATACAAAATACCACGCCAGTGTGTACAGCTAAAACACCTCCAGGAGTGTTTCTTTTTCCAATGCCCACCCACTCAAGTTATAAAACCTCAAATGGAGTTGGAGAACGGCTTTTGATGGCCTCAAATAATCTTAGGAGTTCTGCAGATAAGCAAAAACCTGCGATTTCTATATGCAGATTCAAAGATGGAAAATTACTGGTGCCCAACTCTTCTTCTCTTGTTAGAAGCCTAGTCTTTGAGATCAGCGATGAGGATGGATGAAAAAATAAGTGAATTCTTATGGGAATGCAAACCAGTAGCTCTCATATTGAGAGTGCCTGTAGAGAACCTCATTGAGTGGATTTTATATGAGGCAATTGTTTAGCTGTTCTCGGACTTATAACCAACAAGTATGCGTTAGATGTTTCATGGGCAATCCTGTTAATTATAATAGCTCACAGCTCAAGAATTGATGAGCTCACTCAATTGAGAGGTCTGCCTAAATCTTTTTGTGCATTCGTTTGGAGGCTTGTGATTGCTTTTTAACTCCGAGTGTTTGTGGACGGAAAATTTTGTTGACTCGAGGTATTTTCTTTTTCCAGGCCCACCTCAATGTTTTTGATCCTTGTATAATTCACGTGTCCAGGTTTCAGAGCCTGTGGTATATTTCCCCTCCACACTCCAAAATGAGGGGTCGATATTGTTATATTTTTATAAATTTGTGAATGAATTATTTTCTACAACTTGAGGTTGTGATCTAGTGGTAACTTTTGACGCTCCTATCCAGAGAATTTTTGGTTCAAGTTTTCTAGAGTATATATAACGGATCTGGGCCTCATTTTGAGCTCGATTTTTAACAATTTATTCAGACTCTTTTTAAATATAACTATTTTGTTATTAATCTTTTATACATATTGCCTTTTTTTAGTCTGTTTTTCAATGTTGAGGTTGTTGAAGGATTGTGAGGTAGAGTCCCATATTTCACTTTTCAGAGTAACTGCGTTGTTTTCTAGCTTTTATATATATTCCCTCGATCCCAAATTAATAGTCATGCGTCATGTTTCTAAAAACAACATATACAATTAGATGGAATTACGCATACGAACAATGATCCAAGTACATGCCTTGCATTCAAATATATTCATTATTTATAGGAGTATAATTTTAGGAAGTAAAAACTTTTGTTAAGATGTTTGACTTTTACAATGCTCACTGCTAATTTGAGATGGAGGGAATAATAGTTGTTTTGTCTTCAATGGCTTCAACCCTACAAGATCCCCCTCCTCCATCCCCCCCCCCCCCCCCCCCCCCCCACCACCCCGTTTTCACTTCATTTACTGTAGTTGGCTATTTTGTGATTCTGTAATGTTACCGGGAGATGGTGGTGTTGAATCGCAATTACAGGTAATGAGGCTCAGCAAAATCACTCTTCGTAATTTGGGAATTTTTTCTTCTTATGCTTTCATGTAGAATGAGTTTCGGCTATTTAAATAAGTTGTCCACGAGTTTATCTCGTCTTTAATATTTGCAACACCCCACCCCTCACAACTTGTGATCCAGCTAGTAAAATGGACAAGTTTTGTCGCACTGCAAGAATTTGTAAGTCGATTAAGTCCCTGTTTGAGTAACGGAAATTTTTTCAATTTTTTTTATATATGGGATTTCAGACAAAGATGTTTTGCCAAAGGGTCTTGTCGTGGGATGAGCGTATTGTAGCTTCTTAATGGCTTCCCTTCCCATGAGGCACATTCTTTATATCCAATAGTCTTCTTAGTTATATTTCCATTTTCCACTTTCAACAGCTTTTTTTACTTTGTTGTGAGTTTTCATCTGAAAATGAAAGGAAATTTCGCCCAAAACGTCTATCCAGACTCCAGATATGATTTCGAGTGAAACCATGAAATAAGACTGAAATAAAATATGAAATATGCCTTTGGAAGCATTTTTTGAGTTGGTTATCCTTGCATTCACTGAGAAAACCCTTACCAAATTACGCTGAACTTCTTTAGTTAAGCATCAATACTACTCATAATTTTAGTCACTAATGCCAAGTTGAGCCTACTATTACTACATGTTAGCACCATTGGGCATCCACATGTTTAATGCTCAAAATTTTCATTTATATCACTCACTCTCTCTCTCTCGGAGAGAGAGAAAGAGCGACTCTCATACATACCAAGTATACATATTTATTGGTGCAAACTAATTTTTTTAAATATTAAAAAAATTAATTTTTAGTTGAGTTTTTTTTGTGATATTTAAACATTTCAAAGTATCCATATAAAACAAATAAGCTCAAAATAATTTTGTTTGCTATGTTAAAAAAATCAGTATGTAAACTTGATACGTACGAGAGTTTGTGCCTATATATATATAGGGAGTGGTTCAAAAGTGAATCTAAAAACCGAACTTTTTAATGAACGATAAAAAAAATACCTAACAACCCATTAATTTTAGGGACATATATCAAATAGTCCCTCGAATATTTTTTAATACTCATTTAGTCCAAGCCTTTTTATTTTGCTTCAAAAGTCATTTGCCACATATTTTGGAGAGGGAGTGTTGCTGGCGCGGACCTCTAAAAATAAGAGAATATTGAGTGCTTGAGGGATTAAATGGGTTAAACTAAAAATATGTGTACTTTATATATATATATATATATATATATATATATATATATATATATAGTAGGGACTATTTAATAATTGACCCTTAATTTTAATTCATATGATGTAATTAATTCGTGTAAACGGTAATGGACACGCGTGTGACTGATTAAAAAAAATTAAAATTACGCTGAGAAAATTAATCATTTTTGAGTTGGTTATCCTTGCATTCACTGAGAAAATCCTTGCCAAATTACGCAGACTTCTTTAGTTAAGCATCAACACTACTCATAATTTTAGTCATTGATGCCAAGTTGAGCCCACTATTGCTACATGTTACCACAATTGGGCACCCACATGTTTAATGCTCAAAATTTTCATTTATATCACTCTCTCTCTCTCTCTCTCTCTCTCTCTCTCTCTCTGAAAAGAGTATGCGCTTGCGTTCAAATGAAGAAATTATATATTAAGCACCTTTTAACCCAAACAAACCCTAAACATGCAACAATATGTGATTGAATAAGATAATGAACTAAGCAAGAACATTCAAACACATGCTTGTGAGGAAAAATCCTCCAAAGGGGCAAAACCATTTGTTTTCATTATAACTTTGTAACATACAAATTCGGATTACAATGAAAAATACAGGTGACTAAGAATTACCCTCAGGTATCGGATTCTGTAGTCGGCGGTTGGAAATATCCCTTTCCAGGAGGGCTACAATGAAGAAGAAGAACGATCTCCTTCACAGAGTTGGACAGCAACGGTTTGTGTTCTAGGGTTTCAAACAGATTCACAAATGTATGAGAGATTGTGTGAATCAACAAAAACTGGAGTCTTGGGACTCAACAAGTGAAGACTTAGAGTTTTTGTACTCTAAAAATCTTGTGGAAGTCTCACTAAACCATCTCCCTGTAGTGGGTTTATAAAAGAAGTCTTGGGCCTTATAAATCTGAACACGATCTGTTGAGGTTTATCCCAAGCGAACCGGTCCGGGTCTGAGGCGGATCGGTTTGGGTAGGCGGACCGGTTCTTTTTATTTTTGGCTTCTTCGGTTCGCTTGCGGTTCGGGGTATACTGGCTTTTCAACAGGCGAACCGGTTCGGTAAAGGGGCGGACCGGTCCGGGGTCGGATCGGTTCGTTTTCTCTGGGCGGATCAGTCCGGCCTGTCAGACTTTGATTCCTCTTCTTCTTTTGATATTCGGATCCATTGATGACTGAATGAATCTTGAATTTCTTCAACGGTGTAACGATGTACTATATAACAAATTAATAATGGACAAAAATGTCCTTACATATCTCCCCCTATGTCTATGTCGGTACATATATAAAAAACAAACATCCGAATTATCAAACAACAAAAAATGCCTATACAAATCTACCCTTCCATGAAACCAAAACTGGAAAGATACAATTGAATAAGACTTCAACGTTTGTTCTTCAACTCTTCAGGAATCTTCAACTCTTCAGGAATCTTCAACACTTTTCTCATCAGGGTGTGTATTTCACTGATCATCAATGTAGTACCTACACACGTAAGACAAAGCAAATACCAAGTGACGTATCGAGTTTGAAATGAGATATCAAATGAAGAAAGCATGCTGTATTCAAATCTCAAAAACACAAAACTCCCCCAAAATATGATAATTCTATAAATCTCCCCCTTTTTATGATGTCCCCAAATAGACAAAAGAGAAGAATAAATCAACCAAGCAAGTGCGGGATGTCACTAAGACTAAATCACACCATGAATGAACACAAAACAACCAAGTCGATGATAGCGTAAATGAATGGGTGTGAACAAATTCGATAGGAAAATCAATGCAAACAAACATGACATATGTGCACGATGAATATCGGATACTCCTAACGAATGAACTCAAATGCTTCCTTTGGTGTAAAAGAATGGTAATAAGTGATATTGACTCAATCATATCAACAAATCAAAGCTCAAAGTGATTTTAACACCAATAACGTCCAAAAAATTTTATGCTTTTTCAGGACTTTCAAGGAAGTGCAAACCCGTTTATATTCTCCAACCAAACTCCCTCAGATAAAATTTTGAATAAAGGTATTCTAAATTCTCAAACTTTGGAGAATTGATGGTGAAACCTAAGTGGCCCATATTTGGCATGAATTTCTTTTTATTGCCTTTAAATTTTTTGGGCTCTTTTAACCTCTTTGGACCCCGGATAATAAAATTCCTCCATTTTTAGGTCCTTTTGAACGGTGGCTTTTGCGCAAAGATGAGATAATTACCTTTCGCAGCCCCTCCCCGTTCTTAAACAAACACTCAGTCTCACCAAAATGGTTTTTACATGCATTCCAATCTTGTCAAGTTTTATCGCATATTGTAAGTTGTATAGACAGAATTGAGATGGAAACACTTAAGCCAATATGTGATAGATAAATGCAATAATCAAATATAGTCGTGCATGTGTGCAATAAAGGAGATAGGAGTCAAACATGTAGGAAAATATCACTAATTATATCTCAAAGACTCCATACTATGTAAAGCACATGGATGAAATGATGTAGCGTCTCAAATCTCTATCAAACAGTCACACTGATAGATGAAATGAAGGTGTGACTAGGCTATCTTAAATGCTCATCCATAAAAGGTGCATAAATAATAAAAGAACAAAAATCTTTTTGGGCTTTTTTCAAAATTTTTATATACAAAAACAAAAATCTTTTTGGATTTTTCAAACAAAATAAATAGCTGTACAACAAAAGAATGATACATATAAAACATACTAGCAATAGGATGCATATGATATGAACATAAAAAATATATTATTCTAGACATAAACTAACCCCTCAGTCAACTGTGCAAATACCCAAATACTTCCTAAGACTCTCAAATCTAAGGGCATCTAAAGGTTTCGTGAAAATATCGGCTAACTGACGGTCGGTAGGAACAAAACTCAAGGATACGACTTTCTCCTCAACTAGTTGTCGTATAAAGTGCTCATGTATCTTGATGTACTTTGTGCGCGAATGCTGGAATGGATTACGGGATATGTGTATCGCGCTCGTGTTATCACAGGAAATGGTCATGGTGTCCTGTGAAATCCCATAATCAGCTAGCATTTGCTTCATCCACAAGAGTTACATGCAACAACTCCCGGAGGCTATGTACTCAGCCTCCGCAGTGGACAAAGAGATGGAATTTTGCTTCTTGATCACCCAGGAGACAAGAGCAGAACCAAAATAGAAACACCCACCAGAAGTGCTCTTACATCCATCTACATCCCCGGCCCAATCAGCATCTGAATAGGCGGATAAACGGTCATCAGTATCAAAGGAATACCAAATACCTTATGAGAGAGTCCCACTCACGTATTTAATAATACGTTTTAGAGCTAGTAAGTGTGACTCTTTCGGGGACGCCTGATATCGCGCACAGACTCCAATACTAAAGGCGATGTCGGTACGACTGGCAGTCAAGTAGAGAAGACTACTTATCATACTATGATATAAGGTTTGCTCTACGTCCTTTCCTGAAGTGCCCTTACTAAGCTTGGTAGTGGTACTCATAGGTGTACGTGCATGTTTAGCGGAGTCTAAACCAAATTTCTTCACTAGGTCTCTAGCATACTTGGATTGGGAGATGAACATCCCATCCTCTAGCTGACGAACCTGGAGACCAAGGAAGAAAGTAAGCTCACCAACCATGCTTATCTCAAACTCACTTTTCATCTCCTCCTCAAAGTGATGAGCATGTTGGGAGCACTTGGATCTAAAGACTATGTCGTCCATATAAACTTCAGCAACCCAAATAACACTGTCATCTCTCCTGACGAACAACGTCATATCAACCCCCCCTCTCTTGAAGCCACGGGCTAAGAGATAGTAAGTAAGCCTCTCGTACCAAGCACGTGGTGCTTGCTTCAAACCATACAAGGCTTTTCTCAGATAGTAGACGTGCTCTGGGTGCTGAGGGTCTTCAAACCCTTTTGGTTGTTCCACATAAACCTCCTCCTGTAGAATGCCATTCAGAAAGGCACTCTTGACATCCATCTGATATAACTTGAAGCACAGATGACATGCGATGGCGAGTATTAGGCGGACGGACTCAAGCCTCGCAACAGGAGCAAATGTCTCCCCAAAGTCTACACCCTCTATCTGTATGTAGCCTTGAGAGACCAACCTAGCTTTGTTTCGGATTATGGTACCATTTTCATCCATTTTATTCTTAAATATCCATCTGGTACCTATCACATTTGTCTCACTAGGTCGGGGGACAAGTTCCCAGACATTATTCTCTTTAAACTGAAGCAACTCATCCTGCATAGCAGATATCCATTGTTCATCCTTGAGTGCTTCTTTATGATTCTTGGGCTCGACTTTGGACGTGTAGCAAAAGTGGCTAACGACGTTCTCTAGCTGAGCACGAGTCTTGACCCCAAGAGTGGGATCACCAACAATAGCATAAGGGTTATGACTCTTATGAACCCAAGCAGGTGTTTCCCCTAGCACAGGAGTAGGGTCCACAGAGTGTGAGAGAGGGACAAGTAAATCACTGTCAGAAAAGTCCTCATCCTCACACTGAAGGTTAGGATCAATAACCGTCGGAGGTTCGTCATCTTGCACGGTGACGTTTATTGATTCCATAACCTTAGAGCTCTTCAGGTTAAAAACCCGGTAGGCTCTACTAGTCGATGAATATCCTAGCAATATTCCCTTGTCACTCCGGGAGTCAAACTTTCCTAATTGCTCTCTATCCCGTAGGATGTAGCATTTACTCCCAAAGACACGGAAATATGCAAGGTTGGGCTTCTTGCCAGTCCACAACTCATAAGGTGTCTGAAGTGTGTGTGGATGCAGATAAACCCTATTCACCATGTGGCATGCATTGGACACTACCTCTGCCCAAAATCTCCTAGAAACTTTACGACCTAGAAGCATAGATCTAGCCATTTCCTGGATCGTTCTATTCTTTCTGTCAACAATCCCAATTTGCTGAGGAGTCTTCACAGCAGAAAACTCATGTTTGATCCCAAGGCTATCACAATACAAATCTACCTTTGCTTCCTTGAATTCAGTGCCGTTGTCACTACGTATCCTGTTAATAGTGACTCCGTGTTGATTTTGCAGGACACGGCACTTGGTCGTTAAAAACTCTACAGCATCGGATTTCTCTCCCAGAAAACCTACAATGGAGTACCTGGAGAAATCGTCTACCATCACTAGGATATACCTCTTACCACCCAGACTCTCGGTACGAGTGGGACCCATAAGATCCATGTGAATAAGCTCAAGAACACGAGAGGTGGTAATGGAATGCAACTTCCTATGGGGAGTACGAATTTGTTTTCCCATCTGACAGGGTCCATAAACCGTCGAAGTTGGCCTTCCAAGAGATGGTAAGCCACGTACTAGGTTCTTTCTAGCTAAGCGAGTGAGATCTCTAATATTTATGTGACCTAGATGTTGGTGCCACAAATCCATAGGGGTGATCGTGGCGCTGTTGCAGACAAGTGAGGATGTGGGCTCAGTCCCATAGCAATTATCCTTTGTCCTCACCCCTTGCACTAATAGTTTACAGGCTTGATTATAGACCTTACAAGCGTCCCGGTCAAACTTTACTGCAAAGTCAGAGTCGCACAGCTGGCTAATGCTGAGAAGGTTTGCTTTCAAACCTTTGACGTACAAAACATTTTCTAGCTTAGAAAAACCAGGTAACTCGATAGTACCTCGTCCTGTAATGCTAGACTTGCTCCCATCTCCAAAGGTGACTCTGCCTTCCTGACAATCCTCAAGAGATGTAAAAAATGAGGCATCACCTGTCATATGTCTGGAGCACCCACTGTCAAAATACCACTGTGAGGTATTATGTGCTTTGAGAGCAACATGAACAACAAAGGCCTTTTTATCTTTCTTAGGTACCCAAGAAGTGGAGACCTTTTGTTTGCCTTTGTTGTTGTTGGTTTTAGTTGGAATGTGAGAAGCATTCACTGACGGCAAAGGCATCCGTCGGAATTCCTCCATCAAACTCTGAGATGTGGCAGCTAAAAGCTCAACTCTCTCTCTCAGACTGGTAAAATCATCAGTATGCTGACGTGGAGCTGTAGTACGTCGTGTCCGACCAATGTTATAGCAAAACTCCCTGAGGTGGCCTTTTCTTTTGCAATAGGTACAAAAGAACACAGTCAAAGGCGGACCTTGGTTTGCTTTTCTCGGTCGAACTCTCCTTCGAGATTTTTAAGGATTACCATAAGGAGTAGTAGTAAACTCAGGAACTGGTCCAGGTGCAATTTGAGAGGTGGAGCCACCATCATAACCAAATCCCTGCCTATCACCAAAACCTAAAGCGGGGCCGAGGAGTATCTTTCCCATTTTCCCTGATCTGTCCTCGATTTGTACCTTGACTTCCCGTGCTTTCTCAAGATCATGAGTCAGCTGTGCAACAAAGGCTTCAAGTTTCTTTCGAGACTCCATGGAGGAATGGAGCTGACTCGTAAGACTAGCCACTTGTTTAGTCAAGTCCTCTCTCTCTTTCTCAAAAACACTATCTCTCTCTCTAAACAAACTCTCTTTCTCAACACAAGCAGATTCTCTCTCTCTCTCAGGGAGGTGAAGGTGGAGGACTCTCTCTCTCTCTCGCCTTTCTTAAATCTTCCTCTAATCCGGTGATCTTAAGAACTAGCTCTTTGTTACGTTTTTTAGTTTTAAATGACTCAGAATATAACTCAGAATAGGCGCGTTGAATATCACTCTCGCTCTCACTTGAGTCATCCTCCCCCTCACTCATATCGTTCTCACTGTCGAGGTGTCCCTGTGAAGCATCATCCTCATCATTGTGAAGAGAACTAGGAGTGCTCACTTGACTGGCCATGAATGCGGTGAAGTTACACTCATGCGGTGACTCATCTCGTGAATCCACCGTCTCGACCTCACTGTCGTCGCTAAGAGTAGCATTAAGGACAGCTTTCCCTTTCTCTCTATTCAAACGAGTGGCACACTCAAAGGCTCTATGACCCCTACCATCGCACTCAAAGCATCTCTCACTTTCTTTCTTAGGAGGATTTTTGGAATCCTTTTCATTTTTCTTTTCAAACTTATTTTTCTCAAATTTCTTTTTATCTTTAAAATTGCCATTTTTCTTAAATTTGAGAATCCTCTTGAATTTTTTTGCAAAAAGAGCCAAATCATCTAAGTCAAAATCACACTCAGAATCTGACGTGTCAGTCTCTCTCTTTCTAGATGACTCTTCCCTCTTTCTAGCAGACCCCTCACTCTTTTTCTCTTTGGCATTAAGTGCAATTCCCTTATCTTTAGACCTAGCAGTTTTAGGGAACATATCAATTTCATAAGTTTGCAAATCTCCTACAAGTTCTTCCAATTTTAGCGTATTTAAATTGCCCTTAGAATTTAGCACAGTGACTTTAGGGATAAAACGCTTAGGCAAAGAACGAAGAATCTTTTTAACAACCCTAACATTAGGAATATGTTCACCAAGATTAAAGCTAGTATTAACAATGTCAGAAAGTCTAGCATAGAAATCATGAAAACATTCAGTCTCATGCATGGTGATGGTTTCAAATTGAGTTGTCAAATTTTGCAATTTAGACTCTTTCACAGCATTTGTTCCTTCAAGGGTGAGTTGTAAAACATCCCATGCCTCCTTTGACGTGGTGCACGTCATGATACGTCGAAACTCATCGGGAGTGATGGAACCGGAAATAGCACTCAAACCTTTAGAGTTAAAAGAAGACCATCTAAATTCATCTTCAGTCCAAGAGGTGATAGGTTTTAAATTAGTCACGTTTTCCACAGTGACGGAGGGAGGTGTCCACCCTCTTTCAACTAAAATCCAAACCCTTTCATCTATGGCTTTTAAAGTCGACCTCATACGGGCTTTCTAATACGCATAATTTGTCCCATCAAAAACAGGTAATTTATTATATGATTTCTCCATTTGAACACGCACTTTTCAAAAATCAATTTTTTTTAGAAAAATGATATCTTAGAAAATATTTTGCGAAAAATAGGAATACGCGATACATTAGCGTAACCCGCTCTGATACCAATTTGAAAAGAGTATGCACTTGCGTTCAAATGAGGAAATTATATATTAAGCACCTTTTAACCCAAACAAACCCTAAACATGCAACAATATGTGATTGAATAAGATAATGAATTAATCAAGAACATTCAAACACATGCTTGTGAGGAAAAATTTCCCAAAGGGGCAAAACCATTTATTTTCATTATAACTTTGTAACATACAAATTCGGATTACAATGAAAAATACAGGTGACTAAGAATTACCTTTAGGTATCGGATTCTATAGTCGGTGGCTGGAAATATCCCTTTCCAGGAGGGCTGCAATGAAGAAGAAGAACGGTCTCCTTCACAAGAGTTGAACAACAACGGTTTGTGTTCTAGGGTTTCAAACAGATTCACAAATGTATGAGAGATTGTGTGAATCAACAAAAACTGGAGTCTTGGGACTGAACAGGTGAAGACTTAGAGTTTTTGTACTCTAAAAATCGTGTGGAAGTCTCATTAAACCGATTCCCCGTAGTGGGTTTATAAAAGAAGTCTTGGGCCTTACAAATCTGAACACGATCTGTTGAGGTTTATCCCAGGTGAACCGGTCCGAGTCTGAGGCGGATCGGTCCGGGTAGGCGGACCGGTTCTTTTTATTTTTGGCTTCTTCGGTTCGCTTGCGGTCCAGGGTATACTGGCTTTTCAGCAGGCGGACCGGTCCGGTAAAGGGGCGGACCGGTCCGGGGTTGGATCGATTAGTTTTCTCTAGGCGGACCGGTCCGGCCTGTCAGACTTTGATTCCTCTTCTTCTTTTGATATTCGGATCCGTTGATGACTGAATGAATCTTGAATTTCTTCAACGGTGTAACGGCGTACGACATAACAAATTGATAATGGACAAAAATGTCCTTACACTCTCTGCGCAGATAGAGAGAAAGAGCTACTATCATACATACCAAGTATACATATTTGTTGGTGCAAACTAATTTTTTCAAAATATTAAAAAAATTATTTTTGAGTTGAGTTTTTTTGTGTGATATTTAAACATTTCAAGGGATCCATATAAAACAAATACACTCAAAATAATTTTGTTTGCTATTTTAAAAAAACTGGTATGTACGGGAGTCTGTGCCTATATATATATATAGGGAGAGGTTTAAAAGTGAACCTAAAAATCAAAATTTTTAATGAACATTAAAAAGAACACCTAACAACCCATTAGTTTTAATTCCTATGGTGTAATTGATTCGCGGCAACGGACACGGGTGTGATCCGAGACCCCCTTCCTCCCCTACCTCCCCCCCGGCACCCCCTCCATCCCGCACCCCCTACCCCCACCATGGTAGACCACTAGTCAAAATAAATTAAGTTGCTGGAATGTTTATTCAGGGGTAAGGCCTCCCATGGTGGGGATGGGGTGGAGGGTGTAAAAAAACATTCGATAGATACGCATGTCCGTTACCACTGGCGCGGACCAATTACAACATAAGAATTAAAATTAATGGGTTGTTAGATGTTTTTTTGTCAAGGTTCATTTAAAAGTTCAGTTTTTAGCTTCACTTGTGATCATCTCCATATATATATATATATATATATATATATATATATATATATATATATATATATATATATAAAGAGAGAGAGAGAGAGAGAGTACTGCTCTTGTGTGGATCAGTCCGCATTTTAAGAGTGTAGACCGGACATGTGTCACCTGACGGTGAGCCCAGAAAAGAGAGAGTGTGCCTATAATTTAGCATATAATTTCTACGCTCACCGCCAGGTGACACATGTCTGTTCTTCACTCTTAAAATGCGGACTGCTCCGCACAAGAGCAGTATTGTGTGTGTGTGTGTGTGTATATATATATATATATATATATATATATATATATATATATATATATATATATATATATATATATATATAGAGAGAGAGAGAGAGAGAGAGAGAGAGAGAGAGAGAGAACGAGGTTTTACTCTGAGTCCATCTCTATGGAGCATGATATTCTGAAGCGCGTAAATGATGAGTTATTATAACTCTTATTGAGATCTACAGTTCTATTTTGAGTGGAGTACCTAGCTACAGGAGTATTCTTGATAGACTCACCTATGTGAATGTGGAAGCGTGGTCGCTTCCTATGGATATTCTGGGCAAATTCCTACACCATTCACTATATTGGGATAGAAGAACATAGTCGTAAAGTGTTGGATATTAGAACTACATCCAAGTAGGGTTGTGTGTGGGATGTTTTCAGAGATATAGTTCAAAACTACGGTTACTCTAGTATATTCTGAATCATTTTTACTACGTAAAGGTTCGAGTCGAAAAACATCTATGCTTATGCACAATTCTATGAATTATTGTTCGATAAAATATTTTCGACTTTTGCAAGTGGGGGATTGTTAGAACAACTTTGATAGCTGTTAGGTTTTCCCAGCAATTAGCTATTAAGGTGTAAAAGTTATAAAAGTAAGTTTCTCCTAGTCCCACATCGGTGAGATGTTAAAAATGGGTAGAGTTAATAAACTTTTGTTGTGAGTCTAAAGGGTAAGCCCTTTGAACATTCAATGTTTTGTGTGTATGGGTGGACGACTTATTGGGCCAAGTGCCGATGCCGTCCGACCGACACTGCCCGACCCGGGGCCTGGTCTTGGGTCTTGGGTCTTGGGCTTGGGATCATAAAGAAATAGTTTTTTGGACAAATAAAGAATTGTTTTTGGGCTTAAAAATTATTATAAACACTTATTAATTTCGAAAAAATGTGGCCTTTTATCTGTTGAATTTTTGTACCCACGTTTTTCTATTTTTTCTCCACGTTTGGGTGCCACTAACGTCATTATCTTTTCTACTCAATAAAAGAGGAAAAACACCTCCTTAATAGCAATTTTACAAACATAGAAAAAGAAAAACCTTCCTCTTTGAATTTTTTTCTTACGACTAAAATAATAAATCCTCCCCAGATTTATTATTAGAATCGAGCAACTGATAAGAATGGATGTACGTAGACTGGATTGATTCCCTTGCTTTATCAATTCGTATTTTTGGAGGGTTATTTTATCCTGGGGGTGACGAGGCAATTAAGACTGTCGGCACACTTTGGGCAAAGCCGCGAAACAACTTAAAGAGAGAGACATTGTCCGCGACTCAGCCGTGTTGAATTTCTTATTTTTCTGTCTTCGTTTTACTGCTTGTCATTAGGTAATTTCGTTCCTTTAATTATGTATTTTTACTGCTGGTGCTACAATAATTTTAAAGTGTCTACAAATCTACCTATGGACGAAATTAACTCAACTAACCTAAACAAGCCTTTCAAATATGAAGGCCAACATTTTAAATGTTGGAGTAAAAAACTGTTATTTTATTTAACTACAAAAAAGGTTGCATCGTGTGTTCCATTTGATAAACCCGTAGTGCATAATCCACCAACTGTTGAGGAAAGTAAAATTGTTCGGAATTGGGAGGAAAATGATTTTCTGTGCAAGAACTATATTTTGAATGCTCTGACTGACGAACTTTAGGATTATTATGCCAATTATAAAACTGCAAAAGATGTTTTGGATGCTTTTTCTAAAAAATATGTTGTCAGCCGTTATTTGGAATTTCAAATGACGGATGATAAATCCGTTGTTGCTCAAACCCATGATTTACAAATGATTGCCCATGAAATTATTTTCGAGCGCATGACTTTAGATGAGCAATTTCAGGTGAATGTAATTATTGATAAATTGCCTACGGTGTTCAAAGATTTCAAAAATACTTTGAGGAATAAATCTAAAGATTTTTCACTTGAGTCACTCATTACTGAGAATTGAGGAGGAATCTCGAAAACAAGATTACAAAGATGAAATTCTTGTTGTGTCTAATAACAAAAAATCATAAAAATAACCACACTCCAGTCGTTTTAAAGGCAAACGAGAAAAATATGAAATTTCAGAAAAAGAGCCATAACCAGAATTTTAAAAACAAAACTCAGACTCAAAATAAGAATAAGAACCCTGAAAATGGACAGTCTAGCAACTCGGGATAGTTTCTCTATTTCAAGTGTAGCAAGCCTGACCATATGGCTCGCAAATATCGTAATGTACCACACGCATAAGCGAATTTAACCGAAGAGGACCTATTTGCTATGATTTCTGAAATCAACATGGTTAGCGGTGCCGAAGGGTAGTGGATGGATATTGGCGCTTCTCGCTAAATCTGTTATGACCGTACTCTTTTTATGACTTATTCTGAGACTGCAGATAAGAAGGTGTTATTGGGTGATTCTCACTTCACTGAGGCTGTTGGTACTGGAAACGTGGAATTAAAGTTTACTTCGGGGAAAACTGTGATTCTCAAATATGTTCTTCACATTCCTGAGATAAGAAAAAATTTGGTTTCGGATTATCTTCTCAACAAAGCTGGATTTACTCAAACTATTAGTGCTGATTTATTTACTTTAACCAAAAATAGAATTTTTGTAGGCAGGGGTTATGTCACTGATGGGATGTTTAAGTTAAACGTTGATGCTATGAATAAATTTCTCCTTCTTCTTATATTGCTTGTTCATTTAATATTTGCCATACTAGACTTTGTTATGTTAAGAAACGACTTGTTAAAAATATTAGCACTTTAGGATTAATTCCAGAATTATCATTAAATGATTTTGAAAAATATGAATGGTGCAGTCAAGCAAAAATAACTAAGACACCACATAAATCTGTTTTTAGATAATCTGAACCACTTGATTTAATTTATTCGGATATTTGTGAATTGGATGGTGTAACAACTAGAAATGACAAATGCTATTTCATTACTTTTATTGATGAATGTTCTGATTATTCATTTGTGTATTTGATGAAAAATAAAAGTGAGGTGTTTGACATGTTTAAAATTTTCTTAAATGAAATTGAAAATCAATTTAGTCGGAAAATTAAAAGGTTATGTAGTGATAGAGGCGCCTAATATGATTCTGTGCCATTTATTGAATTTTATAAAACTCACGGTATTATTCACGAAAAATTGCCCCTAATTCGCCTGAAATGAACGGTAAAGCCGAATGAAAAAGTAGGACATGAACTAAATTAGTTGTTGCTATTTTATTAAATTCGGGGGCTACTTCACATTGGTGGGATAAAATTATTTTGATTGTGTGTCACGTACTTAATGGAATTCCTAAGGCTAAAACGAAATATCTCCCTATGAAATTTGTAAAATCATAAGTCCAACATGTCATACTTTAGAACGTGGGGGTGCTTAGCCTATGTATGTATACCAGACCCTAAAAATTCTAAATTGGCTAGTAGAGATTATGAGTGCGTTCTTATAGTCTATGTTATCAATAGCAAAGCATACCGATTTTATGACTTGAAAAATCAAGTAATTGTTGAATTAAATGACGCCGATTTTTATGAATATAAATTTTCTTTTAAATTGAGAAATAGTGGGGGTGCAACAACCACTAATGTTTCTTTAACAAATAATTCATAATCTAATGTGACAGTTTTAGAACCAATAAAAAGTAAAAGATCTCGTGTTGAAAAGGACTTCAGTCCTTATTTTTACGCTTATAATTTAGAGGAGGACCCTAATATTATTGAAGAAGATTTATCTTCTTTAGATGTCGATTTATGTCAAGAGGCTATTAATGATGAAATGGATTGGAAACAAATAAAAATTGACATTTAGTGGATCTTCCTCCTGGGTGTAAATCAATTGGGTGTAAATGGATTCTTAAAAAGAAATTAAAACCTGATGGCACTGTTGAAAAATATAAGGCACGTCTTGTTGCCAAATGTTTTAGACAAAGATAAAATGTAGACTTTTTTTATACCTTCTCACCCGTTACAAAAATAACGTCTATACGTGCACTATTTTCTATAACTGCCTTAAATGATTTAATTGTACATCAAATGGATGTTAAAACTGCATTTTAAAATGGAGAATTAGAAGAAGAGATTTATATGGATCAACCTGAAGGTTTTATTGTACACAGTCAAGAAAATAAAGTGTGTAAATTAGAGAAATCTCTTTATGGACTCAAACTAGCACCTAAACAATGGCATGATAAATTTGATATCTTAGTCATCTCTAATGGGTTTAAAATTAATGAAAGTAATAAATGCATTTATTATAAATAAGTAGAGAACATTTTCATTATCATATGTCTTTATGTTTATGCCTTGTTTATATTTGGTTCTAATATTCATGCCGAAGAAAATGTTAAATCATTATTGTGTGCCAATTTTGATATGAAGGATTTGAGAATTAATATTACTATGTCAGAAGAGGGACTTTCTTTAGATCAATCTCATTACATTGAGAAAGTTATAAATAAATACAATTACTTTGACTGTAAACCTGCTAGTACTCCATTTGAACCTAGTGTAAAGTTATTTAAGAACACTGGAAATAATGTAAACCAAAATGCTTATGCAAGCATCATTGGAAGCTTACGTTATGCTATAGGTTGCACTAGACCTAACATAGCATATGTTGTGGGAGTATTATGTATATTTAACAGTAGACCTAGTATGGAGCATTGGTATGTTATTGAGAGGGTCATGTGGTACCTTAAAAGGACAATGAACCTTGGATTACACTATAATAATCATCCCACTGTACTTGAAGGATTTAGTGATGCTGGTTGGAATACCCTATCTGATGATTCTAAGGCTACTAGTGGATATATATTTAGCATCGCTAGTAGTGCAGTATCTTGAAAATCTAAGAAATAAACTATTTTGGCTCAATCCAATATGGAGTCTGAGATGATAGCACTAGCTACTACTAGTGAAGAGGCAGGTTGGTTAAGAAACCTCCTGTCAGATATCCCATTATGAAAAAGACCAATACCAACCGTTTTGATTTATTGTGATAGTACCAAGGCTATTGCAAAAGTAAAGAACCGTTATTATAACAGTAAGAGATGACAAATACGTTATAAACATCGCAACGTTAGAGACTTTATTTCTATGGGTGCTATGAGGGTGGATCATATACGGTCTGAACATAACTTAGTTGATCCTTTGACGAAAGGACTAGCTAGGGAGAAGGTGTGGAACACCATGAAAGGGATGGGACTAAAGCCTCTGTCTACATGAGCCATTCTTGATGGTAACCCAACATATAGACTGGAGATCCCAAGAAATATTTTCAAAGGTAATAACAAGTCACAAGTGATCTGGGTTGAATCATGCTATTATTAATTAATATAGAATGGGGTTTTACTCCAAATCCATCCCTATAGAGCATGATATCCTGAAGCGAGTAAATGATGAGTTATTATAACTCTTAATGAAATCTATAGCTCTATTTTGAGTGAAGTACCTAGCTCCAGGAGTATTCTTGATAGACTCACCTATGTGAATGTGGAAGCGTGGCCGCTTCCTAAGGATATTCTGGGAAAATTCCTAGAGCGTTCACTATACTAGGATAGAAGCACATGGACATAACGTGTTGACTATTCAAACTACATCCAAGTAGGGTTGTGTGTGGGATGTTGTCAGAGATGGAGTTCAAAACTACGATTACTCTAGTATATTATGAATCATGTTTACTTCGTAAAGGTTCAAGTCGAAAGACACATTTACTTATGCATAATTCTATGAATCATTGCTTGATAAAATGTTTTCAAATTTAACAAGTGGGGTATTGTTGGAACAACTTTAACAACTGTTAGGTTTTCATAGCAATTAGCTGTTAAGGTGCAAAAGTTGAAAAAGTAAGTTTCTCCTAGTCCCACATCGGTGAGATGTTAAAAATGGGTAGAGTTAATATACTCTTTTTGTGAGTCTAAAGGTTAAGCCCTTTAGGCATTCAATATTTTGTGTGTATGGGTGGGAGATTTATTTGGCCAAGTCACACGCGCGCGCGTTGCTCTAGTCGTTCGTCCGACCCGGCCAGTGCTCGGGTCCGGGTCTTGGGTCTTGGGTTTGGGCTCATCAAGAAATAATTTTTTGGATAAATAAAGAATTGTTTTTGGGGCTTAAAAATTATTATAAACGTTTATTAATTTCAAAAAAATGTGGTCGTTTATCTGTTGAATTTTTTCACCCACGTTTTCCTATTTTATCTCCACGATTGGGTGCCACTAATGTCATTGTTTTTTCAACACAATAAAAGAGGTAAAACACCTTCGTATCACCTGAACAACAATTTTACAAACACAGAAAGAGAAAAACCTTTGTCTCTGAATTTTTTTTCTTACCACTGAAATAATAAATCCTCCCTAGATTTATTATTGGAATCGAGCAACTGATAAGAATGGATTTACGTAGACCGAATCGATTCTTGTTCTTTATCAATTCATATTTTTAGAGGGTTGTTTTATCCTGGATGTTAGGTGTTTTTTTCGTTAAAGTTCATTAAAATGTTCATCTTTTATACTCAATTATGAACCCTTATATATATATATATATCCATTTTCTAGGACGACAAGAAAATAAGAGCATCTACTATAATTAAACATTGAATTTGGTAACTTTCTAAAAAGATAAAAAGGTATTTTATTGATGATAACCACTTTTTATTAATATAAATTATATTTTGTGGTCAACCTACATCATCAAATAGAAAAAATATTGTTACTTCATCAAACATGACAACCATAACATAATTGAAAGATTGTCGATGTTAATGAGATGGGTTTAGTAATGGTTATAAATACTGATATTAATGTGATAGTTGGTAGTAGGGGTGTATGAGTGAAAATTGACAACAATTAAATGAATACATTGAAGGAAGGAAAAGGGATGATAATCACACAACACAAGATGTACGTGGTTTGACAAATTGCTTACATCCGCGGAGAGGTTATTGCTTTTCTTATTAAGTGTTCTCAAGTTTCGAAATTACATTCCTACTGTTTTTATTATTAAGTGACCTCAGATTACATTTATTGTATCAAGTAGTTGAGTTGTACAAGGAACTCTCTAGCTTATCATTGGCTCGTGTGTTATCCCTGAATATCTCCATTGAGATTATTGGTAACCATTTAAGCTTATCTACGTTCACGTGATAAATGTTTAGTATTTATTCACAGGACAAATATGCTAGCTTGTTTAATGAAGAAATTGGGACAGGCGCGCCTGATTCCCTATTGGTCCTGGACGGCCAAATTGTAAATGGGCCTAGTTAATTATTTAGGTCCCCATAATTGCCCCTAAAATCTCTCGACTGAGATTTATTGGACCAGTAGATTTTATCCTTGCTATAGGTCAAGGGCCTTTGAGCCTTTAATTCAAAAATTGACATTAAAGTCTTGTAAATACTTTGGACATTTGGGGGTACGCTCGCCCGAGCGGAGATATGAAACACCAAAATCTATCTTGAAAGGTGTGTCCCATGATTGTGCACAAGGATTCAAACGAAGATGGTAACTTTAAACCTCACTTCTGCATTCGAGCTTCTTCTTTGCATTGATCTGCTTTCAAAAACTTTCATAGCTTCTCGTTCACATTTTTCTATCATTGTAAGTCCCTCCTTTTCTTTCGCAATTTTTCTTCTTCATTAGTAATAATTTTATTTTCCCAACAATGGCCACCATTCATGGAAAAAGTGTGGAAGAGTTTAGGAAGACATACTCCATTCCCTCTTGGGTAGAAATTGACTATTCCCTCATATCCATAAATACCAGGGATGTTGAAGGGGGCACTGGATTTATACATTAGCCGTAGTCCAAGGGGGTTTGACATTTCTCCAAACACCCGTTCTTGGAATTTTTTATTATCTGAAGTAGTGCCTACCTAATGTGCTCCCAATACTTGGTGAATAGTCAATGAGGTGAATAGGATCACTGAACTCTATGGGACCAACTTGGGGATCCCAAAAATTAAATATTGCTATGTGGTGATGCACACCACTGATGGCCTTCTCTCCTTAAAAGCGAGAAAGGCCAACAGGGTTTTGGTGGTGAACTTCCTTGATTCCAACAAAGGATATTGGGAATATGGTTTTGTTGCCAGAAAATGGCAACACCTGACCCTACCTTAGGGTGAGAGATACACAAGATATTTGTGCCCTGACTGGGGGGATGACCACATAGGTTGATGCTTGATTTTTTCAATTATTGATTGTCTATTTATTACCTTGCTCTGTTTACTAATTTGTTCATTTCATTATCTTTGTACAGCTCGCAAGAAAAATAAGGGGCCATCTCTTCATTATATCAAGGTTGCTGACCTGCTGAAGGCTTGGAGAGTAAAGGATACTCTGCCCAACAGTGAAAATCCTCGATCGATAACCTTTTTCTCGAGTACACCAATACCACCACAAGTTTCACTACTCGGCCTGTGGATGATATTTTTTATCTTCCCCTTCTGGTTGAGGAGACTTCTTTTTCTTTCTAATCTTTAGATGCTAGACTAATCCAAGTATAGGTGGAAGATGAACCAATAGTGCCTACCAGAAAGAGGGATTTGTTAGTAGAGGATGATGATGATGATGATATTCTTTTGTTTGTGAGGTATAAGGCCCAAAAGAAGGTGGAGGGCGAGTCCTCCAAATCCGGCGACTTAAGTCTGGTTGCTAAGGAGAAAGAGAGGACAAAGAATGAAATGAGAAAGAGAGAGGAAGAGAAGAAGAAAGAAGAGGACAAGAATAATAAGTCCTATGTGTCCTTATCGAAGAATAAAAATGTCTCGCTCCTCCCTTGACACTCCCCAGACCCAATCTGTGGCTCACAATCCATCTCTTGCCCCTAGCACCAAAATACTACTTTTGTGACTACTTTCATGTGACTGCTAATGGGGGTGACAAACTTTATCACTCCCAGGAACAGTCACAAAATTATTTATAACTTCTATTAGGAGTGATAAAATCTTCGGGTAATGAAAAATTTCAGACAATTCGTTTGTCACTACAAATAATAGTCACAAATCTTGCCATATAATTAATTTGTGACTGCCATAAGGAATCACAAATTTGTAACTGTCACAATCAGTCACAAATTTATCAATAGGCTTAAGTTATGACTTTTATGAGAAGTAACAACATTATAACTGCTATGAGCAGTCATAAATGTTGGCCTAAGACTTAATTTATGACTGTTATTAGCAGTTATAAATTTGCGACTGCTCTTTGAGAGTAAATTTTTTTGACATAAGACTTAATTTGTGACCTGTATTAGGGGTCACAAAAACTTTGGCCTTTAGGTTTAATTTCCCTATCCTCTCTCCTCTTCAACTTTCGTTCCTCTCTTTTCACTATTACAGTCACTATTCCTCTCACTTTGGAAATCTACCTATTGGAAATGTTTTGGTGCCTCTTTCTCTCGATCTCATTATTCAACTGCTGTAAATGTTTCTCTCTCGATCTCACTATTCAATGTTACGTTTGATGTAAATGTTTGTAGGGTTTTTTGATGTGAATGTTTGGAGGGTTTTTATGTAAATGTTTGGTTTTTTTTAATGTAAATGTTACATTTTTTATGTAAATGGCATTAAAAATTCATCACGTTATGGATGAAAATGTAAAAAGGGAAATGAGAAAATTGGTTTTTGTTGTTCCTCAAGTTAGGTACAATAATTGTATTCAGTTATTTACTTTAGACTTCTAGTTTTGATTTTAGGTCCCTGCTTTATGGTATTGTAGAGTTATACTATGTTGTTATTTAAATTTATTCAAGGATATATGAGATTTATATTTATTGACATTCTTATGGCTTGTGTTATCCATATTTACGATGTTATTTTTATGCTTACAATGATTCTTAGTTATTTGATGCTTATAATTACATGGAGTTTGCGAGTCGTCACAATTTCCCTTGTTGGTTATATTTGTACAGTGTTATAATTACTTATAAGGTTTTGGTTTCGGCTAAGTGAACCGAAGATATTGAATGACTTATAAGATTTTATAGTGTTATAATTACTTATAGTACTGCTTGGAACTATTTTACTGTTTTGTACACAGTTTTGAATGTATGTTGCTATGAACATACTACTATTTTGAATGAAATTACTATCTTTTTAGGATAGCATTACTGCCCTTTAGATTTTGTTTAGTTCAGCTTTATTTATCAGACTCCAGTACTAATATTATTGGCTTGCCAGATTTAGTATGGTGGATATAATTGGTTTGCTAGATTTAGTGTATTGTGAACATGGTTTAATTGTGAATTGAAGTTGGGACAATTATGCATATTGTTGTCTACTAATGAATTGAAATATGTACATAATTTAGTGTATTGTGATCATGTTTGGTATGTACTATTTTTTGTGAAACCTATGTGCCTATCACTGTTTTCACTGATTTGCCTTCTGGTGTTTTACTATCTGGAGGGTTTGATTCATCGTTGGTGGCCTCTATCATGGTTCCCCACTTGGCTGGTTAAGTTGGTAAGTCATACTATTTCTTTTTTGTTGACTATATTTATTATCTTTTAATGCCATTATTTCATGTTAAAGGGTTTATGTTCTTAATTGAATTGGTTGGAAGATTGTATAGGAGTATCCAACATAAATGATTGTATACAGAGCATAGTTTCAATATGTGGATTGATGTAGATAAAAGGTAATTTTAATTATTGATTATTGCTTAGTATCATTAGTTTTTTACTAGATTGATTTGTAGTGGTGATAGGAGGTTGACGGCGAGACAATTGATAATATTTATATACTTGTTTGTGTGAATGTTAGTTAAAATTATTGATATGTTTGTTTATGTTAATTAATTAATGTCTTGTTTCAAATAGTTTATGCCATTAATATGATTTATTTTATTCTAATTTTTAACATTCAAATCACTAAGTGTTAGGACACAAACTCCAACATGTGAACATATGAGGTGGTACCCTAAAGTAATATATAAAAAGACAAGAATTAGTTTAAATTCTAATTTAAACAAAATTTAGTAAACACAAACAAGTAGTATCATGATCTTTAAACAATCTAAAAAGATTGATTTTATATTTCACGATCTGAATGGCACGAAATGATGTACGGACACCCTAAGATGCACAAAAGTAACCTAAGGCAAGTTATCGTGTCCTCTCTGAACTCCCGATCCGCAATTGACTACTATATGATTGTTTTAGAATTAAAAATAAGATTTAGGAGTTGAAAACTCAAAATAGTAACCGAGTGGCCTAAAAAGAGGCGCTGACACCCTAAGAGGTACCAAAGTATGGCACCTCATCATTTTTGGATTAATATGAGATTTCAGATCATTTTGCACTCATGGATGATTGCGTCAGATGGGTAAGTTTTTTGTGAAATTAGATCTGGACTAAATTAGATATAATGATGGTTATGATTTTTAGGGATTTCATATAGTTTAATGTTGTTTTGAAAATTTGATTCCTTAATCGCGCAGATCACTTGTTGGTTATCAATGTTCTTTGATTGATTTTTAATGGTGAATCCTAGACCAATTGGAAGGTCAAATTCATGGCCAAGAAGCATAAACTTTCAAAATTGAGAGGAAAATAAACAAATAAGTATGTTTAATAAAGCTCTTTATTTTGTGCAGGAAGTCTAATGTTTGTAATGGACAGTTTCTTGGGAGATTAAAACATATGGTTTTTAATTATGTGGCGAATCATGTCACGTTTTTAATTCAAGACAAACAGTGAATATTGATTGTCAATCTGAATAAATCTTATTCAACGTATATGAAACTTAAATATTTTGTGGTTAACTTTCACGTGTTATGTAACTGAACTTAGTTTTTTTTTTAAACATTTGTTAGTTTTACACTTCATGTGGAATGCTATTTGAATGACCATATTCGATTAAAAAATAGTAGCTTTTTCAAACACACTTTCCCGTTCATCGCACTGGTTACCACTAGTATCTAATATAAGTCGATATTCAATGTTCATTAGTGCAAGGGGGCAAATTTGATTTGCTGACATTTGGTGAACTAACCAAAATTGCAAGTTTTTTGTCCTTTTAAGGTGTATTCGTGGGGAAAACGTGTTGATACTCTAAAAATATGATATTTAGGGGCAATGTAGAAAAGAGTCACCCCACATTTTTTCGTTGACAAACAATTCAATGTCCTCCTTATAATAAATGAGTGTGTCCAAGAGCATAGCATAATATGTGATAAAGTGTGATACATTAGGGGAACACTGCTCGTAAGCAATTAGGTTTCTCAAGAGTGTTTCGATGAAGTCATCAATGCACAACGGTGGTCATTCTAAACAATGTGTACCAGACACTGACACAACCAGCTAAACAAACAACAAATAAACTTTGATATATGACATAGAAGATTCAACAACCCTAACAACAAAAATGACTATATGATATTAGAGTCGTCTCCTCTTACATGCATATTTTTAAATACCTATATGTCCTGAATTAGGGTCTTCTCCTGCAACTAAGGCTTGTATCTTATTAAAAAAAAATTATATCAGTTATTACCTAAAGCTAAAAGGTCTTCATATTTAGTTATTTTTTCTATCTTAAATGCCTCCCATAAGGCTCTACCACTTTCTCTTAAAAATCTCTCTAAGTATATATACATATCTTATGCTTCTATAGGGTGCATACTCTTAAAATAATTTGCAACTACAATAGGACTTATCGAACTACATACTTAGTAAACAAGACTAATTGGTAGAAAAATCCATATAAGGGCATATTTAATTATGATGCTTAAAAAAGTAAAAAATAGTTTATTTTCATAAAAAATGTGAAAAATAATATTGTGGTCGACTGAAAGGAGGGTCGGTATGTATCAATACATAGATGCATCTAATTGCTCTGTGGACAAGCGTTTGCCAATTGAGAAGTAGAAATATTTGCTCCAATTCCATATTTTGGAAAGCCTAAATCAACAAATGATGGAGGGAAAATATCAGAAGGCTATTTTACTATATGCCTTGGAGATGGTCTCAATTAGGTGCACATACTATTTTAAGAGGTTCATTTATTAGCACCTTTCTTTGTTCCCCCGAATTCAGTTTTATATAAAGTTCATTTATGTAAAATCATATTGGGCTCAGTTGTCTGAATCTTTGCTCAATGATAATCTGGATCTCTTTTGTGTTTAATGGTTTGAGGATTTCAAATTTGGTAACTTTAGTATAGTTAGAAATCTAAGAGCAGTCCAAGCACCACGTCTGATGTCAAGTAGTGGGACCAATCTATTTGGGACAGAAATCTGTTCAAAATACTAAATAACGGTGTCCGGAAATTTTGGGACGGTAGTTAGTTCTGTATAACTACTTTTCTTTAAAAACATAATCTTAGAAAGAACACTACACAGTGTTCCTGTTCCTTCTCGGATTGATTTAAACACACTCATTTTGATGTGAATCAAGAATTCAGAAGCATTACTATTACACTACACACTAACTAAATACAACAAATAAAACTAAAAAGAGTTTCTCTCTCTATATTTTGATTTTTAATATTCAAGTCTAATTACAAAATGAAGGTTAAGGGCCTATTTATAGGAGATATTATCTTGGTAATCAAGCTAAGATCCAAAAAGACTAAAAAGGGCAACTAATAGCTAAAATTAACTAATTAGCCCCAATCATATTTGGAAACTAATTAAACACCAAAAATAAAAGAAATTGACAATAATACCCTAAACTAAAAATAGAAAAAAGATAGTCTTCTCCCGGATTTACAACCACGCGCGACGTGTCACTAATATACATCATTCTACCTGTCTTCAAAAAAGTTCATCCTCAAGCGTGTAAGGTGACTCATCAATGCCACATGATATGAACCAAGAAAATCTTTGGGCCCCAATCAAAATAAACCAAAAGCGGGCAGCCCAACTGGAATTAGTCCCATGGGTATGAACCAATTATGTATATTGGTGACACATGGCGCGTGGTTATGCTCCCGGGTGTGATATCATCTCTTCATTATCTTTTGCCGATGATTGTCTAATATTTACAAACGGTGATAAACATAGTTTGTCCCGTTTAAAATCCTTCCTGAAGAAATACGAACGCACTGCTGGTCATCTCTTCAACAGCACAAAATCGTCATTTTCCTGCCCAGCTAATTCGTCGACTGCCAGGCGCTCGGTTATTAAAAGTGCCATAAATTTTTTAGAAAGGAATCTGCCTCTGAAATACCTGGGAGTGCCTATTTATACGGGTAGGAGAACTCCCCAGCTGTTCGGCGCATTAGAAGCAGCATTGACGAGTAAGGTTACGAAATGGACCAGGAAAATGATATCTCATGCAGGGAGACTTACTCTGCTAAGATCTAGTCTTCAATCTATGTCCTTCCATATTTTATGTGTTCTCGATCCTCCGATCAGTGTTATTCAGCAGATTGAAAGGTTTTTTGCAACATTCATTTGGGGTGCCCAGGGAGATAAATTGAAACATAAATGGGTTAGCTGGAATCAAATGTGTCTTCCTTATGATGAAGGTGGTGTGGGGATCAAAAAATTATCTGACATCATAAAAGCTTACTCTTGAAAACTGTGGTCTTACTTCTACAAAGGTGGAAACATTTGGTCTAATTTTATGCAAAAACGTTATAGATCAACAACAGCTTTAGACTTCCATGGCTCGCCTTCCTTTTCCAGTCCAACTAGGCGCAGAATGCAAAAAGTTTGGGATTTATATCATGATAATGTGGTTAGTGATAGCCCTATTTACTGGAAACCTAACTCGGATGGATTGTTCACAATAAGATCAGCATGTGAAATAGCTTGTAACAGTCATTGCATTCTTTTCTCCTTCTCTGTGATTTGGAAATCCAGAATTCTACCTAAAGTCTTGTTCTTCATGTGGCGTCTACTTAAGCATGCTTTACCTCTAGATCCGTGTCTGAAAAACCTCAAAAAAAATTTGGCCTCAAAATGCAGATGCTGTTCCAATCCAGTTGAGGAAAACTTTGATCACCTATTTGGATCTAGCCAACTTGCTCTTGACGTTTGGAAACATTTCATGGGTCTAATGGGGTATAAAGTTAATTTTTCCAACCTCAAAAATTTTCTCATGTCGTGGTGGTTAAAAGCTAGAGGAAAAAATATAAAATCTTTACTTACAATTGTTCTCCCTTGCTACATTTGTTGGAGGATTTGGTGTGCTCGGAACTTAAAAGACTTCGAAGATGTGGATATGCAAGCCTCAAAGATTATAGACCTGGTTCATGAAGACGTGCGAATTGCTTTTAAAGCTAGACCCTACAAAGGTGTAAAATCTAGATATTTATTAGGTTTCATTGCAGACTTTTCTATCACTTGTACTGTTAGCCACCAATGAAGGGATTTTCTTCACTCTCTATCTAATAAACTTTATTTAAAAAAAAATTATTGTCATTTTCTTTTATTTTTAGTGTTTAATTAGATTCCAAATATGATTGGGGCTAATTAGTCAATTTTAGTTATTAGTTGCCATTTTTAGTCTTTTTGGATCTTAGCTTAGTTAGCAAGCTAATCCCTTCTATAAATAAGCCCGAGACCTTCATTTTGTAATTAGACTTGAATATTAAAAATCAGAATATAGAGAGAGAAACTCTTTTTAGTTTTATTTGGTGTATTTAATTGGTGTGTAGTGTAATAGTAATGCTTCCACATTCTTTATTCACATCAATTGGTATCAGAGTTATTTTTTGTTCTTGGTGGTGAGCTAGTTGCGTTTGTTCTTAGTGTTTATTGTGGTGCGTGAAGTGGGTATCTTCATTTAATTTGTGACTTTAGCCTTTTACCATATAAGCACGGTGAAATTTATACATTTTTAATGTATTTTCACTAACCAACGTGTAAAAGTACACCATACACGGTGGTGGGAGTGCTATAAGCAGGGTAAATACATTTATGCCCAAAGTTTTCTAAAGATTGAACAATCTATAATTGGCTAATATTCATTTAGCTCCTTTTGGATTATCTATGAATATCAAACTTCGAGTATTTTATTGAATTATTCAAAATTTAGGACTAATTCTGCACTTATGGCAGTATTTGAAATTATTGGCATTTAATTTCTAGTTGTTTTTAGTTGTCATTTTGTTAAAGATTTTTAGATTTAATGATTTGTGAATCGTGATTCATGTGTAGATTCATTTATGCTTGCCTTATCGTGTTTTTTATGTGATTAATATGTTTCTGTTCTTTCCGGATTGATATATTTTAAACACTCACTTCAAGCCCTTTGCATTTATGCGTCGTCATTTATGATGCAAGTTTAAGATTTTACCTATCATCATTGTTAAACTCATACCTTTTGTAACGGTTTTCACTATACTAACGTGTAAAAGTATCATGCGTGGTTGGAGTGCTCTAAGCATTGTAATTGCAATCATGCCTAAAGTTTTCTTAAGATAGAACAATCTATAAATGGTTAATATTCATTTATCTCCTTTTGGATTATCTATGAATATAATGCTTTGAGTATTTTTTTATTAAATTGTTCGGAGTTTAAGATAATTTCTGCACTTATGGCAGTATATTGAAACTATTTTCCATTAAAATTCTATTTGTTTTTGTCTATCATTTTGTAAGTGATTTTAAGGTTTAATGATTTGTGAATTGGTATTTTCATCTAGATACAGTTATACTTGCGTTATCTTATTTTTTCACTTGCGAATAACTCAGTATGATACTTCTATGACACCCCGCCTAATAAAATACCGGGTGATCATTCCTATATCAAATTAAACAAGAATCTCACCTCGTTCATTCTTAGCATCACTGTTGAAAACTTTTTAAAACTTACTAACCACCTAGTATTTAAAAGACACGGTGCCAAATTTTTTATTTTTTATTTAACATCCTAACTACAACATGAAAAATAATATATAACTAAACAGTCACACAAATACTGAACTAAACAATACTAGACATGAATAAATATAATTCTTGTCGAGACAACTATAGGCTATAAATCAAATAACAAAAATAAACCACAAGAGGAATAAACTGAATACATCATCTAGCTGGAACAAAAGTAATAACTAGGGCAACATGACCAAAAGAAATACTAACTGCATCTTACTCTTGGAATGAAATGACTGAAGCGGCTAAGTCAAAGTCCTGCAACATCCACATATGTCGCAGCTGTATAAACTTAGAATAGAACAATTATGGCGTTCATGTGGCTAGACACCTAAAAGATTTTGAAAATATTTTATGGAAAGGTTTAGAACCCAAAACATTTGAAAATATTTAGCAAGTGAATTTAAATGCAGGAAATTAAAATGCATGAATACTCTTCATATTTAAGTTATTGTCGAACACTCGCTTGAGGAATCTCTCACCCCTCAATTAATGTGCACACTCAACATCCTTCTATATTACCCATCTAGATATCCACCCCGTAACTAGTATTGTCACATATCCCACGATTTCCCACTACTCTATTCCTAGTGGGTTTAATATACTTTATAAGTTATTAATCTCATTAATTTATTTAAGTCATTTCTCATTTATTTCCATATAACATTCTCACGAGTTATATCACTTATACGATTCACATAACGTATATGAGTTATAAGTTATTATTCACACTAACTTATTTAAATCAATTCCCATATGATACCATACAAAAATCTCACCAGTTATATCATTTATATATTTCACACCATGTATTTTTTCGTATATAAATCCGCACCATATTTACGTATAACTATATCTCAACATTCACACGCATGTCGGATATAAATGCTATCACGCCCGCGTAGGAGGCCACCATAGTTCCCCCGAAAGTGCCAATTTTATACCATAATGGCTCACCCCTAATAACAGACGCTATGACCCGGGGATTATATTCACCCGACATTCACTAGCCAGAGAACTCACCCACATCGCGCAATCTCCTAAGATAACATTAATATTGGTATGCTTTACTATAAATACTATTCACAAAAATATTTATAAATCATATTATATATATACTAAACATCACAGTATATATATTGACTCGAGGCCACTGGTGTACTAGTTCCATACACAAGCCTAAATCATACAAGTCTATGGTCCGACTTAATTTTCAATTAAGCATATACGAATTAATTTCATTATCTTAGTATCACCCTACCAATTATTCCCGGACCCTCTCTCTTGGCCCAAAATTCAAAATTCCCAATTCATTATTTGATTCCTTTCAATGGTTAGCATCCTCATAAATTTATCTTTATAAATTTCTCGCTTTAAGCATTTAACCAACCAGGGGTGGGAATTTAAATTTGGAAAAGGGTTTGTGGAAATAACGTTGTTCGAATTATCCGGGATTTTTTCCCTTTCATTCATATCTACCGCCATTGATGAATTGAAGGAACAACTCCCTTTATCATATCTAGCGCCAATGATGAATTGAAGGAATGGAACCCAGAAATATTTTCACAATTTGCACAACACTCAAGATTCCAACAAAACCCTAAATTCCCTATTCAAATCCCCACAATTCATCATAGAATTTATACTAAATAAATTTACCCACTAAAATACAGGGTTCACAACTTCACGAATTAAACCTTAGATCTCTTATCCTCTACTAATCCATGATTAAATTTCACAATCTCAAACCATAAATTAAAACTCTAAATTAAAATTTGCCCCACGAATTTGCCCAGATTTTTAAAATATCATTTTGGGGCATTTTGGAGCCATTTTTGGAGAAAGCGCACCAGAGAACAAAATTTAGAAAACGCTATTTTCTACATGGCAAGATGAACAGAATCACCATTTTCATAACTTAAACGTCGTAAAACAGTTTCTAAAATGACGGGTTAATTTACCCAATTTCATACAATTCTTCAAATTCAAGAAATTATTCTACAGTTCAATCATACCCATCAAAACCCAATTTAGATATCAACTAACCCAAAAATCATATCATCATATCACATCCACTATGATATGAATAGATAAATGCAATTAATTTTGATGCAATTAATGTAGAACCAAGTCCTTTGATGAAGATGATGGATTGGAATCGAGAATCTCCTCTTATTCTTGAAGCAATATTCCAAAATTCCCAAATTCTCTTATGAGGGTTCTCCTCTTATGCTCTTCCTAATTTTAGTCATCTAAAATGACTTTAAGTTGCCTTATCCTTTCATAATTAGGGTTAAAAAATCAAATTCTATTTTTGTGCCTATGGGCCTCCTAAAAAGTGACCAAACTCTTAATTTGGAGCTCAATTATGTTTAGAAATGTCCTGAAGCCCAATATATATTTATGGCCACTCATTTCCAACTATTTCGACTCATCCAGACTCAACCGTGCGCTCCAAATTGTCATCAGAGTTAATTTATAACATTTTCCAAATTCTTGACCTCAAAATTGGACATAAAATAATTCAAAATATTAAACCTCAATTCGCCAAATTAATAAATTCCTCAAATTTAAAAATTTCTCAAATCATGAATTTATTTCCTCCGAATAAAATAAATTCCTTTTCTCCCAAAATATTATTTAATTAAAGGTCCTTGAATTTTTGGGGTGTTACATATTTCCCCTCTTACAATGAAATTTCGTCCTCGAAATTCGGATGAGCCTAGTACTCCCAGTCTCAACTATCCCCGCAATCACTTACCCTTAACATTGTTACACAAAGTTATTAAGCGAATGTAATTAACCAGAGCGCCCATACTCTCTATACCCGTACTTGACCGCACGAAATGAAACCCGACATTTACTAGCCCTTAATCCATAATATAACTTCAATCCCACAGTTATAACATTCCAAATACCCTCCTCTCGGCATGACAATATACATATCCACTCTTTTATATATATATATATATATATATATATAAATACCCTACCACGCCCTTACTATGATTAGTTTCCTTGCGCGAAAATAAAACCCAAGCTATATCTCCCGACTCGATAATAAGTCCAACCACCCTGAATCACATTAGAAATTTCCCTACTCCCTGGGATTTGAATTAACAATACTAACATATCACTATGTAACACGTCATAATCATATACACTCGTTTATATATTCTAGACCTTATCTCAGGTGAATTCTAGCAAAGATAATTCATACCCCGGAACCGCGAACATTCAATCTTACTATAATTACCCACTATAGCCCCAAAATATACCTAACTAGTTGAAACATGGAAAAATATCCACGCTACTCACCGAATTCTCGAATGTAAAAATATATGGAACCTTCCTTTTAGTGTACCTTCCACTCTCTTGTGGTTAACACCAAAGAACCCCGCTATCCCACGGTACTTAAATATATCCATTGTGGCTATTACAGCCAACACATCCACTAATATCTATCTCACTTGCGAATCCTAGTGGCAACAATCTTAGGTTGCGACACACCCATTGTCACTCCAAACATACCCACGCTCCACGTTTCCTAATTCGAGGGATAACTTACTCATCTATTTTTGGAATATCCAAAATCATTGATCTTGCATTTGTTTACCAAAAACTACTAGGCATCTAACTAGGAGAGACTCTGTCTCCACCCAGGGTGCCCATACACCCTATATTTCGTGCATATTTGCACAAACCTCCGATCATCACATGTGTAACCATATTTATCTCACATTAAGCTTTTGCATTCTTGGTGTGGTTATATCCTCCAGATATTTTCTATGACATTACCAATTACTATACAATTCTTCGTGATATTGCCCCACCTATCTACTCTTGGTACAAATCCTCGCAGTGTTTCTTTCGCAACACTTCCCATCTCTACATCCAGGACACTCAAACTCTATCCTTCTACTCACAAGTCTATCATGGACTCCCGTATCTCTAAGGGAGTCATATATTACTACACTCGCACTATCACTAAGCCCTTGACACTAAATATTAATAACGAGGTAAATCTCTCCGCTCCACAACAACCCAACATAGCCTGAATCTCATTAGTAAAAGTCCTACACACCGAAATTCCATATAACTAGACAATTGTACTCTCTGAAGTCTACTTCACAAGATATTCCGCAGACTCAATCCTCTTCCAGGTGAGACATCTCAACAAGAATATACATCCTACACTGAAACAATGAACACTATAGCCTTGCTATGATTGCCGACCATTACGAACCCGTCCATCCCCAAGATAAAATCATACCTCGAATATCACCTATCAAAGGATCTAGTCCTCAAGAAATACATTGTCTCAATGTACCCACCCATTCCTTTCAGGGGGAACCCAAGTGTGCCCCACTACTCCATTGTAAAATACACATACTATTGATATTAACAAAACCTCCCCTAAATCCGTTTCTCACATGAATCTTGTACTAATACATTACTGTGAGCCACTCGCATCACACACAACAAACCCCAATCATCTCGAAATAAAATGCGTAGTTCAGGTTACCCATAACGCTGGCGGATCAAATGGTTACTCGACATAGCACCCTCATCCTAACCAAACCAATTTTTTTTTAACTGTTGACCTTGCTAGACATCCCTCTCATGTCTCCGGACTCACCGTGGACAAAATCCACCCTGTGTTTCCACTATTTTACACATAAGATACCTTTTTGTGTAATCCCCCTTTCTCTGGACCCACTGGACCTGTCGGGGTTGTCCTTCTCATGGACCTGTTAGTCTTGACCCTGATTGCTACTCCTATTGTCCCTTTGGCTTCGCTGGTCCTCGACACTTATTGGTGGCCTTGACGACCTTAACTGAACCAACCATCACTTGGTAGAAATTCTATTAATCTCGATCATAAATTTGGGTCTTCTCCTGGGTATCCCTTCCCTTGGTACCTCACTAGCACTAAAAATACAGTCTTACTCTTCGATAGATTCCCTAACTCCCTTAGCTCCCCTCTCTCGAGGGCATTGATATGAATGTAAATGTACAACCTTGACGACAACAACACCAGTCATCGTAGGTAGATCTCCTATCCGTGCTGGTATATTCTACCCATGGGTCTATTATTAACTTACAACCCTATTTGATTCTTCGTATCCCTCTCATCGGTTATGAAGTTTACGAATTTCGTCGACTTTCCTTAACATCCGACCACTGTCCAACCCTTTTTGAAAAATTACTGAAATGTCCATTGCCTCTCTATTTATCCTCTGGTGTGAGATTTTGTAATAATCCGCACCCTAAGTTCCTTGTTGTTGATACCAAATTTGATCTGCTTACGTGGACCAATCATAAAAATACATGTGTCCATTTGCATAATGAATATAAAGACTTTGGACGAATAAGGTCCGAAAAACATAATCAATCCAAGCAACTCATGAGGGCCGAGCAACTCAAGCGGTCCGAGCTACTTATACGGTCCGAGCAACTCAAATACTTGTGGCGTACGCGTTAAGTATACCAGAATATAACTACGCATTATGATCATACAAATGTATATGACTGCTGGAAAACAACGCATTATTCTTCCACATGTACAACCTCAATGCTATAAATACATTGTAACATCCTTATGAAAAAGGGACTTGGAATTTCTTGGTGAATCACTTATCGAGAATTCTTGGCAAGAAATCAGCAATACAAAAACAGTGGACGTAGGCCATTTTATTAAGGTTGAACCACTTTAAAAATTTGTTGTCTTATTTACTTATTCATTTTTATCTGTGATTAAAATAACTAGATCGAATCTAGTTTTTTACATCAACAGATTGGCGCCGTCTGTGGGAAACTACTGTAATTAGCATTTTTCACCAAAACAACTCAACATCAATAGCTGATAATCTAGAATCCAGTAATCGAAACACTGGGATTCCTCCAAACCCTTCTGCTCCCCCAAATTTTTCAGATTTGGCTGGTATAATGGCTAAATTGGCCCAAGGCCAGACAACCATGCAAGAAACCATACGACAGCTTATACAAACCGTTCAAGGTGGAGTGTCGACCTAATCAGGACAACGAAGTGTTCATAGAAATACTCATTTACCCTCTTCGCGAACTAAGCGAACTTTATTTCCTGAGGAATCTCGATTTAGACGCACTGATTCCTATCGTACTGAAAGATCTACCGATCCTTCTTATCATCCTGGACGAACTTCCTCAGTACGAGCTACAGACACTCAACAAAACGTCACTCTATCTCCAGAGAGGACAAGTGCCCTTAAAAGGTTGATTAGAGTCTCTCATTTTGATCGTTTGGGTCCTAGGAGGAACAGAATTCTCCCTAGGATTGTGTCGAGGAACTCTCAATGAATATGTGATTTAAAGGAAGGCTCTGCCCAGTCACGACAAACTTCTCGTTATGAAAGATCCCAAGAGGCAAATTCAACACGATCAGCTGCTCGAACCAATAGGACCAAGGAGGGAAATGATGCATGGAAGGGCTCAATTCAAAGGTTGGAGGATAAATTAGGGGAGATGGCTAAAACCAAGAATCCTCTACAAAGGACTTTTGTCCAAGAAACACCATTCATGCAAGAGATTGTGGACTTTCCCACGCCGTCAAAATTCAAAGCGCTAGAAGTAACACCAAAATACGATGAAAAAACTGATCTTGTTCTCCATATAGAACAATACCAAGCAGCTACTGATATCTATGCTGTTCCAGACGAGATGCGATGCAGGGCATTTTCAGGAACTCTTACCAGATCTGCTAAGATGTGGTACAATAACCTTCCTCGGGGGAAAATTGCGACCTTCTTTCAGCTAGCTGAACTTTTTATTGGAAATTTTTGTTTTGGAGCAAAGTCAGTCAAGCGAGTAGCACACTTGCTAAGTGTTTGACAAAAGACAGGTGAAAGCACCAGGGATTATATTACTCATTTCAATAACTAGAAACTGGAAGTAATTGATTATGAGGAGAAAACTACAATTACTGCTTTGATGAGTGGACTGTTGCCCAATAAATTATACTACACTTTAGCCAAAGATCCACCCAGGAACATGGCAGAACTGATGGCAAAAACATCGAAAATCATGAATGCCGAGGAAGCCATGGCTGCGAAGAAGAACGCAGACACTAAGGAGACCAAGGTAGAAGATGGTAAAATCGAAAAGAAGGATCAAAAGAACAATGGTGGTAACAGGCAATCAAAGGGTAAGCAAGCATTGGAACAGATGAAGAAATATATAAATTATACTCCTTTGAAGGTGGATATAAATCACACTCTGGAAGAGATCAAGAATAGCGAGGAGCTAGCCTAGCCAGCAAAAATGAAGGCAGATCCTGATAAGAGAGACAAGTCCAAATATTGTGAATCCCACAATGGTCACACGACCAAGCGTTGCATAGCTCTTCAGAATGAAATTGAAGCACTCATTAGACGAGGAAAATTAACCAAGTATGTTAATCATCAAAGCGGTGGTCGAACCAGCGAATGAGGAAGGCAAAGGTATAAATCTCATCTTCGGATAAAAGATGACAAGAAAAGAGATCATGAAGATGATCCAGAAGATGACCCCGATCTTCCCAAAAGACCAAGACAACTAGAACGCGAGGTATTTTCAATCCACTTTGGATCATTTGAGTGCAATGTCATTACAGGTGGTGATGCAGGAGGAGGAGATCTTACCGCAGAGAGGAAATCTTAGCTTAATGAGGCTCAAGCTTACTCATACATACAGTGAATAAATTTGGCTGAAGATGATCGTCCGAGGAAAGTGAACAAGGATAAACTGTCATCGATTTCTCTAAGAACGACCTAGCATGTGTATTATATCCTCATGATGACCCATTAGTCATCAAAATGAAAATGAAGGAAGTAATGATCTCAAGAGTACTGGTGGATAATGGCAGCTCGGCAGACATCATGGTCTACTCTTGCTTTGACAGCTTAAATCTGAAGTTGGCCCAGTTGGAGCCTTATCACAGGCCCCTCCTCGATTTTACCAGAGAAAAAGTTTTTCCACTTGGGACGATCAAGTTGGATATGCTTATTGGTACATGGCATGCTTGTCGGATAGAAAGAGTATGCTTTTTTGTAATGGATAAAAATGTCCATTCAGCCTACAATATTATCATGGGAAGGGTAAGTCTAAAAAAGTTCAAAGCAGTGCTAACTACTGTACATCAATGCCTAAAATTTCCAACCAATTTGGGAGTAGGAGTTGTGAAAGGCGATAAGAAAGTAGCTCGGGAATGCTACTATTCATCTACCGAACAGAAAGAACTGGAGGAATCCAGGAAGAAGACTACTACCTATCAAGTGGATGAAGGTGCAGAAATTGAAACATTAGATCCTAGAGACGAGTCGCAGCTTGTAAAAGGCCAAGTGGTGGAAGAAACTGAAAATGTCATTCTGGACGATGAACGCCCGGAACGAACAACTTAAATCGGTGCGTCGTTGGATGCTTCACTAAAACAAGAATTGATAGCTTTCCTAAGAAGCTGAAAACAAACTTTTGCATGGAGCCACGAAGACATGCCAGGGATAGACCCAGCCTTCCTATGTCACGAGCTTAATGTGAACAAGGAAATCAAGCCAGTAAAGCAAAGAAGAAGAGTGTTCAGCCCCGAAAATAACCAAGCTATACAAGAAGAGGCCGAGAAGCTTCAAAAGGCCTATTTTACTGAGGATGTCAAATATCCTGATGTGACAACCCGCTATCCGCAATAAGGGGTGGCCAGCCCGATACCCCGATAAAACAGGAATCATGGATAGATATCATTCTCATCATCACAACAACATAAAGAGTATACGGAATAACCACACAATATTTCAGAGAACAGGTTGTCGAAATTTTTAGTTTTTATAAATTAAAGAAATCATTTTCAACATCCCGTAATCGAAAAGAGGGTGGAAACTCCCACAAGCATGAATCTAGAAACCAACAATAATAAAGAAAGGTCCACATGAAACATCGTTCAATGGAATACATACAATGTACATTCAGTTTCGTGAGTACATAATACATCCATTATACAATTACCACAATTTTGGGCCACTCGCCCGAATAAGACTGATCATAACTAGAAAACAATAATGGAGGCGTCTACACAAAATATTCCATGATACCCGCAAAATGCCACGGATCCTCAAAAGACACCGGGATAGGAAGGTCATTACGGGGGTCCTTGCGGTGGAACACCTGTGCGGATATAATATATACATACACATCAAGAAAGAAGAACCGGTCAGAGGCCGGTTTTATATGATCACCAGATAAATGACAAGGATGCCAATGATGGACAGATAAGCATGGTTAATAAAGATGATATTCTAGCACGGAAAAATTATATGAGAAACTAAGACAGTTAAATGATTATTAAAGTGAAATTCAATTATACAAGGGAATAAAAGTAATCATAAGCCTTTTTCATCTTTCATCATTTTCATTTTATCTCCTTTCCATTCCTTATCAGGAATACAATTATTATCAGGTGCTCTTTATGGCACTTATCTCAATAGTATGTTCTTTGTGGCATATACTTTGCTCTTTATGGCATTCGTGTTCCATCGAGTCCAACTCGATATTAGAATAGTTATAAATATATATATATAACGATTCTAAGACCACCCGTCCGGGTTTCCCCACTGTGCGCGCCCCTAAATAACCATCATCTTCCAGGGCCTATCAAAAGACAACCTGGGATCCTATCGCAAATGTCGAGAAGCGTCCATATGCCTGCGGGGTAGTCAAGACCACACCTGGAATCTCCTACCCATTGCAGAAAATATAAAACAAGTGCTCATATGGCCTAGGACTATATCTACCCTGCATTAATTAGCTAGGGGTCTTCACCTCATGCACGGACTTCCCTTAAGATGGTATTTAGAGAGGTGTGTATCATCCATTTTATTAATTTCCATTACATGATTTAGTAAATTATCGTTTACCTTATCCATTTTACATTTTATCAAATGCATTATGGTTGTGTACTTCACCTCATTCTAATAACCTCAAAGGATGTTTAAATTCCTAAGTTATTTCTCCCAAATGGCCCTTTTTGGACTTTATGATAAACCATCAAGAAAACCTAGTTCGCAATAACTCCTAAAGTCTCCAAATTTGACCTTAAGATCTCCTAGCTTCTCATAAAACTATACGAAAGAAGTAATGTCTGAACACTACTTTAAATTCCCCCTTGAAATGAGCCCTAGATGAATCCTTTAGAGTCTAGGGAGTTGACCAACTCAACTAATACTCTAAGACCCTATATTTACTTCATTTAAGAAGGTCCCTAAGTTTCTATTAAAAAAAAGATCTAAAGATTAAAGTAAAATTTTGAGGGAAGAAAACAGGGGACCGATCAACCGATCCCAAGACTGCGGTCGACCGCGTCTCAAGATTTTGCCTAAGAAGAAGAGCAGAAAGTTCATTTTGGTAGGCCGGTCGACCGGTCAGGGGACCGCAGTCGACCGCGCCATAATTTTAAGCCTTTGAAAGAAATGCAGTGTACCCTCTCCCGAAGACCCGATCGACCGGTCTGAGAATCGTGATCGACCGGTCTCTGCAGACCTAGACCAAGACTTCCTATTTTCAAACCAATCCCAAAGCCAACTCATTTTTTATCACCTACACAACATAAATGCTACTACTACTACCACAACCATCCATAATCATTCCAACTATTCTTCAATGATTCAAAACCAACCAACATACAAACCCTAAACTAGTAAACCATGATCAATACACCATTCTCACACAAATCATTTATCTTAAACCACAAATAGCAAGTAGGAAACTTGCCTTAAACTAGCAAATGCAGATTTTCTTTGGGTGGAGCAAGAATCCCTCTCAAATCTTCAATCTCTTTTCTTTTCTCTACTCTTTCTCTTTCTCTCTTTAGGTTTAAAGATGAAATTAGGGAAATTAGGAGACTTAGTAAGACTAAGTCGTGGCTTAAGTCAAAATCCCAACTTAATTGACCAATATTGCAATAAAATAATACGCAACTGTATTTTTAAGGTAAAATCAGTCAAAAGTGCCCAGAACCCCAAAATACAATATGGCACACAATTTGACTACCTCGCACGTTCTGGACTCAACTACGGCCTCCAAATTATCATTTGGATATTTTATAATTCATTTTAAGTCCCGGTCTTATTATTAAGCCAAATATCATTTTAATTCATATGATAGTATAAAACAGAACATAGCAATATTCACCTATCATTACGGTAAATATGAATTCTCATAGAAAACATTTAATTTTCTTCATTAAATGGATACTCAATCCATAGCCCAACATTTTATATCTAAATACTATATCTAGTAAATAAACATAAAATACTTTCTCATAAGTGAGGGTTATTACATACTCCCCCCCTTATGAGGGAATTTTGTCCCCAAAATTCAAACGTACCTTATAAGAAGAGATGTGGATATCTCTCCCGCATGTCATCTTCACGCTCCCACGTTGATTCCTTAGCATTGTGATGAGTCCATTGGACTCTCACCAAGGGCACCACGCGGGACCTCAACTTGCGCTCTCCATACTCAAGAATAGCAACCGGTTGTTCTTCATACGAAACATCGGGTCGGAAGTAAATATCCTCGAAAGGAATGTGCCAAAGGGCACCTTCACATCTTCTATACTTCTTCAAAGAGGAGACATGGAATACATCGTGGATTTGTTGAAAAGGCTCCGACAAAGCAAGTTGATACGCCACGGGACCAACTTTTGCAATAACTGGGAAAGGTCCAACAAAACGCGGTACAAGCTTCCCCTTCTTCCCTAAACGTTTAATGCCCTTTATTGGTGACACTCGCACCAAAACTTGGTCTCCAACCTCCAACTCCACGTGTCTCCTACCCGCATCGGCATAGCTCTTTTGACGGTCTTGGGCTATCCGAATGCGATTTCGAATGAGTTAAATCTTTGAAGAAGTGTCTTGGATCATTTCAGGTCCAAGGAATATGTTATCACCCACTTCCAACCAACAAGAGGGCGACCTACATGGCCGACCATAAAGAGCTTCATAAGGCGCCATTCTAATAGTAAATTGGTATGAGTTATTGTAAGCAAACTCAACCAATGGGAGGTATTGTTCCCAAGCGCCTTTGAAATCAAGCATGCACATACGGACATATCCTCCAACATCTGGTTTACCCTCTCAGTTTGACCATCTGTTTGAGGATGATAGGAAGAGCTAAACTTCAATTCGGTCCCCAACGCCTCTTGGAAACTTCGCCAAAAGTGGGACACAAATATTTTATTTCGGTCGGAAATAATATTTAAAGGTACCCCATGAAGTCTAACGATCTCCTCGATGAATAATAGGGCATAGCGAGCAGTATCGAAATCCGTACGTACGGGCAAGAAGTGTGCCGACTTTGTAAAGCGATCGACAATCACCCAAATCGAATCATAACCCCTGTGCGATCTAGGTAAGCCCGTAATAAAGTCCATTGAAATGCTTTCCCATTTCCATACTGGAATCTCCAACGGTTGCAACAAACATGTCGGTCGCTGATGGTCGATCTTAACCAACTGACAAGTGGTGCATTGGGATACAAACTCCGAGATATCCCTCTTCATGCCGGGCCACCAATACCGACGGCGCATGTCTTGGTACATCTTGTCCCCACCCGGATGTACCGTAAATTTTAACTCGTGAGATTTCGCCATCACTGCTTGTCTCAAGTCCTCCTCTTCCGGAACAGCAAGTCTTCCATGGAAGCATAGACCACCCTCAGAACCAATCAAGTACGACTCCGCTCCCACGGACAATAGTCGGTGTATGTGGTCTTGACAACCCTTATCTCTTCCCTGGGCTTCCATAATTCTTTCCACGATCGTAGGAGTAACGGTCATTACTGACATGAATGCTCTCACTACCGCGTCCTCCTGGCTGAGCTCCATCCACTTAGCTTTCCATACATCAGCTAAGTCTCCCTCGGGCTTCCTACTCAAGGCATCCGCTACTACGTTTGCCTTTCCAGGATGATAATGGATATCAAATTGGTAATCCTTCACGAACTCTAACCAACGACGCTGACGCATATTCAAATCCTTTTGTGAGAATAAATATTGCAGCGATTTGTGGTCCGTGAAAAGACTAAACTTTTCCCCCAAGAGATAATGCCTCCATATCTTCAAGGCAAAGACAACTGCGGCGAACTCTAAGTCATGCACCGGATAATTTCTTTCGTGAGGCTTTAGCTTATGGGAGGCATAAGCAATAGCTCGTCTTTCTTGCTGAAGAACACCTCCTAACCCTTAGAGAGATGCATCGGTGAAGACTAGATATTCCAATCCCGATTTTGTCAATGCCAGGACTAGAGCCGAAGTCAATCTATCTTTGAGCTCATCAAATGCAGCCTGACAAGAATTGTCCCAAAAAAATCTCACTCCCTTTCGGGTCAAACTCGTCAAAGGGCTAGCGATTTTTGAAAAGCCCTTAATGAACCTACGGTAATAACCCGCTAAGCCTAGAAAACTACGAACCTCAGTAGGTGTCATGGGCTGACCCCACTCTCTCACCGCAATCACCTTGCTAGGATCAACCGATATACCCTGAGATGACACCACATGACCCAGAAATTGAACTTCCTTCAACCAAAAGCCACACTTCTCAAACTTTGCATACAATTGGTGATCCCTCAATCTCTGTAGGACCAGCCGTAAGTGAGTAGCATGGTCAGACTCTGTCTGAGAATAGACTATGATGTCATCGATAAATACAATAACAAATTGGTCAAGGAAATCTCGAAACACCCTATTCATAAGATCCATAAATACAGCGGGAGCATTGGTTAGTCCAAAGGGCATAACCAAGAATTCATAAGATCCGTATCGGGTCAGAAATGCAGTCTTGGATGCATCCTGTTCCCGTATCCTCAATTGATGATACCCCATCCTCAAATCGATTTTGGAGAAGTAAGACGCTCCCCTAAGTTGGTCAAACAAATCATCGATGTGAGGCAAAGGGTATTTATTTCGGATGGTGACTTTATTCAACTCCCTATAGTCCACACATAACCGGAGAGAACCGTCTCTTTTCTTCACAAAAAATACCGGAGCACCCCATGGCGACGTACTACGCCTAATAAATCCCTGCTCCAATAGCTGCGGAATTTGATCTCTCAACTCCCTCATCTCCACAGGAGCCATTCGATATGGAGCTTTAGCAATCGGTCGAGTTCCCGGCATTAAATCAATCACAAACTCTATCTCCCGACTTGGAGTGAATCCCGGTATTTCTCAGAAAACATCTTCGAAGTCTCTAACAATCGGAAGAGAATTTAGGGGAACCACTACATCCTGAGATGCATCCTCCGCAATACAATATAAATAAACGGGTCAGAGCCCGAAAGTGGAGAGTATTTTAAAAACAGCAAGTGCTTTAATAACATTAAAACAATGAATGCAAAATACATGTTAGGACGTGCACTCACATGAAATTCTCACCTCTCGACTAAGTGTGCACTCCTAACGTACCGTACCCATCTAAGTGATATTCATATCTAACTAAACCGTCATAAGTTATAACCTTTCTACTTGATTCACAATATAAATTCCCAACGTTATCAATTAAATAGGAGGCTTTACTTAAACTCGGATTCTCAATTATTAGCAACACAATTCACAGAAGGTTTTCCCTTTTTATCTTTATCAAGACGTCACTACAATTATACTCGTAATCAAACATAAAAATTCCTTTTCATTTAACCGTATATTATTCACATCATAAATATACAATACAAGCACCCCGAGGCTAAGCTGCGGTGCACACATACTCTGCTATCCCATCCCGGTACATCACGTACATAAGGATCACGCATTTCGAATCTCTCAGGAATCGTTCTCAGATAACAACAAATCACAAACAATGGAGGCGAACACAGTCACATCACATGGGTCACGCACATACCTACGCTCCCATGATCAGCAGACTTATTAACTTCCCAATAAGTCCTTCTCTGACCTATGTCCTCGAGGTACCAATCTAAATCGCCCCCGTAGGCACACAAAGATTATATGGCCCTAAGCAAATGCAAACCTCCCGTGATAGCAAGTATGGTAGGTATGTCATACACATAAAGTCATCACTCGTACTCCCTTCCATACAAGGCATAACAACCAAGAACATTTCTTGTCCAGGAATCGCAAAAACTATACTTTTCCCGTAACAATTTACTATCGTGCGGTATTTCACTAGCCAATCCATACTCAATATTATATCACACCCGACCATGTCAAGGATGAGTAAATCGGCCTCAAAACACAAGTTACCAAGATTAATCCCTATGTTTTTACAAACAAAGAAAATCAATGAACCATCACCCATGGAGGATTCAACACTAGTGAAAGTACTCACGGTAGACTTTATCAAATCTGTAGTTTGAGCAAAACTCCTAGAAATGAAAGAGTGTGTAGCACCCGTATCAAATAGTACTCGACCCATATGCCCTTGGATGAGAAACTTACCCTCAATCGCTGGCGGTGCCGGAGGGGCTGGAAGAAGCATAGCTTCCTGAATATGGTAGACCCGTCCATACTGCAGTTTCCCCTGCTGAGGAGGAGCAATCGGATTCGGTGCCTGGGGCGAAAACTGTACATACGGCTGTTGTGGAGCCCTAGGAAGATGCCCTCCAACCAACTGAGGACACGACCTCTTATAATGTCCCAACTCTCCGCATTGAAAGCATTTATTAGCCGAATTCTCCTGATTCCTCCCTTCATTGTTTCAAAATTGTCCCGCACCTCGGTCCTGCTGGCCCCTACCTCCATTTCCACCTCTATCTCCTTGTTGTTGATGTCCGCCTTGACCCGGCCTGTTATTATTGCCACCCGCATTAAACCCACCAAAACGTTGGTGCTTAGACAAATCCCTTTGCTAGGGATCTCTCTCTCTCTGCTTGTTCCCCGAGGATTGGGACGAAGAAGATGTTCCCCCTCCGATCCCATTACCTCCCGATTTAACCACTTGCCCCATCACTGCAGCCTTCTTATTATTTTGCACAAATAATCTATGCTCTTGGCAGTGAAGTAGAGCAGCATTCATCACGTCCCCAAAGGTTACTAAAGATGGGTTCCCAAGCAAATGTTGTTTTATTCTCCAGTGTAAACCTCCTACAAATTTGGAGATTCTCTTCGCTTATGGAGTCACTTCATCCGGTATAAATCTTGCTAACCGGGTAAAATCCTCTTCGTACTCGGCAACCGATCTCTCCCCTTGTACTAAATCTTGGAGCTTACTCTGCATCTCCCTTTGAACTGCGGGAGGGAAATACTTTCCATCAAACAAAGCCCAAAAATTGGTGATCGACATTGTATCCCTTTGTTCAGGTGTAGTCATTGACTCCCACCAATGTAAGGCCGACCCGACAAGCTTGAAGGTAACGAGGATTTGCTTCCTCTCCTCACTACATTCCACCATTCTAAGATGGCGCTGCATGTCCTTCTTCCACTGGTTTTCCCTTATAACGTCCGAACCTCCATCGAATTCTGGGGGTTGTCCCTTTAGGAAAGATTCTCTAACCCGTTCCCACTGAGAAGGTCCCGTAGGAACTAGTGCTTCTTGCCCCCTCGCTTGGGATTGTGGCATTTGTTGTACCACTGCAGTCATCACTGCATTTACAGCTTAGGCCACTATATTTGCCACATCCGCGGCACTGATATTCCCCGATGGTGGCGGTGGAGGACCAACCTCATCCTCTACAACCCTATTACGTCGAGCGGGACGTCCTCTCTTAGGTGGCATCTGAGATAGAGAGAAGATAGAGTTTGAGTACTATATAAAACAATCTATCTAGTAGCAGATCACATACATAAGCAACAAAACAATCCTAACATTAAGCTCTATGTCAAAGAACGCTACGGTAGAACGTGACAAGTCTGCATAGATCCTAAAGACTCTAGAACCTGATGCTCTGATACCATCTTTGACAACCCGCTATCCTAAATAAGGGGTGGCCAACCCGATACCCCGATAAAACAGGAATCATGGATAGATATCATTCTCAGCATCACAACAACATAAAGAGTATACGGAATAACCACATAATATTTCAGAGAAAAGGCTGTCAAATTTTTTTGTTTTTATAAATTAAAGAAAGTATTTTCAACATCCCGTAATCGAAAAGAGGGTGGAAACTCCCACAAGCATGAATCTAGAAACCAACAATAATAAAGAAAGGTCCACATGAAACATCGTTCAATGGAATACATACAATGTACATTCAGTTCCGTGAGTACATAATACATCCATTATACAATTACCACAATTTTGGGCCACACGCCCGAATAAGACTGATCATAACTAGAAAATAATAATGGAGGCGTCTACAGAAAATATTCCATGATACCCACAAAATGTCACGGCTCCTCAAAAGACACGGGGATAGGAAGGTCATTACGGGCGTCCTTGTGGTGGAACACATGTGCGGATATAATATATACATACACAATAAGAAAGAAGAACCAGTCAGAGGCCAGTTTTATATGATCACCAGATAAATGAGAAGGATGACAATGATGGACAGATAAGCATGGTTAATAAAGATGATATTCTAGCACGGAAAAATTATATAAGAAACTAAGACAGTTAAATGATTATTAAAGTGAAATTCAATTATACAAGGGAATAAAAGTAATCATAAGCCTTTTTCATCTTTCATCATTTTCATTTTATCTCCTTTCCATTCCTTATCAGGAATACAATTATTATCAGGTGGTCTTTATGGCACTTATCTCAATAGTATGCTCTTTGTGGCATATACTTTGCTCTTTATGGCATTCGTGTTCCATCGAGTCCAACTCGATACTAGAATAGTTATAAATATATATATAATGATTCTAAGACCGCCCGTCCTGGTTTCCCCACTGTGCGCCCCCCTAAATAAACATCATCTTCCAGGGCCTATCATAAGACAACCTGGGATCCTATCGTAAACGTCGGGAAGCGGCCATATGCCTGCGGGGTAGTCAAGACCACACCCGAAATCTCCTACCCATCGCAAAAAATATAAAACAAGCGCTCATATGGCCTAGGATTATATCCACCCTGCATTCATTAGCCAGGGGGCTTCACCTCACGCACGGACTTCCCTTAAGATGGTATTTAGAGAGGTGTGTATCATCCATTTTATTAATTTCCATTACATGATTTAGTAAATTATCGTTTACCTTATCCATTTTAGATTTTATCAAATGCATTATGGTTGTGTACTTCACCTCATTCTAATAACCTCAAAGGATGTTTAAATTCCCAAGTTATTTCTCCCAAAAGTCCCTTTTTGGACTTTATGATAAACCATCAAGAAAACCTAGTTCACAATAACTCTTAAAGTCTCCAAATTTGACCTTAAGATCTCCTAGCTTCTCATAAAACTATACGAAAGAAGTAATGTCTGAACACTACTTTAAATTCCCCCTTGAAATGAGCCCTAGATGAACCCTTTCGAGTCTAGGGAGCCGACCAACTCAACTAATACTCTAAGACCCTATATTTACTTCATTTAAGAAGGTCCCTAAGTTCCTATTAAAAAAAAAGATCTAAAGATGAAAGTAAAATTTTGAGGGAAGAAAACAGGGGACCGGTCGACCGGTTCCAAGATCGCGATTGACTGCGTCTCAAGATTTTGCCTAAGAAGAAGAGCAGAAAGTTCATTTCGGTACGTCGGTCGACCGGTCAGGGGACCGCGATCGACCGTGCTATAATTTTAAGCCTTTGAAAGAAATGCAGTGTACCCTCTCCCGAAGACCCTGTCGACCCGTCTAAGAACCGCGGTCGACCGGTCTCTGCAGACCTAGACCAAGACTTCCTATTTTCAAACCAATCCCAAAGCCAACTCATTTATTATCACCTACACACCATAAATGCTACTACTACTACCACAACCATCCATAATCATTCCAACTATTCTTCAATGATTCAAAACCAACCAACATACAAACCCTAAACTAGTAAACCATGATCAATACACCATTCTCACACAAATCATTTATCTTAAACCATAAATAGCAAGTAGGAAACTTGCCTTAAACTAGCAAATGCAGATTTTCTTTGGGTGGAGCAAGAATCCCTCTCAAATCTTCAATCTCTTTTCTTTTCTCTACTCTTTCTCTTTTTCTCTTTAGGTTTAAAGATGAAATTAGGGAAATTAGGAGACTTAGTAAGACTAAGTCGTGGCTTAAGTCAAAATCCCAACTTAATTGACCCATATTGCGATAAAATAATACGCAACTGTATTTTTAAGGTAAAATCAGTCAAAAGTGCCCAGAACCCCAATATACAATATGGCACACAATTTGACTACCTCGCACGGCCTCCAAATTATCATTTGGATATTTTATAATTCATTTTAAGTCCCGGTCTTATTATTAAGCCAAATATCATTTTAATTCATATGATATTATAAAACAGAACATATCAATATTCACCTATCATTACGGTAAATATGAATTCTCATAGAAAACATTTACTTTTTTTCATTAAATGGATACTCAATCCATAGCCCAACATTTTATATCTAAATACCATATCTAGTAAATAAACATAAAATATTTTCTCATAAGTGAGGGTTATTACACCTGATTGGCTAGCTAATGTGGTGATGGTGAAGAAGAAAAACAACAAGTGGAGGATGAGTGTGGACTTCACTGATCTTAATAAAGCTTGCCCAAAGGATCATTTCCCTCTGCCTCGAATCAATCAATTGGTGGATTCTACCTCGGGACACGAATTGTTGAGTTTCATGGATGCTTATTCTGGTTACAACCAGATTAAAATGAAGCCTGAAGACAGGGAGAGTACCTCTTTTATCACCCCAAGGGGAACTTATTATTATAATGTTATGCCTTTTGGATTGAAAAATACAGGTGCAACATATCAGCGACTGATGAATAAGGTGTTTGCAGAGCAGATCAGTCATAACATGGAGGTTTACATTGATGATATGCTGACGAAGAGCAAGAAAGCTGCTGACCATCTAGTTGGTCTAGGTTAAACCTTTGATCAACTAGAGAAATGTCAAATGAAGCTGAATCCCACCAAATGCATATTCGGAGTATGAGAAGGCATGTTTCTTGGATACATTGTTAATCAACGAGGGATTGAGGCGAACCCTGAAAAGATCAAGGCTCTATTAGAGCTACGATCTCCAACCACGAAGAAGGAAGTGCAAAGTCTCACAGGACGAGTTGTTGCACTTAACAAATTTATATCACGAGCAACTGATAGATGCCTTCCATTCTTCAAAACACTCCGAAAAACTTTTGAGTGGAATGATGAATGCAAGGATGCTTTTCAAGAGTTGAAGAAGTATCTAGGAACACCTCCACTATTATCTAGACCAGTGATGGGAGAATGACTATACTTGTATCTGGCAGTTTTAGAAAACGCAGTGAGCTCGACGTTGATAAAAGTGGAAGATGGAGTACAAAAACCAGTCTATTACACCAGTAAAGCTTTTCGAGGAGCAGAAATCAAATATCCAAGGCTAGAGAAATTGGCACTAGCACTAATTGAAGCAAGCAGAAGAACGAGGCCATACTTCCAATCCCATACTATAGTGGTGTACACCGATATGCCATTAAGGCAAGCTCTGCATAATCTGGAGAAATCAGGAAGATTGATGTACTGGGAAGTGGAGCTTGGTGAATATGATATAATTTGTGAGCCTAGGTCGTCACTCAAAGGGTAGGCAGTAGAGAATTTTATCGCAGAGTTTACTCAGGAAGATACCTCTGACCAACCTGTAGATGTTACATGATCATCAAAATTAAACCCCGACCAAATTACTTCGGTAGACGAGGATGGAAAGATGACTGACGATCAGCGAGAAGTACTGGAGGAGGATAAAAGGAAGTACCAGATATTTCACTGAGGAACTCTCTCGGATCAAAATTTTGATGATCAGTTACCCATATGGAATTTGTATGTAGATGGCTCTTCGTGCACTGTAGGCAGTGGAGCAGGGATTGTTTTGAAAAGTCTAGATGAGGTTGATATGGAGTATGCTCTTCACTTTCAATTTAAAGCTTCTAATAATGAGGCCGAATATAAAGCAATGATTGTAGGTTTAAGTCTAGCCAGAACGATGAAGGCAGAGCATATTATTGTATTCAGCGATTCGTAGTTAATCGTAAATCAAATTCTTGGAGTGTATGAAGCAAAGGGAGAGTTAATAATCAAGTACCATGCAAAAGCAATGGAGTTGGTATCAAGTTTCATTGCTGTTCAGTTGCTTAGAGTACCAAGATTGGAGAACATAAGGGCAGACGCCCTAGCCCGATTAGCATCAGCCACCCATACCGAGCTACGAAGAACAATCCCAATAGAGATTCTAGCTAGTCGGAGCATAGACGAAAGTCTGATCATGAACTTCATTGCACTTGATTTGGAACCATCTTGGATGGATCCCATCAGGGCCTATATTGAAGAGGGAACTTTGCCAATTGATAAACTCGCAACTAAGAAATTGAAGTTCAAAGCTGCTCGTTATGTATTAACTAATGGTATTTTATATAGACGAGGAGTTACAGCAGCGCTACAAAGATGTGTTCATCCCTCCGAAGTGAAAGACTTGATCGAAGAGGTTCACGAAGGGTCTTGTGGAGCCCATGTAGCAGGTAGGATGCTTCTACAGAGAATAATAACATAGGGGTACTACTGGCCAATAATGAGAGCCGATTATGTGGCTTATGCCAAGAAATGCGATAAGTGTCAACGTTTTTCTTCTATCCGAAGAACTCCCCAAGCATTGATAATACCCATCACGTCCCCTTGGCCATTCGCTATATGGGGAATAGATTTGGTCGGACCACTACCAACGACTAAGGGAAGATTCAAATACTTAGTGGTCGCAGTGGATTATTTTACTAAATGGGTGGAAGCTGAGCCTCTCATTGATATGACATACAACAAAGTCTATCGATTTATTTGAAAAAATATAATTTACAGATACGGCCTCCCATATGCGTTCATTACTAACCATAAAACCCAGTTTGACAACGAGGAGTTTGCTGCATATTGTCACCAATCCAATGTACTGAAGGTTCACTCTGCACCAGGCCATCCCCAAAGCAATGGGTAAACTGAGGTGACAAACAGAACGCTACTGAATGGTTTGAAAAAATAATTGGATGATGCAAAGGCAAACTAGATTAACGAGCTACAATCTGTGCTTTGGGCCTATCGCACCACACCACGAACAGCAACTGGAGAGTCCCCATACATGCTGGCATTTGGGAGTGAAGTTGTCATACCTATTGAATTAGGCCTACCTACACATAGGGTACTTAATTTCAATTCTCCTATTAGTGATTTAATGAGAAGATTAAACCTAGATATGCTAGAAGAAGTCAGAGAAGAAGCAGCTATCAGGAATGCCGCATATCAACAACGAATAGCTTCGTTCTATAATAAAAGAGTTAAGAAATATGATTTGAAGGAAGGGGATTATGTGCTGAAGAAAGTCATCCAAAAGCATAATAAACTGGAAGCCAACTGGCACGGACCCTATAGAGTGATAGAAGTTATTCGTCCAGGGACATACAGGATTGAAACCTTAGAAGGAGAAGAATTCAAGAATGCATGAATGCAGAGCATCTAGGAAAGTATTATCAATAGTTGAAATTCCTATGTAATATAATTTCTTCAATATGAATAAAGTGATGTTTCCCCCATATATCTTTATTCATTAAATTTTTTTCGAAATATTAGTGCTACACACTATACAATTCAATTACCACCAACTCCGATTGGTCGGCAATTCAATTACCACCAACTCAAGTTGGTCGGGAAGCAAATACCACCAACTCCAGTTGGTCGGCAAATAAATTACCACCAACTCCGGTTGGTCGGTAAGCAAATTACCACCAACTCCGATTGGTTGGGAAGCAAATTACCACCAACTCAGGTTGGTCGGGAATCAAATACCACCAACTCCGGTTGGTCGGCAATTCAATTACCACCAACTCAAGTTGGTCGGGAAGCTAATACCACCAACTCCGGTTGGTCGACAATTCAATTACCACCAACTCAAGTTGGTCGGGAAGATAATACCACTAACTCCTGTTAGTCGACAATTCAAACGCCACAAACTCCGATTGGTCGGCAAATAAATTACCACTAACTCCGGTTGGTCGGGAAGCAAATTACCACCAACTCGGGTTGGTCGGGAATCAAATACCACCAACTTCGGTTGGTCGGCAATTCAATTACCACCAACTCCGATTGGTCGAGAACTTTATACCACCAACTCCGATTGGTCAGCAATTTAAAATAATATAGGACATTTTTTTCTTTTTACAGATATACATACATGTTCATCAGTGAATAAAAGAGATATTTCCAAGACAAATGACAATTAAATTGCAAAGAAAACTAAAAATTTCTTCATTAAAACCAGAAAAGATTACATATGATATAAATTACAGATTACATGTGATATAAATTGAAAAAATTCTACTCTATGGGTTTCTTTCCCTCTGCCCTTGACACAGGGTCTACCCGAGCTTGAGGATCATCAAGACTATAAGGGGAATTTATGAAGTTCAGATCTTGCAGCATTCTGACGTTCATTATAGATGGACGATCAAGTAGGTGTTCTGGGTGAGATATTTCAAAATTTGAATGAAGATTATAATTATCAAGATACTTGGAGATTAGAACGCGAGGAATGGCCCGGGTTGGAATCCAACTAAGGTCAAGCTTGAAGGAGGCACAGGTAGATCAAGAACTCCAGGATTATATTAATCCCAAAAGAAATGACCTCTCTCCAATTTTAGAACACAAAGAGCATTCAACCATCCCTGTTTATACCCTTCGTTGTTCAACTGTTCTAAACGAGCATCAAGATGACAAAGTGCTTCGTTATACCCAGCCATCCAAAATTCTCTGGGCTGCTTATGGAATTGATAAGTTAATCTTTCAACTTGCTCATTGAGCTTCTTCACCAGAATTTCTTTACTCTCCAGAGCAGAAGCTTGATTGGAAAGTTTCTTGGAGAGGTTTAGAATTTCTTTAGACATATCTGCGAGGGCTTGGTTCTTCGCCATCAATTGGAATGCCTGGTTCTCCAAGGCTGATTGAGCCCTCGCCTCTTCAACTGAAATTTGAATAGCCCTTGCTTGTTCACGAGAAGAAGATTTTTTCTCGACCACGAGTAGACGTGGAAGGTCCAGTTCTTTTCAAAGTCTCCAACTCATGTCGTAGTTTGGCATTTTCTATCTCCAAGAAAGAAAAGCCTTCATCATTAACAGGGACTAAAGCAACCAAAGAAGATGTAGTGGATTTGAGCTACTTTATTTCTTCGTGCAAAAGAATGTTCTCCTGCTCCAACAGCTTGGCAATATTCCTGTGATCTTCTATTTCAAGCTTCAGAATACTCTCCTTCTTCTCATAGTCCGAGATGAATTGGTCGTACCCTTTGTCAGCACTTAATTGTTGATATTTTTTCTCATTTCCTTGATGAAGAAGGGTTGTAGATTCTTTATATTGCTGTTGAAGGTCTTCAATCATTTCGTAATAGGCCAAATTATTGGCCACGGCGCGATCAAGTAAGAACTTCAGGTACTAGTAAGCTTCAATTGCTTGGTCAGAAGCACCTGATCCAAGGATGTCAATTATCTGAGCTTCACTAAGATCTGCATGACCAACTTTAAAATAATCATTGCATTTTTTCATTAATTCTGTGTCATGAGCCGATAAGAACTCCATCCTGGGCATAAAATAGCAAAGAGAAATAAATAAAAAGAATCAATGATGATATAGGCAGAGCAAGGACAAGAGAAAGTCAAGACGAACAACCGAAGTTCAAATTTTATTTCATCACAAGAAGAAGTACATAGTCCAAAGTTACATTCAACAAAATAAAAAAATAAAAATCCGAACAACTCTAACCTTCTTCTTGTTTCCTAAGACTTCCTCGGATGGCTTGGATGAAGAGGTTAGTTGCCCGAAAGATAAGGAAATCTTCTCTGTAAAAGTGTTTGCTGGTTGGAGTATCTCGGAGCAAGGTTGAACAGCAGGGACCTGGTCTCCGATTATCATGGAAGATTCCTCTGAGGCAGTTTTATCCTCTTCTTCTTCTCTAGGAGAGGGAGGAGGGCCGTGAGTGTATCGCTGAAACAATTCAGAATTCTCAACAATTTTCAGCTCCTGCAGGGCTGCAACCCATCCATCCCTAAAATATTTGAGGTTGGCATACTCCATTTGAGAAGACATGGCAGCCAGGACTTTGTTCCAACCTTTGTCCCAAATAGCGCTGAAGGACTTTTTAACTGAATTTTTTCTTTTTGCCTTATCCGAGGAAGTCCTCTCAATAAGAAGTTCCTCGACAGCCTTCAATTTCCCTTCCACCTCCTATTTCTAGCGATCAACATCATGAAGTCTACCAACTTCCTCTTCAGCATTTTTGAGCTTATTTTCAAGCTCTTCAGCATTCTTGAGCTTATTCTTAAGTTCTTTATTGTTCTTCTCAAACTCTTTCAATTTCTTCTCCAATTCCTTGGAGGCATCCACAACTCGATCTCTCTCTTGCTCAATGGACTTAATCTGCTTCTCCCAAGCAACTTTATTTTCCTCATACTTCTGATGAGAGTCTTTCAAAGACTGGGTTAATCCATTAAAAGCCTTTTCTACTCCATTCGAGGAACTGAAGGCCTTGATGGCTTCATCCATTTTTACAATGCTGTTGAAACACATTACCAGCTAAGAAAAGAAATAACTCTAAGTCAATGTATGAACATAGTATTAAAAAGTAAAAGGCTCAGATCAATAACACTTACTGAGGCAATGTGTTGATTATCCACATAAGTAACTCTCTCACGAGTGAGAGTATTTTCAATGTCATGGACTTTTGGGATAGTCCAGGATTTTACTAAGCCCACAACGGAGCTCGAAGGAATGAAGGTTGGAACACTGCTTTCAACATTGGAAGGTTGAGAGATAGGTTCAGCAGGTTTCTCAGACGAACCCTTCTTTAATCTCCTTAGAGGAGCAGGAGCGTCTTCAATCAATGATGTTGTCTTTGTTGGGGAAATGACAACGACATCACTTGAAGGGAGGACAGCAACAGCCTTTCTCGGGACCACATGAGTCTTTTCAACAACTCTCTTGGCAGTAGCAGGAGGGGGTACATCAATGGTTTTCACCCCCTCTTCAGGGACATCTTTTTTACTTCTCTTTATCTCCACAGCAGGAGAGGCAGACTTGTCAAAAAAGGAAGGAGATTTTCTTCTCTTCATTATATCACTGATAGGAATATTTGACTCGGAGGAAGAACCTTCCACACTAGTATCAGCAGCTGGTATTTGGTCAAGGTCAACTACCACAGGACGAGCAATGAAAGATGAGCTCGAAGTTCTGTATTGCAACAAATAAGATGCAGACCTAATATTCTCCCCAGCTACAGATTGATGCAAACTCCAGATAAACTTTAAGTCTTTTATATTGACGTCAATCTCTTTTGGGGTATTCCTTTTACTATTAACTGTAACAAATAAAATCAAATGTCAGTGAAGCATTTTATCAAACACGAAGAAAACATAATTTCAAAAATAAAATAAAAATAAAAACAACCTATCCCATTGCCATACGGTGGACACTTGAGACCTTGGTACACATCATTTCCATCAAGTGGAGGGTGTTGCCAATTTTTCACCACTACCCCATGATCAAAATAGTCTTTGTTGGTATCAGGAAGATTGACCACTAAAGATCTATTTAAAAATCTAGTTTTTAAATAAATAGTACTATCTCTAGTGACCCATCTATAGCAATACATAATTTCTGGGATTCTTAAATGAGTCACATGGATTTGATTCAATCTATGTACACCGTTAACTACCCTCCATGTATTTGGAGCTACTTTTTTCGGTATAATATCGAAGTATTTGCAACACTCCAAATACAGTGGATTTGGAGGGAAAGAAAAGCCACATTCGGCTACAAAGATACTTGGGAACCAGTGTCCCTCAACTAAGGAAAATAAATCAGAAGGACCAGATAATTCTTCCAAAATAACCCATGAAGGGATTGAAAACTCAGACCAAAACTTGTCCAATGACTCAACAGGATAAACCATAGCGAATAAAGAAATTAAAGAAGAAGGAAGAAAATCTTATGTAGGAAATAGAGATCAGTTGACAATAAACGATGGAAAGAATGAAGGCACAAGATAGAGAGAATGTGAAGAGTCCCAGGATATAAATTTGAAAAAGTGAAAGACGATAGGATTTTCTATAGCACTTAAATACTTTACCTCGGGAATGGAGAAAATTAATGATTATAGAGAAAGACGTTTGCGTTACTGGCAGCTAAAAGGAGAGAAACGGGCACAAAAATCGAAGTAACTGGAAAAATTCAAAATATTTATGAATCCTGATTCTATTAATTCAAAGAGGAATTAAATACAAGGAAAACACTCCTACAATTCAGTATGACTATTTAATCTCATCATATTTTTAGAAGAATGTTCCACACTCCTCCTCAACCTCGAACTGTGAAACATTGGGGGCTTCTGTTGATACCAAATTTGATCTGCTGACGTGGACCAATCATAAAAATACACGTGTCCATTTTCATGATGAATATAAAGACTTTGGACGAATAAGGTCCGAGCAACTTAATCAATCCAAGTAACTCAGGAGGGCCGAGCAACTCAAGCGGTTTGAACTACTCATGTGGTTCGAGCAACTCAAATACTTATGGCGTACGCGTCAAGTATACCAGAAGATAACTACGCATTAAATGTGCATTTATTATCATACAGATGTATATGACTGCTGGAAAACAACGCATTATTCTTCCACATGTACAACCTCAATGCTATAAATACATTGGAACATTCTGATGAAAAAGGGACTCGAAATTTCTTGGTAAATCACTTATCGAGAATTCTTAGCAAGCAATCAGTAATACAAAAACAGTGGACGTAGGCCATTTTATTAAGGCTAAACCACTTTAAAAATTTGTTGTCTTATTTACTTATTCATTTTTATCTGTGATTAAAATAATTAGATCGAATCTAATTTTTTACATCAGCACTTGTTATTCACGGTATCTCCCTATAGTGTGGTGATTGGCTCCTCAACCCCATACGGCTTCTAAGAGAAAAATTCTTTGCCCAAAATTTTAACTTGAGTAACACTACACTCCCCCACATGTGATCCCAATTGGATGTTTTCCATCCATTGGTAAATGACCTTTCCACACCTCCCTCGAATCCCAGAAGATTGTTCTTTTGAAATAAAATTTTCTTCGACCCTTACCCCTTTTCGTCTACACTTGAGGTTTTAATTTTGCACTGTCATCCCTTCACGACGGTTCTTGGGGCAAATACTGCGCCCCAGCATTTACTCCTACTTTCATTGTTCGAATAATAGGGTGACTCCTACCGCGTCACTGTTTCCAAAATTCTCTAGGGCTCTTGCTAAGTCCTCCCTCATGTAAATCCTTCCGTGTCCCACATTTTTCATTCTATAATGTTCGATCTGCCACGCTCTACCGAAACCGTATGTGAATCACATGAACTATACCTTATAGCAGGATAACGTTACTCACATACGTGAAGGAATACAAAAATCCTATAATAAAGGCTCTCTATCAAAGAACGCTATGCTAAAACGTGAAAAGCTGCACAGATCCTAAGGACACTAGAACCTGATGCTCTAATATCATCTGTTACACCCCACCTAATGAAATACCAGTTGATCATCCATATATCAAATTAAACAAGAATCTCGTCTATTTCATTCTTAGCATCACTGTCGAAAACTTTTTAAAACTTACTAACCACCTAGTATTTAAAAGACATGGTGTCAAATTTTATCTTTTTTATTTAACATCCTAACTACAACATGCAAAAGAATGTACAACTAACCATTCACACAAATACTGAAATGAACAATACTAGACATGAATAAATATAATCCTTTCCTAGACAACCATCGGCTACAAATTAATTAACAAAAATAAACCACAAGAGGAATAAACTGAATACATCATTTGGCTGGAACAAAAGTAATAACTAAGGTGACACTTCCAAAGGAAATACTGACTGCATCCTACTCTAGGAATGAAATGACTGAAGCAGCTAAGTCAAAGTCCTGTAACATCCACATATGCCGCAGCTGTATAACCTTGGAATTGAACAATTATGGCATCCCTGTGGCTAGACATCTAAAAGGTTTTGAAAATATTTTATAGCAAGGGTTAGAACCCAAAACATTTGAAAATATTTAGCAAGTGAATTCAAATACAGGAAATTAAAATGCATGAATGATCTTCATATTTAAGCTAGTGTTGCACACTCTCTTGAATAAGCCCTCACCCCTCAACTAATGTGCACACCTAACATCCTTCTATATTACTCATCTATCTATCCACCCCGTAACTAGTCTTGTCACATATATCCCACGATTTCCAACTACTCTATCCCTAGTGGGTTTAGTATACTTTATAAGTTATTAATCTCATTAACTTATTTAAGTCATTTCTCATTTAATGCCACATAACATTCTCACGAGTTATACCACTTATACGAATCACATCACATATATGAGTTATAAGTTATTATTCACACTAACTTATTTAAATCAATTCCTATATGATACCATATAAAAATCTCACCAGTTATATCATTTGTACATTTCATACCATGTATTTTCCCGTACATAAATCTATATCATATATACGTATAACTATTTCCGACATTCACACACATGTCGGATATAAATACTATCACGCTCGCATAGGAGGCGGTCATAGTTCCCCTGAAAGTGCATGTTCCATACCATAACGACTCACCCCTAATAACAGACGCTATGACCTGGGGATTATACTCACCCTGCATTCGCTAGCCAGGGACTCACCCACATCGCGCAACCACCTAAGATAGCAATAATATTGGTATGCTTTACTATAAATATTATTCACACAAATATTTATATATTTATATATTTATATATATATATATATATATATATATATATATATATATATATATATATATATATATACTACACATCACCGTCTATATATTGAATCCAAGCTGCCGGTGTACTAGTTCCATACACAAGCCTAAATCATACGAGTCTATGGTCTGACTTAATTTTCAATTAAGCATATACTAATTAATTTCATTATCTTAGTGTCACCCTACCAATCATATCCGGACCCTCTCTCTTGGCCCGAAATTTAAAATTCTCAATTCATTATTCGTTTCCTTTCAATGAGCTTAGCATCCTCATTAATATATCTTTACAAATTTCTCGCTTTAAGAATTTAACCAAACAGGGGTGGGAATTTAAATTTGGAAAAGGATTTGTGTAAATAAAGTTGTTCGGATTACCCGGGATTCTTTCTCTTGCATTCATATCTACCGCTATTGATGAATTGAAGGAACAATGCCCTTCATCATATCTAGCGCCATTGATGAACTGAAGGAATGGAACCCAAAAATATTTTCACAATTTGCATAAAACTCAAGATTCCAACAAAACCCTAAATTCCCCATTTAAATCCCCACAATTGATCATAAAATTTCTATCAAATAAATTTGACCACTAAAATGCAAGGTTCACAACTTCACGAATTAATCCTTAGATCTCTTTGGACTACTAATGCATGATTAAATTTCACAATCTCAAACTCTAAATTAAAATTTGCCCCACGAATCTGCTCAGATTTTTAAAATGTCATTTTGGGGCATTTTGGAGCCATTTTTGGAGAAAACGCATCAGAGAACAAAATTTAGAAAACGCGATTTTCTACCGGGTATTGCGGACATAATTGCCATTTTCGTAACCTAAACATCGAAAAACAGTCTCTAAAATAACGGTTTAATTTACCCAATTTCATAGACTTCTTCAAATTCAAGAAATTATTCTACAATTCAATCATACCCATCAAAACCCAATTTAGATATCAACTAACCCAAAAACCATATCATCTTATCACACCCACTATGATATGAGTAGATAAATGCAAGTTAAATCACTTGCCTTACATTTATAGAAGCAAGTCCTTTGATGAAGATGATGGATTGGAATCAAGGATCTCCTCTTGTTATTGATGCAATCTTCTAAAATTCCCAAATTCTCTTTTAAGGGCTCTTCTCTTAAGATCTCCCCAATTTTAGTCTTCTAAAATGACTTTAAGTTACCTTACCCTTTCACAATTAGGGTTAAAAACTCAAATCCCGTTTTTGGGCCTATGGCTCCTAAAAATGGCCAAAACTCTTAATTTGGAGCTCAATTATGTCTAGAAATGTCTTGAAGCCCAATATATATTTATGACCAGTCATTTTCAACTATTTCGACCCATCCGGACTCAATCGTGCACTCCGAATTTCTATCTGAATTAATTTATAATATTCTTCAAATTGTTGGCCTCAAAATGCGATACAAAATAATCCAAAATATTAAACCTCAATTCGCCAAATTAATAAATTCCTCAAATTTAATTTTTTTCTCAAATCATGAATTAATTCCTCCAAATAAAATAAATTCCTTTTCGCCTAAAATATTATTTAATTAAAGGTCCTTGAATTTTCGAGGTGTTACAACATCTAGAACATTATTCCAAGTCTGGGGATCATGTGATGTTAAGTTCAATACTTGTCCTATACCTGTAGTGTGGAACTTAATAGGTTGTTCATAGGGTTGTCTTTTACCTTTACTGTTATATTGAAATTGTTCTTGAACAGGAGCTGGAGCTGGTCTTTCCACTGGTCCTGTGTAAGCTGGTCTAGGTAAATTATTATAACTAGTTGTATGCTCTAAGAGCATCTCTATTGGGGGGGAATTGTACGAAAGGTAAGTACCAAATGATTAAGGCAATTTACCATTCATCAAAGGTAGCGTTCACAGTGGTGGAAATTGTACCCAGTTTTCCTACGAACTAATGTTGTTCGTAGGAAACAAAAAACATTTCTAACGAAGAACATTAGTTCGTAGGAATGTATAAAACCTCATGTTTTAATAAAAATTGAATTTTTAAATTTGGTAAAAATTTCTTACGAACTTCCTACGAATAAATGAAGTTCGTAGGAAGCTTTACAAATTCAGTAGGCGTTCCGTAAAACTAGCAAACCACTACCATTTTGACTACGGAATTTGTTGCCTTTCGTCCACCATTCGAGACTACTCAATTTGCAACTTTAATAATTTATGTGTCTTCTTGCTCCACGATTACGGATGCTCTAAGGGTCTAGATCTTTAGATAGGGTACTAGAAGTAGCTATATCATTACGCTGTTGATCCATAAGGTCTTTCTGATGTGAAACATATCTGACTATACTCTTATTATCACCTTAACTATGATACTCTGAGTATCTTATCTATCATGATCTTTATCACGTATTTTACTATTACAGCTTCTGGGATATCTTATTCTAACAACATAGGGTGCATGTGTTTTACTAAATGACTAATATCATATGTTTCGTCTGTAATAATATCCATCGTGATATTCTTATACTCATCATAATAAATATATTGTTCTTCAGTAATTTTTCTAGACTTATAAAATTATCTTCTAATTCAAATAATTCTTTATCAATTAGATCTGTCATACCAAATTCTGCTGGGTACAATATTCTATCCTGTGTTGTTTCTACAAGATCTAATGGTTCTTCACCTTCTGGGTAGATTGGATCATCTATCCCATTGGCAAACATCTGAACTAAATTTGTCTCTTCTTCTTCTTCTTCTTCTTCTTCTTCTTCTTCTGTTCTTCTTCTTCTTCTTCTTCTTCTTCTTCTTCTTCTTCTTCTTCTTCTTCTTCTTCTTCTTCTTCTTCTTCTTCTTCTTATAATTCTCCTATATTATGAGTATTAGATTTTTATGTTAATCTGTAAATATAATTAACATATTACCCTGTTTATCTTCGTAAACATGTGAGATGTTGGGTACGAGGAATGATTCTGATTTTATAAATTTGTCTAATTTGTCTAATTTACTACTCATTTGTCAACTAGAGAAAATCGAAAGGTCTCTCCACTCTAGCCAATACTGTTAGGATTTGGCCAGAGTTAAAGGGAGAAGGAAGATACTTCAATTTTCATTCTAACTTCATTCCCGCATCAATTGATTTCGCCCAACACTCCCCACTCTCTACCACTCTCTCTAAAGATGGCCACACTGTTCAAACGGTGGAGCACCCACTTTCTGCCTTGGAAGCCACCAGTGTCAAAAACTGTCGAATCCATATCACAAACGTCCATGGAGAATGTGTTCCTGAGGTTCCTGAGGTTCCTATTTTAGATGGGCAATAGAACAAGTAGGACTGTAGGTTGTCGAGGATTGCAGAGGTAGCAGTTGTGAAAAACTAGTACCCTTTCTTAATGAACCTGTTAATGTGTTGAAGAATGATACATTTATAGTAGCATTTCCACTACAAGAGGTTGACATCACTCATGGAATAAACTTTTCGCAAGTACATGTTATTGGCTGCCAATGATTTTCTTACGCCTCTTTGGACGACTCTTTCTATGGTAAGCAAATCTGATTTGTGAAAAGGAATTACATACTTAATTTACGTTGATTTGAAGTTCTGTATCATATGCGAATTCTACATTCAAATTAGAGTCTATTTGCTGCTCAGTTCTGTGATCTGTGTTAATAGGCTTATGTTTCTGAGTGTTTTCTGCCAAACATCAACAAAATCGACAACTGTGTGTGTGGCTGTGTGTGTGTCAATAAGACCTTTCTACTTCATTATACATTTTTTGAACAGAATTTAGCCCTTATAGAGGGTGATATTTTTGCTATTAAGATAGCACTTATTATTATTATCTCACGATGCCTTTAAGATTTTTTTCAAGGCCGAATACAAGTTGACCTCTTGAGGCAGTTCCCCATGAGTCCTTTCTTGATGTTTATGGTGGTTTTATTCCATTACAAACTTCAGAACGACAGCCTATGCCACCAAGTTCTGCCAATTATGTCTCAGGAGTCCGTCTTTTGCCATTAGAGGTGCTGGTATGGGTCCCACTAAAACACCATTGTCCTCACAGAAAGAAGTCATTTTTAGGATCCTTTGTTCCAATGTTTAGTGTTTCAAATGTTCCAATTGGTGTAGAATTGATTATCTAATTTGTCAAGCTTCTAATTTGTATCAATATATTAGTTATTAGTTTTAAAAACTTAGCTTTTAATTTCTCGATGATGCATGGAAAAAAATGAGAGCCTTATTTGTGGATTTAATGTAAGATAATTATGGGACTTATAGCAAAATCCATGCAATGAATGTTTCTGGTTTCACAATCATCACAATAAAATATATTTCTTCTACTTTTCCATAATTTCTTATTATATAAATTTTTTGTTTTAAATTTTTTCTTTGTCCCCCCCACCCACCCTCCCGAAATAGAGACTTGGGGTGTTGGGGATTCTTTTTTTATTAGGGATGTTGTAAAATAGTTTGGCTCAGGTTCTTTTATGTGAAAAACTCAATAAATAAATTAGTACACAAAATGGAGGTTGAGAAAGATGAAGTAAGAGAAAGGATAGTAAAATATAAAATCTTAAAAAGTTATGCTTTCACTAGCAATACACACACTAGTTTTGGTTTTGTCCATTAAACAATGCTACTCCCACTGAGTAAATGTGTTTGTATGGGAGGACAAGGGCATGTGGTGGACGGGCTGCAATTAAACATTCACACCCGGGCTAGAAAAATGGACTCTTATATTAGAAGGGAGTTTTAGTTATTTAGCATTCACAACATTGTAATTTAGCATAAACTAGTTGATGAGGCTCAGCCGGAATGAAATGTTATAAGAAGATTTTCGTTATTAAATTGTCCCAACTATGTGTCTGTGTGTGAAATTTGGCATCAATATTTATAATATGTTAAAATTCATTTAATAATCTTGATCTGATATTACTTAATTTCTTTGTTATTGCAGTGGGTTTAATTTCTGTGGATCAGACATGACCTAGTATTGCTGGTCGTCGGATTAAATAGGAGACTTGTTATGGTAGTTGTGATTATGGAAGCTCTTGTAGTTGTTATTATAGTTGCGTTTGGTGCTGTAATTGAGGGTTGGTTATTTGATTTGATGTTCATTTTCTATGCGGTGCCTGGGTTGTGTTTTTTTAGTTTATTTTCCATTATATGTTCATTTTGTACATGGTGTTCAAGAAGGGTTTGTTTGATGTTAAATTAAGTTTAAACTAGTCTTATGTGTACCAGATATTTGGAATGTCAAAAATATAAATGAATTGCTGTCAAATTTTTTTAGACTTGGTACTGTTCAAGACATTTCATCTACTTCTTTATTTTAGTTTACTTTTTAATTCTACTTAATAATTTCATCATTTTGTGAAAATATAAAGATATTTGTAACAAATTTTACGACATTTAATAAATTCAACCTTTGTAACCGCTAATAGCAGTCACAAATTTATCCATACTGTCAATTTTGTAACTGTTGTGAGCAGTTACTAATTTTAGATTCGTAACTGCTGACAGGTGTTACAAATATTAGATTCATAAATGCTGACAGTTTTAAATATTAGATTCGTAACTGCTATCAGCAGTTATAAAAAGCAGTTATAAATTGGGGTTACTATGTCATAACCTCCATAGGGGTTTTAAAAAATTGTGATGTCAATTTTCTTTTTGTGACCCCCTAACTCGTAACGACAAATTACAGCTACAAAGGTCATTTATAAATGCTAATGGTAGTTACAAATCTCCTTTTTTGGTGTAGTGTGGTCTGCTAAGGGGACAGTGCTCAATGAAGATCACGAGCTGGGCGAAAGGCTGGATCCAGATCAGTTTTCCCTTAGTGCTTCATGAACTTTGGCCCCATTGAGGATTTTTTTCTTTTACTCCTATTTTTTGAGTTATTGGATCATAACTTGTTTGATCACCTAACTTTCGTCTTTCTATTATCTTGTAGTCTATGGAAGATTTTTCTAATCTTTTAGACGGTCGTGCCGACCAGTCCAGAAAGAATGATAAACTAGCTGAGGCCCTTTAGAAATCCCGAAAGGCCATGGGTCCAGGCCCAATAGGCCTACGACCTGGAGAAGAAAACCACTGCAGCAACCATGACCAATATGAGGACCGTTTATGACCTGCTGAAGGTTGAAAAAGAGACGGTGGAAATGGAGAACCAACAGTTGACCACTGAAGCAAGCAAAATCCCTGCCCTCAAGGATGCCAGCTTCGAGAAAGGCAGGTTTGAGGCGTCTGCCGGTGCAAAGATCCAAACTTCCTATGCTCGAAAGGTGAGTTTCAAAAAGGGTTGAGACCAGGCCTTAATGAAGACTGGGGTCTCTTTGGGGTCTGAAATGCTTGGTCGGTATGACCCAAGTCCTCCTCATATGGTCGACGAGGAGCCAGCAGGCAAGGAGAAAGAGGGGGCCCTAAAAAAAGGGGGGTGGCCACCCAAAAGAAGGAGGTGGCATCCAAGGGAAAAGAATTTGAGGCAGTGGAGCAGGTGAAGAAATGAAGCCCGTAGTTTTAAGTTTTTTCCCATTTGTTGTTTGCTCATACCTTATATTCCTTTTTTCATTTTTTATAATGTACTGGCTTGTCTACTCCTTTTTTTTATTAATGAAAATCGCGTTTATGTTTTTCCTGAGTGTGATATTATACATTTTTGATCGATTGTTGTACATTTTTCTTTGGTATTGCAATATGTTGTCGATGATATCCCTTCCTCCAGTAATTTGGATATCGTGCTTAGTCGTCCAGAGATATTGGAGTTGTTAGCACCTTAGTTCAGTCAGAGAATGATGAACTAAAGAAAACGATGGTTGAATCCCAGGAGGAAACTAAGAGGGTCTATGTCACGGTGATGGTGAGATTGCAAGGTTATATGGATTCAATTCGAATTTGTGAAACACACTCCGAGATACAAATTCACGACATAGAATACAAATTTTGATTGAGCCAACAGGTTGATACTTTCCAAATTTTAATCTTAGTTACTAAATCCAACGTGAGCATGCATGATTTCAAATACGCAAAAAGAAAGCACAACCATAACGCACCGATGTGCGAGAAAAATCCAAATAGGAAAAATCTCGGACGGCCAAGCCTAGACAAAATCCACTACGGATATGGTTTTTATAATAAAACACACAGCACTTACATACTTGACACAACAAGACCCATTGATGTCATCTTCAACACCTCCATCCCTAGTACGTGTAGATCCAACACGTTACATGACACCTCATGTTTCTCGGTATCCACCGAAAGCGAAATGCAATATCTAATCCAACTTGTACGGAAGTCCACCGCACCCAATCAGGGATGAATGTATGAGAGGATTATTGTTGGGATTTTGGTTCTTGAAAAATGATCTAAAATATCACATAAATATTGGAGACTATTTTGGAGTGAGAAATTTTGTTTTCTTTTGCAGTTTTTCCTGAGCCCCTATATTGTTTAAAAAGAGGAAGTAGTGGGGAAGGGAGGTTAAAGGGAAAAACTGCATGACTAGCTAAATGTTTCAAAAAATTGAACCGATCATTTGGGGGAAAAACTGCCTCGTTCGAATGACATAGAAAAATGTCATTTGGACGATATTTCAAACGACAATGCAATCGAGACCCTTGGGAGATCTCGTCTGAAGTCATTTGAACATCACATTCAAACGAACTCGTTTGAATGACCTGCATAATTTGTGAAAAATAAAATAACTTGAAGATCAAAATAGGATTTGTAAAAATTACACTAGGAATGTAAAAACATAAAAAGTGTCTCCAACAAAATGTAGAAGAACTGGGTCATATACCTTTGGGAAAAAGATCGATCAGATTGATCACACGGTCAACATTTTTTATGATTCATTACCAACCGCGAGCTTAGTCACTTAGGGAATAATGCAAATGAAGTGAATAACTTAGGAGATTTTGAACAAATAATGGAAGAACTAGCCTTTATTCATTCATAACTGAAATAAAACTATGAGCAACATAAGTTTAAAATGAAAATTTGCATAAACTAATGTGCTGATACATAAGAAGACTAGAAGTAGAACTTCTTGAGGTTGGTTGCATTCCGTGCTCTGGGTATCTTCTTTCCCTCCATTGTTTCGAGGTGATAGGCTCCCTGTAGATTGCCTCTGATCACTTTGAAAGGTCCCTCCCAATTGGACCCCAGCTTACCATTCAATAGCCTTACGAAATTACCAAGGACTTTCCTTAGGGCATAATCTCCTACTTGGAATTTCCTCGAATTGACCCCTTTGTTGTACTGCTTGACCAATTGTTGATGATATAAGGCCAACTTTATCATGGATTTCTCTCTTTATTCCTTGGCGAGGTCAAGTTCAGCGCAAAGGGCATCATCGTTCAGGTTTTGGTCGGTCAGTTTCATTCTCATTGTCGGGAGGCCAACCTCAAACGATATTATAGATCCCATTACATATGTAAGTGCGAATGGTGTTTCCCCTATTAGTCTCCTAGGCGTGATACAATATGTCTAGAGAAGATGAGGGATCTCATTCGCCCAAGCTCCTTTTTTCCCTTTCTAGACTCTTTTTAAGGCCATCGAGCATCATTTTGTTGGAAGCCTCTGCTCGATCGTTGCTTTGTGGGTTCGCCGCTAAACTAAAGTGGTGCTTGACTCCATGCTCATCATAGAAGTTCTGGAAAAGACCACTCTCTAACTGAGTTCCATTGTCTGTTATAATGTTCTTGGTACCCCAAAGCGTGTTATGATGTTCTTCCAAGTAAATCTTATCATATCGTCATCTATGATGTTGCCCAGTGGTTCTGCTTCTACCCACTTTGTGAAGTAGTCTGTGCCGAACAACAAGTACTTACAATTTCCAAATGCAATAGTAGTGGTCCCACGATGTACCCCCATTTTGCAAATGGCTAAGGGTTGGTTAGAGGCCTCAGATTGTTGATTGACCGATGTACCAGGGGAAAGAAATTCTGGAACTTCTCGTAATTTTTTAACATAAATAGTTGCATCTTTCTGCATGTAAGTCCATCAGTAGCCCTCTTTAATTGCTCAACATGCTAGGGATCTGCCTCCTGTATAACTACGATATATTTTATCATGGAATTATAGAGAACTTGTTCAACATCTTTTGGGTGCATGCACTGCAAGTAAGGGCCTGTGATGGATCGTTTTGTAAAGTTTTCCCCAATATTTGAGTAAAAATATACATCCTTGACTCTGGTCTGGTGGGATAATTTCTTATTGGCATGCAATGTCTCATCATGTAAATATGCAATGATGTTGTCCATCCAACTGGGGCCCTTGTCTATACAGAGGACGTGCTCGGGAGTTGTTGTTTTGTCAATACTGCATTTGGTGAGGAATTTCACTTGGATAGTTCTCTTTGAGATCTGAGTATACTACCGAGCTTAGAGCATCTAAGACATTCACATGATTGTTGTGCCCCCGGGGGAACTGTTGGATGTGGACTTCCTCAAATTTCGTGACCAACTCGCATACAACTGTGAAATAGGTTACCATCCTTTCATCTTTGGCATTGAAATAGCTACTTGGTTGGACACCAATTTGTACTCGCAGAGCATATTAATTCTCATTGCCTCGAGCAGTTGTGCTTTGCGGACTCTAGTGATGAGTGCCTCATATTTAGCTTCGTTGTTAGAGGCTTCAAATCCCAGTCTGATCCCTTGTTCAATCATGGCTTCCTCTAGAGTAGCGAGGATGATACCAATCCTGCCCCCTTTGAATTGGAGGATCCATCAACATATAGATTCCAACTTTCACTTTGGGTTTGTTTGTGTAACTTCATGTGCTCGGTTAGCTAATGGTTGATGGGGCCCTCTCTAGTAAATTCTGGAATGAAGTCATCCAAAACCTTGCCTTTGATTGTCATCCTGGGCTAAAAATGAATATCAAAAGCTCTCAGTTCGACAGACCACTTTGACATTCATTTAAAGAGGCCATCCTTGTGAAGGATAACTTTAAGGGAAAAAGAAGTGATTATAGGATGGAATAGGCTTCGAAATAATGCTTTAGTTTTCACGAGGTGACTACCAAAGTGCAGATTAGATTTTCCAGAGGCAAATAGCATTTCTTGGCATTTAAAGGCATCTTTCTGGTGTAGTACATGAGGAACTGGTTAACTTCTATTTTACCGACAAAAAACGAGCTGGCTGCATGGCTCAATATTGCAGAATAGAGATAAAGAGGATCCCTTTATTCAGGGAATGCCAAAAGTAGGGGCTTGCTAAGATAAGACTTAATCTCTTCTAGGGACTTAGAGCATTCATCATTCAAATCTAGGCCCTTCCGCTTTCTGAGTAGCTGGAAGAACAACTGGTAGTACTAAGACGACTTCGAGATGAAGCAATTGAGTGTTATGAGCATTACAGTGAACTTTTGGACTTCACAAAATGTCTTTGGTGTTTGAACTCTGTTGATAACTTCTAACTGATCCGAGTTATCTTCAATCCCCCTTTTGCTGACCAAACACCCCAAAAAACATTCCTTATTGGACTCTAAATGAAGATTTATTGGCATTAAATTTAATTTGATAGCGCCTGAGGATTTCGAAGGCATTGGCTAAGATTTGGAGATGGTCACTTTTTTTTATGCTTTTGACAATTATGTCATTGATGTACACCTCCATTATTTCCCTCATCTTGTGTTGGAACATCTTTGTGACTAACCTCTAATATGTTGATCCATCATTCTTCAGGCCGAATGAAATGACCTTGTAGCAATATATGCCAATTGGTGCGATGAATGAAGTTTTATCCTGGTCAAAACTGAACAAAGGACCTGATGATATCCAGAGTAAGCATCCAAGAAGCTCATCCTCTCGTGTGATGCTGTAGCATCGACTAATTGGTTTGTTTTCGATGAAGGAAAATGTTTCTTTGGACATGCTTTGTTGAGGTCAGTGAAGTCTATGTAGACCCTCCAACCCCCATTACTCTGATGAACCACGATCGGATCTAAAAACCACATTGGGAATTAAATTTCTCTAATGTACCTTGCCACTAGAAGTTTCCCTACTTCCTTTTACACCGCCTTTACCCTTTCTGGGGTAGTTCAGCGGGGTCTATGGGCGATTGGTTGAAAGTGGAATCCACGTGGAACCGATAACAAGCCACTATAGGATCGATTACTGACATGTCTTATGGTTCCCACGCGAACACATCTGATCTATCCTTCAGGAAAATGGTCATCTCTTTCCTTTTAATGTCAATCATACGTGTCCCAATCAAAAACTCTCTCTCCAGTCTGGTTTGATCGAAAATGACCTCTCCAGATCTTTAACGACCCTATTGGCAAGGTGGAGCCTGGTCTCTTCTACCCCGGGTCGACCATACTATAACTCCTATTTTAATGGAGTATCCCCATCATGGGTTGCCTCCGAGATATCATCCTTATCTTTTTTAGTTTCCTATTTTGGCCTAATGGCGATGATATAGCACTTTCGAGCAACTGCCTAATCGCCCTTGATCTCCATTATGCCTATATGAGTGATGCACTTGAGCTTTTAGTGGTAGGTGGAAGGAATTGGTATCATAGTATGAAGTCATCCTCTAGCCAAAATGGTGTGATAGGGAGAATCGATATCAACCACCAAGAAATCAATGAGCTTTGATATATTCCCCTCCCTTACTGGCAAGACCTCCTACCCTAATGTCATTGGCATCTTCCTCCAAATCCGAAAAAGGAATAGTTGCCTCCTTAAGGTCAGATATCTTCATATTGATCTTGTGAAAGAACTCTATGTACATCACCTCTCAAGAGATCCCTTGATCCACTAGTAACTTGTCCACATTCCAGTTGGCAATTTTGAGAGTGATCATCAGTATGTCATGGTGTGGAGTTCGTATGCTAACTAAGTCATCCTCCGTGAAGACGATGTGCTTATCGTAGTCGACGTCTTCTGGTTGTTGGCTTTTCCATCCCGAATCTTGGCGGGGTCAATTTGAAATGCTTCCATTATAGCTGTAGCCTTCTTGAGCTCCATTCGAACCCCTTAGATCTGCTTGAGGTCAAACGCTCCATGTATTATGGAAAACTCATGTCCCATGTCCAGGACGTTTTCTGGATTCTGGTCACCATTGGCTGTGACCTGATCAGACTTTTTCTCAATAAATTTTCTTAAGTGACCTACTTTGAGCGCCTTACAGTTCTCAATTTTGTGGCCTCCTTCTTTGTGGAACACGCATCGTGACGTGTTATTTCTCTTTATCGAATCTCCTCCCATCTTCTTTTGGCAACTTGATGAATGGATGATCATTTATTTTTTCCAGGATCTTATAGATCGGTCCTTAAAATATTTTTTGACTTCCTTGGAGGAATTCGACTTTCCCCCATTCTTGATTCCATTATGTTTTTCATTCCGCTTCTTTGGATTACTCTGTTTCTCAGCCTCTTTGTTTGCCTTGGCGTGACCATCCTCGTAGTGGCTGGCATGAACCACATCATCCACCTTGGATTATTTCTCAATACGAGATATGATATCGTCGATGGTATCTAGTTTCTTTTTGGTTAAGGGATTAATACAGTATGGGCGTAGGGGGTAGGCCTATTTTAATGGATGATACGACAACCTGCTCTGAGAAGTCCTCCACTTCGTTGAAAATTTCCTAGTAGTGCTTGACGTAGTCGTGTAGAGACTCCTACGACTTCTTTTTCATCGTAAGCAGCGAATTCATTCTCTTGGGATAAGCATTGCTTGTGATTAATCTAGCAGTGAAGGATTCAGTGGGCGCCTTCGTAATACCCTGCCCTAATATTTCATTTAAATTTTTGTGTAAATTATAATGAAGTGGGGTTGATGAGAATTGAAGGAAAATTGTGGACAAAAATCGGAATTTGGAGAAAATTAAAAGAAAGAAGGGTTTGAACGAGACTGATATCGTTCAAACGAGATTTGGACCTCGTTCGAATCAGGGGTCGAGCGAGGTTTACGTGAGGTCCCACTACCTTACAGTCCGAGGTCGCACGAAAGTTGCGCAAAGCCATATATCGAACCATAGGGACATATCGTTCAAATAAGGCTCATGTCGTTTGAAATACGTGCGTCGAAAATGTTTAATATGAGTTTCCCTCGTACACTATCACATTTCTGGCCCTTGGATTGTTGAGTTGTCTAGCGCTGGTGAGCCCAGATTGGGTAAAATGGGATTTTCAGTGTTTTTAGGGTTTTTATAAGGCTTGGTTTGGGTCATTTGCACATGGGAGAAGATGGAAGGGGGGGGGGGGGAGTAGAAGGTGTAGAAGTCTTCCATCATTGTTGTCTTCTCTCCACCATCTCACCATCATTTCACCACCACAAACCACCATTTTCGTATGGTATTCCCCCAGATTCAAGCATACAACACCCATTTCCACCATTGTTGAAGTGGAGCTACGAAGTTTGGAGAAGTTTTGGGGATTTTTTTAGATAAGATGATGGAATCTTTGATGGAGTTTGAAGAGGTTTGACTTGGAAGCTTAAATGGAGCGCATATGAAGCATTTTGGGGGATGCGTTTGGTAACTTCTTGAGGCCACCTTTGGAGGTGGGGGTTGCTCCTCCTACACCAACCTTCTTACCACCATTTGAAGTCTGTGAGGTGGAAAAATCTATCCTTAGTTTTTAAGACTGGATTTGCACTACTAGTAATATTATTGTTAGATTACATAAGTAGAATGTGACACCCCATAATTTTAAACCATTAATAATATAATTTATTTTGAAATTTGAAAAAATATTTTTTTTTGGATTTAGTTCTTTTTAGCAATTTAAAATGTTGAATTTTATTTATGAGAAATAGGATTTTAATTGAAATTGAAATCGGGGGAGAAATCGGGATTTTATTTAATTTATATAACAACTGGGCAAGGGCGAATCGATTTGGAATGGTCAGATCTGGCACTATTTTAGTTTTAGTAGAATTGTAATTATACTTAAACTCTTAATCTTTTTCCATATTAATCTTTTCAACCAGAAGACTTCTACATCTTTACCACCTTTCATGTACAAACCCTATCCCCAATTTTAATCTAGATTCAACTCAAGTTTTGAAGGCTTAATTGGTGTTTTCTCAAGATTTTTTAAGAATTGATCTTTATTAGCTTTTCGAGAGGAACACAACTGTCTAATCAGAATTTTCAACTGACTTTTCATCAGGCATGAATACTTCTATTCTCTCTTTTTAGTATTATGCGTTTTAAATGTCGCCTAAATATTAATTCACATGGTTTTATTAAAATAAATTAACAATCTTAATTAGGAAAAAAGGAATTCTAATTTGGGAAGAATTTTGTGAAGAATATTAATATGAATTAAGAATCATAACCCTTGTGCGTTTAGGGTAGAGATTGACTTTTGGTTAATATGGGGGTAGGTTTGCATGTAGAAATAATAGTCGTATTAGTTAAATTAAAAAGGGACTCGTGAAAGCATACGAAATTATGTAGGAATTATCAAAGTGAATTATTGTTGTGTACACTCTAATCTCGCATGATGTTGAAATTATGATGTTGAAGAAATTATAATTGTTGAATAAAATGAATTGTGTTAATTACGATGATGGAATACTTGCTAGGTATGGGACTAGTAGGTATGCCTTAGTTGTGGGTAACACTTTCTAGGTATGGGACTAGTTAGTGTAGATTTTTATGAATGGGATATTTCGGGGTGAGGATGATTTTGGTGTCGTTCCGTTGATTTAATAGTCTAGGCGCGAGACTAGGAAAACATAAATTGTGCAAATTCATCCTATAAAATAGGGTATGATGTGTTTGTGTTTTGAAGACCTCTAGGTATGGGACTAGGGGTAAGTTTGAGGATTATGATCTATAATAGCGTGGGGCTAATTTAAAACAATGAGAAATTGAGAAATTGAGAATTAATGCCTAAGATAATAAACGGGTATTACAATAAATTGGCATTATTAATAAGAGCAAGAATAACAGATTACTAGTTGGCTAGCTATTGCGACGTGTGGGTGTGTTATAGGGCTGTAAACGGATATTCAAAAATTCGCATCCATCCGATATCCGAATTTGAATTTGCGTATATTTATCCGAAAAAATAAAAATGAATATGAATATGGATACTCTATAAAAATATTCGAGAAAACGGATATGGATATAGATAGTACTAGTATTTGACACGAATAATTCGTATGCGATTCGAAGTATCTATTTTACCGGATATCTGTTTTTCGGATATCCGTATCCGTCAAACATATGTTTAAAATATTACTAGTAAAATTAGTATTAGTATTACTAATAAAATAATATTAAAAAAATCTTAATCGTTTATTCCCTAAAACAAAATAAATACATATTTCACTCAAAACAAAAACACCCTAAAGTATTAAATTATTGGGTATATTATAAAAAGGCATATATTATTATTTTATTGGGTATATTATCATGGAGTTATACTAAAGTTACAATGCACCCTATTACACATAACATACATCCACTAAAGAACATATACTCCACTCAAAATAAAAATAAAACTAATCTCATTTCATTTCTCTTTCGTACAAAGCAAAAGAAAAGAAATCCTCATTTTACTCCACAAAAAAACCCTCATTCCGCCACCTCCTCCTACGCCGCATCAGTCCGCCGCTCCAAATCAACCCCGCCATCGCTTCTCATCAACCCCTTCATTGCGCATCAACTCCGCCTCACCACCTCCCCCCTCTTACAACAGAAAGTTAGCAACAACGGGTACATACAAAATAAAAATACAAATATATAACTGTATTTATATATTGTTCATATGGTTGTTCATTAGTTTTCTTAGTTATAAATAAATGTAGGAGAAAACAAAAAAGTAAAGAGATGGTTTTGATTATGATTAGAACTGAAGTTAACAACAGGTATATTATATACAAAATAAAAATATATATTTATTAAAATAAAAATATCAGTATGCTTTGAAGACTAAAAGGTCGAGAAGGTTATTTTTCTCAAAAAATTGATTTAATTTAAAAGTTGCATATTGGTATCTACAGTTATGGAATGCTATTGTTATTTTTTTCTTGGATGGCTTTAAGCTTATATGGTTATAAAGTATGGATGTCTTTAATCCATATTATTATTGTGGAATGCTACTATTATTACGGAAGACATAATTGTTGATGTTAGGAGGTAGTAATTTTCTTATATATTTATTTGGATTGGATCGGATATTTTAATAGTTATTTTTGCGATGGCTAAACAATGTAAACTAATATAAATATTATCTGAATCCGAGGTATCCGAGCGGATACGAATATGAATACAGATACAGATCGTGCTTCCACATAACATGTATGGATATGAAAAGCATGGTATCCGATTCGTATCCTTCCGTTTACCACCCCTAGTGTGTTAGTGTCATTAATAAGTGCAGGGCTGACAGAATACGGGTTGACTAACTATTATGATGTGTCGTGCGTGGAATTTCATCAATAAGTGCAGGGCTGACAGAATACGGGCCGACTGACTATAATAAGGGGAATATTGTGGTGTAAAACTTTAAACGGGCCTGAATAAGTGCATAACATACAGTAGGATCAGTTGGCTACGACGACACTGCTATAACAAAGATAATAATAATGTGATAAATCAATTTAAAGAAAGATGGTGACTTTAGAATAATAACCGGATTGTGATAACATAAGTTATATTTAAACTCTTGGGTGGCATAATTACGTGATTAGATGATAATAGTTTATTTTACTTGCATGATTAATAATTATCTCGTATAAATTAAAATATTCAATTATGGTATTTATTATGTATAATGCTATTATCTGGGTTCACGGACCCCAATTGGGGAGAGTAGTTTGTACTTATATTGTGGGTTATAACCCATTATGTTAACTAACATTTAAAGTATAGTACTAGAGTAGATGCATAGGAGTGATTGAAGATATGTTGGAGGTGCAGCTGGAGATTTATTTATTTTAGATGCTTTAGTTGTTTAGGATTTACTTACCATTCCGTCGCATTTATTATGAGACTTTATTGATGGATTTTATTGGCCAATCGGTTCCACAATTATTTACGACTTTATTCATACATTTACAATTGAATCATTTTATTTGAGTTTATAATTATTTGGAGTTAGAATTTATTTTGGAGATTAGCACGGTGATGTATTTACTATTGCATGAATGATTATTATTGGATAAATTTAATTATTAACTCTCACTCGTCTGCGCCATATATTTGTCACATGGCAAACCTTTGAACGACTATGGACTCAATATTTTGGGACCTGAATGTGGCCACCCCTCAAACCCTAGACGGTGTCGAACCATCCCCGGCGAACCATTCCCGCTGGATGGTTCTCGAGCCAACTGAAACCTCCGAATACAACAACTCTCTTTGATAGGAAATGGGTTCCCTCTTGGTTTAATTCCTTCTTATGCCCCTCTTCCTTCCCACAACGACTTGGGCTCTTTCTCTCTCTCCTCTCTCTTGTTCAAGCCTGCTACCCCCAACTGGTGGATTGGAATAATTGGTCAATTTCGTCCCAAGAAACTAATATCTTCCATTAAATCAGAAATGTATGGTGCAGACGAGTGGGAGTTACCTGTATTAAAGGATATTGCTAAGAATTTCTTAGACAATTCACTTTATTCGCTCGGCCTATGCTCACAACTATCTCTGAGTTCTTCATCTTCCTTATTATTTAGTACAGAAGATCATGGTGAAAGGAAGGGATGCCGAACCAAGGCTATGCTCTTTCATAAGCTTCTAGATCATGATATGACTTTGGAAGAGGCATGACTTGAGATGTTTATAGACCATAACGGGAAGTATTGGGATGTGCCTGAGTCCATATCATTGGACTGTTCATCCCTTGTTTCTGAATCTGGATTGCGATATCGTTTTGGTATACACAACAATAGAGGCTATCCACATGTTGCGAATCCTGTTAATGGTGAGGTGGCACCTCTTGCTCTGTTTCTTGGATTATGTGCAAAAATATGCCTTTTCTTATGAGAGTAGCAAAGATCATTGGAGGCAGAAAGAGACAAAAGAGGATGTCATAATCGAGAAAGATATGGTCTATTTTGGCTGCCTTCATACGATGTTCGTCTCAAAGAACCTCATGAATAAGTATCTGGAATCTTTGGTGGTACTTGTGGGGCTTGGTTTAGTGGAGGGAAGAATTCAGTGGCTGTTGAGTCGAGAGAAGGTGGGGATCAAATTTCTCTAGATGCCAAGAGAAGGACTCCTTTGAGTGCTGATTTTTTTGGCTCGGTTTGCTATACTTTCCAGCATGGGAAGTTTAGGAAACCATTTTGTGATCTAACTCGTGTAGTTGCACGCCTGGATGTCTATTCAGCTTTGGCTTTGGCCAAAAGGGATTCGAACATTTTCAAGACTTCTACAGTTAATGAAGCCTAACATCTACTGTCTTCCCCAGGATCAACCTGATCTTTCAACAACAGGTTGCTGGACCAATTGCATTTGGAGTAGATTAAAGGTTTATGCTTGAGTCATCAGATGGGAGACGCGACCCACATGTGGAGGACATTATATACATCTTGAATTATTCCCTCGGGCTCCTACATTCCGGGAAGGTAGTAGCTTGGTATTCTATAAAAAGGAAGGAGGGGATGATTGATTTGCGCCTATTTAAGTTTTAACTTAAATTCTAATTTATTTTATTTTTGCAGTTCTGTTTTGAACCCACAATACATACGTGTAGTGGTAGGTATCTTTAATGGTGTTGGCAAGGTGGCGGAACATGATTTTACTAGAAAGCAGTTAATTGAGGTTAAATCTCAAATTGGCATGAAGTGGAAGGAAATTGATATTAAGAGATCCACGCCCAAAATAAAAACTCTCTTGTTTTGTTTAGGAAGAAGGGGATAAGGGAGACAAGTTCTATTATCTCGTATTAAAGGATAAATGTTGTTTAAGGATGGAAAAAAAATATAATTTTTTTTTTAAAAATGTTAAGAATTATTACTTATTTAGTGAACCCCGACGTAGTTTGGCGGTGGAGGCTAGCCACCTCGTTTATCAGCTTGTATGGGGTGTTACAAATGCACATGAATAAATAATGGTTTCTAGTAGATTAGTATTATATATTTTTATAAAATAAAATTTTTGGTAAAATATTGCTTTGATGGGAAATAATTGGTGAGTAAATATTTCAAAGTTTTTTGAAATGAGGATTGGGATTTTTATAAAAGTGGTGTATTTTTTAGGAAATTAATGTGAAACATTTTTTGGAATTAAATGTTGGAGAAATTAGGTTGATTATAAAATAAAATAATTGGCCAAATAAAATCCTAAAGTTTCTTGTAAAAATGGAGATTTTGGAAAAAAATGAACATTTGCTAAGTTTAAAGAAATTAAAATAGTCTTTATGTTTTGAAAAACATAATTTTGCAAGTATAGTGAATTTATAGAATATAATGTATGTTTAACCCATTTAATAGGATTTTATGATTTAAAATCTATCTTCTCATGCATATAAACTTGTAGTATTTTGATAACAAATATGTGAACAAGTTTAAAGGAGGTTTGTTGGGTTTAAACAAGAAATGAGAAAAGTAGAAATTCTAATCTTCAAAGTGCGTGAAAAAAGGGGTTAAAGTTGTAATGAATATAGGGTTGTAAGACTACATGTATTGAGAAAAAGAAAATGGTATTTTTTTTTATAAAGTAGTCTTTAAGTGTAATTAGATTTCTTGAATAAAGAAGCAAAAAATGTCCAATTTGAAAATATGGTTAGTGAAGGTGTTGAATAAGTATTAATGGTTAAACATTAAAAATTTGGCGTGCGTAACTTAATAATGTTTTGAAAGATTAACACTTAGGAAATTGGAAAGAAAATAATGGAATAGAGATGTTTCCAATTGAAAGATATAAAAAGGTTAAAAGATGTTAATGTGTTTAAAAACACTTAAGAAGTTAATGTGGGTAACATAATGGTGTTTTGGAAAACTAACACTTGTGAAATGGAGTAAAAGGTGAGTTTAGAAAAGACGGGTAAAATGGTTACAAGTGGAACATTTTTATGAAATAAAAATGTGGAATGGGTGTTACACAAATTATTCCTAAATGAATATGATTTTAGAATAAAAATCAAAGTTAAAATGTAAAGGATATAAATGATAATTTCAAAGTGTAACACGAGTTGGGGTGAAACCCCGAGTTTGGCTTCGATCGGGTGAGAAGGGAAGTGTGGAATAATGTGGACATTTGTAAAATGTTAAAACACATAAAAGGAACTCAGATGAAATCGGGATAATTAAGGAAGGCCCTTAGCCGTGGGGTGAAAGACCCAAAACCACTATCTCGAGTATATGGTGGCATCTTTGGAGTTGTGGAGCCCATTAAAGTACGCGATTTATTGGAAGATTCTGACAATAAGATAAAGGAATCAGGAACATGTCGAGAAATGGATTGTGTGGTAAAGTGTATTAAGATAAGGAATTAATGAATGATCTGATAAGTGATAATGTGGACAAGGAATGTGTAAATTGATTAATTTCAATAAGGTAAATGAAAGGGAAACTGTAATGGTAAATGGATGATTTAAGCAACCTAAGAAGGTGTAACCCGTGATTTAATACAAGGGTGTGTTGTGAAAAGGTTTTTCAAAGGTTAAAGAAGTATTGTCTAACATAGTGTTCGTGTGTGTTGAAAGAGGATATTTTCAATGAAATACTTTTGTGAAATGTTTTAAATGAAAAGAGTAATTTCGGTAAAGAAATGATTTATGTTAAACATAGTGTAGTGATTTCAAGTATTTAATCGTGTGCGTTAAATAGAGGGGTAAATGTCAAGTTACGAAAGAAGGAGCATTTTATGAGATCAAGGTAAATTATTCTAGATAAATAACATTTTCAAAAGTAAAAATGTTTCATGCATTAAGTGTATATATATGAATATATATGTAAGGTAGTTGCATATGCACGTAGGTATGACGTGTTAGGGTCTTATTTCTGTTGTTCGATTCTATACTACATTTGTATATTTTCCATTGAGCATTTGGATCACACCCTCGTCTTTGTTGCAACAGGTTAGGTACGAGTTCGTATTTTGAGAGCGTTATACAGGTAAGTATTCTATTTAATTTTACGTTAGTAGCTCTTTATGCTTTGACTCCGAGGATGCTTCCCATGGGTCCTTCACGTAGCTTGAACTTAAAATTTGAATCTCATGCTAAACAAGTGAAACATTAATTAAAATAAATTAGAATATCAACACTATATAGGTGATTTCATTGCACATCATACCTAATGCTTGGGTCGGACCGGTTGACTACGGGTAACCCATAAATTCGGGTCGGGGCATTATAAATGGTATCAAAGCTATAGGTTCATGGTTCTTTTCGGTAGTGACGTGGTGAAGTTGGTAATGGATCTTTTGATGTGGGTGTTGGTTTTGGGCCGATCACTCTTGCTTTTGTGACGGTTTAGTTCGTGTCCTTGATGGTAAGTGGTCGAGGGTGAAAGGTAGCGCAGTGTCACTACGCTAATCATTGTTTTCATTTCACCACCTCAATAAAAAAACTAAATTATGATTACACTCTTTTAAGGGATTACAACGGCCAGTTTGTGTATCGAAAATCCATAGAGACAAGTTGCTAGAATCATATTGGTTTAATACTTCTTAATAAAAATGTAAAAGATAATTGTTAGAAAAAGAAAATATAACTAGGCATGGATATTTAAACTAAAATTAATAAAAGCAGAATAAAAAATATAGGTTGCGACTAATATCCCTCACATCGGTTTAATAAGTATAAATGGTTACATGGGACTACGAATTTAGTAACATTGAATCTCATTTTAATAGTTAATTAAATCTAGAGTTGTCACCCCCTAAATTCGCATAAAATCCTAATATGATTTTGGCAGCAACAAATACCCCAAAAATTACACACGCAAGGTCGTAAATACGGAGCATACGTGATATACCTCGTTAAATCTCCTAGGCGTAATAACAAGGACAACACAATTAAATTAAATACATAAACTCCATCACCGTAGAAAAGCAACCCATTGAAACCAAGGTGAGTTCCATTAACCACAACCTAATTTAAGTTAGCTACTAAACATATTGAAGATAAGCTAAAATAACTAATTAACAAAAGCGAACAAAAATTTAATAAGCTACAACAATTTATCTAGGCATGTAAATAATTAATAAAGCATGAAAAATAAAGGAGTACAAAGCTTGAATTAAAAGGAAAAAGATGAATAGTAAAGCTCTTACATTAATGGGTGAAAACCCTAAAGAAAATGGAGGAGAGGGGTTACTCTACGAAAAAAACCCAAAATCTCTAACCCTAGTTTCTAAACTAAAAATAAGAGGTAATAAAAGATGTTTGAAAAAATAAACAAGTCTCCTATTTATATTAAGTTGGGAATAAAATAAAGGAAAAAGAAAAAAGAATAAAAAGAGGGCAAAGCATGCTGAAACTGGTGCTCCTGGTCGATCGCGGGTGGGGACCCAGTCGACCGGTCCAAGGGGAAAATGCTTAATGCTTTTGTACCAAGGCAAAATCACTTTCACCGGTCGATCGGTGGCCAAAGAACATTCGACCGATCCTTTGTTTTCACTGACACGTGCTCTAATTCGCATGGATCTACCACTTTCTACTAATTTGCAACAGGCCACTTCCCTTTTTTTTCAAATTCAGCGCAATTGCTATTTCAAAGTTGAGTAAACAAACCCTATGACTTCTCAACTATACAAGTATGGCCAATTTAGTCCCTAAAGTAATAGTTTAACTAATTTAGTCCCTAAACTAATATAATTTAGTCAATTTAGTCCCTAACTAATATAATTTGATCAATTTAGTCCATAAATAGTTTTTTAATATAAAAAATGTTTCTTAAATAGGAAAAAATCCCTAGTTTAGACATTTTGGAAATAAAAATCTTAGAATAAAATATCTCGATGTTTTGAGGAACTCTATTGGCTTCAAAAATCGAGAGTTTAGTGGATTTCTCGAGGCGATAGGAGTATTTTCGTGTGTGCACAAGTAATAGAAGAAGAAAAAGAATTGACCGCCTACGTATTGACAGTGAATGGAATAATAACCCTCTTGACATGGCTAATCATGCATGGAAGTACTTCAAAGCTGGATTTTGTGCGACTGGTTGGATAATTATTTTAATGTGAATAGGATGACTGCTAACACATTGATGACTTTCTCCACATGGCATAACAACAGTCTTGCAATTTTATTCATCAAACATTGGAAGGCTTCGGCCCGATGGGATTCAACAATCATTTTATTAATTTAAAAAAAATTGCGATAGGATAAATCCTAGTTTAGCTCTTTTATCAAAGGGTACTTCGTATAATTTCCGTTTCCTAGAAGCGCTAACACCATCCTTATTACTTTAAACCAAAAGAATTGACAACTTTGTAGAAATAAATCATTTCAGATACATTATGATTTGTAATGTTCCCTATAAACTTATTTTTAGAGGTGCGCGCCAGCGGCACTCTCTCTCCAAAATATGTGACAAATGACTTTTTGAAGCAAAATAAAAAAGCTTAAACTAAATGAGTATTAAAAAATGTTCGAGAGACTATTTGCTATATGTCCATTTTAAAAATGTGTTAATAAAATGTTTTGCTTAATAAACTTGTTTTACCTCATTTGATCGTTTATAGCATAATGTGAGAAAAAAAAAACATCTGTCTTATAAATTTTGTTTATGACAAATTTTACCATGGCAAATATTGACATGGCATATACCAGACGGACCCTTATTTTCTTCCTACATGAGAAAGTAAGCTTATTTTTTTCATTTCAAATATTGTTTTGGTCTTATGAGGGATCATGAAGTTTTCTTTTGTGATGGGCGCTTTTTTCCTATCACTGGGTTTGGATATTTTGGTGGGTGCCTTCGTTATATGCTGGGATAAATATACACTATATCAAAAATTGTATAATTCATTGAAAATGTTGTAAAGGTATTCTACCATTATGTGAGGCCCACCATGGTATAATATCATTAAAACATATTGGGTAAATTTTGTAAGTACTTAGCATTATATATAATAAAAAAATGCTTGCTTTTTTATTTTTTATAAGAAATGAAAACCAAACATATTCAATGCTAGCAATTATCAAGTATTTTAAAATACTTGATAATTAACTATATAAGAGGCAACAGTGGGAGGGAACCCCAAATAATTTGAACACAACAGGCAACTTATTAAACGATGTCTAGAAACAACACAAATCAAATTATTAAGAGTCGTAGTGAAGGAGGAAAAATCAAATTATTAAGAGTCGTAGTGAAGGAGCGAAATTAACAGAGGGGGGTGGGCGTGGAAGTATAAGCTTAGTTAAGACTGCTGCTGGAGGATACGTTCCTTGGTGTCCTCGCTCTTTCGTAGCACCTTCTTCCCGTAGGGGTGACGGTGTATGGATCGGTAGTGTATCTTAATGCGACGGACCAATTCTAGCCCAAGATGCCCCTCAGATACTTCTAAAGCGGATTGAACAACATAGTTGCCATAATCATGCGTGAGAAGATCCACGAAGTGTGAATTATCCATCAACTCATGGATAATCCTAGCTGACTAATTTTTAGAAGCTTCTTTTAAACATCTGTCAACCACGTTGCTACTGTACTTGTTCATGGACAGATTTACGAAACTCCCCTTAAGCTTTGTCAGTATATCCCCTTTAACACGCAGGATACGCATTCCCACTATATATTGCACAACATAATTCCCATAAGCATTATTTGAAAGGATACAAACATTTGAAATTATTTGGGTCAGAAGGCGCGCTTGGAGTTCTCCCTGAGCACGTGCCACAGACGTTTGCAACACTAAACATCCACTTTGATCGATTGCAATATCCAGGCAATGATCTGCTACTACATTTACAACAGGATTCATATCTTCGGGAGAGAAGAGTTTCAGACAACGCTCAATAACATGATGACCATACTTGTTCTTGCTCAAGGCTACAGTGACGCACTTTAGAACCGATACTACCAAAGACAATTGGTCTTGCGTCGTCAGATGCTTTAATAATGTCTGCATAGCCAGAGTTCCATACATATTAAAACAAACATCCACGACCTTCTGATAGTCACTAATGATCGAAATAAGTATATGATTTATCTGTACATCACTGCAAACTTCAACCAGCTTTTGAATTACAAAATACCCAAACTGGTCTACCATCAACTCAAAGACGCGATCCTTCACTTCCCAAAAAACCATGTCAACCACCTCAACGTTCCCTTCCTCTAACTTGTTCTCCAAGAAACGACACCCACGCTCTTCCTTGGCCACCCACAAAATCCTCCCCCTCAGTTCCTCCAAAGACCCATTATTCATTCTCTGACTCCATGAAGGTGATCGAACCATATTATGACTATTGTTATTATACAAACAAGACATCAAGACACTAGGATTTTTCGATCCCAATATAGACCCAGGAGTCATCGAAATTTTTTGATTGTACGAGGTTCTAGTTGGCGTTGGGATCCAACTTCTCTCTTCGTTGTACATATTGTTACGAGTTTCATAGTAATTAGGAAAAACAACATTAGAATAATTCGAAGTGTTACCTGGAGGGGGTGGCAATGGCCTTTGCAAACTCATATTTCTGCTCACAGTAGATTGAATTCTCCTACTCTCCAAATCCATACTTGGATAATGGGAATCAATGAAAGAGTTGTTTACACGGGGTTCATGAGGTGGGGTAGAGAGATTGAACCATCTGAAATCCTGCTCAAGATGGTCATATAGGTTCTCTGGGAAAATAGGGTTTAAGTTGTCTTGGAGAAAAGGGTTTAAGATGTCTTGGAAAGTATCGTTTAAGCTTTCTAGGGAAGTTGACTCTAAGTTGTTGGGATAAATTTCAGTGTCCAAAGAGTGGTTGTTTCCCGTGAAAGAGTAGCCCATCGGGGAAAAATTGTTGGGCTGCAGGAGATTTGGAACGTTTGGGTCTTTGCGTCAATCGCTGAGAAGATTCCCCATTGATGAGAAAGAAAGGGGAGGAGAGGATTTGGGTTATAAATGGTGGGAGGAAAGACGCTTGACGTTAGGCTTACCTCTACTAATCTCTATCCATATAATACTCTAAAATGCTATACAAGTCATTTATAGAGCTAATCATCTAAAGTATTCCCGTGTCACTACATAATTTTTCTTCTCACTCCTCTCATTTCTTTCGTATGAAAATGTCTCTCCTCATTCTTAATTCAATACCCCTTTTTATTCCTCTACCCTATTAAATTGAAAATAGCCGATGAGCCATGTAGAATTGAAACGTCCAAATCTCTCCATATTATTCTCCCAACACATGATTGTTGTTTCGTTTCGTTTATCGTGTCATTTCGTCTACCCTCTTCTAAATAAAAACCCTCGACGTGTATCATTTCAGTTTCCAAACACATCGTTGGTTCACTGCGTCCCCCGTCGCCGCCTCACCGGCCACTACGACTTCGTCCAAGACGTCGTCCTCTCCTCCGACAGCCACTTCCCCCTCTCCGAATCATGGGTATTAATTGTATTCAATTTAAGAATTCAATTAATTGTAACCTAGGTTTTTGAAGGCGGATGCGAGGTCCAATCAGAGATTGAAGCGATCAGCCATTAAGCCTGGAAAACTGGTTGCATATGACGACGTGTTTAGGATGATATGGAGTGAGTTTGAACAGATGGAGACCAAACTGGCAGGCATCAGATCTTTAATCAAACACATAGCTGCTGGTATTGGTACCCCCAAGTCTGATAAAGAGTTTAGTACAAACAATTTCTTCAGATTCATCCATTTATATGTATGTATCTAACTCTAACTCTTAACAGATACACACAAAAAGAAAAAGGACTTGTTTTAGAGCTTTCGCTTTCAACTGCTTATGGGACGACGAGCTCTGTCTCTGATGGAGGTTTGTTTTCCTTTAATTTATAGGTTTTCCTTTTAGAAAGGATGAATTGGGTTGTTATTATTTTTGTGTTTTCTATTAAGACATCCTATGACAAAGATGAAATTACTGACCAAAAAAATTATTGGCGATGATGGGTAATCAGTATGTGTTAGTTTGGGGTTTTTTTTCTTTTCAATCGGTAATTTTTACACTTGATAGGAAAAAAATGTAATTTTGTAATAATTTTTAGATTGAGCAACTTTGTACAGTACCTGTTTCTCTTAATTGAATCAGAGTGTTTTGGTTTACCTTTGATATTGCTTGCATTTTTCACGATGTTAGACTAATTGAGAACTTAGACACTATCATCTTAAAAAAGAAAATATTTTTAAAGTAGCCCGACCATTGTTCAGTTGTAATTTATTTTACGTGATTTTTTCTTTATTATACTTTCCATTTCACTTTAGTTTTACCAATTTATTGATAAAAAAATTATACTTCCAAATACGTTACATATTTCCGATGATGGTTATTTGTGTAAAATTAGCTCATATTTTTTGTTTTGTGGGTGCTTGCCCGATATGATACCAACAATAACGACCAAGTCATCATGGGTACCAAAACCAACAACGTTGCTAAATCCTCCAATACATATGTTGTGTAATTTTTACCTATCATATATTAAAATGAGTGTTTAGGACAGAGCTCTCTGATTTATTTTTGTTGGTGGGAGAATGTATTTCGGCGGATTTGTGCGGTGAGAGTTATTGTTGGTTAGTTGAATATCTAATTTTAATTTTTGACTATTTCTATCATTCCATAGCATATATAATATGCTTATAACTATGAAATGTCTTTATTTAGTTAGTATCCGTTGGATACCAATGTGGACAAAAGGACTGGGTTGCAAAATTTTCCACGATAAAAGTTGTGTGCGCAAGTCCTATAATTTGCCACATAGGACTATTTGATAGGATTAATTATCTCGCGACAAAATTAGATTGCTCGATAGCAATATAAAAATATTTTAACAAAAAAAAAATGCCTTAATGAAAAAAAGGTTTTGACAAAATAAACCAGTTTTCCTAAATAGAAAAACAATTTATAATGAAAAAAGGGAAAAAGTTTTGACAAAAACAAATTTTAACAAAAAAAAAAAAGTTTCTTTTAAACGTTTAATGGAAAAAATAGTTTGAATAAAAGGAAATTATAAAAAACAGTTTCTTTTAAAAAAAACAATTTCTTTTAAAACGATTTTAACTTAAAAAAATAATGTTTTTAAAAAATATTTTTAATAATTTAAAAACAAAAAAAACTAAAAAAATTGTTTATAACAAGATAAAAATAGTTTTTAACATAAATAATTATATTTTAAGAAAAATAGTTTTAAACACAAAAAAAGAGTTTAAGCAAAAAAATAGTTTTTTACAAAATAAAAACATAATGTAGATGATCCAGCGCTCATAATAAAGTGTGAGTAAGTTTTGTTATTTACTTCTTGATTTTGAAATGCTCATAATTTCTTTGCGTTTTTTCATTCAGGGATTTTTCGTTATTTTCTAGCTACATTACGTATTATGTACATTCATATTTGTGAGGGAGGATCAAAACAAGATAAAATACAAACAGGAGGATTTGCAGTTTTAGCAGGGAAGTTCGAGTTTTTTTTTTCTTTTTATGGTTATATAAAGGTTTTTATTTAACTTAGAATATTTTTTTAATTTGATATTTCTGATTTGTTGTTGGGTCTTTTTTGGTATTGTCATTTATAGTTTTGGTGTGCATTTTATTTGATTTTGTACATTTGGATATATAAATGTACAAATTTGAAGTTTTTGATCATTGAATGTTGACTTGAACTTTCGTGTTTACCAAAACTGGTTTATATTGGGACGTATGATTTTGTATTGGATGAAAGTCATTTTTATTAGTAATCGGGTATGAAGAATGTGCATTAAACGAGAAGTGGCATAAGAAATATTTACATATATTATAATAAATAATGTTTGTTTCTTACTTCATTTTGTGAATTCGCTATAAAGACCAATAAGAAAAAAAAAATTATGCAATTTTTTTTCTTTTCGTTTCAATATTTCTTGATTTAACATAGGGACTTCTTTATGTCGAGATAAACTAATTTGAAGATTAGATAAATGAGTTATCTCGATGTCTCTCTCTTTTATTTGGATCATAATCGTTGCGTGGGTTTACACCTAGTATATTCTAAAATGCTATACAAGCTATTAAAAGTGCTAAACAATAGAGCTATCCAGATGGCACCCGGTTAATTAATTTCACATATTCAAATGCTTAGTTGTAGAAATCTAATACCAAGAGACAAAGCTCCCCTCATTTCATTTCCCCTCCTTTTCGATTTCACCCTGGCTTTTGATTTTCCTTTTTATCTCTTCCTCTTCCATCATCTATTAATAAAGCCTTCACCATCTTCGTCATCTTCTCCTCTAAGATTTCACACCTATTGTGAGATGTACATACCCTTTTAGAGAAACGATCCAAATTTTGGATGGAAAAATGACCAACCAAATGGATTCTTAAGAACAGGGAACCAAAATCAACCTCAAGAACCTAGTCAATACCAGCCCCAATTTCAGCCTCAACCTCAATTTCAACCGGAACCTCAACACCATCTGCTCACTCACGTAGAACCAAATCTTGCTCTTGCATTTCCCGACATAAGAAAACTTCCTAGGAACCTTGGTGTTGAACCAAATAATGAGCCAACCTGAATCATATGTGAATACATAATTAGCTCAGATGTTAAAAATGTCTCAAACCATACAAGCGATAAAAGCATATGTTCCACAGCCGTTCAAAATTTAGCAAGGATTTGATAAAACGCATCTCCCAGCGTAAACCCAGAAAAATCCAAAAGGCCAAATGGGCACTGCGGGTATAAATCCCAATGAGACCCATATAGAATATGCCAAAAGCCTAACCACCCTCTGCAATGGCAAGGTAGTGGTCAATTAAGTCGCTAAACCAAGTTGTGTTTTTTGATTTTTCAGATCTCACGACATAAGATTCATTGAGTGTTAGATCTCTATTTGATTTTTTTACTTTTTCTGTGTGGTTCAAATCATGATATTTTGCCTCGCGATTTAGCCGCAGAACATAACATTTAGTCTTCTCCTTTGTTTTTCAGTTATTTTATCTCTCACATCCTCTTTCATACATCCTCAAATTGACGGTTTCACCGATCCAGTTAGAATATATTTTCCTATTTGGGTTTTTGTGATGTTTTTATAACATTGGGTTGTGGAGTAATGTTGTGTTTCTATTCTTTTAGGACCTTTTGATGCTTGAAGTTGTAGGTCAGTTCACACACAAATTGGGTATCCTCACTTTAGTGTGTGTGTGTGTGTGTATATATATATACAGAGTGGATCAGGAGCGGACCTAAACAACGGGTTTACTAACGGACCACCCCCAAACGACGTAGGGGTGAAATTACATAAAAATCGGGTGAAGTGAGGGTTTTCTTGTAATTTCACCCCCAAAACTACGTCGTTTGGGGGTGGTCCGTTAGTAGACCCGTTTTTTTAGTCCGCTCCTGAACGGCTCCGTATATATATATACACATATATTTCGTACTTATATTAATATTGTAGTATATATACTCTTTTATAGTAATTTTTATAAATATTTTTTATTTTTCGTTTATAGTTTTTATTTGCTTTTATTTTAATTCTTTTAAACCCCACCAAAACATTAGAGTAAGTTGGTAAGAAAAAAAAGAAACCAGGTCTTTGAGTTAATAAGGAGTGGTCTTTGTTAGTTTATAAGGAATAGGTCTTCACTTTGAAAAAATAAAACAAACAGGTCTTTCCTTGATAATATACAAATAGGTCTTTGGGTTAACAAAAAAAGGGGGTGGTAGTAGGTCTTGTAGGCCAAAAAAAGGAAGCAAGTGCAAAATAAGAGCAGGTATTGGCCAAGGAGAAAAAAAAAAGAAGCAGGTCCATTTTTTTAGTTGCCTCGATCGTCGGACCACAGTCAACCATTACCCATTGTCCTCACGCTCTGTTCCGTGACAAAAGTAAAATCTGAAAACGCAATCGATCGGTCCCCAGACCGCGGTCGACGGGTCAATCTAAAATGCTCTACACATTAATAAATCCTCCTTCTCTTAGAGGTTGTCCACGTTGGATTTCACTTCAATTCATTTTTCATTCAACTTTCAAAAGAGGTGTGGTTGTCATATGTAAATAATAATTCTCTAAAAAAATAAATTAATTTGTTTACTCTTATGCTCATTTGAATGTTTTTAAAACCACCTACATGTCGTACATTTCGTCGCATAGAGCAGTATATCAATTTTTATTGTGCAAGAATTATTAGGACCATTTGATTTTACTTTTTCTATGTAAAATTGTTTTGATTTTTGCATTGGGACTTTGTAGAGGAGATTCAATGCTCTTGCGAAGGAAATTGAGTGTTACAGAGGGGTACGGCAGGACTCTGAAAGACAAGAAGACTGTGATTGTTGCAGGGAAGAAGAAGGCACCTCATTAAATCAAAATGGGTTTGTTTTTTGTATTTCTAGAAATGAAGGAAAATTGTATGGGTTTTTTAGATGAATCGTATTGCAGTAGAAATTCAACTACATTTTTAATCCAATTTCTAAAATTTGAATCACACATGTTTTTTGAGTCACTACTGGTTCTGCAATTAAGAATATATTGATGTATATGCATTATATTCATGTTGTGTTGAATAATAATTTGTTGGGTACAAACTTTCCAGGTTGACCACCCAGAGTTGCCCTCTATTGAGACTCCGAGTTCCACTCTCTCCCTAGGCGAATTTAGAGAATATATTATTGTGTCAATGTGTACATGTTCCAAAACACCAATAGTAACTGATATTATTAAAATGTTCTTGATTTTATTCCACTCTATGACTGTTTATGATTCTTTATCCTGTTGTGCAATTTTTCATAGGTGATGCCATGTTAGAAAAAATCCCTTGGTTGAGTTTGTACAATCTCAAGTAATTTAGTGCACATTATAAGCTTTCAATTGTTTATACATAGGAAGTCAATTACATTAAGATATTCATGATTTTATTAAGATCCATTAAATGTCGTCTTTATAAAAGTCCTTTTCCCCTCAATATCACAACATGGATTCTTTTATTTTTCTGTTTTCGATTATGGGTTTGTGTTGTGTCTACTTGACAACACCTTTTGTTTGTGCATTGATATATATTGTTCCTTCTATCACCCTCAATAACCTATTTATCTCTCAATTTGTAGGGTTTTGGGGATGTATTGAAAAGGTTTTGTTGATATCCACTTGCTGGTAACTTAAAATTCTTAAAAAAAAATAAAACTCATAGTCTAATTCGCGCATCGCGCAGGTTTACACCTAGTCTAGAGCATTTTGGAGAGTTTTAATTATGCTTTCATGTAGGGGTGTCCACGTGGACATTATATGCAACTAACCGGATCGGTTGCCTCACGATTCTACTTCTCTATAATAATCCTTTCATCTTCTTCCAACTTATGTCCCTAAATATACCTTAGAGTCGATTTGTATTATTTGAGTATGAAGACCCTCATATATTTTGTATATATATTGAAACCGAGAAAGAACAGTGTATCACGATTTATGTTACGAAGGAACTCTTTATTATTTGAGTATGAAGACCCTCATATCTGTTTGATGTTGTTAATTTTTTTTATTTGAAATAGTATTTAACCTAAGGATTATTTGGTTCCCATCTCACTCTCTCTTTTGGATATTTGATTTTTTTAACGTTTTGTTTTGCCGATTTGTTTTTTCTTACAAATTTTCTATTTATTTATTTTATTTATGATTCATATTTTGCATTTGGTTTCTCCTTTACTTTGCAGATCTGTCCCCTTTACTAACAGGTTGGTGTTTATTTGGTGTGGAGAATAATGAATAGGTATTCCATTATTTTCAAATTTTTTGTATGTTATTTTTGTATTGAGACCATCATATTGATTCTTGTTGTAGGTATGGACTTGAATTAGTTAAATCTATTAAATATGGGAGTAAGAATCAGTTAATTTTTCTCTATCGATTTTGGATTTACTTGAAAGTTTGGCTTTAGATATTAGGTTTTTCTTGAGAATTTTGTTTTAAGGTCTATCGTGAGTATTTACAATTTTGTTTAGGCATTATTAACTTCTTTTTATGAAAATAAATAAGCTTCTACATTTTCCATTACTGAAAGAAAGCTTCTACATGTTTGGGTTGTTGAAGTTTAATCAATTAGGTGTGGGTTTGTCCAAGTTTATTAACTTTAGATTTGTATTTTTGAAGTTTACTTTCAGTTTTCCTTTTTCTAATTTGTGTTTTTCTTTCATTATTTTTTTATTTGAAATAGTATTTAACCTAAGGAGTTAGGAGTATGAATCTATGTTTGGGTTTGGTTTTTTTGTTGATGGCACAATGTAGGTTCTCTTTGTTTTCTTCAATCTGGGTTGTGTCAAATTTAAATTTGGTTTATTTTTTCCCATTTGGGTATGTTTAGTTTTTCCTGGTTAATCATTTTTCTATGGGTTTTATTATATGGGATATTTTTGTTTTCTTTAATCTGGGTTTTTGTTAAATTTAAATTCTGTTAGTTTTTTTCAAATTTGACTATGTTTAGTTTTTCTTGGTTAATCATTTTCTAAAATTTTAGTCCGTTGTGAAAGGAATCCTGTTCTTGTTCCATTCTGAATAACAGAGTTTTTCAATCAACTTATATATATATATATATATATATATATATATATATATATATATATATATATATATATATATATATATATATATATATATATATATATATATTATCAATAGAAAACATGTGGATTATACAATAGCCTTGAGTTCAAGTGGATTGATGGAAATACCAAAGTGCTAATTAACTCTAGCTATAAAGTCATCTCCTTCGCAAACCTGCCCTACCTTAAACTCTATAATATGACCCATAGATTTGATTAGCTGCTCCAAAAACTTCAAACCCTCCTGCAATGTTTGAGAACAGGGCCTTAAAGAATCAAAATATAAGAGAAACATACATACTGGTGGCAAAAAAAAGGAGAAAAAAGGCTTTGAATATTTAGGACCTAATGTAATATATATTTTGAAAATAGGACAACAAACATTTTGTTTATGATTTTATTCCGTATTTTTGAATAAAGTCGCGGGCGCGGACCCATATTCATAAAACGTTAACCAATCACAGCATGTCACGTGTCCCTTTAATTTGAGAATAGGGACTAAAAATGGAAACGAAATGTTTGTTGTCCTATATCCATAATCAATATTATTTTAAGTCCTGAAATTACATAATCTAAAAAAAAATGCATGTCTTTGATTCCTTAAGTAGGAATGAACTTGACCTCTCGCCCCTGGAATGGTTTGCAAAAAGAGAATTCTTCGAAGAAGCAATCTTTGGAGACGAGCTTTCGTAGTTTCTTCAGGTTCTTTTCGTTTATGCATGTGTAGAACAACTTAGCTGTATCAGGTGGAGACGGATTTATTGTGATGTTGGAATTGCTCATTGATAATGCGACTAAATCTAATCTACGATCAGTTCAAGGCTTATATTCGGCCTTCTATTTCATATATATGTTTCGTTGTGGCCTCTTCATTTTGACATGATTAAGTTGTGATTTTCTCGAATGTGATGCGTTAACGCCAAACCTTGTTGCTGCCTTGGAGCACGTGCTAAGCCCCGAGGCTTGATCTGAGAACACCATGATGGTAATCATTACCAACTGATGGAGATAAATTGTGGGACTTAAAATGTTGTTGAAACCTTAATGCACTCGAGATTTATGGAGGGGGTGTATGTTGTCCAGAATGCAAGAAAATGATACAAAGGTTATTGGCTTTTGCCTTGACATGAAGAATAGGAATCAATTTTGGTTTTCGTAGCTCTTATGTTTCACCTATTTTGTTTCTATGTTTCTAATCAAAGAACGACTACATTGGAATATATTGTTATTATGGCAACCACTTTTTTTTGGGTACCCATCGATTTTTATTCCAACATTATGAGACACTTTGGTAAGAATATGTAGCATTAAAGGACACGCTATAGTAAGAACTGTTGTATTTGGATTTTACATGAGAAAAAAAAACAATAACATGTATATGCTTTGTTTTGGTTTTCCTTAAAGGAAGGCACTTCCATTTAAAAGATTAAATTTATATTTTCATGCATCAATGTAATAAAATTGCCCCAAGATGTAGAGTTAGCAATTATTCTAGCAAAACCGAGACTAAAAGTGATTTAATAGTTATGCTTTATAATAAAACGGTTATAAAATGTTCCTAAAGAGTATTACTCGATGCTTTTTTTGTCGCGGAAATAAAAAAGAGGGTCCTTTTTAGAATATATGGACAGTCATTTTCACTAAACTAATACACTATTAATGTCATAGAACCTAAATTACTATTAGAGTTAAAAAAAAAACTTAAAGAAGTTGGATTTACATAGGTCTTAACACTTTTAAGGTTATAAAACCAAAACTACTATTTTAAAAAATGAAAAAGCGTTGGGTTCCCTTAAATCAAAATGGGCCTCTCAACATGCCCATAACTCTTTGCTTTTTTAGTCCCTTCATTTTTATCTCTTTCTTTGATCTCTCAAACATGTCTTACACTTCCAAACTTGTTTTCACTCCTTTTATTTTTCTGGCTTCTCTCATGGCACTAACCACTACCGATTGTCTCCTCGGATTGTTTTGATTTCATGCCTCAGCTTGAATCTGCATGTGATTATGAATTGTACAACTGCTTTCATTGTATGTCCAATGGCGATAAAATAATTAGAGATGGTTGTTGTAATGCAATTTTAAACCTAAAAGATAGTAGCTATAAAATGTTGATTAACTACTCACTCTGGCAAGGCGATGTTGTCAAAGTGTACTGTCTAGGACACGCGCCTCTTCTGCAACCATGGTATAGCCATGCCCCAGGAGTTAGTCCGAGGTATTTGTCGCTTTTTGTTGGAGGGGTTTTGGAATTTGCATGGTTAATAATGTAATCGCGTCAAAAGTGATAAATTTTAGGGACATTTTCACTTCATTTTGGTGTTGTCGAAATAAAGTGGATTGTCTTCTGGGAGTTATTTGTCAAATATATACATGTACAAAGAGGATGGAACTTTCTGTGGTCACTGTTACATGTACCTAGTTAATTTTTGAATCATGTTGCATTTGTTAGGTCACTTGATTTGATCATGCAAATTTAATGTCCCGATTTAAAAGCATCGTTAAAAACTATTTTCCGCCTGCCGTCAAAATAAAAAGAGTTTTTTTTAATTTATTTATAAAATATAGGGACAATTAATGTTCGGTTGTAGGAAGTAAGTACGTTTGCACTTATTTTAACTTATTTTTTATGTTTTAAAAAGTTTGTTTATGTTTTTGACAATTTTTTTTTAGAGTTTACGATAAGAGAAGAAAGAATGTTCGTGAGATTTTTATATATTAAGGAATTTTTTGAAATAAAATAAAAAGTATTGGACTAAACATTAATTAAAAACGTGCCGGGTGACTTTTCGTCAAATGACCCTAAAATATACATGGACCTTTTTTTTATTAAATGAACACAATATTAACGTCATAAAATAAAAATTACTAATTTAGAAAATAAAAAGGTAAAAAAAACTGTTGGATTCCTTGATAACAATGCGTCTAAATTACAGATGTAAAACGAAAACCACTATTAAAAAATAAACTAAAAAACGTTGGGTTCCCTTAGATTTCAGTGGGTCTCTTAACAACTCTTTGCTATTATTCCCACTATATATCAATCATATCTCAAGCATGTCTTACCCTTCCAAACTATTTTTCACTATTTTTCTAGCTTCTCTCATGGCACTGCCAGTGCCACTACCAGTTATCTCATCTGATTGTTTTTATGTTATGCCTCAGTTGAATCTGCATGTGATAACCAATTATATAATTTTTTTCACGGTATATCCGATGAGTGTATAATTATTGGATATGGTTGTTGTAATGCAATGTTAAATTTCGAAAATAGTTGTTATAAAACCTTGATCAACGCCATGAGCTACTCACTCCATCAAAGCGATGTTGTCAAAGTGTATTGTCGAGACACGCCCATCTTTCGCAACCGTGGTATAACCGTGCCCGAGGATTTGATCCGAGGTATTTGTCTCTTTTTGTCACGGGGTTTTTGGTTTTGTGTCATTGATAATGTAATAATGCGCACGGTGCTGGGTCCGATTCCCCCGAGTATGTCAATGTTTGAGCGGGGTTCGTGTGGGAGGTGGTTCCTGCATAGGGCCCCCCTTGTTTAACTTGCACGAAGGAGTCCAAAAGCCACGACAGAGTTTTTTAGCAAGGATTTTAGTCTTTTTTGGTTTGCTATTGTTGCTACAAATAAAGTGGATTGTCTTTTGAGGGGTTATTTGTCAATCATATACAAGTATAATGGGAATTTTCTAAGTGGATTACGAGTTTTTGGAAGGAATTAACTTCTGAATGTTCCATTTCTTAGGTCATTTGATCATGCTAATTTATGTTCCATGGGTCTTTTCCAATGTTACATGAGTTTGAAGCCCCAAATTATTTGTTATAGTTCTAGGATATTAAGCCTTTCTTACCAAAAAAATGTTCCTTTTCATTTTGTCCTTAATGTAAATCCCTTTATTTTCTAAAAATAGAACTTATATCTTAATGTTTTATTTATTTATTTAAAAAAAAAATCTTGGCCAGCAGATGCCACGAATCGCGAATGGTAATTAGTCAAGGTGCGCGTAAGCTGCCCGGACACCTCATGGTATGCTACCAATTTTATTTTATTTTTATAAATGTAGTCCTTAAATTTACGATTGTCTTTTTAAGGAAAAAATGATTATGATACTGATTATTTAAACGTTGGACTATGGATATCACACAACGGTCATATGAATAGACAAATGCATAATTAAATTTGCACCGTCTATTTTCTAATTCGTTTTACTACATTTTTTAATGTTTCAACCGACCCATTGCTTGTTGGCATACCACTGGCACCAACTATAAGTTGCCTGATTCCAATTTTATTTTTTTAGTGAAAAGTAATAAATTCGACTTTGCGTTGAGTTTTGCAAACTTGGATTTTTTTTGCAGCGTAATTAATCATTTTTCAAGAAACGAAAAATATTGGCATACTACATAACACTAAATATACAGTTCAAAAGTAATAAAATTAAGAAAATTTTGCCTGTAGTAGCACTTAGGATTTAAGACAAGAAGGTAAAAAAAGCTTCGTCTATGAAGCTTTATATTGTTGGACCAAACCTCATTAGTCACAAAGTTGCCTGATTGAAATTACTAAATTAAGACACTAATGCATCATTTTACACAAATAGGACACACAAATTAGAACATTTAGCCTTAAATTCATTTATAATGGAAATCACTAAATGTTGAATATTAAGCGAGAAAGGTTCTAAAATCGACCGAGTAATGTTATACGTACCAAGTTTTTTTACCAAGTTTGTATCCAAAGTGCATTAAATGATTGTATTTGCACTTGTAGTACAACCATTTAATGTACCCGAGATACAAAACTTGGTAAAAACATTTTACCCTAGTAGACTTTTCCAAAACCAACTTGTCTTTGATTTGATGATATTGAGCATATTGCACTAAGCTCGCTTACTCAAATAAGATTATAAGAAAATTTGTGTTTTATTTTAAATTGTGCAATGTATTTATTGTTGTTTTAAAATGATAAAAGGGCATTTTTTATATTACAAAATTTAGATGGAAATATAATTGCCATAGAAAACCTTATACGTGCAGATAGATTGATAAGCGCTAAAGAAAAAAATAGACCACACCAGTAGGTAGCTAGTAGGAGCGAGAGTATTTTATAAGAAAAATTGTTGTACTATATAACACCACACATGACACCATTAATTACTAATGTGCTTTTAAAATATAGATAACTAGAGGGGGCCCTTTTGTAAAAATTCCTTTACAACAAAACCCAAGTCAAAGGGGTTTAAACTCAATCTAAAAGGCTCCACAAATAAGACGAACTAATCAGCGGCGGATTCAGAAATTTGAGTGAAGTAGGTCAAAAATTTCTGACGAAATTCGGGAGCGGGAGCCCCGAAACCGATTTTTTTGGGTTGTTTATACTTTTTTTTTTGAAATTTTTAACCTTAAAAATATTTGATGTGGTAATTAACTAAATTTGGATTCATATTTTGTTTATTTTTTTAAAAAATTTTCAACATAATATTACCCTAAAGAATTGTGTATTGTCACCTCTTTTTCGTTTAAAAATTTTCTCCATGACTTTGTATATTTTCAAAAAATTTCAAATAATATACTTGTTTAACACATATAAATAAAAGACAAATAATATACACAATTTAAATTTAAATACAAATAATATACAAATGAAATACAAATAAATTAACACATAAATAAAAACACAAATAAATTAACACATATAAATAAAAATACATGTTTTCTTGAAGGCAGGGGGCGGCAGGACGACAACAATAGGGTGAAGGTCTGGCGCAGCAACAGGGGGCTGGTGAAGGTAGCAATGCAGCAACAGGGAGTGGTGTGATTTTTTGGGTGTGATTTTTTGTTTGGAGAGAATGACAATAGGGTTTGAATAAGAATAGAGAGAGCGGATGAGAGAGAAGAAAGAGCGTGCGTGTTGTGTTGTTGGTACACACGTTTTGTTTTTTTATTTAAATTAATTACACATTTAAATCCTCATCTTTATAAATATATAGAGCTACCCTTTGAGTTTGAATCTTTACTAAAATATCTCTAATTTTTTTTAAATTGAACTGGGGTGGCTGCCCCACCTCGGCCTATGGTGGGTTCGCCCCTGCAACTAATCCTTTTAACATTTATCTCCATAATTACCGGATCTTATATCTTCATTTGGAAAAACCCTTTTTTTTCAAATTCAACGCAATTGCTATTTAAAAGTTGAGTAAACAACCCCTATGACTTCTCAACTATACAAGTATGGCCAATTTAGTCCCTAAAGTAATAGTTTAACTAATTTAGTCCCTAAACTAATATAATTTGGTCAATTTAGTCCCTAACTAATATAATTTGATAAATTTAGTCCATAAATAGTTTTTTAATATAAAAAATGTTTCTTAAATAGGAAAAATCCCTAGTTTAGACATTTTGGAAAAAAAATCTTAGAATAAAATATCTCGATGTTTTTAGGAACTCTATTGGCTTCAAAAATCGAGAATTTAGTGGATTTCTCAATGCGATAGGAGTATTTTCGCGTGTGCACAAGTAATAGAAGAAGAAAAAGAATTGACCGCCTACGTATTGATAGTGAATGGAATAATAACCCTCTTGACATGGCTAATCATGCATGGAAGTACTTCAAAGATGGATTTTGTGCGACTGGTTGGACAATTATTTTAATGTGAATAGGATGACTGCTAACACATTGATGACTTTCTCCACATGGCATAACAACAGTCTTGCAATTTTATTCATCAAACATTGGAAGGCTTCGGCCCGATGGGATTCAACAATCATTTTATTAATTTAAAAAAAAAATTGCGATAGGATAAATCCTAGTTTAGCTCTTTTATCAAAGGGTACTTCGTATAATTTCCGTTTCCTAGAAGCGCTAACACCATCCTTATTACTTTAAACCAAAAGAATTGACAACTTTGTAGAAATAAATCATTTCAGATACATTATGATTTGTAATGTTTCCTATAAACTTATTTTTAGAGGTGCGCGCCAGCGACACTCTCTCGACAAAATATGTGGTAAATGACTTTTTGAAGCAAAATAAAAAAACTTAGACTAAATGAGTATTAAAAAATGTTTGAGGGACAATTTGCTATATGTCCATTTTAAAAATGTGTTGATAAAATGTTTTGCTTAAAAAACTTGTTTTACCTCATTTGATCGTTTATAGCATAATGTGAGAAGAAAAAAACATTTTTCTTATAAATTTTGTCTATGACAAATTTTACCACGGCAAATATTGACATGGCATATACCAGACGGACCCTTATTTTCTTCCTACATGAGAAAGTAAGCTTATTTTTTTCCTTTCAAATATTGTTTTGGTCTTATGAGGGATCATGAAGTTTGCTTTTGTGATGGGCTCTTTTTTCCTATCACTGGGGTTGGATATTTTGGTGGGTGCCTTCGTTATATGATGGGATAAATATACACTATATCGAAAATTGTATAATTCATTGAAAATGCTGTAAAGGTATTCTACCATTATGTGAGGCCCACCATGGTATAATATCATTAAAACATATTGGGGAAATTCTGTAAGTACTTAGCATTATATATAATAAAAAAATGCTTGCTTTTTTATTTTTTTATAAGAAATGAAAACCAAACATATTCAATGCTAGCAATTATCAAGTATTTTAAATTACTTGATAATTAACTATATAAGAGGCAACAGTGGGAGGGCACCCCAAATAATTTTAACACAACATGCAACTTATTAAACGATGTCTAGAAACAACACAAATCAAATTATTAAGAGTCGTAGTGAAGGAGGAAAAATCAAATTATTAAGAGTCGTAGTGAAGGAGCAAAATTAACAGAGGTGGGTGGGCGTGGCAGTATAAGCTTAGTTAAGACTGTTGCTGGAGGATACGTTCCTTGGTGTCCTCGCTCTTTCGTAGCACCTTCTTCCCATAGGGGTGACGGTGTATGGATCGGTAGTGTATCTTAATGCGACGGACCAATTCTAGCCCAAGATGCCCCTCAGATACTTCTAAAGCGGATTGAACAACATAGTTGCCATAATCATGCGTGAGAAGATCCACGAAGTGTGAATTATCCATCAACTCATGGATAATCCTAACTGACTGATTTTTAGAAGCTTCTTTCAAACATCTGTCAACCATGTTGCTGCTGTACTTGTTCATGGACAGATTTACGAAACTCCCCTTAAGCTTTGTCAGTATATCCTCTTTAACACGCAGGATACGCGTTCCCACTATATATTGCACAACATAATTCCCATAAGCATTATCTGAAAGGATAAAAACATTTGAAATTATTTGGGTCAGAAGGCGCGCTTGGAGTTCTCCCTGAGCACGTGCCACAGATTGTTGTAACACTAAACATCCACTTTGATCGATTGCAATATCCAGGCAATGATCTGCTACTACATTTACAACAGGCTTCATATCTTCGGGAGAGAAGAGTTTCAGACAACGCTCAATAACATGATGACCATACTTGTTCTTGCTCAAGGCTACAGTGACGCACTTTAGAACCGATACTACCAAAGACAATTGGTCTTGCGTCGTCAGATGCTTTAATAATGTCTGCATAGCCAGAGTTCCATACATATTAAAACAAACATCCACGACCTTCTGATAGTCACTAATGATCGAAATAAGTATATGATTTATCTGTACATCACTGCAAACTTCAACCAGCTTTTGAATTACAAAATGCCCAAACTGGTCTACCATCAACTCAAAGACGCGATCCTTCACTTCCAAAAAAACCATGTCAACCACCTCAACGTTCCCTTCCTCTAACTTGTTCTCCAAGAAACGACACCCACACTCTTCCTTGGCCACCCACAAAATCCTCCCCCTCAGTTCCTCCAAAGACCCAGTATTCATTCTCTGCCTCCATGAAGGTGATCGAACCATATTATGACTATTGTTATTATACAAACAAGACATCAAGACACTAGGATTTTTCGATCCCAATATAGACCCAGGAGTCATCGAAATGTTTTGATTGTACGGGGTTCTAGTTGGCGTTGGGATCCAACTTCTCTCTTCGTTGTACATATTGTTACGAGTTTCATAGTAATTAGGAAAAACAACATTAGAATAATTCGAAGTGTTACGTGGAGGGGTGGCAATGGCCTTTGCAAACTCATAATTCTGCTCACAGTAGATTGAATTCTCCTTCTCTCCAAATCCATATTTGGATAATGGGAATCAATGAAAGAGTTGTTTACACGGGGTTCATGAGGTGGGGTAGAGAGATTGAACCGTCTGAAATCCTGCTCAAGATGGTCAGATAGGTTCTCTGGGAAAATAGGGTTTAAGTTGTCTTGGAGAAAAGGGTTTAAGATGTCTCGGAAAGTATCGTTTAAGCTTTCTAGGGAAGTTGACTCTAAGTTGTTGGGATAAATTTCAGTGTCCAAAGAGTGGTTGTTTCCCGTGAAAGAGTAGCCCATCGGGGAAAAATTGTTGGGCTGCAGGAGATTTGGAACGTTTGGGTCTTTGCGCCAATCGCTGGGAAAATTCCCCATTGATGAGAAAGAAAGGGGAGGAGAGGATTTGGGTTATAAATGGTGGGAGGAAAGACGCTTGACGTTAGGCTTGCCTCTACTAATCTCTATCCATATAATACTCTAAAATGCTATACAAGTCTTTTATAGAGCTAATCATCTAAGGTATTCCCGTGTCACTACATAATTTTTCTTCTCACTCCTCTCATTTCTTTCGTATGAAAACGTCTCTCCTCATTCTTAATTCAATACCCCTTTCTATTCCTCTACCCTATTAAATTGAAAATAGCCGATGAGCCACGTAGAATTGAAACGTCCAAATCTCTCCATATTATTCTCCCAACACATCATTGTTGTTTCGTTTTGTTTATCGTGTGCATTTTGTCTACCCTCGACGTGTATCATATCAGTTTCCAAACATATCGTTGGTTCACTGCGTCCCCCGTCACCGCCTCACCGGCCACTACGACTTAGTCCAAGACGTCGTCCTCTCCTCCGACAGCCACTTCCCCCTCTCCAAATCATGGGTATTAATTGTATTCAATTTAAGAATTCAATTAATTGTAACCTAGGTTTTTGAAGGCGGATGCGAGGTCCGATCAGAGATTGAAGCGATCAACCATTAAGCCTGGCAAACTGGTTGCATATGACGACGTGTTTAGGATGATATGGAGTGAGTTTGAACAGATGGAGACCAAACTGGCAGGCATCAGATCTTTAATCAAACACGTAGCTGCTGGTATTGGTACCCCTAAGTCTGATAAAGAGTTTAGTACAAACAATTTCTTCAGATTCATCCATTTATACATATGTATCTAACTCTAACTCTAACTCTTAACAGATACACACAAAAAGAAAAAGGTCTTGTTTTAGAGCTTTCGCTTTCAACTGCTTATGGGACGACAAGCTCTGTCAATGATGGAGGTTTGTTTTCCTTTAATTTATAGGTTTTCCTTTTAGAAAGGATGAATTGGGTTGTTATTATTTTTGTGTTTTCTATTAAGACATCCTACGACAAAGATGAAATTACTGACCAAAAAAATTATTGGCGATGATGGGTAATCAGTATGTGTTAGTTTGGGGTTTTTTTTCTTTTCAATCGGTAATTTTTACACTTGATAGGAAAAAAATGTAATTTTGTAATAATTTTTAGATTGAGCAACTTTGTACAGGTCTTAATTGAATCAAGGTCTTAATTGAATCAGAGTGTTTCGGTTTACCTTTGATATTGCTTGCATTTTTCACTATGTTAGACTAATTGAGAACTTAAGACACTATCATCTTAAAAAAGAAAATATTTTTAAAGTAGCCCGGCCATTGTTCAGTTGTAATTTATTTTACGTGATTTTTTCTTTATTATACTTTCCATTTCACTTTAGTTTTACCAATTTATTGATAAAAAAATTATACTTCCAAATACGTTACATATTTCCGATGATGGTTATTTGTGTAAAATTAGCTCATATTTTTTGTTTTGTGGGTGCTTGCCCGATATGATACCAACAATAACGACCAAGTCATCATGGGTACCAAAACCAACAACGTTGCTAAATCCTCCAATACATATGTTGTGTAATTTTTACCTATCATATATTAAAAGGAGTGTTTAGGACAGAGCTCTCTGATTTATTTTTGTTGGTGGGAGAATGTATTTCGGCGGATTTGTGCGGTGAGAGTTATTGTTGGTTAGTTGAATATCTAATTTTAATTTTTGACTATTTCTATCATTCCATAGCATATATAATATGCTTATAACTATGAAATGTCTTTATTTAGTTAGTATCCGTTGGATACCAATGTGGACAAAAGGACTGGGTTGCAAAATTTTCCACGATAAAAGTTGTGTGCGCAAGTCCTATAATTTGCCACATAGGACTATTTGATAGGATTAATTATCTCGCGACAAAATTAGATTGCTCAATAGCAATATAAAAATATTTTAACAAAAAAAAATGCCTTAATGAAAAAAAGGTTTTGACAAAATAAACCAGTTTTCCTAAATAGAAAAACAATTTATAATGAAAAAAGGGAAAAAGTCTTGACAAAAAACAATTTTAACAAAAAAAAAAGTTTCTTTTAAAACTTTTAATGGAAAAAATAGTTTGAATAAAAGGAAATTATAAAAAACAGTTTCTTTTAAAAAAAACAATTTCTTTTAAAACGATTTTAACTTCTAAAAATAATGTTTTTAAAAAATATTTTTAATAATTTAAAAACAAAAAAAAACTAAAAAAATTGTTTATAACAAGATCAAAATAGTTTTTAACATAAATAATTATATTTAAAAAAAATAGTTTTTAACACAAAAAAAGAGTTTAAGCAAAAAAATTGTTTTTTACAAAATAAAAACATAATGTAGATGATCCAGCGCTCATAATAAAGTGTGAGTAAGTTTTGTTATTTACTTCTTGATTTTGAAAAACTCATAATTTCTTTGCGTTTTTTCATTCAGGGATTTTTCGTTATTTTCTAGTTACATTACTTATTATGTACATTCATCTTTGTGAGGGAGGATCAAAACAAGATAAAATACAAACAGGAGGATTTGCAGTTTTAGCAGGAAAGTTCGAGTTTTTTTTCTTTTAAAACTTTTAATGGAAAAAGTAGTTTGAATAAAAGGAAATTATAAAAAACAGTTTCTTTAAAAAAAAACATTTCTTTTAAAACGATTTTAACTTTAAAAAATAATGTTTTTAAAAAATATTTTTAATAATTTAAAAACAAAAAAAACTAAAAAAATTGTTTATTACAAGATAAAAATAGTTTTTAACATAAATAAAATGCATCTCCCAGCGTAAACCCAGAAAAATCCAAAAGGCCAAATGGGCACTGCGGGTATAAATCCCAATGAGACCCATATAGAATATGCCAAAAGCCTAACCACCCTCTGCAATGGCAAGGTAGTGGTCAATTAAGTCGCTAAACCAAGTTGTGTTTTTTGATTTTTCAGATCTCACGACATAAGGTTCATTGAGTGTTAGATCTCTCTTTATTTGATTTTTTTACTTTTTCTGTGTGGTTCAAATCATGATATTTTGCCTTGCGATTTAGCTGCAGAACATAACATTTAGTCTTCTTCTTTGTTTTTCAGTTATTTTATCTCTCACATCCTCTTTCATACATCCTCAACTTGACGGTTTCACCGATCCAGTTAGAATACATTTTCCTATTTGGGTTTTTGTGATGTTTTTATAACATTGGGTTGTGGAGTAATGTTGTGTTTCTATTCTTTTAGGACCTTTTGATGCTTGAAGTTGTAGGTCAGTTCACACTCAAATTGGGAATCCTCACTTTAGTGTGTGTGTGTGTGTGTGTGTATATATATATATATACTCTTTTATAGTAATTTTTATAAATATTTTTTATTTTTCGTTTATAGTTTTTATTTGCTTTTATTTTAATTCTTTTAAACCCCACCAAAACATTAGAGTAGGTTGGTAAGCAAAAAAAGAAACTAGGTCTTTGAGTTAATAAGGAGTGGTCTTTGTTAGTTAATAAGGAATAGGTCTTCACTTCGAAAAAATAAAACAAACGGGTCTTTCCTTGATAATATTCAAACAGGTCTTTGGGTTAACAAAAAAAGGGGGTGGTAGTAGGTCTTGTAGGCCAAAAAAAGGAAGCAAGTGCAAAATAAGAGCAGGTCTTGGCCAAGGAGAAAAAAAAGAAGCAGGTCCATTTTTTTAGTTGCCCCGATCGTCGGACCACAGTCGACCATTCCCGATTGTCCTCAAGCTTTGTTCCGTGACAAAAGTAAAATCTGAAAACGCAATCGATCGGTCCCCAGATCGCGGTCGACGGGTCAATCTAAAATGCTCTACACATTAATAAATCCTCCTTCTCTTAGAGGCTGTCCACGTTGGATTTCACTTCAATTCATTTTTCATTCAACTTTCAAAAGAGGCATGGTTGTCATAAGTAAATAATAATTCTCTGAAAAAATAAATTAATTTGTTTACTCTTATGCTCATTTGAATGTTTTTAAAAACACCTACATGTCGTACATTTCGTCGAATAGAGCAGTATACCAATTTTTATTGTGCAAGAATTATTAGGACCATTTGATTTTACTTTTTCTATGTAAAATTGTTTTGATTTTTGCATTGGGACTTTGTAGAGGAGATTCAATGCTCTTGAGAAAGAAATTGAGTGTTACAGAGGGGTACGACAGGACTCTGAAAGACAAGAAGATTGTGATTGTTGCAGGGAAGAAGAAGGCACCTCATTAAATCAAAATGGGTTTGTTTTTTGTATTTCTTGAATTGAAGGAAAATTTTATGGGTTTTGTAGTTGAATCGTATTGTAGTAGAAATTCAACTACATTTTTAATCCAATTTCTAAAATTTGAATCACACATGTTTTTTGAGTCACTACTGGTTCGGCAATTAAGAATATATTGATGTATATGCATTATATTCATGTTGTGTTGAATAATAATTTGTTGGGTACAAACTTTCCAGGTTGTCCACCTAGTGTTGCCCTCTATTGAGACTCCGAGTTCCACTCTCTCCCTAGGCGAATTTAGAGAATATATTATTGTGTCAATGTGTACATGTTCCAAAACACCAATAGTAACTGATATTATTAAAATGTTCTAGATTTTATTCCACTCTATGACTGTTTATGATTCTTTATCCTATTGTGCAATTTTTCATAGGTGATGCCATGTTAGAAAAAATCCCTTGGTTGAGTTTGTACAATCTCAAGTAATTTAGTGCACATTATAAGCTTTCAATTGTTTATACATAGGAAGTCAATTACATTAAGATATTCATGATTTTATTAAGATCCATTAAATGTCGTCTTTATAAAAGTCCTTTTCCCTTCAATATCACAACATGGATTCTTTTATTTTTCTGTTTTCGATTATGGGTTTGTGTTGTGTCTACTTGACAACACCTTTTGTTTGTGCATTGATATATATTGTTCCTTCTATCACCCTCAATAACCTATGTATCTCTCAATTTTTAGGGTTTTTGGGATGTATTGAAAAGATTTTGTTGATATCCACTTGCTGGTAACTTAAAATTCTTAAAAAAAATAAAACTCATAGTCTAATCCGCGCATCGCGCGGGTTTACACCTAGTCTAGAGCTTTTTGGAGAGTTTTAATTATGCTTTCATGTAGGGGTGTCCACGTGGACATTATATGCAACTAACCGGATCGGTTGCCTCACGGTTCTACTTCTCTATAATAAACCTTTCATCTTCTTCCAACTTATGTCCCTAAATATACCTTAGAGTCGATTTGTATTATTTGAGTATGAAGACCCTCATATATTTTGTATATATATTGAAACCGAGAAAGAACAGTGTATCACGATTTATGTTACGAAGGAACTCTTTATTATTTGAGTATGAAGACCCTCATATCTGTTTGATGTTGTTAATTTTTTTTTATTTGAAATAGTATTTAAGCTAAGGATTATTTGGTTCCCATCTCACTCTCTCTTTTGGATATTTCATTTTTTTAACGTTTTGTTTTGCCGATTTGTTTTTTCTTACAAATTTTTTATTTATTTATTTTATTTATGATTCATATTTTGCATTTGGTTTCTCCTTTACTTTGCAGATCTGTCCCCTTTACTAACAGGTTGGTGTTTATTTGCACTACACCATAAATGCTAATCTGGCACGCTGTGGCAAGGAGATTCTGGCACGATTTTAAACCGTGCCAGAATTTGGCACGATTTTAGCATAAACTGGCACGGTTTAAAACAGTGCCAAAATATAGCACAATTTTAAACCGTGCTAAATATGGGTACGCTTAATTAAAAAAATAAACCCCCCAATTTTTAGTCGGGACCAAACTCATTCTCACCTAACTCTCTCTCTCCTCAACCTCAATCTAACCTAAGCGTCTCTCTCTCTCTCCCCGATCCGTCATCCTCCACGCCCCGATCCATCATCCTCTACGCCTCCATTCATAAAACCACGGATCCTCCATCATCACCGCGGCGCAGGCGGAATGGGTCACCGAAATCGGGTTCGTTCCGACGGAGGAAGGGTCACGGTCACCACGTGGCCCAGGCTGAATCGTTGATACCGAGATCGGAGAGAAGGGTCAAATCCTAGCAAGTCGATGGAGGGTGGACAGGTGAGGCCATTGCTAAAGGTCCGATCTGAGTTTGTTTCTTGCCAAAGGTGCACGTTACCAATACCCCCATTGTCAGTCTCTCTCTCTCTCAAATGGGAATGAATTATTTATTTTTATTCTTAGTTAATTTTTGCTTTTCTCTTATTACTAAAAAAATCAGTATTTGTTTTAGCTTAGGTGTTGTGGTCTTCATTGAAAATTGTGGTAATTTTGGTGTAGATAAAATTGGTCTTGTTGTGATTTGTGCCCATTTTAGTTAATTTAGAAATTTGTTTTTTCATATAAAAACAGTATTTGTATTGTGAATTGTAATATTTATGAAAATAAGAGCTTCTTCATGTTTAGTTTTCTCTCTTTGTATCACCCCTTGCGTTATATGAAATTCAAGGAGCTCTACCTTGGTGTGTGTGCTGGGAATTGGGGAAAGAGCCATGTGTGTGTGTGAACTAGATTTGTTTCTTTATTCTAATTGGATGAGATGTCAATTTTGTTCAATTTATGAGTATCATGATCTGTGCATTATTGAAAATAAGACTAGCAGATTGTGAGCACATGCTCTCACGTGGACTGTTGTTTTCTTGATATACAATTTGAAAGGAAGAACATTAAAGAAAAACAAATGTGGTTGTGTGGATCCTTTATGGGTTGTTCATGTTTAATTATATTCATTCTTATCAAATTTAAGCATATAATGACATCTACAATATTGAGAATGAGTTTATCACATATTGAGGACATCTTACTGCACTCAGTTATAATTTTTTGTGAAGGAGGAATCATAATTAAGGTTTATTATTACAGGAACCTTCATCTGCTCGGTATATATTGTAGCAATACACAACAGCCTCGGGGGGGGGGGGGCAAAATCTTCAAAACTCAATTCACAACACTTATGCGATGGGAAAGGTGAGGATGCCAGCCTTTGATATCGAGACAACAACAAAAATGATAAAGAACATAAATTCCTCAATGGAGGTATCAACATATGTCTACATTTTTTAAATCATGATAATAATTATATCAATACATATTGTTAAAAATGAGTACTAGGTATGAATACATAATGCCTTTTTGGATTTATTGGGATGACTAAATGCCTAATTATATGAATACATAATGTGAATCTATTTCCTGATAGTTTTGAAGCAGCATTTAGTCATCCCGGCATCTTTTATCACCTATCCTCTTTTTTCCACGTGGTTGATAAGAACGGGAACGTAAACTAGTGTTCTCTTTTATCACATGTCTATGGCTAACCAAGTTTCCCTGATAAAATTTTTCCTTTTCTATAGATGTTACTCACCTTGCGCTACCTCAATTGGATATAGCGAAGACCAGCACCGAGCAAGGTAGCCCTCGCGGAGAGCGGGACATTATTCCACTCGAACTAATATCCTCTCACCCCGGGAATCCAAAATCTATCAAGGCAGGCCCCATTGATTCGTGGCACATGGATCACATGCCCAGCAGCGAGCCTAACGATGTTAAACTCAAGCCACAAATAGGCCTAGAGGTGATAGCAACATCAAAATCTATTTGTTTCGTTTAATATACACATTCATTTTTATCATAGCCATTGACTGTGTAACCATTGATCGTGATTGATTGTGTAGCCAATCATGATTGGCTACACAATCAATAACGAGCAATGGCTACACAATCAATGGCTATGATCAAAATGAATGTGTATATTACATAAGATGTGTATAATACCTTCGTACCATATATATAATCGCTACATGTACATTGATTGTGTATATTACATATAGCTATGATCAAAATGATTTAAGAATTTCCAGAGTTTAAGCCAGGTTATTACTCGGGAGTTTAAGAATTTCATATGGAATGATTTGTGTTACAAGTAGCCTTATCAATATGAATAATTTGTTTCGCCTTACTTACAGGGGGATGTATGTATGTTGCGACTTGAGCTACAAAGAGGAAGATTTTAAAGTTGTTGACGTGCCATTAGAGTCTGTAGGATTTATTGAAATTGACACACCGATTCTACAGGTTTGTAAATTTCTTAATTTTTATGTTCTCTTGATTGATTTTGTGGTTATAGTTATCTGATTAAAAGAGCTAGAAAGATTAGAGAACATACATGTTTAATAAAAAAAATCATTTCCTTTTTTAGACAAATGAAAATGATAATAATTGTAATGCAAACTTGAAAATATCTAGATTAGGCTCAAAAGCATCTCGCACGGGATCAATGTAACTTGTAGAAACTGATCGCATAGTCATAGGTCTTCCGGTTTGAGAATATGATGATAATTTCAAAATATGTAGATTAGGCTTGAAAACAAGCACTTTGAGGGTGAAAACCTAAACCATCCCCAAACGACCATGTAGGAGGCACAAACACCTCACACGGGACCAATGTAACTTGTGGGAACTGATCGCGTAGTCCCAGGTCTCCCGATTTGAGAGTATGATGATAATTTGCAAAAATCACACTTTGACTTAAAAACAAGACGTTAAAGGGTGAAAACCCATACCAGCCCCCAAATGTCGCCGTAGGAGGCACGAACACCTCGCACGCGACCAATGTAACTTGTAAGAACTGACCGCGTAGTCCCGGGTCTTCCGATTTGAGAGTATGACGATAATTTACAAAAATCAACACTTAAACTTAAAAACAAACCGTCAAAGGGTGAAAACCCAAACCAGCCCCCAAACGACCCCGTAGGAGGCACAAACACCTCACACGGGACCAATGTAACTTGTAAGAATTGATCGCGTAGTCTCGGGTCACCCGATTTGAGAATATGTCGATAATTTGCAAAAATCATGCTTAGACTTAAAAACAAGCTGTTAAAGGGTGAAAATCCAAACCAGCCCCCAAACGACCCCGTAGGAGGCACGAACACCTCGCACAGGACCAATGTAACATGTAGGAACTGATCGCGTAGTCCCGGATCTCCTTGTTTGAGAATACGACGATAATTTGCAAAAATCACACTTTGACTTGAAAACAGGCCATTAGAGGGTGAAAACCCAAACCAGCCAACAAACGACCCCGTAGGAGGCACGAACACCTCGCACGGGACCAATATAACTTATAGGAACTGACCGCGTAGTCCCGGGTCTCCCGGTTTAAGAATACGACGATAATTTGCAGAAATTAACACTTAAACTTAAAAACAGGCCGTTAAAGGGTCAAAACCCAAACTAGCCCCCAAATGACCTCGTAGGAGGCACGAACACCTCGCATGGTACCAATGTAACTTGTAAAAACTGACCGGGTAGTCCCGGGTCTTCCGGTTTGCGAATAAAAATCAGCAATTAAACTTTAAAACAAGCAATTAGAGGATGAAAACCAAACCAGCCCCCAAACGACCCCGTAGGAGGCACGAACACCTCGTACGGGACCAATGTAACTTGTAGGAACTGATCGCGTAGTCTCGGGTCTTCCGATTTGAGAATATGTCGATAATTTGCAAAAATCATGCTTAGACTTAAAAAAAAGTCGTTAAAGGGTGAAAACCCAAACCAGCCCCCAAACGACCCCATAGGAGGCAGGAACACCTCGGACGGGACCAATGTAACTTGTAGGAACTGACCGCGTAGTCTTGGGTCTCCCGGTTTGAGAATATGACGATAATTTGCAAAAATCACACCTAAACTTAAAAACAAGCCGTTTGAGGGTGAAAACCCAAACCAACCCCCAAACGATCCCGTAGGATGTAAGAACACCTCGCATGGGACCAATGTAACTTGTAGGAACTGACCGCATTGTCCCGGGTCTCCCCGTTTGAGAATAAAAATCAACTCTTAGACTTAAAAACAAGTCGTTAAAGGGTGAAAACCCAAACCAGCGCCCAAACGACCTCGTAGGAGGCACGAACACCTCGCACGGCACCAATGTAACTTGTAGGAACTGAGCGCGTAGTCTCGGGTCTCCCGGTTTGAGAATATGACAATAATTTGCAAAATTCACACTTAAACTTAAAAACAAGCCGTTAGAGGGTGAAAACCCAAACATGCCCCCAAACGACCCCGTAGGAGGCACGAACACCTCGCACGGGACCAATGTAACTTGTAGAAATTGACCGCATAGTCCCGGGTCTCCCGGTTTGAGAATACGACGATAATTTGCAAAAATCAACACTTAAACTTAAAAACAGGCCGTTAAAGGGTGAAAACCCAAACCAGCCCCCAAACGACCGCGTAGGAGGCACGAACACCTCGCACGAGACTAATGTAACTTATAGGAACTGATCACGTAGTTTCGGGTCTCTCGGTTTGAGAATAAAAATGAACACTTAAACTTAAAAACAAGTCGTTAGAGGGTGAAAATTCCAACCAGCCCCCAAACGACCTCGTAGGAGGCACGAACACCTCGCACGACACCAATGTAACTTGTAAGAACTGACCGCGTAGTCTCGGGTCTCCCGATTTGAGAATATGACGATAATTTGCAAAAATCACACTTAAACTTAAAAACAAGCCGTTAGAGGATGAAAACCCAAATCAGCCCCCAAACGACCCCGTAGGAGGCACGAACACCTCACACGGGACCAATGTAACTTGTAGGAACTAACCGCATAGTCCCGGGTCTCCCCGTTTGAAAATATGATGATAATTTGCAAAAATCAACACTTAAACTTAAAAACAGGCCGTTAAAGGGTGAAAACCTGAACCAGCCCCCAAACAGACTCGTAAGAGGCACGAACACCTCGCATGGGACCAATGTAACTTGTAGGAACTGACCGCGTAGTCCCGGGTCTCCCGGTTTGAGAATATGACGATAATTTGCAAAAATCACTCTTAAACTTAAAAACAAGCCGTTAGAGGGTGAAAACCCAAACCAGCCCCCAAACGACCCCGTAGGAGGCACGAACACCTCGCACGGGACCAATGTAACTTGTAGAATATGATCGCATAGTCCCGGGTCTCCAGGTTTGAGAATACAATGATAATTTGCAAAATCAACACTTAAACTTAAAAACAGGCCATTAAAGGGTGAAAACCCAAACCAGCCCCCAAACGACCCCGTAGGAGGCACGAACACCTCGCACGAGACCAATGTAACTTGTAGGAACTGACCGCGTAGTTTTGGGTCTCTCGGTTTGAGAATAAAAATCAACATTTAATCTTAAAAACAAGTCGTTAGAGGGTGAAAATCCAAACCAGCCCCCAAACGACCCCGTAGGAGGCACGAACACCTCGCACGGGACCAATGTAACTTGTAGGAACTAACCGCGTAGTCCCGGGTCTCCCCATTTGAGAATATGACGATAATTTGCAAAAATCACACTTAGACTTAAAAACAAGCCGTTAGAGGGTAAAAACCCAAACCAGCTCATAAACGACCCCGTAGGAGGCACAAACACCTCACACGTGACCAATGTAACTTGTAGGAATTGACCGCGTAGTCCCGGGTCTCCCCGTTTGAGAATATGACGATAATTTGCAAAAATCAACACTTAAACTTAAAAACAGGCCGTTAAAGGGTGAAAACCTAAACCAACCCCCAAACGGACTCGTAAGAGGCACGAACACCTCGTACGGGACCAATTAACTTGTAGGAACTGACCGCGTAGTTCCGAGTCTCTCGATTTGAGAATAAAAATAAACACTTAAACTTAAAAATAAGCCGTTAGAGGGTGAAAACCCAAACCAACCCCCAAATGTCCCCGTAGGAGGCACGAACACCTCGTACAGGACGAATGTAACATGTAGGAACTGACCGCGTAGTCTCGGGTCTCCCGGTTTGAGAATATGACGATAATTTGCAAAAATCACACTTAAACTTAAAAATAAGCCGTTAGAGGATGAAAATCCAAACTAGCCCCCAAATGACCCCGTAGGAGGCACGAACACCTCACACGGGACCAATGTAACATGTAAGAACTGATCGCATAGTCTCGGGTCTCCCCGTTTCAGAATACGACGATAATTTGCAAAAATCACACTTTGACTTGAAAACAGGCCATTAGAGGGTGAAAACCCAAACTAGCCACTAAACGACCCTGTAGGAGGCACGAACACCTCGCACGGGACCAATGTAACTTGTAGGAACTGACCGCGTACTCCCGAGTCTTCTGGTTTGAGAATACGATGATAATTTGTAGAAATCAACACTTAAACTTAAAAACAGGCCGTTAATGGGTGAAAACCCAAACCAGCCCCCAAACGACCCCGTAGGAGGCACGAACACCTCGCACGGGATCAATGTAACTTGTAGGAACTGACCGCGTAGTCTCGGGTCTCCCGATTTGCGAATAAAAATTAACACTTAAACTTAAAAACAGGTCGTTAAAGGGTGAAAACCCAAACCAGCCCCCAAACGACCCCGTAGGAGGCACGAACACCTCGCACGGGACCAATGTAACTTGTAGGAACTGACTGCGTAGTCCCGGGTCTTCCAGTTTGCGAATAAAAATCAACACTTAAACTTTAAAAAAAGCAGTTAGAGGGTGAAAACCCAAACCAGCCCCCAAACGACCCCGTAGGAGGCACGAACACCTCGTACGGGACCAATGTAACTTGTAGGAACTGATCGCGTAGTCTCGGGTCTCCCGATTTGAGAATATGTCGATGATTTACAAAAATCATGCTTAGACTTAAAAACAAGCCGTTAAAGGGTGAAAACCCAAACCATCCCCCAAACGGCCTCGTAAGAGGCACGAACACATCGCACGGAACCAATATAACTTTTAGGAACAGACCGCGTAGTCCCGAGTCTCCCGGTTTCAACGTATGACGATAATCTGCAAAAATCACACTTAGACTTGAAAACAAGCCGTTAAAGGGTGAAAACTCAAACCAGCCCCCAAACGACCCCGTAGGAGGCACGAACACCTCGCGTGGGACAAATATAACTTGTAGGAACTGACCGCGTAGTCTCGGATCTTCCGGTTTGCGAATAAAAATCAACACTTAAACTTAAAAACAAGCCGTTAGAGGGTGAAAACCCAAACCAGCCCCCAAACGACCCCGTAGGAGGCACGAACACTTCGAATGGGACCAATGTAACATGTAGGAACTGACCGCGTAGTCTCGGGTCTCCCGATTTGAGAATATGACGATAATTTTAAAAAATCACACCTAAACTTAAAAACAAGCCGTTAGAGGGTGAAAACCCAAACCAACCCCCAAACGATCCTGTAGGAGGTAGGAACACCTCGCACGGGACCAATGTAAATAGTAGGAACTGACCGCGTAGTCCTGGGTCTCCCCGTTTGAGCATATGACGATAATTTGCAAAAATCAACACTTAAATTTAAAAACAGGCCGTTAAAGGGTAAAAACCTAAACCAGCCCCCAAACGGACTCGTAAGAGGCACGAACACCTCGCACGGGACCAATGTAACTTGTAGGAACTGATCGCGTAGTTTCGAGTCGCCCGGTTAAAGAATAAAAACCACTACTTAAACTTAAAAACAAGCCGTTAGAGGGTGAAAACCCAAACCAGCCCCCAAACGACCCCGTAGGAGGCACGAACACCTCGCACAGGACCAATGTGACATGTAGGAACTGACCGCGTAGTCCCGCGTCTCCTGGTTTGAGAATACGACGATAATTTGCAAAAATCACACTTAAACTTAGAAAGAAGACGTTAGAGGGTGAAAACCCAAACCAGCCCCCAAACGACCCCGTAGGAGGCACGAACACCTCGCACGGGACCAATGTAACCTGTAGGAATTGTCCGCGTAGTTTCGGGTCTCTCGGTCTGAGAATAAAAATCTCCCGATTTGAGAATATGATGATAATTAGCAAAAATCACACTTAGACTTAAAAATAAGCCGTTAGAGGGTGAAAACCCATACCAGCCCCCAAACGACCCCGTAGGAGGCACGAACACCTCGCAGGGGACCAATGTAACTTGTAGGAACTGACCGCGTAGTCCCGGGTCTCTCGATTTGAGAATATGATGATAATTTGCAAAAATCAACAATTAGACTTAAAAACAGGTCGTTAAAGGGTGAAAACCCAAACAAGCCCCCAAACGGACTCGTAAGAGGCACGACCACCTCGCACGGGACCAATGTAACTTGTAGGAACTGACCGCGTAGTTTCGAGTCTCCCAGTTTGAGAATAAAAATCAACACTTAAACTTAAAAACAAGTCGTTAGAAGGTGAAAATCCAAACCAGCCCACAAACGACCCCGTAGGAGGCATGAACACCTCGCACGGGACCAATGTAACGTGTAGGAACTGACCGCGTAGTCCTGAGTCTCCCCATTTGAAAATATAATGATAATTTGCAAAAATCACACTTGGGCTTAAAAACAAGCCGTTAGGGGGTGAAAATCCAAACCAGCCCCCAAACGACACCGTAGGTGGTACGAACACCTCGTACGGGGCCAATGTAACTTGTAGGAACTGACCGCGTAGTCTCGGGTCTCCCCGTTTGAGAATATGATGATAATTTGCAAAAATCAACACTTAAACTTAAAAACAAGTCGTTAAAGGGTGAAAACTCAAATCAACCCTTAAACAGGTCGTTGAGAATATAATAATAATTGTGACTCGTATATGCAATTTTTCTGCTTGAATACGATTTTTTTAAAAATGACTTGGTTACTAATATCGTATCTTTTTGTGTCTTATTTTTTTTGTAGGATGACATTTGATCGCTAGCTTTTATCCACTTGGAACGCACGAAGAAGTCAATGCTTTACAACAAGGGGATTATTCATTTAGTGTCGTTAATATTTAGGATTCTATTTTTTGTGTTATGGCCGAGAAGGCTTTAGTAGTTTTATTTTTTGTGTTATGGCCGTACTACTGGCTATAGTAGTTTTATTGTCGACTTTTATGATCGTGCGGGCTTTATATGGGCAGATTTTATGTTAGCAGGTTTTGGAATGCTCAAAAAATAGAGGAAACTCTGCCCAATTTTTTTTTGATCTGCGAACTATTAGCTTTTGTAATTTTTTGAAGTTTGTATGCACATTAGTTTATCAATAACATGCGATATTCATAATTTGTGAATTTTCTTGATTTTTTTTTACAAATAATAAATATTTATCCTATCAGATTTGGAATTTGCAGATTTTCCAGATTTGTTTCCTATTATTATTATTTTTTTTATTAATTGAAAAATCTGGCACGGTTTTAAACCGTGCCAATTTATAAAAATGAGAACGCTTATAAAACAATCTGACACGCTTTATAACCGTGCCAAAAGCGTGTCAGAAAATAGACAATTTGGCACGGTTTCGGCATGTGCCAAAAGCGTGCCAGATTTAACATCTAGCATGGTTTAAAAGCGTGTCAAAAGTGTGCCAGATAAAAAAATTGGCACAGTTTAAAAGCGTGCCAGTTTGGAAAATCTGGCACGGTTTTAAACCGCGCCAGAAAAACTGGCACGCTTGATTCTGGCACGGTTTTGAACTGTGCCAGATTGCGTCTCACACTGTTTTAAACCGTGCCAGTTTCCTGTTTTTGGTGTAGTGCTCTCGAAGTCAGTTTACACACTATCGCTCTCACTCTCCATAACAAGAAATGGCTCTAACAGATCCCTAGTATTATTACCCTCAACGTGTTCATGTACTACCTTCTCTATAAGATATGTCTCGCATAACTCATCCTCATCACCCATTTGCTTGGTGATATTAAAGATATTAGTCTTGAGTGTTATATTCCCGAACGCGAGTTGCATTTGCCCATTTCGTGTGTTAATCAAAGCATTAGTCGTAGCTAAGAATGGGAGACCAACGATTACGAGAACATGATGAATCTATGGAGAGGAGGGCTATGTGTCCCAAATCACAAAATCTATCGAGAAGTAAAAAGTGTTGACTTGGATGATCACATCCTCAATAATCCCTCGAGGTATCTTCACAGAACGATCCGTGAGTTAGAGAGTAATTTGTATTGGTTTAAAGTCCCCCAAATCAAGATGTCTAAAGATGGAGTAAGGGAGAATATTAACACTCGCCCCTAAATCTTAAAGCGCTCTCTCAATTTTACTCTCTCCAATGGTTCACGAAATGGTAGGTGCACCCATATCTGTATACTTTGGCGGGAGGTCACTCAAAAGTACCAAACTTATGTTTTGTGCTGAGAACACCTTCTTCTTTACCTTTCATGTACGTTTCATTGTTAGAAAGCCCTTAAGAAACTTTTCATAGGAGGGAATATGCTTTATTTCCTCGAGAAAGGGTAAATTATGCTTTACTTGCTTAAGCACTTCTAAGATATCGTCATGGGTGGCCCCTTTAGGAGGAGGGACTAACTATTGAGGGTAAGGAGCGACATTATGGGGTTTCACTACCACCTCGAGCCTAATTGTGTCATCTTTATCACTCTCTTCCAAGGGGGCATCTTCGGCCTCTTTCGTGTCGGGAGAAACCTCTTTGTCATTTTTCTCGTCATGTGGGGGAGGTGACAAGTCGACAACTCTCCCACTATGTAGAGTGGTAACTTCTTGACATTACTCTTTGTTCTCGTCGGTGTTAGAGCTAACTTTTTTTACCTTGGTTAGGTCTTTATCTTGGGCGAAAAACTTTACCATATCTTGGACACTTAGGGAAGATTACAACTTAGAAAACGACGTCTTTAAGTCGACAAAATTTTGGACGTTTATCGCGTTTATCGCTGACTGAGTTTGCATGAATTGGGTTAAAGTGTCCTCGAGGCTCTTTCGATGTGGGATTATATACTGCACAGGAGGGGGAACTTGCATAAGTGTATCTTTTTCTTGTTGGTCAACATATGGATTTGGGTTCATCGTTGCATTTAATTGCCTGTAACTAAAATCGGGATGCTTTCTCCAGAGGGAATGTATGAATTCTCGTGACGGGCATTAAAATTACCCTTATAGGCTCCCACCACCTCAATTTTCTCTTAGAGCATCACTTTGTAGGCAGGTATCGTCAGACATTCCTTTGTTAAATGTCCCACCTCACAAAGAGCACACACCTCCTCTCTCACTGCTCGAGTGGAGCCGGATACGTCTCTCCCCTAGCTTCAACCACGTCTTGTAACCTCTTGGCTAGTTGATTAATTTGAAGTTTTAAGTCGGCCTCCTTGTCTAATTGATAAAGACCGGATGCGAAAGGAGCCGTGGATGTGTGCCTAGCTTTGGGTTGGTTATTTGGATCCGATGTGTCCCACGCTTGAGTAGTCTCGGTGACGTACTTAAAGAGGGCCTCCACATCATCTGCGTCTAACCCTAAGAACTCTCCTGGGAACATAGTTTCAATGAGTAGTTTGGAACTTAAGCTTAGACCATGATGGAAGTAGGATATGAGTCTTGGCCTTGGCCTTAAGAGAGAAGGGAAATATCTTGAGGCGCACTACGTCTTGGGTGCAAATTTGGTCATTAAACGTCTCACACGCCTCCTTGAACTCTCTAATGTGGAGGTAGGACTTTTCCGACTCCATATCATGAAACGTTGGGAGAATATGAATCATCCCATTCCTAAAGTGAAACTGATCCGCATTATATGAAAATATAATTCACGTTGGAGCGACGGTTCGCTCGAGGTATAAGAGGTCTCTTATGGGGTGATACGGCATCACTCCCTCACCCATCCTGAAACTCGCGTGGTCAGACATTACGCTCACTTAATCAATCGATATCCTCATCGAACGCCCTAGATGTGTGACTCGCAGTGTGACTCGTGATGGAGTTATGCATTGTAATAGGGGGAACCTAGAAATTTGTAGCGTTTGGAGTATGCAGGCTATCAGGATTAAATTGGACTATGGAATTTTCGTGTACCATAGGAGGAACGGGATTAGGATTGGATTGAGTGTTTTTCACCATATCCCATACCTTCCTTTACCCTTTACCACCTAACCCAACCCTTCACACCTATAAATACCCCACCCTTTCCCCCTTCTCTCCCACACCAAAAATTCCCCATTTCCTTCCTCTCTACAATTTCCTTAATATCACTCCTCCAATTTCCAAAGGCAAGACGCGTCAACCTGCGCATTACTAAGTATAATTCCACTGACATCATCGACGAGGGGGGAGATCATATTTACCGCTCAAATCAAGAGCACGTTTGGGTTCGCCATTAATTCTAGCCCCCCCCACCCCACCCCCCGGCACCATCCATATGGAATGAAAAGTCAAGTAGGATGAACTTCCTGAATACGTCACCTCTCTCTTCCACCGGCGTGAGTGGTGTAACTTCTTAAATCGTCCCAACGACATCATGTATGAGAGACAAGTTCATTATTTCTATAGAACCCTTGTGCGAATGACGGACACACTCCACGAGTCTTACGTCGATAAAATCCAAATCCCGTTCTCTCTCATCATCATCCAAAGAAAAATGCGAGAACAAGAGGTAATAATTCTCCAAAAATATGCCTACCCAACTCTCGGTGTGCCCCTCACTAAAGCTGAATGAATCGCTCGTATGGAACCCGGTGAAGAATGGCTCATGGATACTTTTCCCATGGACCGAATCCATGAGAGAGCCTGATATGCGCACTTAATTACATGCGGCACAATCCTCCAAATAATAAAATATTCAGTTGTCTGCCTCTGCCACGATAACTTCCTCTACCACCTTCTCCACGAAGCGAGCGAAATCCACCTCGCTCGGCTCTTTTATAATGAAATCCTCCATGCCACGTATGACAACACTGGAATTGATGTAAAAAACTAGATTGGATCTAATTAATTAATCACAGATAAATATGAATACATAAATAAGATACAAGATTTTTAAAGTGATTCAGCCTAACGGAAAATGGTCGACGTCCACTATTTTGTATTACTGGGTATTTTGCCTTGATCTTGATTATGGTCGCTTATGATTGCTTACCCTACAATGAGGGTTTACAATGTATTTATATCCCTTGAGATGTCAATGTGAATGAATAATACGCCTTTATTAAATAGGCGTATTCATCCGTACATGATAGGGAATGACTGTAATACAATAAACATTGAATTTGTCTTAGTCGTTTAGTCCTCCCAATAAGTTGCTCGATATTCTCGGTAGCTCGGTACGTGGATTAGCTCGGTACATTTGAACTTGTGCCACACTGAATGACACATGTCTTCATATAACAGGTCCATGTCAGCTAACTAATTTTTGTATCAACAGAAGCCCCCAATGTTTCACAGTTGAGGTTGAATGTGAGAGTGTGGAACATTTTACCCAAAAGTTGCTCGGGCACATTCATGTCTTGCTTAATTACAGACCTTCGACACTTGTAAAAATTTTCCACTTTACGTAACAGTTTTGAGCCCGAAATGGCAAATTTGTAAATATTTTGATTTTTTTGCGAATGCTTGGGTACTTGCGTCTTTTTCCCTTAATTAGTCTCCAGAAATGCAACCATCGTCACTTGTGATCATTAATTTTCTCGTTTTCCAAGGCAACGTATATGAAGGCAGTAAAATCCGATTGTATTTTACTTTTTGTCATTTAGATTCCCAAACTCTTTATTTTCTCGCTTTTCTTCTTACGATCGTTCTTTCATCTGCCTTAGCTAACTTCTTGATTTTCTGTAAGAATTTCTTCCTTCCTATTTCTTTCTTTGTTCTAGTCATCATGGTTTACCTTATTGAGTCGTTAGATAAGTTTCGAGCCTATTTTGAAATTCCTTCTTGGGTTGTTTTGGAAGAACCTGATTGTCCTTCTGATTTATTTTCTTTAGCTAAGGGACACTGGTTTCCCTCTATTTTTGTAGCAGAATGTGGTTTTTCTTTCCCGCCTAATCCCCTGTGTTTGAAATTCCGCTAATATTTCAATATTTTACCTGCAAAAGTAGTTCCAAATACATTGAGGGTAGTTAATGGCGTAAATAGGTTGAATCAAATTCACGAAACTCATCTTGGGATTCTTGAGATTATGTTTTGTTATAAATGGGTCACTATGATACTACTTTTTATTTAAAAACTAGGTATTCTAACAGAGCCTTAGTGGTCAATCTCCCTGATTCCAATAGAGATTATTTTGAACATGGGGTTGTGATAAAAAATTGGCAACACCTTCCATTAAAGGGGAAAGACATGTTCCAAGGTCCCAAATGTCCACCTTATGGCAATGGGATAGGTTTTTTTTTTTTCAAAATAGCTTTATTTTTGTTTAATAAAATGCGTCACTGACTTTTACTTTTTAATTTTGGTTTGCAGTTGACAGTAAAAGAAAACCCTCAAAAGAGAGTGATATCAATATAAAAGATTTAAAGTTTATATGGGGTTTGCATCAGTCAGTTGTTGGGAAGAACGTGAGAGTTTCTTCCTATTTATTCCGATATAAGAACACCAGTTCCTCTTTCATTGCTCATCCTACAGCCCCTCCTTTGGTGATTGATCTTGAGCAAGATCCAACATCTTCTTTAGCTGTTGAAGAGTCTTCTTCTGATTCGTCTATCTCTATTATTGATTTGATGACGAAGAATAGAAGAAGGCCTAACCTCTTTGCCAAGATTGTCCCTGGTACTGATGGGGTAAAGAAGAACAAAGAAGATGTCCCAGGTAGTACTAAGAAAAAGGATATTTCTCTATCTAGGGGAGCAATCACAGCTGTCAAGGAGGTCATCAAGAAGCCCCATGTTGCTCCAAAAGAGGTAGCACCTTTGATTAAAAGGGTTTCTATTGTTCAAAAAGAGGCAGCACCTTTTATTGAAGAGGTTTTTCCTTTGAAAAGATTGAGAAGGGGTCTTACTGAGAAGACCATTGATGTTGCTGCTCAACCTGCTGGGGTTGATATACCTTCTTTGAGAGCTGGTCCACCAGCATTCATTGCTCCTAATTTGGCCAAGAAATTGATATGGTCTGGAACTCTTGCTGATCACAGAGCTACTGAGACCTTTACTCGTTGGGGGAAAGCCACTGGCTTGGCAGCCCAACACATTGCATCAGTAAGTGTCATTATACCTATCATTTTAGTTATACTTTCAATTTTCATATCTAACTTGAGTTTCTCTTCTTCTTGCAATATTTAGTGTATTTAAATAATATACTGGATAAGGATGAAGCTATCAAAGATACTTCCTCTTCCAATGAAGTAGAAGAAGCCATTGTTGGGTTATCAAAATCTTTGGAAGAGTTCCGACAGAAGTATAAGGATGATAAAACTGCTTGGGAAAATAAAATCAAGGCTGCTGAGACAGCTTAACAAAAAGCTGTGAATGTTGCAAAGGAGGTTGATCTAGCTTGACAGAGAGTTGTGGATATTTCCAAGGAGGTAGAGGAGAAATTGAAGGTTTCCATTACCATCAAGGAAGAAATTAAGTGCAGGCTTGAAGAGGCTGAATGGCATAAGAAAGAGCTTGAACATAAAGTTAAATCTATTGAAGATCAGCTTAGAGAGAATGCTTCCTCGAAGAGGACGAAGAGGAGGTCTGCTGTGAAGAAGTCCTTTATCTCTGACTGGGACAAGGGGTGGAACAAAGCTTTGACTGCTTCCTCTGGTCAAATTGAGTATGCTAGTTTGGATATCTTTAGGGATGGATGGGTTATAACGTTGAAAGAGTTGAACGTTGTTGAAGACTCTGAATAATTTTAGAAATATGTTCACGACCCTCCTCTTGCTATTGAATAAGAAGAAGAAGAAGAAGAAGAAGAAGAAGAATATGAAGCTGGATCTAATGAATCTTCTTTGATGATAGTAGAACAAGCACCTACTCCACTATCCCTCAATCCTCCGAGATACTTCAGCCACCAATTCCTTCTTCTAAATCAGCTAAAGATGTATTAGGGAATAAGGAGAAGGTGTAATGTTGTTCGGTAATTTTTTGCTTTCCTATGTTTTCCCTTTGTTTTGTACTTTTGGTTGTACCATCCTCTATTATGATTAATAAAATGGACTTATTACTTATTCTGACTTTCTCCTTTACTGTTCAATAAAGTTGTACTATTGTTGATTTTTTTTTACTTTTCCTTACTAGTTTATTGCCATGATGGAACTGTTGTCAGCTCATGATACAGAGTTGATGAAGAAATGTACGGATTACTTCAAAATTGGTCGTGTGGATTTCACTAAAGGATAAATAATTGATATTCTTGGATCTGATGCCTCTTAATGAGAAATTGTGGTTTACCAGTACTTAAAATGTCTACTTGATCGGGCAGTATCAAATAATGTAGCTTACTATAAAATAATTGAAGATCTTCAAGGAATGATTGATGAACTTCAACTTCAACACAAAGAAACCACTGCACTTCTTCATGAAGGTTATGAGAAGAAGTACCAATAGTTGAGCATTGATCGGGGTTATGACAAATTTATATCGACCCATAATAAAAGAGAGAGAGTGTTAAAACTTGAATTTGAAGAACTTATAAACATTGCTAAGCTGCTGGAGGAAGAAAATATTTCTTTAAGAGAAGAATTGAGACAGCTAAAATCTACTTTTTCCTCTGTAGCTCTGGTCCCAGTTGATGATGAAGGTTTTTCCTTTTGGGGGACTGAGAATGCTTCATTAAGAGAAGAATTAGAAGCTTTGAAAAGAGTCAGACCTGCATTCACTTCCTGGGGTAGAACGAGAGCTGGTCGGAGTAGTATTAAAGAGATTAGAACTCAACAAGCTTTACAAAATCAAGCTGCTCAACTGAAGGCAAAAAATAAAGCTCTAGTTGAGATGTCCCTAAAAATTCAAACTCTTACCGAGCAATTTTCCAATCAGAGTTCTGCGTTGTAGAATAAAAAAAGTGTGGTGAAGAGGCTTCATTAACACGTTGAACGATTAACTTATTAGTTTCACAAGCATCCCAGAAAGTTTTGGATGGAAGGATATAATGAGTCTTGATACCATCTTGATGCCAGATTGAAACAGAAAAATAATTAAGGGTACAAACAGGGACGGTTGAATGCTTTAACTATAATGAAAGTTGAGAAAGGAACGGAGCTATAGGATTGGTATGAGCCTGGGTTTCTTGATCTGCTAGTACCACCATTCTATCTAGATGTTATATGGATTCCAGTTAGCTTTATTCCTCAGTGTTTGATTTCCAAAGACCTTGGTGATTACAGTCTTCATGAAGAATTTGAGATTGTAAGAGGGTACTTTAGATTATAGATGGAGGCGTAACCCCTTTTGAGTATGGTAATGATAAGTTAATTAGCCCAAGACCTTGGATTAATGTTATAACAGAAAAACGCAAACCCAATGAAGACGAACTCAGTTTAAACTCACAAGTCTCTCGTGTATAACTCAGGAGATAGTAATGAACTTTTAGAAGTAACTTAGGTAGAGGGAGAGAGAAGTAAGCACCCTAGGTACACCTTGGTAGGTAGGTAGAAACACACCATACACCCTGAAGAATCTCTGTCAAGTATTAAAAGATTCACAATAAATAACAATGGTGGGTGGATAAACCCTCTAGTTTGCAATAACTCTCTCTCTGATGGGTATCTCTAGTAATAACTCCAGAGTTTTCCAAAAAGATCATGTCTCTCCTCAGGGGTGGTTGGGGTCCTTAAATAGCCCCCCACACAATCCCCGAGGCAACTCAGTCATTAAAACTATGAAAGACATTCCTCATACTTTATGTCACAACATTAAATGTCTGATGCACTAGTTGGCTCCACATCATAAATATTAAATGCCAAGACATGCCTTTTGCCTAACCAATGTGTGTCAGGGGAGGGGGCTGTTGTCGCAGAGGTGGCTCACCAACTGCCTGCCAGTCCCAAATACCACGGTGGTTTACTCAAGTGCATGTCTGACATTGTTTAGCTGGCTAGTGACATCACCTACAGTAGATGTGACATTAAGTAGAGGATTATATGGTTCATAGCCTAACGCCCGATGGAACTCCAAGCTGCTCCGCCCGAGGTTCCACGGTTAAGGTCCTTTGGTGTTTTACCAGGTGTATCTAAGATGGTCAGGACAAGCCCCAACGGTACCTCACTTCTCAATCGTCCAAACCAAGTCCCTCTAAAGTTCCCACGGTGAGGTCATTCGATAGAGCATGAAAGCTCTCCCAGGCCCTGCCAAGCCTGGTCTCTCGCAAGTACCGTTTGACCTCACACAAACTCATTTATTATTATCGTTACATCATTACAACCGTTATAGCTTACAGTCAACAAAAATAAAAATACAATATGACTAATATAACAAGCTAAAATATGAGTTGTCGCGCCAAGCTGCCTCGCTTGAGCTGCCTTGGTTGCTTAATCTCAAACACTGTTGCCAATTAGGAATTTGTACCTAATCTCAAGATTACCTTCAATCCCCCTCTACAGTGATATTCGGACCTCCCCATTTTCTTGACCGACCAAGTACGAGAAATACCAGAATGCTACAGGATTTGAACTTTATCAATTCTTCTTTTACTTTAGATGACCCTCCATCTGGAATGGATCCTGTATCTAAATCTGAAGGAAAGAAACAAGTAAAATAGGCTATTTATATTTCGTTAGTAATTGTTAATGAAGAAACATCATAATTTTGTAAATCATAGTTTTGCTTTCTTGGAAATAAAATAATTGTATGATATTTATTTTGACAATCTTTGTTCATAACATGAGATCAACTACAGTAATGCTGATTGACATTCATTGTGTATATATATATATATATATATATATATATATATATATATATATATATATATATATATATATATATATATATATATATATATATATATATATATATATATATATATTTTAATGGACAATTTTCCCTTTGTTGATTTGATTGCCTAGACAATGGAACTTTTGCCCCATAAGTGCCTAAGCAATGGAATTATTTTTATCACATGTTCCTGCTTAGTTATAATAATCATTTAAGTAAATAATTGCCTTGGTGCCTAGGCAGTGGATATTTACCCATCTTCTTGCCTAGTTTAGATGCCACTTGGGTCACCCATAATTAAACAGGCCTTGCCTTGCTCGATTTTTTTACCAACGATGTTGGTATGTAAGTTGATGCCAACCAACTTTTAGTTGGTGGTTGTTGATGTCGACCAACTTTGCTGGTGTTCATATTGATGCCGAATAACTTTGTTGATGATTCCTGATGCCGACCAACTTGTAGTTGATGGGAAAAATTTGTGTGTTGCTGCAAAGCAGTGTAGTGTGTAGCACTAGTACTCCGAAAATAAAAAAAAATGAATGGGAAAATCATCATTTTTATTCATACTAAAATAATTGGTACATGGGCAGTTACATTGCTGGTAGTATTTGCGCAGGTGCTCTGCATTCCAGGCATTTTTAAATTCTTCCCCTTCAAGAGTATCTATTCTATAGTGCAAGGTCGAACAACAGTTGTCATACTATAGGGCCCGTGCCAATTGGCCTCTAACGTATTGTGCTTTTGAATTAATTTCTTGAGCACGTTAACACCTTCCTTGAAATCACATTTCTTGACACTTTTATTGTAAAACATGGCAGTCCATTGCTGATAAGCTGCATTTTGGATCGCTATATCTTCTTTGACTTCTTCGAGCATGTCCAAGTCCAAGCGTCTCATCAAATCACTTACTGGAGAATTGAAGTTAAGCACCCTATGAATAGGTAATCCAAGTTTGACAAGTATCACTGCTTCACTCCCAAAAGCCAACATGTAAGGAGATTCCCCAGTTGCTGTTCAGGGCGTTGTTCGGTAAGACCATAACACTGAGTGCAACTCGTTGATCCAATTCCCTTTAGAATCATCCAATCTCTTCTTCAACCCATTCAGTAGAGTTCTGTTCATCACCTCGGTTTGCCCATTACTTTGGGGATGACCTGGAGCAGAATGGATCTTTTGAATGTTGGACTGTAGACAGCACGCCGCGAATTCATTATTGTCAAATTGGGTACCATGATCGGTGATAAATGCATGGGGTTGACCGTATCTACAAATAATATTCTTCCAAATGAATTTATAAACCCCTTCATAGGCCATATCGATTAAAGGTTCCACTTCCACCCACTTGGTGAAGTAATCAACAGCTACTACCAGATATTTGAATCATCCTCTTGTAGTTGGTAGAGGCTCAACAAAATCTATTCCACATATAGAGAATGGCCAAGGTGAAGTGATTGGCATTAACAGGGTCTGAGGATTTCTTAGTATAGTAGAAAATCGCTGACACTTGTCACATTTTTTAGCATAAGTTGTACAATCAGCGCGTATCATTGGCCAGTAGTACCCCTGTGTATTTATTCTCTATAAAAGAGTTTGACCTGCTACGTGAGCTCCACAAGATCCTTCATGGATTTCTTCTATCGGGTCTTTAACTTCTGCTGGGTGAACACACCTTTGCAAACCAGCTATCACACCTATCATGTACAGGACTCCATTATTCAAAACATACCTCGCAGCTTTAAACTTCAACCTTTTGGCTGTAAGTAGGTCGGATGGTAAAGTTTCTTCTTTAATATAAGCTCTGATGGGATCCATCCAAGATGGTCCCATATCCAAGGTGATAAAATTCACCATCAAGTCTTCGTCAATACTTCTTCTTGCAAGTACTTCAAGGGGAATTGTTCTTCGTAGTTCGGTTCGAGTAGCTGAGGCTAATTGAGCAAGTGCATCTGCCCTCACATTCTCCAGTTTAGGTATTCTAATCACCTGAATAACTGCAAAATTGGCTACAATCTCTAGAGCTTTAGTTAAGTATCGTGACATGAACTCCCATTTTATTGCATAAAGACTTAGTATCTGATTCACCACTGACTGTGAATCACTGAACACCATAACTTGCTCTACATTAAATGATTTAGCTAAGTTGAGGCCCACAATCACAGTATTCTATGTCTATTTTATTTGGACTACTGAGAATAATTCCATCTCTACAACCTGTGGCACACGAAGAACCATCAACATATAAATTACATATAGGTATATTCTCATTAAACCCTTGGTCTGATAAAATCCCTTGATGAAATATCTTGTCCTTCCTTTCTTCATACTTCTCCTTCAACTCTTGTCCCTTACCAAAAGATTTTGGTTGATCGACGACCATCCCTCCTGGAAATTCTGCTACTGGGAGTTGATTGGGGATAGTATCTGTTAGTTCTTTTGTGTCCTTCAATTACGCGGCATTAGCCCTCTGTTGGTCGGAGACATCTGGATAGGTAAACTCAGCAATGAAATCCGCCACTGCCTGTCCTTTGAGAGAGGATCTCGGCTCATAGATAATGTCTTACTCCCCTAACTCCACTGCCTAATACATCAATCTTCCAGACTTTTCTGTCTTATGTAAAGCCTGTCTGAGTGGTATGTGATCGAATGGAAAAACCGAGCGTCCGTGTAATACGTTAGTCGTTGTTATCGGCTTCCAACCTCAATACAAAAAAAACCTAAACTTTTAACTACACTTTTATGGAGTATAGTAGTAAGTCTGGGTATCGAATCCACAGGGAATGGTTTATAGAATTTAATTGATTTATTACTTCTAGAGAAAAAAGGAAAAAGATGATGATGGTTGACAAGGGGAAATAAGTTGGAACAAATTTATAAAACTAATTAAAATGAATGAGGAAATAGGTTGGAATACAATCCCCCAATCCCTAGTAATTACCCATTAGAATACTAGAATTGTAAATTATAAATTTGAATCAATCCAGTCTTTATAGATCCTAAGCATTACATATATGAGGTTCAAGCCCGCATCATATGAAATCAAAGATAAATATAAAGCGGTGCTAAATAATTACACGCACATCATATTCTTAAATATCCCAAGTACCTAGGGCAAGAGAGATTAAAAGATCTAGGATGATTGTGAACTTATCTTACACGATTCTTTCAAATTTAAATTTAAATTCTATTTCCTACGTAGATAAATTACATCGGGATGGGTTCATGCATCCCAACCCTTAAAAATTAGCTAAACATGATGAAAACAAAAGAAAACTCTAACAAACATTGTTAACAATTTGCAAAACAATTGAGAATTGAATGGAACAATAAAATAGAGAATATAAATTGATACTTGTATTTAGCAAGAGGAGAAAGAGATGAATTTGAATCCAGCAAAATTTCTTCTTCAAACTTACAACTAGAGTTTATGAAAACTTCTACCAAAGAAAACTACAATCTAACTTTCTCTCTCTAATCCTACTCCTACCCTCTAGAATTTGACTCCCTCTCTCTAGAATTCAACTCCTCTTGAAAATGAGGTAGGGCTTGGTCTTTTATAGCACCAAGTTTCACGAATTTGGCATCAAATTTCGCTTATGGCACAAGTTTTCCAAGAGTTGCACTGCATTAAATGCATAATTAATTACAGAAATCCGCACATCCAGACTCTTCATTATCGCGCAACTTCAAAATATCGTAACTTCTTCACCGTAGCTCGGATTGAGGTGCCGTTTTTTCCAGTGTTCTTGTAATTTAGATCTCTTCAACTTTCTAGTTGGCCCCACCTCCGGACTAAGGCTGAAAAATTACGAAAATGCCCTTCAACTCTCCATTTCTTGGTTTCTTTCACTGTTTTGAGTTCTCCTTCGCACTAACTTGCGTGAAATACCTGTAAAACACATGAGAAATACACAAAACACGAAATACTTGCCAAAAAAGGTTAGTAGCATAAATAAGAGACAAATCCCAGATATTTACACTACACGGGATCATAAAAATACCGAAATTAAGGGGATAAATGTGAAGAATATATGCCTAATCAGTATGTCAGTGTATACCACTATTGTATGGGCTTGAAAATATGGTTTCATTATCCTGCTCACTTCAATCAATGCCAATGCCAACTTCTCTATTTTTGGATACCTAATTTATGCTCCCCTGAATACCTTGCTAGTATAATAAAGTGGTTTTTGCACTCCGCCTTTTATTCTTATCAAGGCCAAACTGACTGCACTTTCTGAAACAGTTAAGTACAAGTATAATTTTTCCCCGCCACTGGCCAGGATAATAAAGGAGGCATACCCAAGAATCTCTTCAGCTCTAAAAATGCCTACTCACACTCATCGTTCCACTCAAAGGTCTTTCTGAGCACCTTAAAAAATGTAAGGCATCTATCATTTGCCCGGGAGATGAATCTGTTGAGAGTTGCAACACGCCTCGTAAGGCTTTGCACTTTATTCTTGGTGGTTAGAGATTGTGACTCCAGTAAGGCTTTTATCTTGTCCGAATTTTCTTCAATACCTCTTTGATTCACAATGTACCCGAGGAACATAACTTTTTATACGCCAAAAATGCACTTAGTCGGGTTCAACTTCATCTGGTACTTCTCCAACTGATCAAATGTTTGGTTTAAATCAACTATATGGTCAGCTGCTTTCTTGCTTTTGGTTAACATATCGTCAACGTACACCTCCATATTTTTTCCAATTTGCTCCGCAAACACCTTATTCACCAATCACTGATATGTAGACCAAAAAGCATAACATTGTAACAGCATGTTCCTCGTGGGGTAATGAAAGAGGTACTTTCCATGTCTTCTGGTTTCATTTTAATTTGATTATATCCAGAATAGGCATCCATAAAGCTTAGCAGCTCATGCTCCGAAGTTGCATCTACCAGCTGATCTATCCTGGGCAGAGGGAAATGATCTTTTGGGCAAGCTTTATTCAGGTCTATGAAATCCACACATATTCTCCACTTATTGTTCTTCTTCTTAACCATCATGACATTAGCCAACCAATCAGGATATTTCATGTCTTCGATGAAAAAAGATTTTTGCAGCTTTTTCACTTCCTCTTGAATAGCCTGGTTCTTCTCCGGACTAAAGACTCTTCATTTTTGCTTCACTGGTTTGATATCCTTGTTGACATTAAGATCGTGACATAAGAAGGCTAGGTCTATCCCCAGCATATCTTCACGAATCCACGCAAATACCTATTTTCTATGTTTTAAAAATGAAACCAACTCTTGCTTCAATACTGGATCAAGTGAAGCACCAATCTGAGATGTTCTTTCTGGTTGCTCGTCATCCAGAATAATGCTTTATGTTGCCTCCATGACTTGGCCTTTAACGAGTTCCTTTTCATCTCTTGGGTCTAAAGTTTCAATCTAAGCCTCATCAGATTCGTCCACTTGATAAGTGATTGTTTTCTTCCTAGAATTCTCCAATTCTTCTTGCTTGGTAGATGAGTAATAGCATTCTCGAGCTACTTTTTGACCTCCCTTCACAATTCTAACCCCAAAGTTAGTCGAGAACTTTAAAAACTATTGTACAGTGGATGGAATTGCTTCAAACATTTTCAAGACTACTCTCCCCATGATAATATTATAGGCTGACTAGACATTTTTATCCTTCACGAAGAAATGCACCTTTTCTAATCTGCAAGCTGGCCAGGTACCAATCAACATGTCTAACTTGATCGTTCCAAGTGGTAAAACTTTTTCTCCTAAAAATCCAATGAGGGGCCTGTGATATGGCTCTGACTGACCAAGTTTTAAGTTCAAACTATCGAAACAAGGGTAGAACATGATGTCTGCCGAGCTACCATTATCCACCAGCACTCTTGAAATGATTACATCCTTCATTCTCATTTGGATCACCAGAGGATCATCATAAGGATACAAAACGCCTTCCAGATCATTTTTAGAAAAACCAATGACCAGCTTATGTTTGTTAACCTTCTTCGGGAGATCTTCTTCTACCAGATTTATCCGATGTATATGGGAACAAGCTTGAGCCTCATTGAGGTAAACTTTCCTTTTAGCGGTATGATCACCCCCTCCTGTGCCTCCATATGTAATCATGTTACAATCGAATAAACCAAAACGAATTGAAAATACCTCACGCTCAGGCTGTCTTGGCCTTTTTGGGATCTTTAGGATTATCTTCATGGTCCCTTTTCTTATTATCTCTTGGTTGGCAAGGAAATTTGGAACTTTCCATGTCGAATGAGTGCCTCTATCTCATTTTGGAGATCTACACACTGCTTGGTTATGTGACCATGATCCTTATGGAACTCGCAATACTTGGATTTGTCCCTCCTTTCGGTAGCTAGCCTCAGCTTTTCTGGCCAATTCAATTCCTTGATGTTCTTAATTTCCTCCAGAATATGGTTTATATCCACCTTTAAGGGAGTATAATTTGTATACCTTCGTAAGTGATCCAGCGTTTCTTTTTCCTTTGACTGCTTGCTCCCACCATTATTCTTGTGATCTTTCTTTTCTGACTTGCCTTTAGCTTTAGCTTCCACCTTTGCCTCAGCCTTCTTCTTCGCAGCCATAGCTTCTTCGGTGTTCATTATTTTGGTTGCTTTAGCCATCAATTCAGCCATAGATTTGGGGGGGATCCTTGGCCAAGGTGCATTACAGCTTGTCTGGTAAAAGACCACTCATAAGAGATGTAATGGCTATCTTTTCCTCATAATCTATGACCTCCAGTTTCTTGTTGTAAAAATGAGTGATATAGTGCCTAGTACTTTCTCCTACTTTTTACCTAACACTCAAAAGATGTGCTACCCTTTTAACTGGATTTGCACCAAAATAGAAATTTCCTATAAAGAGCTCTTCTAGTTGATGGAAGGTTGCAATCTGCCCCCGAGGAAGGTTGTTGTACCATATCTGAGCAGATCCGGTAATGGTTCCTGAGAATTCCCTCCACCTCATTTCATCGGGGACTGCATAAATATTTGCTACAGCTTGGTACTATTCTATATGGAGAACAGGATCGGTTTTTCCATCGCACTTCGGTGTGACCACAGGAGCCTTGAACTTTGATGATGTGGGAAAGTCCACAATTGCCTGTACAAATGGAGATCCTTTGATAAAGGTTCTTTGGAGAGGGTTTTTTACCTTAGCCATCTCCCCTAACCTATCTTCTAATATTTGAATAGATCCTTTCTATGCGTCATTTCCAGCCTCGGATTTATTTATGTTTGCACGAGTAACAGATCGCGCATAGTTCTCCTCTTGGGATCTTTCGATGCGAGCTGCAGGTCTGGGAATTGGATGCGATTGGGCTGAGCCTTCCCTTAAATTATTTGGTCATTGAGAATTTCTCGATGCAGATCGAGGAGAATTTCTATTCCTCCTGGGACCCAAACAGTCGAAAGGTGAGGCTCTGCTCAACCTTTCCAGAGCACTTGGTCTTTCTGGCATTAGAGTGACGTTTTCCTGTGAATTTGGAATTATTATCGGGGATGTTGAACCCGGGTAATAAGATGGATCACTTGAATTCTCAGAATGGAGAATTTTAGTATGTCTAGTTCTTGACCTAGACCATTGCTATAACGAAGATGGTGGACGCATGCTCCTTTGAATGCTTCGTTGACCTGACTGTGTAGACGCTCCGTTTTGAATAGTTTGAATGAACTATCGCATAGTTTCCTGCATAGCCGTTTGTCCCCTGGATAATCTTACCAAGATTCCAGTGATATCGTTTGCATTTGGAGGGATGGAAGGGTTAGGTAAACTCCCTTCATTATTCCTATTTCTAGATTCTGGAATATCAGCCATTTATGATGAGGTTTTTAGTAAAAAATGCTATGTATAGTCGTTCCCACAGACGGCGCCAATCTGTTGATGTAAAAAACTATATTGGATCTAATTAATTAGCCACAGATAAATATGATTAAAGAAATAAGACACAAGATTTTTAAAGTGGTTCAGCCTTATGGAAAATGGCCTACATCCACTGTTTTGTAGTACTGGGTATTTTACCTTAATCTTGATTATGGTCACTTATGATTGCTTACTCTGCAATGAGGGGTTTACAATGTATTTATATCCTTTAAGCTGTCAATGTGAATGAATAATACGCCTTTATTGAATAGGCGTATTCATCCGTACATGATAGGGAATGACTGTAATACAATAAACATTGAATCTGTCTTGATCATTTAGTCTTCCCAACAAGTTGCTCGATATTCTCGGTAGCTCGATATGTGGAGTAGCTCAGTACATTTAAACTTGTGCCACGCTGGATGACACATGTCTTCATATAACTGGTCCATGTCAGCGACTAATTTTTGTATCAACAACTGGTAAAGCCTTTATTCCCCATGCGCGACTTATCACGGATATCCTATATGATACAGGGAGCAGGCCCCCGAATCTAATATCAAATTTTCCAAATCTATTGGGCGCACATCCACCAATTAAAGTGCGCGCCAAATGCGGATGGACCCTCCTCCCCTACCAATTGTCGACGAAGAAGAGGAAATGGAGGAGGATATTCAAATAGAAGAAGGGGGAGGCCCCGAGGAAGAAAGCGGTTAATAGGAGGAGAACTCGGATTTTGAGCTCGATTTTGATGAAAGTGTTTTTCAATCGGCGGTCATTAATTTTTGAATTGACGAGTTGGAGACGCATATAAATGGGTTCATTACCGAGTTCCGTACCAAGTGAGAGAGGATATGCACGATTATAGGAAGGACACGAGCATAATGATGCGACTACAAGAGGATATGTATGGTTTGTAATTGGGGCCCAATGCACAACTACTATCCTACTTTTAGGAGCCATATGTCCGAGATCCCAATGATTCCAACCCATCTCACTAGGCCCATGAGTTGGTGTTCTTGTTATGTAGTTCTTTTGTGTTGCATTGTATTTAATTTTTGCAAAGAACAATGTTACCCCTTTTCTTATCGCGTTGTAATTTGTGTTTGTTCATCAATGAAATTTGCAGTTTGTTTATTTGCCCTATTTTATTACGCACATTTCTTTCTATTTAGATTTTAGTCTTTTTTGCATGAGGACATTGCAAAATTCTAAGTTGGGGGGGGGGGGGGGGGGGGAGGGGAGGGGGGTACACATGTGTTTTTTTAATTTCACAAATTTTAAAATGCCCAAAAAGAAAAAAAATGAAAATGTCAAAAAGTTCATAAAAAAATATAAAAATTTTGAAAAAGTCAAAAATATTTTTATTCAAAATAAATAAAAATTAGAATTTTAATTCTTCAAAAATATCACTAAATTTTTTATTTAATGTCTCAATTGGTAAAAAATCATAAGCACTAAGCCAGAATTGACTAAAGATGGAAATTGAATAAAAGTTGACGACTTAACGAATACGTGTGGAGATTTATTAACCGGGTGAGATTTCGTGCCTATCACTTTTTGTGAGTAATTAAATCACTCCGAGTTAAAAATAAGTCGTTAAAGATCTCTACTTTGATTGGTTACGGATAACGAATGAAATGTCATCTTAAAAACGCGCTAAAAATATCTCTAAATTAAAATAATCTCGAGAAGTATATGATAAAATAATTAGCAATCTGGATAAATGAAGTTAGGTCATCGTTTATTCACCCAAAAATATTAGCCATAAAAACTCGTAAAAAAAATACCTTTTTGCAAGCCCAATTTATTCTTTTCGTATGTTAATCCGAAAAATTCAATTGGCCCGAAATTATGAAAAATTGAAAATTCATTAATTACGTCCAAATGGTACATACAAAAGGGGTAAGAAAAATAAATAAATAAATAATTGAGACAAATATGAAAAAAATTAGAAAAAAGAAGAGAAATGATCAAAGGCCGAAAAAGTGCCAAAGGACATCATAAGAAAATTTTCCAATTTTGAATTTTTCAAACATTCCTATTTTTACCCAGTACACCTTATGACCCAAAAAAATCCTAACCGAGTCCAAATAACAAAACTTATTACTGCATGGAGAGCTAAAACACGAAAGATAATAAGAGAAATTAAATGGTGTGAATAAAAGATAGTATCTTCCGTCTTCCAATGGTCGTAACCCGTTGATGAGATATTTTCACCCAAATATTTTAGTCTTTTAATTTGTGTGAGTGAATTCATGCCCACTATATTTACTCTTTATATTACGCACACCAAGAGAATATAGTCACATTCCGAGTGATTCGTTTGTGAGAGCATCTCACAAGAAATTGAATCAAAATGAATTTTTGAAAAGTAATGTAATGATCAATCGGTGAAAATTAACGGTTTAATTTTTGACTTCGCACGTGCATACTTTTGAGTTGAGATTAATGAATAAAAATTGAAAACAATCATTTTTAAGGAATTAAAATTTCACGACTTTTAATTATTTTGATATTTTTCTTGAGTCGAAGAATGAATTTTGTGGGTAAATTCACTACAGACCCTCAAGAGACACCACTTATCCTACTAGGATAGCCTATGGGTTTAACGGATTGTTGCATTCGCTAAATGCAACCGCCTGCCCGTGAAAAAGGTATTATATCCTAATAAATTATTTTATAAGTGTTTAACCCATACTCTTATTCTTTACATTGCTCGCGACAATCAATGTCCTAAGTTAGGGGGATTTGATTTGGCATAAATATTTAATATTTATTATTTAGGTAATTTTATAGTCCTGTGCAGTATAAATAGGATGAATTTATCTCATATTCATGCTACTGACCTTATTTGGTAAGTATTTCTTATTTCGTGCATTTCTCGTGTATTTTACAAGTATTTCTTGCAAGAAAATGCGGGCGAGAAATCGGAATAAAGAAAGAAATGAAGTCCAAGGGCAGAAATGTAATCTCACAACCTGAACCCGGATGCAGAGACTAAACAAAAGTTGAAGAGCTTGAAGTGAAAGAGCACTGGAAGAAACGGTACCTAATTTTGAGCCACAGTTGAGAAGTTACGATCATTAGAAGTTGAGGAGAATCCAGGGGCATTATTGTAATTATTCTTCTTTCGAACCGGTTTGGAGGTTTATAAATTCGATTTGGGAAGCGAACTAGTTCGGGCATCAAGCGAACCGACTCGGAATTGTTGTTCGCGAAAATTTCCTTTAAGCCTATTTTTAATGAGAGTTGTGTATAGTTAAAACACTTGTAAAACTTGGTATCCAACTTAGTTAGCTCGTAATTAGAGATTAGGAAAGAAGTTCTTAACCTAGTATTTGAGAGCTAAGGAGGTAAGAAACATTGAAGGCAATATCATCATCAAAAATTCATGGTTCTTCATTATTTTGCATTCAATCAATATAAGTATTCGCTTTTTGTTGCTCTCAAGATTCATTATTTTTCTAAGTTATAATTATTTACTATCTTGTAGAGATTATATACATGTTTGTTTGCATTTCTTACGTCATTATGAATTCATGCAACATAAAATCCATATTTAATCTTAGTTTCACCATGTCCGGCTAGGTTTTAAGCAGGTTGAGGTACATGAACCCAACTTAGGTGTTATGAGTGGATATAAAATCGTAACTGAATTAAATATCTAATTGGAGGTTTGATACTTTGTTATTATAAGTATCGTAGCCCTTTTAACTTCATTTGCCCTAAGTAACCGGAGTATTTAAGGATACGGTACGCGTATCGATAATTTTGTCACGAAGATTAAAGTTATTTTTGATTATGTATTATGAGGAGTAAAATCCCCTTATATATAATACTTAGATGAATTTAAAGTTTTCTCTCAATTAAATATTTAATTCATGAAAGTTTTATGTCCGACATAATTACCGAAGGTTTAGGAATGTATTCTAATACCATCTTTTTCAGATAGTTTAAAATCAACGTTTTCGTTCTTGCATGCGTAGTTAATTCGCATTTATTAATTAGGTTTCATTAGTTCATTAGAAATTTTCTCTCAAACAATTATGATCTTTTCTTTTTCTTTTTGTGGTTCGATCATTAGGTATAGTCTCCTTCCTTAGTAGCCGTTATGTTTCACGTCGTAGTCCTTGAGTTCGATACCTAACTTGCTCAAATTATTACTTATGCGACCAGCTTACACTTGAGCCGTATTCACACGCACTAGACACTTTTTGAGTCACGTCAATATTCTAGCATATTAAAGTGATGTTTCGATCATTAGTTTTGATTAGAGATGACTTTCGGTTGAACATACCAATACCAAAACAATTTTGATAGACTAAAACCGTAATTACCATTTATACCACTCGTTACAATCTGACTTAAACCAAAACCGAACCGCACATTTTGCAATAAATCGCGGTTAAATCGATTTTTTTCAGTATAACTTCAAAAAATTTAAAATAACACTAAATTTTAAATTTTCATGGTTAGGCTTTCTCTTTACAGCGAGCCCAACTCAAAACATAAAACTTAAAACAAAAGGTTGAAACACATTTTATTTAATCAAAAAATTTGACCAAAATAATGTTCACCAAACAAAATGCAAACTAAAAGCCTACAAAATGCTATAACTTTAGAAAGCTTCAAATACAAGCTTAAACTTGAAATACTCAAAGAGTAGCTCCTTATTTATAAACCTTAACACCCATCACATTTAGCTTCTTTTTCGACGTGGGACTCTATTGGTTTTCAAATGCATACAATTATGCTGGTGTTCTGTCTTAAGGAGAATTCTCTAAAACGGATCAACAGATGATTTTTTTTTTAAATAGTAAAACAAATTATTTTTATCTGAATCTTTTTTATGGGTTCTTAGCATATCAGAGTACCCCTAAAAAAATTCAACTAAAAATGAATTGTTTTACCTATTTTTGTAAAATATTAAAAAAATATTATTTTGAGCTTATATTTTTTATAGGGGTACCCTTAAATATTAAGAACCCATAAAAAAATTTAGCTCAAAATTATTGTTTTTACTATTTTAACAAAATGTGTCATTCTATCCGTTCCATGAATAGTGATATGTTTAAGAGCCTACGTGTCCATTTCAAATCACTTTACCCCAACCTTGTATTATGTATAAATTAATCACAATATTTTCACTTTACCCAAAAAATAGACTATAAAATTATTTTTTATCCTTTTTTCAATTTTACAATACCGCATTTTGGATGCTAGTTTTGGTATTTAATTTTGGTATGGTAATTTCAGTAAATCGATTTTTTAGATTTGTAAACCAAAACCAACCACAAAAAATTCGGTAATCTCAGTTTCAATAGTTTCGGTTTTCGGTAAGTAAAAAAAGGCAAATCATTACCACTTTTTAGTGGTACAAAATGGTGCAATACGAGTTTTTACCATACCACGAACACCCCTAGTTTTGATATTTTAATTTTGACACGGTAATTTTAGTAAATTACTTTTTAATGTTAAAACCGCAACCGACCAGAAAGTTTTCGTTAATTATGATTTTGGTATTTTCAGTTTTCGTTGATGACACTTAGTCAACCAACACCACATTGATGGTAAAAATTGTATCCTTAACACCCCACCCAAAATCAACTAAAAGAAAATGTCCATAATTTAATGGTTCACATTTTTTATTGTAGTGCCATTTCTACATGCATTTAGACATGACAGTCATAGCGAAACATACCAAATTATATCGAGGCAGCCAATTTGAAACGCCACGAGTAATCCATATGATACTTTTTCGGAGCTTAATTTGACTTCAACCATTCTACACAACTCACCAATTTTGAATGAAATTAAAATCAAATGTGTTTGTGGGAATCTCGAGCTGTGTCTGACTCCACAAAAAGTGGAGAAATACGAGTAGTTCTGGAGAATCCGAATTTTTGACTTAATTTTGGCTGACATAATGACGCGTCGGCCTGCTATTGGTTGGTTTTGGGGTCCCGTTGGCGTGGACCCCACAAACCAACCAATAGCATGCCGACATCGGCAAAAATTCGGGAAAAATAGTATTTTTGGGAGAAATAATAAGGTCTCAAGGATTCTATGATTATCACAACCACATTTGGTTTGGTCCCGTTTGGTTGTCCCAAAATTATAAATTGGTTCATTTATAAATTGGTTCATCTACAAATTGATCCATTAATTGTGTTTGGTTTTATTAATGAAATAATTCATTAATTGCCCCATTTTAGTTCATGTGTAAAAGTTGAAATTTGATCATTTCACAAAAAAAGTGAAATGCATCCATTTGAAATAGGAGTCATATAAAGTGCATGCTCTTCTCTCTCTTGCCCTCTCTTCCCCCTTTTCCCTCCCCCTCCCCCTCTCCCCTTCTCTCTCTTAATTTGTTTTTATCATTTTTTTCTTATAAAACCTTAATATCAATTTCAGATTACCGAGCATTGCGTAAAATTGAATTTAAACTCATTTACAATTCACTAATTCACAATGAACCAATTTACATAATCAAACAATTTGCGCAACCAAACAGGACCTTGTATTTAGTTCAAAATGATGGCTAAATGAAGTTTTCCTTTTAACTTACTATAGTTAGAATGGTCAATTGATCAAATTTTTATCCGAAGCCTATATATTACATTTTCTAATCTAATTAAAATCTCATGTATAATATTAAACTTATATAAAATATGAACAATATGGGAGTAAAACCAGTCGACATCTACCTCTCCCAGACCTGTAGTGAAGCGGAAGCCTTGTGCACTGGGTATGACCTTTTTAAAATATGAACAACTAAATATTTAATATTATTTGTTTAAAACTTTTATTTTGACCTCTAATTTATATTTATCTCACAGTTATTATAGATAAATATTACATATTTAGTTTAATGGTTTTATACATAATTGTACTAATATCATAATCATTATTACACTTATTGATAAATATTGTTTTCTTAATACTCTTAAGAGAGATGAATAATTTTTAATCCGATTCAAGTTGGGATCCAATAATATGATCACATCCCATGTTTGATATGAGATAGGATAGGATATCAAATGGAATGAGTTATCTCATCTCATGTTTGTTGTTGGATGAGATAGGATAGGATATCAAGTGAAATAAGTTATCCTGTGTTAGCTTCTTATCCCACTAGGTGTGAGATAAAACCATCCCACATAGGATGTGGGATTATTTTATCCGGTCGGAATGGAATAACTCTTATCCTATCTCACCTCCTTATCTTGAGCATCAATCCAACCTTTAATCTTATTCCAATTCAATGTGATAATTTCCCTAATAAACAGGTTTGAGTTAACCTTGTTCGATCCGAATCCAATGCATTGACAGACGTAAGTCACATAACCATACCAAGAAAAAACAACTGCAAGTTGTCACCTATTATTACGTTCTCTTCATAGTTTCCTTGTTCATAAACATTCTTCGAGAACAAACGGAATTAAAAATCGAATGAGAATGTGATGGTGTGTTTCTCCAGCCCAAAAGTACTTTTCCTGACAAATATGGTGTGTTTCTCCAGCCCAAGAGTACATTTCCTAACAAATATTAACAGAGCCAATCACCCTTTTCAACTAAAACTGAAAAAAGAGGTTCTCAGTTGTTCCCAAAATTAGTATTGTAGTGAGCACTGGATTCAAGTTTCTTCGCTTCAATCAATATCCGGACACCCTGAAACGTAGTAAAACACAGAAGATTAAATTGAGAAAAGACATTTGTGTAATAACACACACAGTTCAAATTTGAACTGACATGTGGAACCCAAGCGAAAATCATTATATGTATCTCAGCATGTCGTATCCTAATTTTTTTGAAAAAATTGTGAATAATGGGTCTCGTGTCGTGTCATGTCCCATATTACGTGTCAAGTCCGTGCTTCATAGATTATGTCCAATGAGAATTTTTTTCATTCAAGAAACTATACCTTCATGAAATCTTCATGCGTCACATAATCACGATCAGCACGGATTGCAAACATGCCAGCTTCGGTGCACACATTACGAAGATCAGCCCCATTAAATCCCTGTAACAATGTCATTCCTCAAAAACTCAGTTGAAGTTTGTGCTAATAAATATTTGAAATATATCACTCACCTCAGCAAGCTTAACAACTGCCTCATAATCAATCTCCCCATGTTTGGCAATTCCAGCAGCATGAACTTTCAGGATTTCCATTCTCGATTGTTCATTTGGCAACGGGATTTCTATCTTCCTGTCTAGTCGCCCTGCGCGAAGAAGCGCTGGATCCAGAACATCAGGTCTATTTGTTGCCATAATGACTTTTACCTGACACGCCCATTTGATAAATTAAATCAATATATAATCAACCGATACAGGAATAAAAAAACTGGCCTATACAGTTTTTACCAGAAATCCCACTGAACTACTTATATTTCGAAGACCCCTTCTGGGAACTCTTTTAAGGACAACTTTGGCATCACACGGGGGCTTCCTGGCAACAAAATGCATAGCAAGAAAGACAGGATTGTTTGCATATAAAATAGTTCGGAGGGTTTCTTGCAAAAACTGCATAGTTCAAGAGGGTCTTTTGCACTTCATCCCCAAAAAATAGCTACCGAAAGAGGTGATCATGCATGTACAACTATGGAACAAGCATAAAAAAAGGTCAATTAGAAAATCAATTAAAACATTTAGGACTTGGTTTGATAAAAACCTTCTCAAGCTGGTCAAACCCATCAAGCTGGTTAAGCAACTCTATGAGCGTTCGTTGCACTGCACGGTCCCAACCAGTACCCCCTGTAAAACGACGCCCACCAATTGCATCGATCTCATCCATAAAAATGACACGGCTTCACGAGAAGAAAGTAATTATGAGAAGATAATTTAAGAATGATTTTTTATTGGCCTCCTTGAGTCGAGAAAAGTGAGAATTTCGACATGGTTTGAAACTTGGTGATCTCGAGCATACCCAAACATTTCCCGGATCAATCTAGCACTCTCACCTAAATGTCTATGAAGTACACCAGTTGATACAACCTGCAACCATTAATCAAATGTAAAAATTTATTATATGTTTTATATAAAATTCAAAATTAAAAGGAATACGAACAACTTGACACCAGAGGTCATAAACAGAAAAAAATACCTTTTAGAAGTTTGCTTCTATGTTGCTGGCAATTGCTCTAGCTAATAATGTCTTGCCAGTTCCAGGAGGTCCATATAATAGAACACCCTAAAACAGTTCATATTGGGGTACTTTATCAAGTTACTGTGAAATCTGGAATACATTGAACAATTACAAAATTTTATACAAACCTTACCTTGGTAGGTTTAATGCCCACCCTCAGGAAGAGCTCGGGATTCATCAGAGGCAACTCTATACACTCCCTTAGTTCTTGGATCTGATCTGACAGCCCTCCCACCGCTGAGTAGCTAACGTTCCCGGGATCTTCATGAAGCATCTTATATACAACTGGATGAACCTATTAAATAAACTTGCGTTACAACACTTAGAATGATAGAATTCAATTATGGCCCCTACAAGTTTAGGGGCTTATAATTATACTAAGGAGGAAATACATTGGGGGATCAAATTACCCCTATGGTCAATTATATAAATAGCATACACATTCTAACACTCTCCCTCAAGCTGGCGAGTAGATATGGATCAAGCCAAGCTTGCCAATAGAAGTACAAAGAAGAGGACTAACAGGTTTGGTAAGAACATCAGCGACCTGTTCTCCTGAAGAAACAAACGATGGAGTGATCATCTAATGCGAACCTTCTCTATGAGAAAATGAACGTCTATCTCAATGTACTTTGTCCTCTCATGAAGAACTGAATCAGAAGCAAGTTAAATAGCTGACTTATTATCACAATGCAGACCAGAAAGAAGCCTTCTAAAAAAATCCCAACTCCCCAAGAATAGAATGAAGCCATATAATCTCATATGTGCCCAAGGCTATGACCCTATATTCTACCTCTGCATAGGAACGCGAAACGATAGCTTAGTTTTTATATGTAAATCTTTAAATGCGGAAGCGCTTTTACTACATTACACAACTATTACCTACACAACAACAAATAAAAATTAAGATAGTGAAATAGGTTTCTTTCTCTCTCTATTCTCAATTCTCAATATTCAAGGTTAAGTACAAATGAGGCCAAGGGGTCTATTTATAAGAAGAGTTAACTTGCTAATAAAGCTAATACCCAAAATGACTAAAAAGGGCAACTAATAACCAAAAATGACATATTAGTTCCAAACATACTTGGAAACTAATTAAGCACTAAAAATAAAGGAAAAATGACAATAAACTCTAAACTAAAAATAGAAAATAAAATATAGTCTTCTCCCGGAGGCACAATCACGAGCCATGTGTCGCTACATATCCCATACACATCATTATCCCCGTCTTCGAAAAAGCTCGTCCTCGAGCTTGGAGGGTGAATCATCAATGCCACATGAACACGTGTCGGTACAAGTGTTATCTTCCAAAGCAAAGCTAAACCCCAAATCAAATCCAACACGCAAATGGATCGGCCGAACTTCTGTTAGAGGCATATGGACCTTTAGCAAATGGGTTAATATACCCAAATCTCAACGATGTCTCCTTACAGAATTCGAGCAACCAAAAACTGACGACCACTGTGCCTTAATAACACCATAAGCACATGGTTGCAATTTGGCTTGATGGACCCTTGAATCTGACCGGACGGTAACTCCGGCGACCGCACCTTTGCGAGTACGATGGAGAAACAAGAGAAATGAAGACGGCGACATCCCGGAAAGCCGGGACCAAAATGGCAAATAGTCGAAAAATGTATCCCAAGTGGGTACATTTCTCATGAAAGTCATATTTTGTGTAAAAAATTGACCGGAATAGAGGTCAATAGGGTGGGTGAGATCGGGTTGAAGTAGGGCAGGCCCATTTTTGGTTGAACTGACTTGTGGTTGGGCATTAATGAGTGGGAAAAGGGGTAAAATTAGGGTTAAAAGGGGGTAGGGCTGTTTTGGGCTAAAAAAAAAAGGAGGCTAGGGGGTTTGTTTTTGTAGGTCTAATATGGGTTTCTTGTGTAGCAGAGTAGTGGGGTAGGGAGGGGTTTGGATTTTGTCGGCTACGGGTGGTGAAGGCTGTCGGCATGTCCGGCCAGAGGTTCCGATGAAATCTGCGCAGATCCGACAAGGTCGGGGCTGAGATTTTGTAAATCCAGTGAGTTTTTAGCCTTCAAGGAAGAGCAACCCTCATGGGGGACTGCTGTCGAGACAATGGAAGGCTGGAAAGGTGGCCGACCACTTCTGGAGTCCTTTGGGATTTGGTCGGCGCCGGAAAAAAGGGGTGGGGGTCTGGCCGAAGTAAGGAGGGGCTGGTCGGAGAGGTTAGGGGTGTTCGACGGTAGGGTAGGAGGACAACTGGGTTAAATCGGGGAAAAAGAAAAGGAAAAAAAAAGGTTCATGAGAAGGAAAAATTTGGCCGGCCTGGGTTGGAGGTTTTTTCCGGCCAGTGGAGTTGGTCGGGATAGGTTTATGGGTAGGTTTGTCGGGTTATTGATTAGGGTTTGTAGGTTCTTGATTTTTTTGGGTTAGGGTCTCAATTTTGGGGTAGTGGGTTTTCTTGGGTGAGGGGTTGGGTAAAAATTTGAATACGGATATTCATGTAGACATGGTTGTGGTTGTGTGGTGGTAGGAGGTGGAGATGGAGGATGGTGGTGGTGAGGATGGGGGTGGAGGAACTAAAAGTGGTGGTATCTCCTCTTTTAGTGGTGATGGAATTTAGGGTTTCCATTCACCCTATTCTCTTTTGGGCATTTATCAATCTTGCAATTGAAGGGTTGCCGAAGTTGGAATCTCCACTCGTGACCTGCTTCACGCACCACGATGATCACCAAGAACAAACCGAGCTCCGATACCAATTTGATTAAATCTTCAAATGCGGAAGCGATATTACTACACTACACAACAACTCTTACCTACACAACAACAACAACAACAAAAAATAATTAAGATAGTGAAATGGGTTTCTTACTCTCTCTATTCTCAATTCTCAATATTCACAGTTAAGTACAAATGAGGGCCAAGGGGCCTATTTATAGGAAGAATTAGCTTGCTAATCAAGCTAATATCCAAAATGACTAAAAAATGCAACTAATAACCAAAAATGACATATTTGTCCAAAACATACTTGGAAACTAATTAAGCGACTAAAAATAAAGGGGAAATGAGAATAAATCATAAACTAAAAATAAAAAATAAAAGATAGTTTCTCCCGGAGGCACAACCACGCGCCACGTGTCGCTACATATCCCATACACATCATTTTTACTTTTTCAAGAGATGAGATGACTACCAAGAAAGTTACAAAAACCCGTAGTATAGAGGTCATCACAAGCTTCTCCATAATCTAAATCAGTGTACCTTTGCAATCCTCCATGCTGAGGGTCTACTGTATAAAATAATCCAAGTCCAGGAGAAGATTTAAAATACTGCAACCAAGTGAGTCTGATAGGGTTTGTACATAAACTGACTAACTCTCCCAATAACAAATGATATAGCTGGTCTATTAGCTAAATAATTTACACGACCCACCAAACGCTGATACATAGACGGATCTTTCAAAGGTTCACCACTGTCAACCACAAACTTTAAATTAGGAACCATAGGAGATGAAGTTGGTTTGCATCCAATCATTCCTATATCCTCAAGAAGATCCAAAACATAGACCTGGCTACTTCAATGCCCTTGAAATATCGAAGCTAATCGAGGCCTTTCACATCGAATGCCTTTCCTAAATCAGCCTTAACTTAGTGTAATTCCAACAGAGTCATCTCAAGTAGTAATAATATCATCAACATACACAAGTAAGATCACACCCTTGCCACATAAATTGTGTCTGATAAAACAAGTATGGCAAGAATGGCACCGAGTAAATCCGAATCCAATGATGGTCTCACTGAATCTAGAGAACCAGGTTTGTGGTGACTGTTTCAGCCCATATAGAGATTTTCGGAGACGACAGACTTTCCCAGCATACTCCCCTTACCACAAAAGTCGGGTGGAGGATCCATGTGGATGACCTGATCAAGGTCGCCATAAAGAAAAGCATTTGTGACATGAAGTTGGTGAAGCGGTCAAGAGGGCGAAGCAGCCAAGGAGATCAATAAGCGAAGAGTGTTGAGTTTCGCAACTAAAGCAAAAGTAACACTAAAATATTTTCCGAGAATCTATGTAAAGCCCTTCGCAACAAGGCGGGACTTATACCTAACCACTGTCCCACCAGCTAAGAACTTGAGTGTATACACCCACCTATAGCCAACTGTCTTAGTCCCTTTAGGTAAAGAAGTTATGTCCTAAGTATGATTACGTTGTAAAGCATCCTCTCATACTGCATAGCTTCAACCCAATATGAAGCCAAGAAAGCTTCGAAAACAGTCCTCGCAATTCGAGTAAATAAGAAACAAAATTTGAGATAGGATGTTTTGTAGAACCGGCATAACCATATCGAATGGGCTCTTTACGCTCCCGAGGGGGTACCACGGCTCAGGGGGTGTAGAGCATCAAGGGCATAATCTACAGGCTCATTAGTAGTCTCAACAATAGGCTCGACAAAATGTTCAATTGAATGAGAAATGTTACCTGATGAGGAGGGGATAATGACAGGAGAGATATATGAGCGCGGGTGACGGAAATACACTTGGAACAATTAATTAGCTGGAGAGACAAGATTAGTATAATCAAACACATATACAGGGTAAACAATATGAAGTCCTTTGAAGGTGGAGTAGAAGAATGCACAGAGGTATAGTCACCAAAGAATGACGTGTTTTCATTAAATGTGACATCTAGGTCCTTTTTTGTACATGGTAAAGTTGTGTGGAATCTGATTCCTTCCGAACATTCCTAGAAAAGTGTAAGATTACTGCATTTGGTGCGAGGTTAAGTTGCATGGGAATGTGGGCCTCTATGGAATCAGATTACCGCCTTTGTGGGAAAGTGGGTGGAATCAAAATCCATCCAATATAGGCGGGATTCTTACTTTCCCATGAAAATCCTTACAAATAATTTTTATGAAGACAAAAATTCCCTTCAAAATATTAAATTATAAAAACTATTCATAAAATCTAAATACTTATTTTGCGAAGACAATTTTGTTATGTCAGTTTGTATTAAATTTAAGTCGAACAAATTTTATATAGGCATTTTTTGTACTCAAGTAATAATTAATTTGAGTAACTTAAAATATAATACACATATATCTACAATAAATTATTAAATTTGTTAAATATTGAAAAATATATATATATTTTTTTTAAATATTGGAGTTTATACATTTATAAATAGTGAACCGTAATATTGTGTGTGTGTGTGTGTATATATGATTGCTAAAGGGTATTATTGATATACATTGTGCATTCCCATGTCACTTTCCATGTATGAACCAAACATAAAATTTTGATTCCCAATAGGAATCTATTGGTTAACCAAACAGAACGAAAGGATTTAGAATCTTGGTAAAAGGTTTTCTTGACGTAAACTACACGTCAAAAGGCTCCTTAAAATATCTAACACACATTTTTAGAGAGAGAAATACTCTTTTCGATTCAAATTCAAGTCTCTTACAAATGATGACATACATAGGTATTTATAGTTGTGTAGGGAAGGTTCTAGAGCCATGTTATAAATATCTATAAGTTGGCCCACTTGCACAAGTGAGGGTAACTAACTAACCAATTGGACCTGCTACCACTTGTTAGATGTTTCTAGAATGTTCTAGGACTAACAAATACCTATACATCACTAAAGTACAAATAATCTAACAAGTACAAAGTAAAAAGTACAAAAATACAATTGACTAATTTTCCCCTTCATTTCCATCATTCTCCCCTACTTGTGAGAGCTCGTCCTGAGCGAAGAAAGTGTGTGTTAGGCCATCGTCCACGGGATCCCTTAATTGAAACGGAAGTCATCCTCTAAAACGTCTCGCATATCGACTGACAAAAAAACTTCGAAGAGAAATCACAAATTCACGCCATGGCCGATAAATAGGAATTCGGCCAAATGAAAAACTAAGACAATATTGATGTGGAGATGGCCATCGGTGCCAAATATAATCCAAATTGCCTATGATGAGCCTCCGTAGCATTGAACCATGAAAATGAGTCGTGGCGAGCTCCTCAAAAGTAACCCAAACGGGGTCCATAAATCTCACATTAATCATGGTTACTCCAAGCAACATATATTCAACCACCGAATTATCATCACAAACCTCGTCATCGTCTCCAAAAGTGGAAAGAAATCCGTTAAATCAAATAACTCCACCTTGTGGTAGTGAGTACAAGTCTTTTGCAACAAATAAGTCGAAAAAATGTCATAGAAAGTACCCCTTATCTACCCCAAGGATGGGAAAGAAGTCCACGATCTCAAAAGCCTCCAAACCTCCTCGAATATGGGAATAAAGTCACAAGGAAGGAATCTATAATCAATATCAAACATCGTCCGGGGTTCAACAACCTCGGAGACATCCTCATAAAGCATGATCGAGGAGATAGTATCATCAGTGTGCGCAGGAATGACATTGGTTGTAGTAAGAGGTACATTGGTGGACAAGTACTTAAAATATTGGACCAAATGTCTCGCTCGTGCACGTACCCATTGTTCACCTACTGTCTCCATCTCAAGATACTCGGCTCGACACCTATTTCGGTGTTGATGATACATTTCAAACGCCCCGATGGATTAAGCACCATATTCGAATGTTTGAAACTTTTGAGATAGATATGACTTCGTCGCTGCCCAGGAATCTAGAAGACTTTGCAGTTTCTTGATAATTTGAAACTTACTTTGTCAAAATCGGCACATGCATTCATATTGATCCCGTACATGGCACCATCCCACGATAATTTAAAAGAAAGGTATTCTTTGGGTGAGGGAGGGATTAAATCATAGGGTCTTGATTGATTTGGGTAGATGTCTAAATTTCAAAAAATTGAGGGGATAAATTATAATTTTCAGAAATTGATAGGGGAGTAGTGTGTTGAAGACGTCCGGGTGGTGTAAAAATTTGATTAGGGTATGTGATGTGGTGGGAGGTTGCCGGGGTTAACCATGGATGTCTACTGGGGTTACAGTTTTGGAAATTATGTGTAATTGGGTATCTTGGGTTTGGATTGATTTGTGGACAAATTTTTGTTGTTGAATAAGTGGGTATGTGTTGGGATTAATCTCATCTTGGCGGTTCGTCTTCTTGGGAACCATTTGATACCTAGGATGGGATTTGAATATCTACACACCACTGCACACCAAAGTTTGAAGTAACACCCGCTCTTATACCAATTTGACATAAACTACACGTTAAAAGGCTCCTAAAAATATCTAACACACACTTTTAGAGTGAGAAATACTCTTTTCTATTCAAAATTCAATTCTCTTACAGATGATGACATACATGGGTATTCATAGTTGTATAGAGAAGTAGCTAGAGCCTAACTACAAAATTTACAAATATCTACAAGTGGACCAACTTGCACAAGTGGGTGTAACTAACTAACCAATTAGATGTGCTCCCACTTATTAGATGCTTCTAGAATGTTCTAGAAATAACAAGTACTTATATATCACTAATGTACAAAATATCTAACAAGTCCAAAGTAACAAAAAGTATAAAAATACAATTGACTAATTTGCCCCTTCTCATTTCCATCACTTTCCTGGTAATCACAATCCATCCAAAATATTAACGTGAATCTAACGGGGCCCTAAAGTATGGTGCATACAATGTGTGACAGGATCATAACAACGAATAGTTTTATCACCAGGCTTAGTTCGAGTAGGAGATTTATAGTGAATAAAGCAAGTGCAGCCAAACACGCGTGAAATTACAAAAAAAAAAAAGAATCTTATAAGGATAAATAAGCTAGGACTTTATTCTGAATGACCTAACGTGGAATATAATTCAAAAGATAAGCGCCCATTAAGATAACTAAGTGCCAATGAGATTGAGGAACCTGCATCCCCCATAATAGACAACAGACACCCCTATGAGACTTCTATTTTTTCTTTCAGCAATCCCATTTTGTTCAGGATTATATGGGCAAGTGAGTTGCTGAAGAATACCCCGCTTAAGAATACCCCGCTTGTTAAGACGAGAAACAAACTCGCATCTTGAAAAATACTCTTTAGCACTATCAGACCGAATCCCTTTAACAAGAACATTAAATTAAGTTTTGATAAGTTGTAAGAACTGTGTAAAAAGGATAGCACATCAGATTTTTTATGAATCAAATAAACTTAGGTACACCTCGCGTAGTCATCAATAAAGGTGACATAATATCGATGCTAAAAAAAAGATGTAATAGGTGAGGGGCCCAAAACATCATAATGTATTTAATAAAAATACAAGGGATCCAATGCATGCGAAGGATATAATTAGTTCTATTATGCATAAATAAAGAGCGGACAACACATTGGAATTTTGAAGAACTGCAACCTTTAATTAAGTCAGGAAAAGATATTAAAAGTTAACATGTCCTAAACAATCATGCCACGACTGTAATGTTTGAAAAGAAAAAACATAATGACTGAGTCAGGCAATACACTAGTATGAAAAATGGTGTAAGAGGGTACTTTAGATTATATATGTGGAGGCGTAACCCCTATTGAGTATGGTAACCACGGGTTAAATTAGCCAACACCCTAGACTAATTATAGGAAACACACACACAAAACTCAATGAAGATGGACTCAGTTTAAACTCGCAAAGCCTCTCGTGTATGACTCAGGGAATAATAATGGACTTTAGAAGTGACTTAGCTAGAGGGAGAGGGAAAATAAGCACCCTAGGTACATCCTGGTAGGCAGGTAGCAACACACCAAACTCCCTCAAGAATCTCTGTCAAATATTAAAAGCTTCGCAATAAATGACAATGGTGAGTTAGTGAACTCTCTAGTTTGCAATGACTCTTTTTCTTAATTCTCCAAAAAAGATCATGCCCTCCTCAAAGGTGGTTGGGGTCCTTAAATAGCCCCCCACACCACCCCCGAGGCAACTCAGTCATTAAAGAGTATGAAAGACATCCCTCATACTTTATGTCACAACATTAAATGCCTGATGCACTAGTTGTCTCCACGTCATAAACATTAAATGCCAAGACATGCCTTTTGCCTATCCACTGTGTGTCAGGGGTTTGTTGTCGCAGAGGTGGTTCACCAACTACCTGACAGCCCCGAATACCACAGCGGTTTACTCAAGTGTATGTCTGACAAACGTTTAGATGGCTAGTGACATCACCCATAGTAGATGTGACTTTAAGTATAGGGTTGTTTGGTCCATAACTTAATGCCCGATAGAACTCCAAGCTGCTCCGCTTGAGGTTCCACGGTCAGGGTCCTTCGGTGCTTTACCAGGTGTATCTAAGATGGTCAGGACAAGCCCCAACGGTGCCTTACTTCTCAATCCTCCAAACCAGGTCCCTCTAAAGTTCCCACAGTGAGGTCATTCGATAGAGCATGAAAGCTCTCCCAGGCCCTGCCAAGCCTGGTCTCTCGCGAGTACCGTTTGACCTCATACAAACCCTTCCATTATTATCGTTACGTCATTACAATCGTTAAAGCTTACAGAAATCAATAATGAAAGTACGATGTGATTAAAACCACAAGCTAAAATATGAGTTGCCACGCTGAGCTGCCTCACCAAGGTGTCACGCTTGAGTTGCCATGCTGGGCTGCAAGCCCCCTCTACATTTGCCCCCTCGTGGAGAGATTTATTGGGACAAGAAATGTCTGCACGAAATGGCTCATCTTGATGGATTTTTCTTTGTGTAACCGTTGGAACATCTTCTTCGTTGTGGCTCCGTTGGGTAAGTCTGACAAGGAGATTGGCGCCAAAACTCAAACTTGCTGAGCAAGGCAACGCTTCCTGTTCTCTATGCATCATTTCATTAGTGACGTGCGCTGTCTTTTCCACTGTCACAGCACTTCCCGAAGTGCCACGTGTTCTTGTGAAATGATTACAGGCGGCCGTGCACGTGCGAGGGTGGGAAAATCTAAACGCCAAACTCGAAAGTCTCAACAGCCATTTTTTTCAAAATACTTTGAACCTTAACCACGTGGGCCTAAAGGGTCTGCTTCTACTTCTTCTTTCCTACTTCATTGTTACCTTCTTTCCTCAGACTATCGCTTCTGTTCTTATAAAGAGAGAGAGAGAGGTAGATACGCCATTGTTGCAGAGAGTTATAATCACTACTTGTGATCGTTCGTCTCCAGTGTTGCCTTCAATCCCTTTTTTCTCAAAACCTTCTTTGTTACGGCTTCAAGCACCATTTCTGCCATGGCGTCTTCAAGCGACCCCACCATTTCTGCCACCAGTGTTCCGTCTGCCACCACCACTGCTGCCTCCGCCCGGGGTGCTGCTCGCCAAGAGCAGCTGAGATTTTACCGTCGCTCTCCCGTTTTTGGGGAGGGTGATGGATTTGCTGTTGCCTGTAAGGCTGTTTGCTTTTCCTCCAAGTTTGACGCCCTGTTGCTGGGTGATGAAGACGAAGAGGTGTCTAAGTGGGGATTTTTGCCCCCAGAAGGAACTCTGAGATTTCGCTTAGAGCGAGGGGACTTTCCATGGTCCCACATTGATTTCGAAGCACCCGGGGGATCCCCCGCCCACTTTGCTGCCTGGAACTCGCACATGCAGAGTTCCTATGCTGATATTCTTACCAAGATTGGACTGCAACGGGCTAAATGGTTTGGTGAGTTCACCATTTCAAAGAACAATGCTGCCCTTCCTGTCTTGATCTCTCGATGGAACGTGGATACTCATACGTTCATTGCTGCCTGGGGTGAGTTTACCATAACTCTGGAGGATGTGTGTGAGCTCTTGGGCCTCGATGCAACAGGCCATGAGCCCTACACCGATGAAGCTCTTGATGCTCAAGAGACTGCGGATCGTTCTGAGTTGGATCGCATATGCCGAAGCTGCATCGGCTCTTCCAACAAAGCTACTTTTTCTCCCCTGATCAACTATTTCTTCCAGAGTTCCAGCGAAGGCAGCTCTTCATCAACTGCCCCTGGTCAAGGTACTTCGTTGGAGCTTGCCGCTTACATTCTTGTGATTTTGTCCCGTTTCTTTTTGACGGGCAAGCCTAATGATCAGCCCCGAAGAGACCTCATCAACCTGTCCCTTCGCCTAGCTCGAGGCATAAAGCTTCCCCTGGCTGCAATTGCCCTGGGATCCTTGTACACCTGGTTAGACAGGACTTTATTCGACATGGAACGCTCTATTGGTCGTTATAACTTAGCCAATTTCGCCAATAGCGTGCTTCTGACTAGCTTTCTTTACTTCCGCTTTCCTGCCGTAGCGGCCAAGTCCAACCGACCTCCTTCGGCTGAATCAATTCTGCCTCCTCGGTCCTTTATTTACCATAAGAGGCAAAGCCGAAAGGAGTTGATTTCAGTGATTGACCGTTTTGAGAGCTTCGTTATGAGGCCTTATCAAGAAGAGGCCTTTTTTCACACTTGTAAGTTTTTTCATCCTGATGCCCGAATGATACGGGATCCCTCTCCTGACATCGAGGACCCCTCGCTGGCCGTAGTTCTTCTTTCTCCTGGATATCTGCCCTCATACACCGAGTGGGGATACTCGAGCGAGCATTACAACCCCAACCGATGCAGCCGTCAGTTTGGGTTTGACCAGGGGGTGCCACGTCCAGTTTTCCAATCGTCAAACCCCAAAGTCTCCTTTGCCGAGGCATGTTCGTTGTTTTCTTCAACTGCTGCGTGGGGGATATCCTCAGCAATGGCTGGGCGTGTCACCATTCCTAGTATTACTAGGCGTGGGGATGTGACCCCTCTTTTTGCCACCAAATATTGGCCAAGACAACTAGCTGAAATTGCTAAGTTCATCGAGCAAGAGCCAGTGTACCCTCCTGTTTGCTCATTTTCTGCCCTAGAGTTGGGGCTAAAGGGCAACTCTGTGCTTGGGATAGAGTTCCCTCTAAGTTCAACCCACAAAGCACCTCCCAAGGAGCTTCCCCCACTTTGTGCCATGGTCCCAGTTGCCACGCCTAAGTCAAAAACTGCTGCTGCAAAGAAGGCTGCCCCCTCTGCTGCAGCTACTACCGATGAGGGGGCTTCTCAACCTCTTGCTAAGAAAGCAAGAACGGCCAAGAGTGGGACATCAAAATCAAAGTCGAAGTCCCAGAAGCCCCGAACTCCCGTGGCAGCTCTTCCTATAGCATCCGTTCCTCCTCCCATGCCTGCTGAGATGGCTGAGCGTGTGAGGAAGGAGGCCCAGGCAGAACTGGACCGAATACATGCTGAGTATCAACGGCATGCGGTCGTTGCCCCTTCCCCCGCTGCTTTCCCCACGGTGGTGGTGGATCCTTCAGAGCCAACGGCCAAAAAGAGGAAGAGTTCCCGGGTTCCTCAAGGCGTCAGCATTAGTGCAGCTAGCTCGAGAAAGAAGACTCTGGGCACCAAGTCCCAGAAGAAACGGACTCCTGAAGTACGCCTGACCCCTGAGGTGCAATCAACCTCTGCCCCCTCAATTGCTGCCACTCCTCCCACTTCGCCCGTGGTTGTGCCCTCTCGTTCTCCTTCTGAATCGGAGGTATGCATTGCTGACTTAATTATTATCCCCTTTTTGCTTGAGGATGACTGTCTTTGCTTGTGTGTATGCTTATCCCTCGCCCCCTTTCTTTGACAACTGTTTTGCAGGGGGTTGAAATAGAAAAACCAGACTCGTCCAGTCCTCCCGTGAGCCCTTTTGTGGGGGGACGCTTCGGTGTATCTCATACCGATGTGACTCCTCCCCGTTCCCCCATGACAGGGCTTACGTATTCTCGTCGTTTAGTCAGCCAACGTGCGAGGGATGTCATTGCGGGAGGTGATGCCGTTGACCCTGCGAGTGCTTCCTCGCCTGAAGCGATGACCCTGCCCGAAGTGGCATCTCCCGAGATAACACCTTTGGTCCCTTCAGATTTACAGGCCTCATCCGAGGTTCCTCTGCCCCTTGTACTTACTGAGGAGAGTGAACCCGAGGTATGATGTGATCTGTAATTTGTTTGTTGTAGTTCTTTCAGTCATATTCTTTCCTTATTTGGCTTACTGAATTGTGATATGTTTTGGGTACCCCAGGTTGAAGTGTCTTCGTTGTTGGAAAGTATTCTTCTTCGAACGATGTTGATGAGACCCCCGACTGTCATTCCTTTGTTTAGCACCATAACTGAGGTAAGCAACACGTCGAGCTATTTCTTCATATTTTCTGTGCCCATTCTTCTTTTCTAACACTTGGCTTTGTGCACAGTTTTCTCCCGATCTTGCATCAACCCCTGTAGTGAGGGCCCAGGTTGGTGTGTTTACACCCCTTCCTGATGTGGCTTTGTTTGAGGGCTCCGTGTCCTCTCGTGATGAACCCCATATGCTTGCCCTTGTGCCCTACACGGGTGATCAAGTTTGGACAAGCGTGGAGGCTTCTGCGTCCAGGGATCCCGTTATGGCATCTGGGTTAATAATTGCTCCCCCAACGGTTCCTGTCCCTGAGGCTGCCTCGAATGCTCCCATTGTGACTGAGGTATATCTTTCCTCCTATCTTTTGTTAAGATTTTCATAATCTCCATCCTATAATGTTGACTTAACAACGAAAGCGCTTGTTAAGATTTTTCACAAAACTCCACCTTATAACGGTGACTTAACAACGAAAACACTTGTTAAGATTTTTTTCCATAAAACTCCACCTTATAATGGTGACTTAACAATGAAAACACTTGTTAAGATTTTTTTTCGCAAACTCCACCTTATAAAGGTGACTTAACAACGAAAACACTTGTTAAGATTTTTCATAAACTCCACCTTATAACGGTGACTTAACAACGAAAACGCTTGTTAAGATTTTTCATAAACATCACCTTATAACGGTGACTTAACAACGAAAACGCTTGTTAAGATTTTTTTTCGCAAACTCCACCTTATAACGGTGACTTAACAACGAAAATACTTGTTAAGATTTTTCATAAACTCCACCTTATAACGGTGACTTAACAACGAAAACGCTTGTTAAGATTTTTCATAAACTCCACCTTATAACGGTGACTTAACAACGAAAACGCTTGTTAAGATTTTTCATAAACTCCACCTTATAACGGTGACTTAACAACGAAAACGCTTGTTAAGTTTTTTTTCAATAAACTCCACCTTATTTGGGCTTTTCTTTTCAGGTTGCTCGGGGAGATTCGCCCCCAGTCCTCTCACCTGTAGGCTCGCCCTTCCGAGAACCTGATGCTTCGGAAAATTCTATTCATGATGATCAAGGTTCTACGACTGGTGCTGCAGTTGAGAGCGAATCTGGGTGTGAGGTCCCTCTTCCCGACCTAGCTCCTCACTCGTTCTGTCTCATGGTGCTTCGGCAATCTCCTCAAATGCCCGTCAACCATCGGCTGGTGATTGAACAATTGGTGGATCACCATCCTGAGACCTTCACACCGGATTGCCTGCGCTCAAATATTCATGTGATGAGTCACAGGCTGCAAGGCATGGCGATCGTTGTTGCTGAAATTGCTAGTACCCCCACTGCCAGTGTTACCAGATCCCTTCTCAACCAATTTCTAGGTTTTCTGAAGGAGTTGGGGCGTGATGGTTTCCGTTTTGACTGGCTTATCACGCATCTGAAGACTTTGAAGAACCAGCAACTGATCGGCCAGAGGGAAGTGTTGATAAGGTACCAGGAGGACCAACGGGCTGAGGAGGTTAAGTTAGCCGAGCTGGCACCTCTTTTGGAATCGGCCGATGAAGAAGTAACGAAAGCCGAAGAAGCTCTGCGTTTGGCTAAGCTAAAACGGGAAAAGCTCCTTATTGAACGCGCCCAGGTGCAAACCAGGCTAGAGGTTGCTGTCAACGCTCAAAATTCGTTTGCATCAGCTTCTTCGAGCCTCCCCGGGGATTTTTTCTCTTCCCCGGATCTGTGGTTTCTCCTATCATAGTAAAACTCCTGTACATATTTTCTTTCTTTCATTCATGTAATTCCTGGGCAGTAGTTCCCTATTTTGCTTGTAATGCTCTCTTCTTTAATGAATGGAAGAATGTACGTTGTTTAATTTATCTCTGAGTTATGCTTGCTTTCATATCAATGTCTATATTTCATATCATCAGTAAAACTTGTATATTCATAATAAGAAGACCCAATACATCGATGGTACAAACAAACTGTCTACACATGATATACTTTCAGCCATTTATTGTTAATTTTGAATGGCCTATCTTCCTCCAACTTAGAAATTAGGCAATAACCTGAATCATGAGCTTCGTTCACGATGAAAGGCCCCTCCCAATTGGCTGCGAACTTTGGCAGAGGAAGTCCCCTAATGTGTTTCACTGCTGCCTTCAAAACGAGATCTCCCTCCACGAACCTCCTTGGTCTTACCATGTTGTCATATGCCCTAGAGAGCTGCTTTGTATACATTTGAAAATGTTGCATCGCGTTGTCTCTGTGTTCATCCAATGCCTCCAACTGCACATGCCTGTTCTGAGGGAGCATGCTGCTTCGCAAGGCGTATCGAGCCGAGGGAACTTCCAACTCTACTGGAAGAATTGCCTCAGCCCCATAGACAAGGGAGAACGGAGTGTACCCTGTGGGCTTCCTCTTCGTCGTTCGATAGGCCCACAACACTGTTGGTATCTTGTCATCCCACGATCCTGGAAAGTCCTCCATCGTTTTAGCCAAGATATTAACCAGAGTTTTGTTAGTTGCTTCAGCCTGACCATTCCCCTTCGGGTATGCTACCGTTGAAGTGTGATGAACAATGGAGTACTTGTCTGTGAGCATCGTTACTTCTGAGTTGACGAAGGGAGTCCCATTATCTGAGAGAATAACCTTTGGGATCCCAAAACGGCAAATGATATACTCTCTGATGAAGCTACTCACTACTCCAGCCGTGGCCCTTCTAAGTGGTATTGCTTCAGCCCATTTTGTAAAGCACTCCGTTGCTACCAGGATCCATATCTTACCCCTCGACGAAGGATGTATCGCCCCCACGAGGTCGAACGCCCAAGTGTGGAAAGGATAAGGCGTTGCCAGAGAGTGTAAGTCCACCGATGGGGCATGGATCATATTTCCATGAAGCTGGCAAGCCTTGCATTTTCGGACAAATTCGGCGGAGTCTTTCTCCATCGTTGGCCAATAATACCCCAACGTCATCAGCTGATCATATAACTTGGCCCCTCCCATGTGAGCTGGGTCATGGGCTTGTTTGAGGACCTCAGTTGCCTCTTCTTTTGTAATGCAACGCAACGGCCTGTTGAAGTACCCCCTTCGATAAAGCTGCCCCTCTTGGATATAGAACCTCGGGGCCCTTCGCCTTAGCCCCATCGCATCCAATTTCTTCGTTGGGACAATTCCATCCTGAATAAAGTCGATATAGGGCCGCCTCCAGTCTGTTTGGGCTTCAATGAAATGGCACTCAGCTGCTTCGAAAAATAGCTGACACTTATCACAATTCCGTTGTAGTTCTGCCGCATCCTGTTTCATTTTAGGCCAAAAATATCCCTCTCTTTGAATTCTCCTATAAAGAGGTATCTCAGTTGTTTCGCAGTGCTCCTCATGTGTTTTCTTCAACCTCCGCTCTGCTTCCTCTGGCCCAATGCATCTCGATAACCATCCCCCTGCATTTCTGAAGTAAAGATTTCCCTGGTTTGTAAAGTATTGGGCCAACTCTCTGAGTCCCATAGCTCCTTCGCCAGACTCCAGTTGCTTCCTGACCTCTCCTCTCCAACCCGCGTCTCCCTCCGTCGGTAGTATTGACTGTATCACCGAAGGAGCTGTTCTTCGTTGGATCGTAACAATAGTCGTATCGCTCCTCATGACCATCTTTTGAGCAATAGTGGCATAAGCGTCTGGATGTCGGTTCATTGTTCTGGGATGTCTTCTGATTTTGGCCCGATGGAACTGGCTGAGGAGCCTTTGAATGATCGTTCTGTATGGTGCCAAATTCATGTGTTTCAACGCATATTCTCCATTAACTTGCTGAATTACTAAGTTCGAATCACCCTTGATGCAGAGTGAACGAATTCCCCTTCGAAGAGCCTCCAGCAACCCTAGCACCAACGCTTCGTATTCTGCTTCGTTATTGGAGCAAGGGAAATCTAGTTTGTAGGAAAGGCAAATTTCCTCCGTTCCTTTTGAAAGGATGACCCCTGCCCCTCCTTTTTTTTCAGCCGAAGACCCGTCGAACTGCATCGTCCATTCCTCATCGGTTGTGTCCAGATAGTTGGCTTGTAAGTCGTCTCCCGGAATGTCTTCTTTAGGTGGTTCAAACGTTCCTGATGGAAAGATTGCCAACAGATCAGCATACGCCTGGCTCTTGATAGCACGAGGAACCACACACTTTAAATCATATTCGGAGAGAATAAGGAACCACCTAGCTGCCCTGCCAATCAAGATAGTTCTAGCCAACAAGTACTTAATAGGATCACATCTAGTTACAATATGAATTGTAAAAGACAGCATATAATGTCTAAGTTTTTGTGCTACAAAGACTAAGGCCAAACAATGCCTTTCTAGGCTGCTATATCTAATCTCCGGCCCATGTATGATTCTACTGAGGTAATACACTGGCCGTTCTTGCCCGTCGATCTCCTGTGCCAGCAAAGCTCCAACGGACCTTGTAGTGGAGGTGAGGTATAGCTGCAACGGTGCTCCTGCCTGTGGAGGAACCATGATTTGTGGTGACACGAGCAGTTTCTTCAACTCATCGAGGGACTCCTGGTGATCCTTTTCCCACCTGAACTTTGTGTTCTTTCGCAGCAGTTGCATCAACGGGTGTGTTACCTCGGCCAATCCTGGTACAAATCTTCTAAGGTAGGAGACTTTTCCGAGGAAACTTTTCAGCTCCTTCGCCGTTCTTGGGTACGGCATTTCTAAGATCGCGCGTTGTTTATCCTGGTCCATCTGCACCCCTTGTCGATCAACCACAAAGCCTAAAAACTTCCCACATGTTACTCCGAAGACGCACTTCAATGGGTTCATCCTTAGTTTATACTTCCTACATCGAGTAAACACCTTCTTTAAGTCATTTAGGTGGGACTCCTCCTTCTTCGATTTGATGACCAAATCATCCACATAGAATTCTACAAATTTGTGGAGGAAATCGTGAAAAATGGCCATCATTGTTCTTTGATAAGTGGCTCCCGCGTTCTTAAGTCCAAACGGCATTACTTTGTACATGAAATTGCCCAACGGGGTTCTGAATGCCGTTTTCTCTGCGTCCACGGGGTCCATCTTGATCTGATTGTACCCAACGTACCCATCCATGAAGCTATACATCTCATGTCCAGCCGTGGCATCTATCAAGCTATCGATGGAAGGTAGAGGGAACTCATCTTTGGGGCAAGCCCTGTTCAAATCTCTAAAATCCACACAGATCCTTATTTGATTCTTGTCCTTCTTCCCTACTGGCACAATGCTAGATAGCCACAGGGGATGTTGTATTGGTTTGATGAATCCTGCTGCCAATAAACGCTGAACCTCTTCCTTGATCTTCAAATCCAACTCAGGTTTATAAGTTCTTGTTGCCTGTTTTACCGGGATGGCTGAAGGTGTCACGTTTAACTTGTGGCAGCTCACTTCCTCATCTAGCCCTTCCATTTCGGTATACTTCCACGCAAATACATCTATGAACTCCCGGATTAGCCCAACCAGGGCTTCTTGCTTCGCCTTACCGAGATCCTTCGCGATGAAGATGGGCCTTGGGTCTTCCCCTTCTTCTGCCAGGTTCAACCGCTCCAACACTTGTGCCTGGGGCTTCGGTTGATTTGCCATGTAGTCTGGTTCTTCGGCGACCTCCTCCACGAACTCCTGTATGTTGGAGTTGTCTATCACCATACACTGTCCCTGTTGATCTATCAAGAAACACTCATATAACGGGTCAGCCCCATCCTCGGTCTCTTCGGCCGCCCGCTCACATCGTTATAAACGGTATACCACCTTCCCCTCCTCAGTGATCACCTTCTTGCATTGCCTGTTGGTAGCTGTTGCCAAGGCCTTCCTCTTCCTTTCTCTCGAAGCCTCAGCGATTATTCCTCCTGAGAAGCGACTCAGCACGCTTTGCCGTTGGACCTCATGCTCCACAGGATCCATTCTAAGCTTTACTTTGTTTTTGAGCTGCTTCGTAGTACCTTGGGGTCGAGGGATCACCTGATGGGTTTCTTCGGCCCCCACCCCTTCATTATTCGCGGCTTTTTTGCCTTGCTCGTTCAGAGGCCCCATTCTATCTCTGATCGAGGGAACCCATGCCCCCTCCATTCTTCTTGTTAGGACTCGAGCATCTTCCTCCAACTCCGTATAAAAGGCCGCATCCACAAAGTGAGCTTCCTCGATGGCGAAGGGCCTTTTTGTAGCCCTAATGGTCACTTCTGTTCCTTTAACATTCGCCTTGGCGCATTGATGATATGTTGAAGGAACTAAACCTTGATTGTGCATCCATACTCTTCCTATTAGTAAATGATAGGAAGTTGCACTTTCTATTACATGGAACTTGATGTGGGAACTCAGATTTCCCATTACAATTCCCACATTCACATACCCAATGGATTTGGAAGATTGGTTGTCATACCCTGAGATTACCAGAGGCATGGGGACCAACCTTTCTTCTGGGATATCAGCTGCGTGGAAGGAGTTGATCGGCATAATGTTGATGGAAGCACCCCCATCCATAAGCGTTCTTGCAAAACTAACCCCGTTGATACTGGCCGTCACATACAAGGGCCTGTTATGAGGGAACCTTACAGCTCTATCTGCATCGCTGAAGGTCACCTCTGATAGGAACTTTTTTACCAGCCTCGCCATGGGTCCTCTCCATTTCAGCGAGGGAACCGCGTCCTTCTTCGCGATGTCAAGGATCGCCCGAGTTATCTCCAGTCTGCTCTCCTTTGGTATCCCCACTTGATCGAAGAACCAAGCGAACTTTGGGGATTTTGAAACTGCGCTGTATTCTATGATTGGACCTGTTTCCTCGCCCTCAACGCTATAGGCGTCTTCTGCGTCCCTAGCACTTGCTTCATCATACGCCAGAACTACGTTGGCCATTCCTCTAGTGCAATACTCAAGTGCTTTATCGAACTCCCTCGTTGCCCCTCTCCCCTCTCGCTCTACCTCTTCATCATAGGCCGTCACAACATTGGCCCCGTGCGCCGGGAGCGGGTTATTGTTAACGTTTTGTGGGGGAATTTGCAGCGTTCCCGCCTTCACGTACTTGTCTATGATTCTTCGCAGCGTGAAGCAGCTTTCTGTTGGATGCTGGACCTTTCGATGCACCTGACAATATTTGGGATTGGCCCTAGTTGCCACGTCGGGCTCCTCTATCGGGACACCTTTTGGCTCGTAAACCGTTCCGCCTTGGACCATTGCGTTATAGCAACTCATAGCCTCCTCCACCGTACAAGGCAACGGTGGCGGGTCTTCCCTATCCCTTCCGAACTTTCTTTTGTTGTCCTTCCTCTGAGCCTTGCCCCCATCTTCTCTCTCGACATATCCTACCCGTGGGGCCCGTGTCCTTCCCCCGAGGGGTTGTAATGTCTGTCTGAACATCATGGGGGCTACTACCGGGCTAGGTCGCACCACCAACGATATATTTCTTGCAGATTTTAAGAAAGCTGAAAAAGTTCCCTCGCGTGTCTCATTGATCAAGTGACAGATATACTCAGGAAGTAATCCCTCAGCACAAATTTGTAGTAACCTGGCCTCCTTAGCTTCTTCCCTCACGTCAAGGGACCTTTCCCTAAATCTTCGGATATAGGCCACTACCTCCTCTCCTGGCCTTTGCCTCTCCCTGCCAAGTTGGGTTAGGGTGAACTCATCTTCTGCCAAGAAGAACTTTCGGACAAACGATACGTGCATCTCCTCCCACGTGGAGACACTATTGGGAGGCAGGTGAGAGTACCAAGTGTAGGCCTTATCAGTCAAGGATTTGGAAAACTCCCTCAGCCTAAGCTTTTTGTCATTGCAATGCGCCCCCAGGTGCTCGACGAAACGCTTGATGTGCTCCTTCGGGTTCCCCCCCTTCCCTGAATATTTTTCAAAGGTAGGGGGAATATAGTCCTTCGGGTAGGGTTCGTCATTGTACTCCTGGGGGTAAGGTGTCCGGAAGTCGTCGTAGACTGCTGCCACCTCGCCCACAGCCTGCGAGGAAGACTGCATGAACTTCAGCATCTCCTTCTGCATCTCTTTTCTCATCTCTTCCAAGGGCGAGGCCACTGGGGCCACCTGCAACGGAGCAGATGGTTGAGCGCTTGTTGCAACTGGAGCGAACGTTATCGGTTGCGCCATTGAAACGCCTGAGCCGCCCATAGTGGGATTCACAACAGAGGGTACACTTGCTGGTACCGCTCCCGTAACGCCTGCCCCTGGTGGGGCCCCTGGGGCCACTCCTGGTGTCACGAAGGCACTAGTCTCCAATCCTCCCAGCATAGTGGAAGCTACTGGGGTTTGCAAAAACTCGTAAAATTTGCTCATGAGGAGCGCCATCTGGGTAGGTCCCAGCCCTACGCTCGTGGAGGGTTGTGCAGCCCCTGGGACGCCTATCGTTATTGGAGCCAGCGGTATCTCTCCCCGAGGAGCCCCATCTCTTAAGGCCTCCTGTTCCCTTGCAGCTTGTTCTTCATTATGCTGTATGTCATCAAAATTGAGTCTTCTAGTAGCGTTATCCTGCGCCATACTCCTTCTCTAGGAGGATGCCTCCCCAGCAGAGTCGCCAAATGTAAGAGGGTACTTTAGATTATATATGTGGAGGCGTAACCCCTATTGAGTATGGTAACCACGGGTTAAATTAGCCAACACCCTAGACTAATTATAGGAAACACACACACAAAACTCAATGAAGATGGACTCAGTTTAAACTCGCAAAGCCTCTCGTGTATGACTCAGGGAATAATAATGGACTTTAGAAGTGACTTAGCTAGAGGGAGAGGGAAAATAAGCACCCTAGGTACATCCTGGTAGGCAGGTAGCAACACACCAAACTCCCTCAAGAATCTCTGTCAAATATTAAAAGCTTCGCAATAAATGACAATGGTGAGTTAGTGAACTCTCTAGTTTGCAATGACTCTTTTTCTTAATTCTCCAAAAAAGATCATGCCCTCCTCAAAGGTGGTTGGGGTCCTTAAATAGCCCCCCACACCACCCCCGAGGCAACTCAGTCATTAAAGAGTATGAAAGACATCCCTCATACTTTATGTCACAACATTAAATGCCTGATGCACTAGTTGTCTCCACGTCATAAACATTAAATGCCAAGACATGCCTTTTGCCTATCCACTGTGTGTCAGGGGTTTGTTGTCGCAGAGGTGGTTCACCAACTACCTGACAGCCCCGAATACCACAGCGGTTTACTCAAGTGTATGTCTGACAAACGTTTAGATGGCTAGTGACATCACCCATAGTAGATGTGACTTTAAGTATAGGGTTGTTTGGTCCATAACTTAATGCCCGATAGAACTCCAAGCTGCTCCGCTTGAGGTTCCACGGTCAGGGTCCTTCGGTGCTTTACCAGGTGTATCTAAGATGGTCAGGACAAGCCCCAACGGTGCCTTACTTCTCAATCCTCCAAACCAGGTCCCTCTAAAGTTCCCACAGTGAGGTCATTCGATAGAGCATGAAAGCTCTCCCAGGCCCTGCCAAGCCTGGTCTCTCGCGAGTACCGTTTGACCTCATACAAACCCTTCCATTATTATCGTTACGTCATTACAATCGTTAAAGCTTACAGAAATCAATAATGAAAGTACGATGTGATTAAAACCACAAGCTAAAATATGAGTTGCCACGCTGAGCTGCCTCACCAAGGTGTCACGCTTGAGTTGCCATGCTGGGCTGCAAGCCCCCTCTACAAATGGAAGCGGAAGGTGGAACTGGTGGAGGATCCCAAAGTAGTAGAGTCCGTCGCGCTCATGTCCCCTGTCAAAAATCCTCAATGTGCGTAGGTCCTGAAGATGACACCAATTAGATAAGAAAGCAACAGCACGGTTAAAACTTCTTGTTAAACAATTAACAGATAACAAATTCATAGCAAGATTAGATAGAAGTAAAATTGAGTGTAAAGTAATGTCCGTAAAGAGACATATATTGCCTTTATTGAGTATAGGAGTAGAAGTCCCATCAACAAGGTGAACTTGTTTATAAAAGGGTGAGGTAGATGAAGTAAAAAGATCCTTCTCATCCGTCATATGATCACTAGCACCAAAATCCATAACTCAAATAGAAGGAGTGTCAGCTGTGTGAGCACGGTATGCTCGAGGAGTAATTAAGGAGGATGCAGTTATAGCAATAGGCCTATTAGTAGGATCTTGACGATTACCCAATAAATGAAGAATTCGATCCATCTTAGAACTAACGGATTGCTCAATCCTAGCATTCAGATCATCAGGAGTACAGAAATGAGAATCAGTGGGATTGCTATACAAGTTCTACCCTTCTTATTTCTCAACGCAAGATACAATTTGAAGTAGGTGAACTTTACATTCCCCTCTCTACCACAATGCTCACAGACCATTTTCTTCTTTTCAGGATGTGTACCCTAAGATGGAATAGAAGAAGAACCCAAATACCGATTCCTTGCATTGTCTACAAAAGCCATCTGGTCAACTGTAGAAGGAGACTCAGATATCACCGCAGATGAGGATATAAGCTTGAGGCGCCACTCATGCTTTTCAGACACTGCATACACTTCACCTAGTGGAGGAAGGGGTGAAGTGTTCAAAATTTGTGTCCGAAGAAGCTCAAAAGCAGCCCAAAACCCATCAAGAACACTTTATTCTTCTCTTCCCGAGCGATAAATGATTCTGCAGGCTGCACGATAAGACCCACTATATCAGCTAAAGGATGATACAAAGCATACTCCTCCCAGTTTTGAGTTAGATATCTATAAAATGTCAAAATTGAATCATTGCCTTGACAGACATGCGATATCTCCTTACACAGTTCAAATACCCGACCCTCATTGTTTGAAAAATCTCATAAATACTCAGCTTCAATAGCTGAACATCCATCCCAAAATAGTGCAATTGGTAACAAACTACTGACTGAAAGATGGATCAGATTCCTTGCCGTTTAGAGAATAAACGAAAGGATCGGGCCAACGACAAAAATTTTCGGCCATTAAGTACCTGAGTCGTAACTTTCTGTGAGGGTCCATGGTGAGTGGTCATCAAATCAAATGATGAGTTCTTTACTTCGATAATTCCCCCGTCAGACATTGTGCACCAAATAAGCAATAACGCCAACAATTATGAACTCACAAGTAATAACAATTACTCAAAGCAATCCACAAAAAACAACACACAAAAACAGTCATGTGGCCACCAAAAAATCAACAAAGAAATCTCTTGATCACAAGAGATGAAAAATGAGTGAAGTATAGCTTCAATTGCATACAATCAATGAAGAAAGAACTTCATATACCCATAAAAGTGTGCTGCTCCAAACGATGAACAACCATACTAATAATCTACCACATCATAGGTAGATAACAAGGGTCTCTTAAGTCGAGAGAAAACTACCCAAAAATACAGAAAACCGCTCAAAAAATTCAAGCCCTAGGCAGCCTGAAGCTGGAAACCAAACCCTAGGGGAGGGGGGCGCACAGAGGGGCTACGCAACATAAGGTATGGTCGCCTAGGGTTTGCACCATTGGTGGTGGTGGCCGGAGGTGGGGGTGGCTGGGGTGAGGGTTAATGGAAGAAGAAGGAATCGGGCAGCAAGTCTTTTTTTTTTTTTTTTTTTTTAGCTCTCATACCAACTAGAATGATAGAAATCAATTATGGCCCCTACAAGTTTAGGGACTTATATTTATACTAAGGAGGAAATACTGTTGGATATTATGAATGCAAATATAGAAATGGAACTCTTTATATATCACAATAATGTCAACTTCAATACAAAAATGTAACTTCTGAATAGATAGTAGAAAGCTTCAAGGCGTGATGTCACTTTCCTAAATACAGTATTTGCCCCACACAAATAATTTCGGTATACAAACGGGAATCCGCAAATCCGTACTCAAGATACAATGAAGCAACTTGCACTGCCTGCAACTTGTATATTTGAAGACAGCCTTTGGATGCAGCAGCGAAGAACAGTCAATCAAGTTCTTATTCTGTTTATGTGCACAAAACAGAATAAGATAATTTATATCTCCTGAAAATTGTAAGAGAGTAATAGCAAGGGTTGGAAATTTCGGAACTGGGTAATATCTGTTATATGTGCAAATTCGTTTTAGGCAGGCTTTATTTATAGATAATGAAAGGCTTTGTCTTCAAGAGTCATGGTGCAAAGTGCGCCACTAGCGCCTCTACAGCCCACTGCCCCGCACCGGCACGCACGCGCGCACGTGTGCGTGTGCCTACGGTGCTTCGCACCGTATTGAGGTCTCTTGAATAGCTTCTTAAATGCTAGATGAATTAACTCTTCATCTTCCATTTGTACTTATTAAGTGTACAAATTCTTAATATTTTTCCAATGTGGGACTCAAAGATTGCCCACTCCTTTTATAGCTTAATGGTAACACTTAGCTTTGTACATTTTCCAATGTGGGACACTATCCCTTTTTATATTTGGGTTAGCTTCCCACCTCTTCCTCACACTTCCAATGTGGGACAAGCTCTTAAAGCTCTTACACCCAAAAAACTCTTACTCACTTATTTTAAAAATCACCAACAAATACATTGGGAGATCAAAACCCTTATGGTCAATTACATAAATAACATACAATTTCCAACAACATAGAATCTCCAGATTACATAACGAAGTATATGGAATGATTATAAAAAAAAAACAATAACCAAGCCTCTTGGCCCAGTAGTATAAGGCTGCCACTGCGACAGTCTTGGGGTGGATTGAGTTTGGTCCCCAGTTCGATCCCCGGCACTGTCAAAATAATGCTTGGCCAGCGGAAGCCACGAACTGCGAACGTGGATTAATCGAGGTGCGCTTAATGCTGGCCCGGACACCGCGTGGTATGATACCAAAAATAAATAAAACAAACAATAATATTTTGGGTTCCTTTTATCTTACAACGAAGTGTATGGAATGATTATCAATAAAACAAACAATAATATTTAGGGTTTCTTTTACCTTACCGCCCTGGAATATTTGCAATTAGACTTACCCACCCACCCCACCCCCTCTCATGCAACTAACAATGCATGGATACTAGTGGGTTGATGCATTTGTGGGAGTAAGTCTAATTTTGAACTTCTAGGGAGTAATATAATTATGCAATAATCCAAGGTGGCAAAGTAATGATAATAATAATAAAATGAAAAATAAAATACTAATATATAGCACGTTAAAAGGGTTACTAATTTCATGGGGGAGTACTCGAATAATTGTGAGAGTGAGCCTATCAAGACAAACTCGTGTGCCGGAAATTAGTCTTCCTTTGTCTACTTTACTGCTACAACCAACCTTATATCTTCGGCCGTTACTGTGTGTAACTAGAACTGAAAAAGTAGCATGATCTTCAATTAGTGCCATGGATGTATTCATGCTCTCTAAAAGACAAGAGATAATACAAAATCAAGCATATGACTATGTCGATCCTTTTTCAATAAGAAACAACAATATAATATGTTGATACTCTATATAAAGCAATCCATTATTATTTAATTTTCAAAATTCGCTGAATAATTCAATGTGTTTCTTAGTCTCCGTTGGTTCGGGATGAAAAGGAAAATCGTGAAAAGTATTTTTACTTATCTTGAGTTAAATTTTGGTCAACAATTTTCCCCAAATAATCACATAATTATAGTGTGTGCACTCAGTTTAAATTTTATACAAACAAACATTTAAGTCAGAAATAGGTCAAAATACTTTTCACCCAATTGATAAATGTTTCACCTTAATCAAAATGATAAGGTGAAAACTGAGTGGGAACCAGATTTAATGGGATAGAGAGAACCGTTGAGCAGATCAGCTCCAACTACAAACTCAGTTTCTATGTAACAAGTGGACAAACAAGTAGATAATGAAAAATATTAATTACAGTGCTCCTTGTTCAGAGGCCTATGAAATTTCCCTACATATGGTCCAATACTCTGAAAAGACTTCAAATCATCTTTCGTTTTAGCATATTCCTCTTTTGCGGCCTGAAATTTCTCTCTCACTGCATATATCCAATTCCACAAGTTAGTCACTGACATGAAATAAAGAGTAACATTTGTTGCTAACGATAAACCTTTTTTTCTCGCAAGGTAATAGGAACATACTAGATCAACAAAACATAATAATTAAAATAATAAATATAAATTAAAAATAAATCCGTACATGATAGGCTATAATGAATGAGATGCACAGTGGTGATTTAAGGGGTCACTTTGGAAGGAAAAAAAATTACTCATTAGAATCAGTTTCAGATTGGCAATGTAATTCCCCGTGTGCATGTGTCATAATTGTTATTATTAATCATTAAAATGTCACTCTCTAAATCAATTATTAATATATCATCGTTTGAGGCAGTTTGCTCAAAAGGGGTGAGGAATTTGTCAAGGTAAAATGAAGCATAGTCCTCAATTTATACAAAAAAATACAAAAAGAATAAGAAATAAATACTAATGAAATCACAAAAAACAGTGTTGATGAGTATTTTTTAGGGGCTGTTTTTGTTGTTATTAATACTCGGTTATTTGATGAGTAATTTTTTAGTTTATATTTGTTGAGAGTTATTGTTGAATGTTGAGTTAACAATGAGTGGATGGCAATGCATAGCGTTGTGTAAGAAATAGCTCTTTTCCTCTTAATCTGTTTCACTATCTAGAGCTGAATATCACTGTTTGGGAGAAACGACCGTTTTCCTCTTCATTTGCACTGTGCACAGTGCTGATCTGCTGAACAAAACAGTTGTGGGCAAAAGACAGTACCAAGTTCAGTTGAAGAATTTTAAAAAGGTATTAAATACATATACTTTATTTAATATCCCTAGTGTATTCATATCATACTTTTATGAAAAATCCGTATTCTCGTATCCATATCTCATATCTGAGTCGGTGCATATTCCCTAGAACTGCTACCCTATCCTAGAATGTGCTAGCATTACTGAGGTCATGAGTGATGTCAGTCATATGTGGCATCCACACTAATGACATCTTCTAAAATCGACTATACAGACAGATGTCATGAAAGGAAAAAGTACAAAAATACCCTCCCATATTTATTTACATCATACTCCCCACCCTCCACCCCACCCCACCACAACACACACACACATATAAGCTATGAAGCATCGACACTCTCCCGGAAGCCACAAGTCAGGTTTGACACGAGTCCGACACCCGACACGCTCCGATACGTTGCCAACATGCTGGGACATGTTTGGACACGCTGTCGACACGCTGGGACACGTAAAAGGACTTTTTTTTTTTGTAAATTTTTTTTCTTATGTGATTATGATTCTGCCTTATTTATGATTTGTAATGTTAAAGTGTGTTTGAATTTTATTTTATATGGTCCATTTTCATAATTTCATGTTAAGAATGCTCTACTAATATATATTTTATGGAAAAAAATTTATTCTATTTCATTAATATATATATTTAAATATATATAATATATTTTAACATATATTATATATTATACGTATCCTAGCGTGTCATATTCTAGTTTTTGGAAAAATCACGTGCCGCGTGTCGTGTCGAAACACGTATTACGTGTCGAGTCCGTGCTTCAAAGCATAAAAGAAAGTTGGTGTAAAGAGGGAGCAATTTAAACGAATACAAACAACATATGAAGTGGAAACTTTTTCTCTAAATATTCTTTATAATCTTTTCAAAATCTAATTACAATATTAGGCCAAGAGCCTTACTTATAGAAGAGATTAGCTTGCTAATCAAGCTAAGCCTAAAATCTCTAAACTACCTTTTATTAATCCTACTAGATGAAGGAATACTAGAAAGGACAAAAATATTTTGTTAATATAGATTAAGAGCTTTACACCATTAATAAAAAATAAAAAATGGTCTATGTATCCTTAATTAGAAAGAGACTATCAACAAGTAGGAATAACAAATGTACAGAAAACGTTAAGTATAGGGTGCCAACTTTATCGCTCCCCTACTGAGAAAATCTCAACCACAAGCGTTAAAGTGGCAAAGTGGCAAAATTAGGGCTTGCAATTGAAGGTGGGTTGACAGTTGGAAGCAAAGAAAGGAAACATCGTTGCAACAAAAATTCTAATTCGTTTTTTTAGTTTTCAATTAGTTTTCAGTTTAGCCACATGTCAAGTTTTGTAGCAGTTGAATTCAATTGTTTGTTAGGTTAAGTTGTTACAGCTAGAGTTGGTAATTGTATAAATTGGGGATTTTTTGTAATTGGCATGCTTGATAATGATGAAAATATTACAATTCTTTCTCTCTAATTTCTATTCTCATCTTCGTCGCTCTCTCTCTTTCCTTCTTCTTCTCTAATTTCTCCATTCTCATCTTAAATTCTCAATTCTTGAATTTTGTAGTAAATTCAGATTTTCGACGCTTAAAAATCTGACAAATTGGTATCAGAACCTCCGATTCTGAGTAACCTGCGAAGAATCATGGTCGAAACTAGATAGCAAGATACAGAGAATCGTTTCGAAGAATTCAACCAAAGACAGAACACTTTTGAAGAAAAATTAGCTCAGCTACAGAAGATAATGGAAACCATGATGTTGAACATGAATAGCCATTTTAAGAGAAGCCACCTTCAAGGAGTGTTAGGCCCACATCCAAATGAGTCTAAACCCAAATGGATGATTCTGCTAGAGAAAGTGAACTGGGAAATGGTAGGAACAATCCTTATCATGGCCACAAGATACCTAAAATGGAGTGCCCAAGATTTGAGGGAGAACAGCCCTGAGAATGGCTTCAGAAGGTGCAGTGGTATTTTTTGTTCAATCCTCTTCCTGAGGAACAAAAGATTCTTTTTGTTGCACTGCATTTAGATGGCAAAGCAACCCACTGGTTTCAGGCTGAATTCCCTGACCCAAGAAAGATTTCTTGAAATGATTTTGCTTGCAGACTGTGTGAAAGATTTGTCCAGGAAGGATTAGATGATCTAGTTGTTGAATTTTTGAGCCAAGAAGGAAGCGTGGCAGAATATCAGGAGAAATTTGAAACCTTTCAACCTCCTATGCTAGCCCAGAACCAAAGTCTTAATGAGGCCAACTTTATATCCAGTTTCTTGAGTGGATTGGAGGAGGAAAAAAGGAGACCTGTCAAAATGATTTTACCTAAAAATCTGAATTATACCTATTTGTTAGCCGATTTACAAGAATCATCCCTCAATTCCAACTTATCAGCCCATAAAACCAATCACACCAACCCACACTCATCTTTATCTAGCCAAAACCAAAAAGCCAATATTCTTTCATTCCTAACCCTTACCAAAAGACCATTAATCCCAACCCTAACCCAAATTTCCTTATAACAAACCATTGGCCACTACCTCCCATAAAGAAGAGTAGCCAAGTTGAAATGCAAAGTAGGAAAGATAAGGGGCTTTGTTACAACTGTGATGAAAAGTACACTCCAGGCCACAAATGTAAGAACATGAAGTTGTATATGATTGCTGGGGAAGATGAAGACCAAGAAGAAGAGGAAGTTATGAAAGAGGGAGAAGAAGGGGAGATTCTTGAAGAAGTAAAAGGCCACAATTCACAAGATGAAGGCACCATATGCATATCCCTAAATGCAATATCAGGAACACAATCACCCAAAACCATGCTCATCAAAGGGTGAGCCAACAAGATAGATCTCATTGTCTTAATTGACTTGGGAAGTTGTCACAACTTCCTAGACCCAAATTACAGGAAGAAAGATAAAGTGCAATGTGGAACCTATTCACCCTATGACAGTTACTGTTGCAAATGGAAAGCCAGATTATAATAGATTCTTGCTGCAAGGAGTTTAAATAGGTAATGCAAGGTCATTGTTTCGAAGCTGAAATGAGAATTTTAGCCCTAGGAGGCAGTGACATGGTCCTTGGAGTGCATTGGCTAATGAACATTAGTCCGTTATAGATGGACCTCAAGAATATGAAATTGCAATTCAACATGGGGGCAAATCTGTGGAGCTACAAGGAGAATCCAATTACACATGACTACAGCCAAAAAATTCAATTCCTTGTGTAAGAAGGGGGTTTCCAATGGCGATGGGCCAATTATACAGTGGATACTAAAACAATGGACAATAGCACTCCTAAGGAGTTGGAACACATTATTGAAAATTTTGCAGGGGTGTTCAAGGAACCCCGGGTTCTACCTCCTAAAAGGCAACAAGACCATCACATACCATACCACTTAAGTGTGGTAGTGACCCTGTCAACCTAAGGCCCTACAAGTATCCTTATGTGCAGAATACAGAGGTTGAGAAGATTATCGAAAAGATGCTTGAATCAGGGATTATTAGGCCATCCAGCAGTCCCTTTGCTTCCCCAGTCCTGCTGGTCGTAAAGAAAGATAACAGTTGGAGGATGTGCATAGACTATAGAGAGGTAAACCAGCTTACTATAAAAGATAAATTTCCCATTCCTGTTATAGATGAGCTGCTAGATGAATTAAATGAGGTCTGCATTTTTTCCAAGATCTGGTTATCACCAGATTATAGTCTTTGAACCTGACATCCACAAAACAGCATTTAGAACACATGGGGGGCATTATGAATTCTTAGTAGTGCCTAGTATGGAACATGTGGAACATCTATCAATCACTTTGTCCCTATTGAAGAAACACCAATTATATACCACATTAACTCAAAGCTCGTTTGGCCAAGAGCAGTTAGAGTACTTAGGGCACATCATCTCCAAGAATGGGGTAGCAGCAGATCAAACAGAAGTGGAAGCTATAGTTTCATGGCCTTTACCCAAGAACATTAAAGCCTTGAGAGGGTTTCTTGGGTTGACTGGATATTACAGGTTTGTGAGGGGGAATGGAATGATAAGTAGACCACTTGCCAACATGCTGAAAAAGAATCAGTTCAATTGGAGTGAGGAGCCTAGAGAAGCCTTTGAGAAACTTAAGACAGCAGCGACCACCACTCCTGTGATAGCCCTTCGACCGTTTGTAGTAGAGATGGATGCTAGTAAATAGGGTGTGGGGGTTGTTTTAATGCATGAGGGCGGACCTATTGCCTTCTTGAGTAAAGCATTATCTTCTAGGAAGAAGGGGTGTCAACCTATGAAAAAGAGTTGTGGGCCATTGTCTACGCTGAAGAGAAATGGAGTCCCTACTTATTTGGCTACCATTTCCTTATTAAAACAGATCATCAGTCTTTAAAATTTTTGTTGGAGCAAAGAATCTCTTCTATGCTCCAGCAAACGTGGCTCACCAAATTTCTTGGGTTTGATTATACAATTGTGTATCGAAAAGGGTGTGAAAATAAGTTTGTTGATGCTTTGTCAAGGTTGCCAGAAGACCAAGCATAATGTTGCCAGAAGACCAAGCACAATGTTGGGCTGCTACCACCTTGAAGGCAACATGGTTGGAAGAATTACAACGAAGTTTGGAAGGAGATATGGTAGTCCAGCAGCTATTATTACGGCTAATCAACAAAAATCAACAAGGAAGATGGAATGGAAGATTATACATTCAATCAGAATATATTGAGATACAAGAACTGGTTCTATGTGGGAGATCAAGGCGAATTAAGAAATAAAATTGTCCAATTCCTACATAATTCTGCATATGGGGCATTCTGGTTACAAACCTACCCTTAAAAAGGTAACCTAGTATTTCTATTGGCCTCAATTAGAAGCTAATGTGAAACAATGGGTGAAAGAATGTGATACTTGCCAAAGAAATAAGGTGGAACACTTACCATACCCTGGCCTACTCCTACCCATACCTAACAACCATGGTCTAATATCTCCATGGATTTCATAGAGGGCCTACCAAAATCAGGTCAATATGAATCCATATTGGAGGTAGTAGACAGATTCACCAAATATGGCCACTTTCTTCCATTATCCCACCCGTTTTTAGCCCAAACAATTACCCAAATTTTATTTGATAACATCCACAAATTACATGGCATACCTAACACCATTGTTTCAAATGGAGACTCCCTCTTTTTTAGCCAATTTTGGACCCAACTCTTAAAATTAGTGGGCACACAGCTACATTACTCTACATCCTACCACCCCCAAACTGAGAGACTAAATCAGTGTTTGGAGAGCTATTTGAGATGTATGACTGGGGATAAACCAAAAGGTTGGTCACAGTGGATACGTCTAGCTGAGTGGTGGTATAACACCACCTACCACACTTCAATTCAAACTAGTCCTTTTCAAGCCCTCTATGGTTATGACCCTCATTTAAACATTGGCCAAACCTCAATCAAACACCCAGAAGAAGTTAAGGAGTTCTTAGAGGAAAGGAAGGTGATGATGCAACTGTTGCAAAAAAGGTTATCACAGTCCCAAAATCGCGTGAAGCAATATGCAGACAAGAACAGAACAGAAAGAAATTTTCAGTGGGCACTGGGTCTATATGAGATTGCAACCCTATAATAGTCCTCATTGTCCTTAAGGAGGGATTTTAAGCTAGCGCCAAGATACTATGGGCCTTACCAAATCATACAGAAGATAAGAGCTGTGGCATATAAATTACTAATACCCCCAGAATGCAACATTCATCCAACATTTCATGTTTCTTTACTTAAGAAGAAGGTGGGAGAAAATATATTACCCCAGTCCACTCTACCAGCAACAAATGGTCAAGGATATTTTCTGATGGCTCCAACTCAAATTTTGGAGCGACGAGTGGTGAAGAGAAATAATTGTGCAGTACACGTCCTTTATCAGTGGGACAACCCTCAGCCGACAGCAGTAACATGGGAAGATTATGACAATTGCTTTAGAGATTTCCTGATTTTGAATCTTGAGGACGAGGATCAATTGAAGGGGAGCCCTCTGTCGGAATTAGGGCCTGCAATTGAAAGTGGGTTGACAGTTGGAAGCAATGAAAGGAAACGTCGTTGCAACAGAATTCTAATTCGTTTTGTCAGTTTTCAATTTAGCCACGTGTCAGTTTTGTAGCAGTTGAATTCAATTGTTTGTTAGGTTTGGTTGATAGAGCTAGAGTTGGTAATTGTACAAATTGGGGATTTCTTCTGGTAATTGACGTGCTTGATAATAATGAAAATCATTACAGTTCTTTCTCTCCAACTTCTATCCTCATCTACATCTCTCTTTCTCTAATTTCTCCATTCTCATCAATTTTGTAGTTAGTTCAGATTTTCAACACTTGAAAATCTGACACAAAGGTAGCCGTCATTAGAATCATGCAAGCACCATCGTTCTTCTCCGCTGAGGAAAGTCGTTCATGAAAACCCCCATCGTATCGGCTCACAGACAGGTGGGGTGACTAATCAAAAATCCCAATAATGGCTGACAAATATGCACTTGGCCCCGAAGCTTGCCACGCCGGAAATCAATACACAAACGTGTCAGGGAGTGCGACCGATGCCAAATGTAGTCCGAGTCTTTCACAATGATTGTCCTCAAGCCTAAGTGCTGCAAGTCATTCCCCATATGTGCCTGTATGAACCTGCCCGTAAGAATAGAGCAGGCACAGTATGAACCTGCCCACTCCCGCCCAGTGCTCACACCCATTATATATCATTCTTAGATGACTAAACACCTTCTATTGGAAAAAAATGAAAGGAAACCAAAATGCATTACTAAGTTCTATAATGTCGAAATTCTTTGCTTGCTACTTTTTTGATAATATAACAGTTCATTCAAATAGGCCATAAAACAACTAATGGCTTTACTTTCACAGTAACCAATCGAATGAAATGACAATCCAGCTGGCACTAAAAAGGTTGACAATTAAAATGAAAATCAAAAACATAAATCTAGAAAAATCTCTCTTTGAACCCCTCATGTAAATCTTGACATTAAATTTAAGGTGTCCAGCCCCAGGTCCAAATGTGTAGATATTTTAGTGAAAATTTCCCATGTTATTTGCACATTAGAAAATTATTACCGTATTAATATTTTACAGATCGTGAAGAACCTTACATTTCAATCAGTAAAGATATTTACAGACCTACAAAGATATTTTTAGACTTGCGAAGATATTTTAAAGACGGTGAATGTATTTTACGAAATAACGCAAGGGCTGAACACGCAAGTTTTAAAAAGCACCCATGGGACAAATAATTTCAAAAACTTGGTTTCCTAAGTTGAGACAGATCTAGAACTAAATGTCAATTAATTTTACTTACAGGAAACCAAATCAACTCTAAAACTAAGTCTCAAATTTTCTGAGCAACCACACTAAGCATTATAGGAAAAGACGTGTATATAAATCAACAAAGAAATGTCATGTGGTTGTATTAATGAATAATTGAAACCAAAGGTTTTAAGGTATTGTTATGTTTGTAAATCTGACCTCCTCGAACTAGGGACTCGAGCTCTTTATGCTCAAGGAGCCTTTTCCGGTAATAAGTCACCACAATACTCCGGAGAATTGGGTCTTCAGCCGTGCTTGTCATCGGATTTAAATTTTGACCCAAAATTGAGCTACTGATCTGAAACAGTGGATTTAATAAGCAATTAAAATTGGTTTTAATATTCAATTTGTCATAGAACCACAAGCAACCATCATACCGACTTGGTAATGAAAAAAATGAAAGCAAATTGCAAATCTTCCTCAAAGATCCGTGAACAAGAAAAAAATGATTTGATTCTTTCTCGACTGTTTTTACAAGGGAGAGTATATAGCAACAAGTTCTTTAGTAGTAGAGCCAAAACAATCTCTCCAGGAACTCTAACAATACTTCAGTATATCAAGAGATCTTCCACCATATGTAATCAGATCAGATGAGTCTAGTTCTTACAGTTAGGGATATTTATAACATTGACCACCATTTTGTTATCATAATTAGACTTTGGCCATCAAAATTTTCAAGAAGTGACTTTGATCATCAAAGAGACATTAGAGGAAATAATAAAATGATATAAAAGCCCTAGCAATTTAAGCAGTTGTGTGTTTATATCTACCAATTACATTTACTTTGACAAAAAAATATATATGGAAAAAAGAAATTATTCCAATCAGAAATTGAAACCTCCAACATTTCAGGGGAAAAAATGCATCCTAAATCTATTTCCAGTCACCAAATCATATAATCAAAAACCCCACCACGCTCATCCATGATCCACCTAGTCCCCTCCCCCCCCCCCCCCCCCCCCCCCACACACACACACACGCCCCACCCCACCCCCAAGTGTAGCAGAAAAAACTATGAAAAAATGCAACTGCCCATATTCGAGGCTTCAACTCAGGGTCTTTTCATTGGTAAGGCCATATCAACTGTCATCAATAGTTAGTGAATTTCAGTTGTTCTGGCGAACTTAAAGATTAGATTAGATTGCATTAGATCAGTCCCTAGTTGATTTCTTTCGGCAATCTATTTGTTGGAGGTAGAAGAAATGTACCAAATTTTTAGAGACTAAGATGGATTGCCTCACGCACATGGAAACACAAATTTTATGTGCCAATATGCTGCACTTTTCCTAGGTTTTCTTGTGATTCTTCAGCCTTGTTGCCTAACTACTTGGTTTTATAGACAAGGGTGTGATTTCAACACACGGATGTCCGATTCACAGGTACAGACGTAAACTACACGTCAATGACCTAAAAATCAAGACAATATAATTTCTAGAGAGAAACAAAAGAGTTCTTATATTTCAAGAATTGAAGCTATCTTCAAATGAAGACTACAAAGCTATTTATAGGTGGGTTATTACTTGCTAATCAAGTAAAAGTCTAAAATGACTAAAAAGGACTAACTAAAAATAAAAGAATACCTAATTAGTCCCAAACATGCTTGGAAGTTAATTAAAGAAAGAAAAGGCCTAAAAAGAACTAAATATAGAAAATACAATGAAAATAAAAAGAAAATAACAATGGATTCCCATCATTCTCCCCGTCTTTAAAAAGTTCGTCCTCGAACTTGCAAAATTGGAGAATCGCGTGAGAAGTTCCAAAAATTGTGCTTGAAAGGAGACGCAAAGACTTGTGAAGCCAAAATATTTTCTTGAAAATTTGAGGAATGGTCATTCTGCAATTCATGATTTCAAGATTCATCATCTTCCTCCTGCCTCTCATGTCAACCAACAAAAATAGTGCCCAACCGGGTCAAAAATCAATTTTGGGATGTCAAACCCTAGTTCATGAACTTGTTGGAGGGTTTTCTTGAGGCCGGAAAAATAGGGCAGCTGCTCGGTAGGATGACGAGTGATGTTGCGAGGCTTTCCGGGGTTGGAATGATGGGTAGGAGACTTGGGCAGAGCCCTGGGTAGGCCGGGATGTTTTCCGGGGTCAGAATAATCCCGATGTGTTTTCTGACCTAGGGTTTCACCCCGTATAGCAGCTTTCTGGGATCCTATAGTATCGGTTGGACAGCAAGTGTTACAGGGGGGGTAGGCTTGGGTTACCTGGTGCCGAAAAAGGGCCAGAGGAGGATTTTGAAGGTTGGCTACAAGGGTTGGGTAGATTGGCGGCAAGAGGAGAGAGGTCGGCCACCGAAATGGTGGTCCGACATGGCAGAGATGATGTTCGGATCTGGCTGTAGGAGAATTTTTCAAACAAGTAGTCTTCCGGTGCCGAAAATTGACTAGGACCGTGGTCAGCGGCTACGGGTTGTTTCCGAGGTCTTTGGAGATTTGGTTCAGGGGATTCTTGGGGCTAGGGTTTTGAAAGTTGGACAAAAGTTGAATGATGGCTTCCATTTGTTGTTTCAATTCGCGTCAGCTCTCCTTCAATTTTTGATGGCTTTTTCTTAACTCTTTGTTAATCTCATCTTGAATTCGTGTCGTCCTCTTTGGCGCCATTAAGAATATAGGGCACGATTTGATATTCTACACACAACAATACACACTAACACCAATGTTTGGAGCGACACCCGCTTTATACCAATTTGACGTAAACTACACGTCAATGACCTAATAATCAAGGCAATATGATTTCTAGAGAGAGAAACAAAAGAGTTATTACATTTCGAGAATTGAAGCTATCTTCAAATGAAGACTACAAAGCTATTTATTGGTGGGTTATTACTTGCTAATCAAGTAATTGCCTAAAATGACTAAAAAGGACTAACTAAAAGTAAAAGAATATCTAATTAGTCCCAAACATACTTGGAGTCTAATTAAAGAAAGAAAAGGCCTAAAAAGAACTAAAATAGAAAATACAATAAAAATAAAAGGAAAATAACAATGGATTCCCATCAGGTACCACTACAGCACCGTACTATTAAGGGCAAAGCGGCCCAGCAAGTAAGGGTTCCAATATGATTAAGGCTTCATCATGTTACAATGTGATAGTATAGGCTCTTAATTTTTGTCCCTTGATACCGACAAGTTTATGATGTAAATCTAAGAATGCGGAAGCGTTATTACTACACTACACAACAACTATTAACTACACAACAACAACGACTAAACTAAAGAAACGAGTTTCTCTCACTCTCTTTATTCTCTTTCTCAATATTCAAGTGTGATTACAAATGAGGGCCAAATGCCTATTTATAGGAGAGGTTAGCTTGCTAGCCAAGCTAAGGACCCAAAAAGACAAAAAATGACAACTAATAACAAAAAATGACTAATTAGTCTCAAACATGCTTGGAGACCAATTAAGGACCAAAAATAACAAAATTAAAAAAAATGACAATAGTACCCTAAACTAAAATACAAAATAAAAGGTAGTTTTCTCCCGGTAGCACAACCACACGTCACGTATAGCTACGAATCACCAAGCACATCATTCTCCCCATCTTTGAAAAAGATCGTCCTCGAGCGTGGAGGGTGACTCATTAATGCCACATGATATAAACCTTGAAAAAGCTTCGGACCCCATTCAAAATCAATAAAAAGTTGGTTGCCCAAACTGGAATTAGTCCCATGAGTATGAACCTCATCAATAATGGGTATAATAAACCAAAATCCCGACGATGTCCCTCTACGAAATCCGAGCAACCAAAAACTAACGACCATACACGCCTTCTTTACACCACAAGTACATGGTTGCAACTTGGAGTGGTGGACCCTTAAATCTGACCGGACGGGAACTCCGGCGACCGCACCTTTGCGAGTACGATGGAGAAACAAGCGGACTGAAGACGGTGACATTCCAGAAAGTCGGACCCAAAATGGCAAATAGTCGGAAATGGACCCAAAGTGGCACGCATTTATCATGGAAGTCATATGTTGTTGTGGCACAAATAGGCCCTCAGACTAATTTTGACCGAATTTGAGGTTAAATAGAAGGTAGGGGATTAGGTTGGAGTAAAAAAGCCCATTTTTTATCGGGTTTAATTGTGGTTGGGCATTGATGAGCGAGGAAAGGGTGGAAATAGGGTAAAAAAAAGTATAGGGATGGTTTCTTGGCTGGTGGGGGTTGGTTTGATATTTGTGGGGGAGACAAAGGGTTGGGAAGACAAACACTAGGAGTGGGTTGCCCTAGGGAGAAGGGGGAGGTTGTCCACTGTGGAAAAATGGGTTTGGGAGTGTGCTGGGTCAGATCGGGGGTAAGAGGCTGGATTAGTGGTTGGGAGGAGGCTTTAACCTCTGTCAGCAGGGGATGGGGGGGCGGCCGAGGCTAGGGTGGGTTGCGGTATGGTCGAAGGCAGGGGGAAGGGGCGTGGGGGTCACACAAGGGTGGGGGAGGTCCTGTAGGAGGGGAAAAGGCCGACTGCCTTTGTTTGGTAGTCGGCTGCCTTCGCAGGGGTTTTCGGTCCTTTCTGGGGTATTTTCAGCAATGGATAGGGCTCGGGGCAGAGGGTAGGATAGGGTGGGGTAGGCGTTTTTAGGTTTAGGGTTAGGGTTTGGGGGAAGATAGAAGACGGTGTTTCATTTGAACAAGGTGGTGGTTGTGTAGTGGTGAGAGATAGAGGTGGAGGAAGGTGGTGGTGGAGGGTGGAGGAGGCTAAAAGGGTTGGTATCCCCCCTTTTAGCAGTGATGGAATTTAGGGTTTTCATTCACCCGATTCCTATTTGGACATTTATCAATCTACCGATTGAAGGGTTACCCGAGTTGGAACCACAACTCGATATCCACTTCACGCACCACAACGAACACCAAGAACAAACGCAACTGATACCAATTTGATGTAAATCTAAGAATGCGGAAGCATTATTACTACACTACATAACAACTATTAACTAAACAACAACTAAACTAAAGAAATGGGTTTCTTTCTCTCTCTATTCTCTTTCTCAATATTCAAGTGTGATTACAAATGAGGGCCAAGAGCCTATTTATAGGAGAGGTTAGCTTGCTACCCAATCTACTCAACTCAACTCAACTCAACAAAGCCTTTTCTCAATTATTTGGGGTCGGCTACATGAATCCTATTTTTCCATTCCATTTTGTCCAGTGCAATATCTTCGGTTAAACCACATGACATCATGTCCTTTTTTATATTATCCCACCAAGTCAATTTAGGCCTACCTCTACCCCTTGTGTTACCATCAATACTAACTAAATCACTCTTCCTTACAGGAGCATCCATTGGTCTACGCTTGACGTGTCCAAACCATCTAGGTCGATTTTCTCTTAATTTATCTTCTATAGGAGCTACTTTTACCATTTCACGAATTTGTTCATTTTTAATTTTATCCTTTCGAGTTTTACCACAAATCCATCTTAGCATTCGCATCTCCACTACACTCATTTTCTGCACATTTTGTTTCTTGGTTGCCCAACACTCTATCCCATATAACATGGCGGGTCTAATGGCCGTCCTATAATATTTACCTTTTAACTTCAAAGGTATACGCCTATCACACAAAACGCCGGTAGCACTTCTCCACTTAACCCAACCTGCTCTAATCCTATGAGTAACATCATCACTAACATCTCCATCTTTTTGGATAATCGATCCTAAATAACGAAAATGATCGTTTCTATGTATCTCTTGACCCTCCAATTTCACCACATCTCCATTTGTCCTCCTATTACTACTAAAATTGCACTCCACATATTCTGTTTTAGTTCTACTTATTTTAAATCCTCTTGTTTCTAAAGTTTCTCTCCACAATTCCAACCTAGCATTAATCCCTGTCTTAGTCTCATCCACTAAAACAATATCATCTACAAATAGCATACACCATGGCACCTCATCTTGTATTTGTCCAGTCAACTCATCCATAAAAAGCGCAAAGGCATAAGGACTTAATGCTGAACCTTGGTGTAAACCTACCGTAATTGAAAACTCACTACTTTCTCCGGCTGATGTTCTTACTGTAGTCATCGCACCATCATACATATCCTTGATCACATCAATATATCTGCGAGTCACTCCTCTTTTATGTAGAACCCACCATATTATATCTCTAGGTATCCTATCATACGCCTTCTCCAAATCTATAAAAATCATATAAAGATCCTTCTTTTTCTCCCTATACCTGTCCATTAATCTCCTCAATATATAGATTGCTTCCATTGTTGACCTCCCAAGCATAAACCCAAATTGATTCTCAGATATTGTTGTCTTTAATATCAATCTATATTCAATCACTCTCTCCCAAAGTTTCATTGTATGACTCATTAACTTAATACCACGATAATTTGAACAACTTTGTATGTCTCCTTTATTTTTATAAATAGGTACTAAAACAATTTTTCTCCATTCATCGGGCATCCTATTAGTCATTAAAATTCTATTGAATAATTTTGTAAGCCATGATACTCCATCCTCCCCTAAGCACTTCCAAACCTCAATAGGGATACCATCTGGTCCTAAAGCCTTCCCTCTTTTCATCTTTTTTAGAGCAATCCTGACCTTTGTTGTTCTAATTCTGCGGAAAAATATATTTTCTCGAGTCTCCCTAAGTTCCTCTATATCTAATCTACTCCCATTATCTCCATTTAATAACCTCTCAAAGTAGTTTTTCCATCTTTCCATAATTTCATGATCTTTGACTAGGACTCTCGAATCATCACTTTTGATACACTTAACGTTATTAAAATCTTTTGTTTTCCTGTCCCTAAGTTTCGCAAGCTTATAAATACTTTTTTCCCCTTCTTGTGTACCTAATTTTGTATAAAGATCATCATACGCTTTTAACTTAGCATCTCTTATCACTTTCTTAACTTCTTTTTTAGCCCATTTATATTTCTCAAAATTTTCTTCATTTCTATTTATTTGACATGTTTTAAAGCACTCCCTTTTAATTTTTACTATATTTTGTACTTCTTCATTCCACCACCAAGTTTCTTTACACTGTGGCCCCTTGCCTTTTGATTCTCCAAGAATTTCTTTTGATATTCTCCTAATGCATGCGGCCATCTTATTCCACATTACGTTGGTCTCTTCTTCAGTATTCCATGTTGCTTCATTTAATAATTTATCTTTAAACAGTTCTAATTTCTCTCCTTTTAAGTTCCACCACCTAGTTCGTGGGTTAATCTTCACTTTTCGCACTCGTGATTGATTTTTAATATTTATATCCAACACCATTATCCTATGTTGTGAGGTTAAGCTCTCTCCCGGGATAACCTTACAATCTTTACACATTAACTGGTCTCCTTTTCTAGTAATGAAAAAATCTATTTGGCTCTTATGCGTTCCACTTTTATAAGTTATTAAGTGTTCAAGCCTCTTTTTAAAACATGTATTTACTAGTACAAAATCATAAGCCATCGCAAAATCTAAGATAGACTCTCCCCCGTCGTTCCTATCTCCAAACCCATATCCTCCATGCACTATCTCATATCCTACACGATCTTCTCCTACATGGCCATTAAAATCTCCCCCTATATAGATTTTCTCACCTACGGGTATTTCTTGAATTAGTTCATCCATTTGTTCCCAAAATTGTACTTTAGTGTGCTCATCTAATCCTACTTGAGGTGCATAAGCACTAACAATATTAATTATGTTTTCACCTAATACCAATTTTACAAGTATAAGTCTATCACCTTTCCTAATAACGGTTACGATATCGTCCTTAAAGTTCTTATCTACTATTATTCCAACTCCGTTCTTATTTCTATGTTTTCCTGTATAATAAAATTTAAATCCTGTATTTTCTATTTCTCTAGATTTCTCACCGACCCATTTAGTTTCTTGTAAACAAGCTATGTTAACTTTTCTTCTTATCATGGTATCTACCAACTCCATCCCTTTTCCTGTCATAGTCCCTATGTTCCAAGTCGCTAACCTAAGTCTAGTATCCTGGACTAGCTTCTTTACCCGCACACCTCCAGCTTGTTGCAGGAACCCTTGCGTATTTATCGTCGCATCCGGGCGCCGATGCGACGCCCCTTGACTATTTTTCGAGACACCCGGTGGCAGGCGCAATGCCCCTTGCCTATTTTTCGAGACACCCGATGGCAGGCGCAACGCATCGCTTAAGGGGAATGCCCTAGCATTAGCATGTATATTCATAGGATTCATGTTCATAAGGAGCACAACCACGCGCCACGTGTCGCTACGGATCACCAAACACATCAGTTTAAGCTCTATATTCAGTCCCAATAACAAGACAAAGAATTACTATGAGACCCGCTAAACCCAACTCCCAACAACTCCCAAATGGTGTTAGGTCATCCACGAGTCAATTTGGGAGTGCTCCACATGGCTCAAAAAACTGTCTCCAATCCCCCAAAATTTCAATTGAGACCCTAAAATTGTGATAGACTTGTTCCTTCCCAGGTCACATGCGTACATCTATAAGTTACTTTCGGGCAATGTGTCATAACTGTCGTGGGAACTGTGGCAGCTGCACCTGAATTCTTTTTGCCATGATGTTTATGTATCCCTTTTGCCATGATGTACGTGTTGAAATCATAGTTCGCCGCGTACTCCAGTTGGCATTAGGGTTGGAATCGTCAATTTGCATGTTGTCTAGTCTATCGATTCCGGTAGTGGTTGTTTTAGAGAACAACTCATTGGAAGTTACTGTTATACCCCGCATCTTCCTCGCAATCATCAAGCCGCCACGCACCATGTTGTCAACACGCTGCACCACGGGTCCAGCACACGTTGCCGTCACGACATTATGTTACCGCCACATTGTCGCGTGCTGTCATATTGTTTTGTATCACGTGTGTGATATTGATGAGGCCAGTAGAATGTGAAGCAGGATGATTCCCAGCTACTAGGGCTGTCACCTGTTCCTCCAAAGCCTGTCGAGCTTTTAACCCTGCTGAATATTTGCTGCAAAATGTTGCAGGTATGGGGCAAGTTGGTATGGTGGATCCTCTATAGAATCGGCTGTTGTGGATTTGCCAAAGGAAGTGTCGGGTTCCGGATTCATTTGCTTCAATGTTACCTAGAACATGAGTCGCTTTGGTATGTGGTACTGTTCAGGTACCCTTGGTTCACTACTTCAGACCATGGAACACATTAGAAACCGTGTCCGGATCTTTTAGTATTAGTATCATATATTTTGTTAAAGATCATGTACAACATTAGTATACAAGGGTTCACTAGGAATATATGTACTGTGTAGTGAATAATAACCTCTATATTGGATGGGAGTTTTTTTTTTCTTTTCATTCATTTTAATAGTTAAGTAAAAGTTTCATTATTACTAATAATAGCTAAAATAGTAAATATAAAATTTGAGGTACCATTTTTTATGATCCCACCATTTTTTGGGTCATGCGACCCCAAATCGTGGTACTCGGAGGTGGAGTGATCCTGGTAACTATAATTTGAGTCACGGGGGTAAAAAAAAATTCCCATGAGGCACCCATTTTACTCCATAAACTAGGTCAGCCAACCAATTCGAGGTATACTGCAAATAACTACACTTTTCTCTTTTAAAGTAAGCAAAACAGCAAACCAAAAACACATATATAAGACGCACACAGAAGGACGAATTTACAAGAACTCCACTCCCAACCTTCTATTAATCATTCAAGGATTACAAAGGAAGTACACAATTTTGACTAAGGGCTTCTCTGCTGCAAAACAGAGCTCTCGTGACAGATATGCAGGAAGATGATGGCAGTTACAGTTACACTCCACAATTGCCTAGGCCCTAGGGAATAATTCACCAAGTCATGTTACAATGTTATAATTAAGGCTCTTTATTTTGGTGACATGACATGAATCGACAGGAAATATTCAGTTAAAGCGGCCCTTCTCGCATTCGGATCCAACCAATAGTTAACGGATCGTTTCATTGTTAAGACCCACTTCTACCCAATAAAATCCTTATCATGTTCAGGTCATTATCAAATCCCATGTTTAAAAAATCACTTGAAGCATACGCTTCGAAGCACAACTCTAGGTGGGGTGAGGAAATTTGTTACTTCACAATGCGCTCGAGGCGAGGTGTAGAGGCTTAGAGAGGGAAAAATCCTTCTTCTTCTCCTCCTCCTCCTCATGTTCGATGTCCTTCCAGAGGCATGAAGCTCTGAATTTTCTTTTGTGGAAGTCTTGTATACTTTCGGGCCAGCACACCAAACATAAATTGGTTTAAAAAAAAATTGCGCATAAATTATTTGAGCTAAAGAGAGAGCCGAGTGAATTAGTTTGTTTGGTGTTTTCGATTCAATTAAGTTCTTCCGGATAGCTTTATTTCTCCTTTTCTTTTCTTTTCTTTTCTTTTATGCGTGTGCGCAAGCGCGCGCGCACAATCAATTAGAACAACAGACATGACAAGATCCCATAATGACAAATTCAATCTACAAATTTGGGCCCAATAACAAGACAAATTATTAACATATCAAGATTAAAACAAATAATCCAGCACAAGACAATAATTGATAACAGACAAACAAAAGTATGAATAATCGAAGCACAAGACACTAATCATATTCAGTTGCTCAAAATTTTGATGACTAAAATCTAATTATGAACATTTGATGCACTTATAAGCATAAACTGAGAAATATTAAACAATTTCACAATGTGAAAACAATTAACACCAAAACCTAACGATATTAAAAAAAAACATTATGCATGAAAACAATTTCACAATGTAAACTGAGAAATATTATTCATTTGATTAATTCATACTTGATAAACCCTAGGTCAAGAAAACGAACCTTGGCGATTCACGTGAAACTGTGATTGTTCCTTTGCAATAGAATTTTGAGAATCGAGTAGCGTACAAGTTTTTTCCACATTTTTTTATTTTAATGTATCTATATCAATATATATATAACATCGAATAAAAGATTTTGAAAAGTTTGTGTAAAACTAAGAAGGGTCCAGATTCTAATGAGAGGGGAATCCAACGGTGGAAATTAGTTTTTTTCTTTCTTAACATCCCGCCCAAAACTCAACTTAACGGTGGGGCACAAATGAGAAAAAGGACGAAGATCATGTTAGCTAGACTTAACTATTAAATGGAAAAGATATTATTATTTAAATTTTATTGAGTAATCAATTATTAATTGGATTATATTTTTAAAATATTTACTTATATGTTTATCAAAATACTTTAAATCTAAATCATTTTAACTTTGAATCTCTCGAGTTATATATATATATATATACACTATTTCTCTTGTACGAATCAGTCCGCATTTTAAGAGTGCGGATCGGACATGTGTCACCTGACGGTGAACCCAGAAAAAAGAGAGAGTGTGCATATAATTTAGGCCATAATTTCTAGGTGCACCGTTAGGTGACACATGTTCGGTCCGCATTCTTAAAATGCGAACTGTCTCGCAGACCAGACATGTGTCCCTGGCGGTGAAGCCAAAAATTATCGATTAAATTATAGGCACTCTCTCTTCTCTCTCTCTCTCTCTCTCTTTTGGGCTCGCGCGTCAGGGGACACATGTCCAACCCGCATATATATATATATATATATATAGGGAGAGATTCAAAAGGAAACCTAAAAGATGAACATTTTAATGAACCTTAAAAAAATATCTTAACAACCATAAATTTTAATTCCTATGTTGTATTGGTCCACGCCAGCGGCAACGGACACGTGGGGGGTAAGATGTGTGTATTAAAAAACACGCATGTCCGTTGACGATGGTGCGAACCAATCACTACATAGGAATTAAAACTATGGGTTGTTAAGGTATTTTTTTTGTTAAGGGTTATTAAAATGTTCATCTTTAGGTTCACTTTTGAACATCTCCCTATATATATATACTTAAGACAACGGTGCACGAAGTAACGGATCTGACGTGACGATGTGTTTTCTTTCTTTTTGTACCTCCACTTTTGGGTAGGTTGATGGTGGAGGGGCAATAAGGATGATGATGTTGAAGGTAGGGTTTAGGGTTTGGGCGGTTGTGCTTTATGATATGTTTTTGGGAGTGTAAAGAGATGTTGAACAATATATGCAAATGCCTCTAGTCAGTGAAAATATTGAAAACGAGAGTTTTTCTAAATCAATGCTCTAATACCACTTGTTGGAAATGTAGACTCCCAATTTTTAGATTTTACAAAATGAGTTTCCTTTAAATGTGGAATAAAGATGGTTCAACTAAATAACTACATAAACTAAATTTTTGTTTCAAATTTTAATTTCTTTCAAATTAAAATTAAACTAAACTTAAGGTGAAATTACATTAATCAACAAATAATTTATTTAACAATTTAACCCAAGTCCTAGAAATTTGCCTAACAAATAATTAATTCAATTTTGCAAAATTAGGCCAAACCAAATTTTATCCAATAAAATTAATGACTTGAATTAAATTAATATTTACCCAAAGTAAATTAGCACCAAATTAACTATACCAATTTTATCTTTTTACCTAAGAATGCATCTAATGTGATATAGCAAAAGATAAAATAAGTAAACAAACACCACGCCGCGATGTATGAGGAAAAACTCACAACGAGAAAAAATCTCAGACGGCCTCTAGTCTTAAGTCCACTAAGTACGGAATTTTACAAATACAAGACAGATGACTTACACAACTCGACTTGACTCCTCTAAGCCCCTGACGCGTCTTTTTTGTATCAACATCTGCTTAGCCGACAATCCCGGACTCCACCGGAACCTTGAAATCCATCTATGAAGCTTTTGGGAACAGCCGTCAACCACATATGGTGCCTTTCACCATGTGAGAACGCCGCAGTAAGAAACAAGTCTTCTTCTTTTATGGGATGTAGAAGTAAACCCAAACTTCTCTTCTTTGAGGTGTAGAGATAAACCCGGTTCCAAACACTCCAAGCAATGATATATATTAAGGAACTTCGAATAAACAAACTATTGGGTGTGTATGTGTTTTTGGTGAATTTAATCCATAAAAATCAAACACAAAACATGAAACTTTTTCTTGAAAGTTTTTTGCTCTCTAAAGTCTCTTAGAATGTGAAAAAGTTAGTTTGAAAATGATGGTTTCCGCACTTAGTAATTTTGTCAAAAAGTAGTGGGGAAAAAGTAGTGGAAACATGGAAAAAACTGCTAAAGCTGCCTGTAACAACCCTAGCTTTTAGGAGGCTAATTTTATATTAATTTACAGCATAAGGTAATTATATAAAATGTTGGAGCTCGAGTAAATATTAATTGAATGAGTTGTAAGTTAATATTTACTAGAATGTTGTATATTTACCGTATGTGTAGGTAAATATCCTCATGTTGCATGTTTTATAGTGTCATGTATTTTAAATGGCATTATGGTTTAAGTGAAATTGGAACTGAAAATAATTTATAAAATTTCTGAATGCCAGTTTAGAGGGTGTAGTTAGTCCCAAAATGTCCGAGACAGTCAAAATAAGTGTCATATTGTATTTTTTGGTTTCGGGCACTTTTACCTGGTTTTAACTTAAACGCGTATTGGGAGTCATTTTAATGCGGTATTAACCACTTAAGTTGGGGACTTTAGACTTAAGCCACGATTTTTAAGTTTTGCCCCTTATTTCATTTCTCATTTGTGTGTTACCGAATTTAGAGAGAAAAGGAGAGAAAGAAAGAGGAAGAGAAAAATGGAGAAATAAGAGAAATTTGGATTTTGAAGCTTGGATTGCATCTACCACCAAGAAATCTGAGAATTCAACTCTAAGGCAAGTTTTCTACTTGCTAATATATGATTTAAGATGAATAATTTGTGTGATAGTTGTGTATTTATATTTATGGATCAAAAATAAAATTTATGGTGTTTAAACCCTAATATTAGTTTTTGATGATGAAATTGTGGGTTTTAGTAGTTAATAATCATGTAGGTTGATGTGGGGTAGATTTATGATGTTGGAGGTGTGTAAAAATGGAAGAGATTTGAGGTTTGGAGAAAATCTAAGGTTCATAACCCTTAAAGTCATTCTTGGCAAATCCGTAGGGGCGAATCGATTCGCATAGGACCAGTTTCCAGTCCTGCTTGGACCGAATCGATTCGGGTCCAAGCCGAATCGATTCGGCAGTTTACAGAATCCCAGGTTTCCTTGTCCGAACCGATTCGCTTTTTGGGAGAATCGATTCGTTGGGGCGAATCGATTCGTTTTCCTGTTGTTTTTGAGTTAATTTTATAACTCAATTTCAATTCATCTTCCTTAAGTTTAGGGCCTAGGAACCTTCTTGAATGAAGTAAACTTAGAGTCCTAGAGTTTTAGATGAGTTAGTTAATTTCCCTATATTAGGATTGGGTTATGTGGAGATTTTTCCGGGGATATGCCAATTGATGTTAGGGCATTCTTTTCTTCTAGTTAACTATTATGAAACTAGGAGTTGTAAGGTTGTGTTTGGGAGACTTTAGGAGCTCAATGGAGCTAGTTTAATCTTGATGGTTCATAATAACACCGCAAACTAATGTTGGGAGAATAAATTGAAAGTTTATTCTTTCCTTTGAGGTATGATAGTATTGGGGTTTTAAAGTAATACCTTACAATGTTTGGAGATAATTAAGAGTTTATTTACTCCTTTGAGGTTGTAGTAACGATATAATTTATCGTATGGCTCCGGATAATAAGGTGAATTATTTACAAAATGTAAATGAATATGGTTTCTGATAAAAAGAAACATACAACGTAAATTGGAATTGAAAATGAAATGGAAATGGTAATGATGATGGTAAATGATAATTTACTTAATCATAAATATGGTAAATGCTAATTTACTTAAACACACCTCTCTAAATGCCATCATAAGGGAAGTTTCGTGCGTGTGGTGATGCCCCCTGGCTAGTGAATGCAGGGTGGATATAGTCCCAGGCCATATGAGCGTTGTTGTATATTTTCTGCGCTGGTGAGGAGATTCCGGGTGTGATCTTGACTCTCCCGCAGTCATATGGCCGCTTCCCGACGTTGCGATAGGTGCCCAGGCTGCCTTGTTTGATAGGCCCCTGGAAGATGATGGTTATTTAGGGGCGCGCCCAGTGGGGAAACTCGGAGGGGCGGTCTTAGAATCGTTATATGTATATAAATATAACAATTTATAATCAAGTGGGACTTGATTTTTGTGATATGCCATAAAGAGCATGATGAAGTGCCATAAAGAGCACAATGAAATGCCACAAAGAGCATTTGATGATGATTATATTCCTGATAAGGAATGGAATGCCAGGAAGGGCATGCAATTGAGATAAAAGCCATAAAGAGCTTAAAATTGTGATTATATTTTCCTGTTAAGGAATGGAACTATAAATGGAACAAGGTGTGACACCCCGCCTAATAAAATACCGGGTGATCAGTCCTATACCAAATTAAAACAGGAATCCCAGTTGGATCATCCTTAGCATCACTGTCGAAAACTTTTTAAAACTTACTAACCACCTAGTATTCCAAAAACTGGTGCCAATTTTAACTTTTTAATTAAACAAAACAGTACATGCGGAATTAAAATATAAACCATTCACACAACTGAATGAAAGTAAACAGAATAGTAATTACACAACTTGCCGAATAAATCACCGGCCACCAAAGAAATAATCCAAATACAAATATTCAACACCTGAATAAATTACACCTGAAAACTGTACCGAGAAGTCTGGGCTACAAGCCCTAAATAAAACTGAGACTGATACAAGATTCCTACTCTAGGAGTGAATGAATGATGCGTCTAATCCAAACTCCTGCTAGCATCCACATATGCCGCAGCTCCGTGTCCCTGGAATAGAATATCAATCCTGGCGTCCTTGTGGCTGGACACCTAAAAGGTTTTGAAAATAGTTTTATAGCAAGGGTTAGAACCCAAAACATTTTGAAAATATTTAGCAAGTGAATTAACTGCAGTAATTTAAAATGCATGAATGCGCTTCATATTTAAGTTAGTGTCGCACTCCCTTGTGGACATTCTCACCCCTCCACTATTGTGCACACCTACCGGTTACCTTAACCCCACCTAGTTGTACTACCCCGTCTAACTAGTCCTGGTATAACCTTCCCTTGCCATACTACTCTAACCCGAGTATAATGAATCTTGAATTATAAGTTATTTCACAATTAACTTAATTAATTCCTCTTAAATAGCAGCATATAACCGTCTCACAAGTTATATAAAGTACATACATCACACTCTGTATTATTCCCACAAATGATTAACTTAATTAATTTCTCATTAATTAACTGCATATAAGGTTAACCCGAGTTATATAAAGTAAATACATCACACACTGTATTATCACCTACATATAATATTTACTACCATATTATACGTACCTTTACTAACATCCACACATATATCATACGTGTATCCATCCTTCCGAGTTTACCCTCACCGGATGATTCCCTCTACAATGCTATCTCACTAGGTGTGCTCACAAAACCTAGTTTCCCCGAGTTGGAATCGCTCACTAACTCGGCCCAAAATATAAACGTAGTGGAGGCGGTCATATTCCTTCCCTGAAAGTGAGATAAATCCCTCACCCATATATACCGGACGCTATGACCTGGGGATATACTCGCCCTACTCCTCAAGCTAGGGGATTCACCCACATCGCGCAACCTCCCTTGATAGCATTAGAGTATATAAATTTAATAAATATCTAATCTCTGATATTTAGTATTACGCACAATAAATACACGTATATATATATATATACTATCACGACACCGTATATATATATATATATATATATATATATATATATATATATATATATATATATATATATATATATATATATATATATAATATAAACCCCGGCTTTACCGTGTACTCAAAATCCCGTACACTGCCTGTAATTTAATATCACACACAATATATGCACGTATATATTTATACTATCACTACACCGTATATATATAATATAAACCCCGGCTCTACCGTGTACTCCAAGTCCTATACACTGTCTGAAATTTTCTGAGTCTGTGGCCCGACTCAATGTAGCTAATTTTCTAACTTAATAACTCATCCTCTTCCCGAGTCTATGGTACGACTCTAATATAATTAATTCACACCTCAATTAATATAATACTTTCCCCGAGTCTGTGGTCTGACTCTAATTAAATTAATTAACACACTCATTAATTTAATACCTCCCCGAGTCTACAATCCGACTCTCATTAATTTAATTAACACACCCATTAATTTAATACCCACCCGAGTCTACAATCCGACTCTTATTTAATTAATTTACACGTTAATTAATCAACACAAATCCAAGTCTGTGGTCTGACTCTAATATAATTAATTTACACAATAATTAATTTATACCAAACTCCGGGTCTACAACTCGACCCTAAACTAATTAATTACAACATCAATTAATTTAATACTTTTCCGAGTCTACCCTCCGACTCTACCTTCATTAATTATCACATCCATTAATTTAATAACTTGGTGTCACCCAACCATTATTCCCGGACTCACTTACTTAGCCCGAAACTTAATATTTCCCGAGTCTTTGTTCCTATCACAAGGGAACACACAATAGGCATTCACAACCCAAGTAATCCTATAAAACAGTAGGTATTTACACAACCCAATTCTTCATACTTGTACGTAATATATTTCTCTCTAATATTCACCGTACTTGTTTGCTTTACGAATTTATCTCACTTTCGTATTAATTCAAGTATTCACACAACTCTAAGGGTCCTAGTTACCCCTTGTTATATCAATTCAGTAGTTACCCTTGTTAACCCACTGACCTAACGAATTTAAGCTCGCTCATGCTTTTTCGTAATTATATTCTTATCATCTCGAATTAGAGTACGTCACAATCAAGCCTATGAATCTCCACTTTAATTCTCTCACAAAATTAAAGTCCAACACTCAATCATAGACCTACTTCCATATCATTATTCCATCAATATATTTCATCAATGTCCCAAACACTTCCCCGATAAAATTTTAGACATTTGAGGCTTAAAAAGAAAAATCTCAAATTTCCTGACAGATTAAACACCCTCTAGTAAAATTTCGATTTCTCCCTCTACACAACTCCGATTGACCTGATTCCAAGTTCATTGGATAGCTAAGAGAAATACCTTTCCAGTAATGTATGGTTCACACTCTAATTCGAAGTAAAATTCAAATCGCACACGTTAAAAGTCTGGCAGATTACTATGTTGACAGATCAGACACCCTCTAGTAAAAGGTCGATTACTCCCTCTACAGAACTCCGATTGACCTGATTCCAAGTTCATGGGATAGCTAAGAGAAATACCTTTCCAGGCATGTATGGTTCACACTCTAAGTCGAAGTACAACTCAAATGGCATATGTTTAAAGTTGTATAAAAAATTCTGGCAGATTGACATCTTGTGTTCATCAAATAAACCCTAAGTCATTCAAGATTCATGTTCTTCATCCAAGAACTCATAAAGATTCCATTAACAAAACCCCATTTTGTACCCATTTATCCCCAAAATGAATTTTAGTTACACATCACTAAATCATGAATTGGATATCACAATTTAGGAGTAAAAACAGTTTACCACTTGCCTGTAAGTGTTCGTAGTGTCTGATCCGTTGTTGATGCCCTTAATTTGGCTCCAATAACCTCCAATTTATTCTTGATTTGCTTTCCCCCAAATCTCCTCTCAAATCCTAGGTTTAGAGTTATGTTGGCTGCCATCCCTTAATCTCCCAATTAGGTTAAAAACCCTTAATCCCGTTTTTAGTCTAATGGACTTAATTAAAGTGGCCCAACTCATCCCGTGTGGGCCCGACCATGCCCAAAAATACTCCGAGACCCAATTACTACCCCCGGGTACTCTTTTCTGACTATCTCGACCCATCCGGACTCAACCGCGCCCTCGGAATTGACATCCGAATTAATTTATAAAAATCCTTATTTCACACCCAATTTAGTCTATACCGACTCCCGGTTGAGATAAGTGCATACCCCGTCATTAATACCCAAAATGACGTAATTAAATTACTACTATTCACTTAGTAAATAAATTTTCCTAAACATTAACCATTCACTTCCTGATTAATATTTAAATAATATATGTCATAATTAATTCAATTAAAATTACAACACACCGGTAATTTAAAATCCCGAATTAATTAAATATTAAATGCACAAAAAAATACGGGGTGTTACATACTTCCCCCCTTACAATGGAATTTCGTCCTCGAAATTAAGATAAACCTAGTGTTCCAGTATTCACATATTACTCACTAGTCAAGTGCCTCCAAGCCCGCTATATCTATCCCATCCGATTCTAACCATAAGTTACACAAGTATGCATTTAACTTTACCAGGGCGCCCATACACCCTATACCCGTGCTTAACCGCACAAAATTTTGTCTTAATTAACCCGGGTGCCCATACACCCTATCCCGCGCTCTACCGCACGAAAGTTACCCGACTATGCTAGTCGTAGCCCGTAATATAACTTCGAACTCGTAGTCATATTACATATATATATATATATATATATATCTACCGCCCAGGTACCCAACCCATGTGCTAACGTTCAAACCTCTCCCGATAAATACTTGTCTCTCAATGCAAAAGTATATACGCTTACCCTTATGCTACCGAAGACAACATGAAATACCGCGCCCTTACTACCACTAGTCCTTGCGCAAAATAAACCCCGAGCTATCTCTCTTTGCTCGAAAATCAATTTAACCACCCTGATTCACTTCAGTAAACATCCCCATTTACCGGGATAAAATGTGAGAACACAAAACCTCACTATGTGCTATTGCACCACGTAATACAACATATATACCCACATATATATAGGCTATACGCCCTCTCCGGTGATACCTAGTACCAACCATACCCTGGTGTCGCGGACACCAAAATTTAACTCTACTATCCACAATAGTTAAATTCCATCGCCATCCAGCCGATGTTTAAAAAGTATTATCAACCCTACTCCCATAATTCTCGAAAGTAGTAATTCCTCGCATAATTCAACCAATCACTCAGTGTACACCTCCACTCTCCCATGAAGAACACTAAGGAACTCCGCTACCCTACGGAAAGTTTACCCACATGCTATGGCTGCTACCGCCAACGCACCCACTAAGTTCGACTCACCTGCGAACTCTAGTGAAAAATAAGTCTTATACTGTGACATACTCTTTGTCACTCAAGGGTAAAATAATTACTTCTATACTCCAGCTGCAACGGCTGGTTCTCGATTTTCGAAGCAGCTTCTCCCTGCCCGAATGCACCCGTGATTTGCTTTAGTGGCTGTACATCCAGGACCTCGTCCTGTAGTTGACCCCTGCCTCGCTTAAGGCAATATCTCTTCATGTGTCTCGCTTTTCCCACAAACGAAACACTTTCTAATATTTTCACCCTGCCACTGATCCCTTCCATGCCAACCTTGTTGGAATTCCTGGCCATCCCGCCAATAGCCTCCAGTTCTAGATCGCTTGGCAAAATTTCCTTGCCGGAAATCCTGCCCCTGATCTCCCCCAGTCTGCTGCTGGGATAGTATTATTCCCTTCTTCCTCATCCGACTGGTTAGTCCCCACTCCCTTCCCGCTTCCTTTTGCGTGGAAGCGATATTCCCAACAGTGCCGGAGTGTTGCGTTAATGACATCAGTATAATCTACTAATGCGAAATTATCAATTAGATGTTGTCTGATTCTCCAGACTAACCCATCCATAAACTTTGTTTTCTTTCTCTTTTCCTCGCTTACCTCATCCGGTACCAAATTTTGCCAACGAGTGAATTCTTCCTCGTAATCGGCCACTTAACGGTCCCCTTTTGAGTTACCTCACACAATTTTCTCCTCGTTTCGGTCTCAACCGCTCGAGGAAAATACTTGCGATCGAACCGCACCCAAAATTTTGTAATAGCTAGTGTGTCCCTTTCCTCACTGTGGTGAGCGACTCCCACCACTGTAGCGCCGCTCCCACTAACTAAAAGTGGTTAGCATTTACTTTCGCACCCCATCGCAATCTCCCATGCGTAGGTGACGTTGGATATCTCTCTTCCTTGACACGCTAGTACTACACCTGAACCCCCTCGCAACTCTGGTGGGTTACCCCCAAAAATAACCTCTCATTCTTGTTTCCACCCCGACGACCCCGCGTGAGTCTGAACATCCGGCGCCACTAACACTTGTGACGAATCTCGTGGAAAGTACCTTGTCGTTTGCGATTACCATCGTTTCAATCGCCCGTGCCATTAGTTCAGTTACATGTGCTGCCAAAGTTATCTTTGGCAGTTGCTTCCATAACTCTTGCTCCTGACGAGCCTCCCTCGTCTCACCTCCCCCTGCTGCCCTAACTGTTCTCTCCCTCCTGGCGTCATCTGGAATGAGAATTGAATTGTATGAGTTCACTCTCAAATAAAAATTTCGCAGAAGAACGTATATGCGCATACGTATGAGAATACAACAATCCTATGATAGGGCTCTATATCAAAGATTGCTAAGCTGAAACGTGAAAAGCCGCACAGATCCTATGGACACTAGAACCTGATGCTCTGATACCATCTGTGACACCCCGCCTAATAAAATACCGGGTGATCAGTCCTATACAAAATTAAAACAGGAATCCCAGTTGGATCATCCTTAGCATCACTGTCGAAAACTTTTTAAAACTTACTAACCACCTAGTATTCCAAAAACTGGTGCCAATTTTAACTTTTTAATTAAACAAAACAGTACATGCGGAATTAAAATATAAACCATTCACACAACTGAATGAAAGTAAACAGAATAGTAATTACACAACTTGCCGAATAAATCACCGGCCACCAAAGAAATAATCCAAATACAAATATTCAACACCTGAATAAATTACACCTGAAAACTGTACCGAGAAGTCTGGACTACAAGCCCTAAATAAAACTGAGACTGATACAAGATTCCTACTCTAGGAGTGAATGAATGATGCGTCTAATCCAAACTCCTGCTAGCATCCACATATGCCGCAGCTCCGTGTCCCTGGAATAGAATATCAATCCTGGCGTCCTTGTGGCTGGACACCTAAAAGGTTTTGAAAATAGTTTTATAGCAAGGGTTAGAACCCAAAACATTTTGAAAATATTTAGCAAGTGAATTAACTGCAGTAATTTAAAATGCATGAATGCGCTTCATATTTAAGTTAGTGTCGCACTCCCTTGTGGACATTCTCACCCCTCCACTATTGTGCACACCTACCGGTTACCTTAACCCCACCTAGTTGTACTACCCCGTCTAACTAGTCCTGGTATAACCTTCCCTTGCCATACTACTCTAACCCGAGTATAATGAATCTTGAATTATAAGTTATTTCACAATTAACTTAATTAATTCCTCTTAAATAGCAGCATATAACCATCTCACAAGTTATATAAAGTACATACATCACACTCTGTATTATTCCCACAAATGATTAACTTAATTAATTTCTCATTAATTAACTGCATATAAGGTTAACCCGAGTTATATAAAGTAAATACATCACACACTGTATTATCACCTACATATAATATTTACTACCATATTATACGTACCTTTACTAACATCCACACATATATCATACGTGTATCCATCCTTCCGAGTTTACCCTCACCGGATGATTCCCTCTACAATGCTATCTCACTAGGTGTGCTCACAAAACCTAGTTTCCCCGAGTTGGAATCGCTCACTAACTCGGCCCAAAATATAAACGTAGTGGAGGCGGTCATATTCCTTCCCTGAAAGTGAGATAAATCCCTCACCCATATATACCGGACGCTATGACCTGGGGATATACTCGCCCTACTCCTCAAGCTAGGGGATTCACCCACATCGCGCAACCTCCCTTGATAGCATTAGAGTATATAAATTTAATAAATATCTAATCTCTGATATTTAGTATTACGCACAATAAATACACGTATATATATATATATATATACTATCACGACACCGTATATATATATATATATATATATATATATATATATATATATATATATATATATATATATATATATATATATATATATATATATATATATATATATATAATATAAACCCCGGCTTTACCGTGTACTCAAAATCCCGTACACTGCCTGTAATTTAATATCACACACAATATATGCACATATATATTTATACTATCACTACACCGTATATATATAATATAAACCCCGGCTCTACCGTGTACTCCAAGTCCTATACACTGTCTGAAATTTTCTGAGTCTGTGGCCCGACTCAATGTAGCTAATTTTCTCACTTAATAACTCATCCTCTTCCCGAGACTATGGTACGACTCTAATATAATTAATTCACACCTCAATTAATATAATACTTTCCCCGAGTCTGTGGTCTGACTCTAATTAAATTAATTAACACACTCATTAATTTAATACCTCCCCGAGTCTACAATCCGACTCTCATTAATTTAATTAACACACCCATTAATTTAATACCCACCCGAGTCTACAATCCGACTCTTATTTAATTAATTTACACGTTAATTAATCAACACAAATCCAAGTCTGTGGTCTGACTCTAATATAATTAATTTACACAATAATTAATTTATACCAAACTCCGGGTCTACAACTCGACCCTAAACTAATTAATTACAACATCAATTAATTTAATACTTTTCCGAGTCTACCCTCCGACTCTACCTTCATTAATTATCACATCCATTAATTTAATAACTTGGTGTCACCCAACCATTATTCCCGGACTCACTTACTTAGCCCGAAACTTAATATTTCCCGAGTCTTTGTTCCTATCACAAGGGAACACACAATAGGCATTCACAACCCAAGTAATCCTATAAAACAGTAGGTATTTACACAACCCAATTCTTCATACTTGTACGTAATATATTTCTCTCTAATATTCACCGTACTTGTTTGCTTTACGAATTTATCTCACTTTCGTATTAATTCAAGTATTCACACAACTCTAAGGGTCCTAGTTACCCCTTGTTATATCAATTCAGTAGTTACCCTTGTTAACCCACTGACCTAACGAATTTAAGCTCGCTCATGCTTTTTCGTAATTATATTCTTATCATCTCGAATTAGAGTACGTCACAATCAAGCCTATGAATCTCCACTTTAATTCTCTCACAAAATTAAAGTCCAACACTCAATCATAGACCTACTTCCATATCATTATTCCATCAATATATTTCATCAATGTCCCAAACACTTCCCCGATAAAATTTTAGACATTTGAGGCTTAAAAAGAAAAATCTCAAATTTCCTGACAGATTAAACACCCTCTAGTAAAATTTCGATTTCTCCCTCTACACAACTCCGATTGACCTGATTCCAAGTTCATTGGATAGCTAAGAGAAATACCTTTCCAGTAATGTATGGTTCACACTCTAATTCGAAGTAAAATTCAAATCGCACACGTTAAAAGTCTGGCAGATTACTATGTTGATAGATCAGACACCCTCTAGTAAAAGGTCGATTACTCCCTCTACAGAACTCCGATTGACCTGATTCCAAGTGCATGGGATAGCTAAGAGAAATACCTTTCCAGGCATGTATGGTTCACACTCTAAGTCGAAGTACAACTCAAATGGCATACGTTTAAAGTTGTATAAAAAATTCTGGCAGATTGACCTCTTGTGTTCATCAAATAAACCCTAAGTCATTCAAGATTCATGTTCTTCATCCAAGAACTCATAAAGATTCCATTAACAAAACCCCATTTTGTACCCATTTATCCCCAAAATGAATTTTAGTTACACATCACTAAATTATGAATTGGATATCACAATTTAGGAGTAAAAACAATTAACCACTTGCCTGTAAGTGTTCGTAGTGTCTGATCCGTTGTTGATGGCCTTAATTTGGCTCCAATAACCTCCAATTTATTCTTGATTTGCTTTCCCCCAAATCTCCTCTCAAATCCTAGGTTTAGAGTTATGTTGGCTGCCATCCCTTAATCTCCCAATTAGGTTAAAAACCCTTAATCCCGTTTTTAGTCTAATGGACTTAATTAAAGTGGCCCGACTCATCCCGTGTGGGCCCGACCATGCCCAAAAATACTCCGAGACCCAATTACTACCCCCGGGTACTCTTTTCTGACTATCTCGACCCATCCGGACTCAACCGCGCCCTCGGAATTGACATCCGGATTAATTTATAAAAATCCTTATTTCACACCCAATTTAGTCTATACCGACTCCCGATTGAGATAAGTGCATACCCCATCATTAATACCCAAAATGACGTAATTAAATTACTACTATTCACTTAGTAAATAAATTTTCCTAAACATTAACCATTCACTTCCTAATTAATATTTAAATAATATATTGTCATAATTAATTCAATTAAAATTACAACACACCAGTAATTTAAAATCCCGAATTAATTAAATATTAAATGCACAAAAAAATACGGGGTGTTACACAAGGTTTTGATGAAAGCTATTAATTTAATGTTAATTATTCTTATTCTCCTGCATAATTAAATTGTCTTAGCTTATGAATAAATTGTGTAGTTAGATTCTCATTATTTAGTCATGATTATCATACATAATTGTCATACTCTTTATTCATCTGGTAATTATATAGAACTGGGCCCTGACCCGTTCATATTTCTTGTTATGCATGCATCTTGTATCCGCTCAGGTACTCCGCCGTAAGGATGCCTGATTTGACTTCCTATCCCGGTATCTTTGGCGAGCCGTGATGCTTTGTGGGTATTACGGGACATTTTGAAATATACGCCTTCATTCTTGCACTCTAGATAAGATCGGGTCATTTGCTTGGGGCGTGGTCCAAAAGGTTGTATTTGCTTAATGTAATGTATTATGTAATTTACATTAAAATGTTGTATCATATTGTATGAGCCTGTTGACCGACAGCATATTCGGTCCCTTATTATATTTTGGGGTGTATGTAATAGTATATATTCTTGGGTTTCCACTTTCTTTTTAAATTGGGTTGTTTAATTTCTTTTCTTTAACTTTAAATTATGAAACAAAATTTTTGGCAACCCGTTTTTCTGAAATAAGGAGTGGTTATCCTGTATACTTTTTATTTTTTTGTGATGCTGAGAATGATTCCATCCTTGATTCCTGTTTTATTGGAGTATCGGGCTGGCCACCCCCTATTTCGGAACAACAGGTTGTCACACTGCCAAAAAACTATTCCCGCCAAAGTCATTGGAACGACATTTTTGTTCGAACGACTTTACTAACGATGTTCCAGTGATAAAAAAGGAATCTCGTTAGAAGTCTCGTTCGAACGACCTAGGAATCTCGTTCGAGGGAGATTCCAGTTCGTTCGAACGACGTGTCAGAAAATAAAATAAAATTCTTTTTAAGCCCAAAACTTTTTATGAAAAGTTCTTAAAAAATATTTTCTGAGTAAAACAAAGTCGTTAAAATTATTTATAAAAAATTTATAAAATACACCCAATAAATTTCCAAGCTCCTATATATATAAAAGATGCATTCATACCTTAGGAGCATTGGAACCAATATTGTTGACGTAGAAACGAGGCACAATAAACCCGGCATATGATGAAGCTTTATAATCTTGGCCACTATGTCTTCAACAAACACGTCATAGGCTTGGATGGATACACTTGAACACTATCCTATGACTTAAATGTTTTTTGTCCGGAATTGAGACAACACTACATTAAGACTCAATTGGAGACTTGTGTCCTTACAAATCACTCCCTTTGGCTATTCCGAGATAAAAACCGAACAAAAATCCTAAAGGGCCGTCAAGCTCTACTAGACTTAAAAAACAAATACCCCACCCAAAATAAAAATTACATAGCTTGACTAAAAAAACCCAAGGATCAATATCTTTGCCGATGAAAGTTGTCATTTAGAAGAATTCCTGCGCACTTAAGCAACTTATCAAACGCATAGGGAATAAGAATATTAAATGCATATAAAATAAATACTCCCCTTAAATTAATTCCCCTTTATCAACTGTGATCTACCTAAGAAGGTCGCAACTCTCCCTAAGTTAAATCTTCCTAAACTAAGATATGATTATATACCATTTCTCCCCCTATCATTCTCCATCTTCTTGTTCAGGAATAGACAAAGGATAAAAACTAATTTAAACATGAAGCTTAGAGTGATAAGAGCATGAAAGGATATGGGCAACAAAAGCAAAACTAATCCATACAAATAATAACGGATACCAACGAAGATGCAAATAAAATGAAATCAATGTGATATAGAAGATACTAAGCATGTGATATCAACAACAGTATGCAACACGATAGATATCAATTGTGAATTAGAAGCATAGACGGACTAGAAAGTGAGGCAAAGAAAAAAATACCATATATATATACATAATGAATATCACTAATGCACACGCACATATATATAGGTATAGACACCACACATGACACAAAATACAATAAGCTTTTCACACTCGTATGGCAAAAATGTGTCATATGGAAACAGAAGTGTAGGGGTGTGAACTAGTAACAATTAAATTTAGACCCAATCACTTAAAACCTGTTCACGGACTTCTCATTTGATTGCAAACTTTATCACATTTGAATATAACCTCATGTGACAATATATATTGAACTCAATGAACAAACATACACAATGCATACAAGTCTAGAATTTAGATGATTCTACAAACCAATAGAGTCATACAACTAGAATAAATGTACATTGTGCAAACTGTTGATATACCATCCAAACTCCCTCAATTTAAGCATATTATTTTAATCTTTTGAATGAATAAATCAACTAAAAAAAATAGGCATTGGAAAATAGTTTCTTTTAATGCCATTATTCTTTTAGGCCTTTAAACCATGTATTTCTTTTAGGTCCAAGCAAATGGTGGCTTACTCGCAAAGGATGATATTTCCTTTCGGAGCCCTTCCCCGTGCACACACACACACACACACACACACACACACACACACATACACACACACACATATATATATATATATATATATATATATATATATAATCTTTTATCGCTCAATTCTCGCGTGCAACGGATTTTAACATGCACTAGTCCTCCTAGGTCACATAACATCTAGATGACAAGATTGGTAAGAAAACACCTCACAAAGCTCAAATATACATGTGAAGTCATAATTTCAATAGAGCTCGTGCATGTGTGAATTGAGGCATATAAATTAGAATCCATGATAGCAACACAAAATCCAACTACTCCATGTAAGCATGGTAAAGAACATTTTAAGGATTGGCAATCTTAACCAAAAGTTCTAGCCACATGGGAGCAAAAAAGAAGGGATTCAAACATAAGTATATGCCACATAGAGTGTGTCAAACTAAACTACACACAAAAAAAAAATCTTTTTGAGTTTTTGAAATTTTTAAACCAACCAAACAAAAATCATTTGTATTTTTCATTAAGCCTAAATTACAAAAAATAAAACACAAATGATAAACAAAAATCTTTTTGTATATTTCATTTAATGCAAACTAAAATGAAAGAACTATAATACAAATGATAAACAAACATCATAATTCTAGCATGTGATATGTGATAAAGCAATGACTATAAAATGACTAAGAAGCGTACAATTAGCATGATAATATAGCATGAAGTACAAAAGCTAAAGTATGCAAATAACTATCACATTAAACCTTTAGATTTAGCAAGGAAGGTATTGTGTGAAAGTAAATGCACTACACCAAATCCTGCGAATGGTCACGCCCAGTGGGTCGCGGCCCAAGTCCGCGACCAGCTGGTCGCGGACTTGGGCCGTGACCATATCATTTTTTGGGCCGTGACCATATTCATTACCACACTGAGTCATGGATGCTCTGGAAGTGGTCACGGCCCAAATCCCTGACCACTGTGGGTCACGACCCAAGTCCGTGACCAGGTCGTGACCATCTTCGCGCCAAAATTCCCTCCAAGCTTGGTCGCGGATGGGTCACGGACTTTGTTCGTGACCATAGGCGTGACGAAGCACAAAACACACATATAGTGGGTCACGTCTAGAGGCCGTGACCATTTATTAGCATGGGTCACGGCTATGGGCCGTGACCAATAGGTGGTGACCACACAACTTAGCTTCATTGATGGGTCGCAATTGATGGGTCACGGCTCTTGGCCGTGACCATTGCTAATCCAAAAAAAAACATGCGCTTCATATTTTCATTTCCCCGCTAATATCTTATTTCTTTCTTCCCCAAACGCTGGTATGGAAGCCATAGAGATTTCGGGGGTAGCAGGTGCGATATTGGTTATGGAGTAAGGAGATTTCGTGGGTAACAGGTGAGATTTCGTGGGGACGAGCAGCGGTGGCCCTTTGCTTCTCAGATAGAGATTTCGTGGGGACGAGCAGGTGAGATTGCACGTGCCTCCCCGTCGGTAGCAGGTTCCACTTTACTTCTCAGATCATGGCGTCGTTTCTCGCTCCATCTCCTCCTCTCTCCGCCTCCGCTCCGGCATGGGCCTCCCCGTCGGCAAACACATCGTCCCCGACAAACCAGTAAGCCCCCCACAATCCAATATTAACATTTTTTACTCACAAAATCACAAACAAACAAAGCCCTAACTCTATATTTTTTCATTTTTTGGTTTGTTTCAGCTTCCTGTGCTTGATGAGCTGACGTGGGATGACGGGACTGCATTTCTCGAGCCTTGTATTGACCGTATTGCAGATACTGTTGGCAAGGTCTAAACCCAATTTGGTGTTTCTTATATTCAAAATATCAACATTTCATTATTTTATTACATTGAGGTGGTTTGTGCAATTTTTGGGGTTATGAAAGTGGAAATTTGGGATGTTAATGAATGGAAATTTCTTTGATTTTTGTTTCTAGTTTTTTCTGCGGTTGCGGGGCTAGAGCTTTCCATGTCCAAAGAGCACCACCAATGTAAGTTTGCTTTACCCTCCGCTCTAGTTCTTTTTTATTGTTTCGTATTAGCAATTAATTTTAGGGTGTGTTTGGATAACAAAGTTAGGAAAATTGAAAAATAGTTGAATTTTTATTTTATATCAGAAACTGTGGGAAAATATAGTTACTCAACCAATAATTATTCAATTTTAGGGTGTGCTATGTCATACTGGGTTTTCGTGTGATGTTTAATTTAGTGTGAATTACCTATTTCTTAATGTTTAATTTGTTCAGAAGATTAGTTATTCAATTTTTTGGCATCAGTTATTTTTCCCCTTTTATCTCGATTTAAGGTTGTTCGCGTTTATAAGATTATGGTTGAATATTTAATGCTTTATGCTGATCCGATTTGAAATTAGGAAATATAGGTTAGTTGTCAGTGTTTCAAACTCCAATCTCATGGAGATTTTGACTTTAGCATCGGATGATGTACGAAGCCTCCTAATACATCCTTACATATGATTTGTTTCTGATATGCTATCATTATAGGAAGTGCACAATTTTGCAAAAGTTGAAGGTGACCATATCAACTCTGAATCAAGGAGGTAATAGTGGTTCTATAAGATGAATCCCAAAATGCTCCACACATGTACTTACTATGCTTCATTTACTTTTCAGTGCGTATTAAGAAATCAATTGTGGTGTAGTTGTTTTAGTATCTGGAAACACAATTTATAGGTTGGTATTAGATGAATCGCACTACGGTTTGGGAATTCGCCATCACATTCACCAGAATGAAATTGTGGAGCTCAAATCATAGAAACCAACGCTCGAAGGTGTATTTTCTGTGAATTCTCCAAACTCTTGTGCATGCTTCAATTTATTCATTTGAAAGAGGGTGATTTTAAGGAATAAGTTGGCAACTTCAACATTGTAAATTCAATAAGCATATATTATTTTGAATCCTTCTACAGACATAAGACTTGACTTTGTGTCTAATTTCCTTTTCTATTTTTCATAAAGGGATGTATACTTAAAATAGAGGTCTCTATTTTCAAGAGGAATAGGTCCTGAGCGAAAAAAGATCTCAAAAACATCAATGTCACTGAGTTCAAGACCAGCAGACTTAACTGCTGCTGGAATTGAAACAGTTGGACCAATGGTGTAGCAAAAATCTTCATATTTATTTTGATCCTTCATTATATAGTTCTACGTTTCATTATTTGGAATACTAATGGTGTAGCAAAAATCTACCTTATTTCTATTAATTTATGACCATCTTTATCTTTTCAATTTTAATATATTAAAATTTCAAATATTTAATATAGTGTCCGAGAAGACTTTAAATATTCACTCCCCGTGTATTTGTATCTCATATGGGAAAAATTAATTAGCGGGTGTTTTAAAAGTCAGCTGAATTTGTTCAATGCAGTGGCCGAGATCATACTATGACAACAAGCGTGGCTGCTGCTACCCAAAGACATGGAAGCCTGCAGAAGACTTTAGCATTCACGGGCTGCTGCTCCACATAGTTGGTATAGTGGATACTAGATTAGTTTTGTTATCTTTTTGTTTAATTTAAAAAATATGGTCCATATTGACTGTCATAACATTTATGCTTACTGAAAAACTTACTATCATAACACACTCCTTAATCCACTGAATCACCTATATACCAAAACCCCCAAAATGCAACTATATACCAAAACCCCCAAAATGCAGAACATTTAATCAATTAGGAAGCTATGCGGACCACTAATGGATCGATTCAGTTAGGCAGCTAGGTAGAACATAACACACTCGCACATAACTGATGCCAATATAGCAGCTATATATGGCAATATACCAGCTATATATGGCCATATATAGCAGCTATATAGGCTAATATATAGCTGCTATATATGGCAATATACAGCTGCTATATATGGCCATATATACCTGCCATATAGATTGAAAAGAAGGTGAAGAGGGAGAAACCACGAAACAGCCCCGTAGGGTCCCGTGTGATCCCCCGAAACAGCCCCCGAACGGCCGCGTGGGTGGCACCAACACCTCCCACGGGACCAATGTGACTCGTAGGAACTGATCGTGCAGCCCCGAGACTCCCGGTTTGAGAATATGATGGTAATTTAAATATTTTTAGACTTAGGCTTAAAAACACGGCTTTAGAGGGTGAAAACACGAAATAGCCCCCGAACGGCCACGTGGGTGGCTCCAACACCTCCCACGGGACCAATGTGACTCGTAGGAACTGATCGCGCAGCCGCGGGACTCCCGGTTTGAGAATACGACGGTAATTTGCATATTTCTAGACTTAAACAAAACGTGGCGTCAGAAGGTGAAAACTCGAAATAGCTCCCGAACGTCCCCGTGGGTGGCACCAACACCTCCCACGGGACCAATGTAACTCGTAACAACTGACCGCGCAACCGCGGGACTCCCGGTTTGAGAATACGATGAATATTTGCATATTTCTAGACTTAGGCTTAAAAACGTGGCTTTAAAGGGTGAAAACCCAAAACAGCCCCCGAACGGCCCCGTGGGTGGCACCAACACCTCCCACGGGACCAATGTGACTCGTAGGAACTGACCCCTTCAGCCGCGGGTCTCCCGGTTTGAGAGTACTACGGTAATTTGCGTATTTCTAGACTTAAGCAAAATATGGCGTTAGAGGGTGAAAATCCAAAACAGCCCCCGAACAATGCCGTGGGTGGCACCAACACCTCCCACGGGACAAATGTAACTCGTAGGAACTGACCGCGCAGCCGCGGGAGTCCCGGTTTGAGAATACGACGGTAATTTGCATATTTCTAGACTTAGGCAAAACATGGCGTTAGAGGGTGAAAACTCGAAACAACCCCCGAACGGCCCCGTGGGTGGCACCAACACCTCCTACGGGACCAATGTAACTCGTAGGAACTGACCGCGCAGCCGCGGGACTCCCGGTATGAGAGTACGACGGTAATTTGCATATTTCTAGACTTAGGCTTAAAAACATGGCGTTAGAGGGTGAAAACCCGAAACAACCCCCGAACGACCCCGTGGGTGGCACCAACACCTCCCACGGGACCAATGTAACTCGTAGGAACTGACCGCGCAGCCGCGGGACTCCCTGTATGAGAGTACGATGGTAATTTGCATATTTCTAGACTTAGGCTTAAAAACATGGAGTTAGAGGGTGAAAACTCGAAACAACCCCCGAACGCCCCCGTGGGTGGCACAAACACCTCCCACGGGACCAATGTAACTTATAGGAACTGACCGCGCAGCCGCGAGAGTTCCGGTATGAGAGTACGATGGTAATTTGTATATTTTTAGACTTGGGCTTAAAAACATGGCGTTAGAGGGTGAAAATCCGAAACAGCCCCCGAACGATCCCGTGGGTGGCACCAACACCTCCCACGGGACCAATGTAACTCGTAGGAACTGACCGCGCATCCGCAGGACTCCCGGTTTGAGAGTACGACGGTAATTTGTATATTTCGAAACTTAGGCTTAAAAACATGGCGTTAAAGGGTGAAGAATCGAAACAACCCCCGAACGTCCCCGTGGGTGGCACCAACACCTCCCACGGGACCAATGTAACTCGTAGGAACTGACCGCTCAGCCGCGGGACTCCCTGTATGAGAGTACGACGGCAATTTGCATATTTCTAGACTTAGGCTTAAAAACATGGCGTTAGAGGGTGAAAACTCGAAACAACCCCCGAACGGCCCCGTGGGTGGCACCAACACCTCCCACGGGACTAATGTAACTCGTAGGAACTGACCGCGCAGTCGCGGGACTCCCGGTATGAGAGTACGACGGTAATTTGCATATTTCTAGACTTAGGCTTAAAAACATGGCGTTAGAGGGTGAAAACCCGAAACAGCTCCCGAACGATCCCGTGGGTGGCACCAGCACCTCCCACGGGACCAATGTAACTCGTAGGAACTGTCCGCGTAGCCGCGGGAGTCCCAGTTTGAGAATACGATGGTAATTTGCATATTTTTAGACTTAGGCAAAACATGGCGTTAGAGGGTAAAAACTCGAAATAACCACCGAACGGCCCCGTGGGTGGTACCAACACCTCCCACGGGACCCATGTAACTCGTAGGAACTGACCGCGCAGCCGCGGGACTCCCGGTATGAGAGTACGACCGTAATTTGCATATTTCTAGACTTAGGCTTAAAAACATGGCGATAGAGGGTGAAAACTCGAAACAACCACCGAACGGCCCTCGTGGGTGACACCAACACCTCCCACGGGATCAATGTAACTCGTAGGAACTGACCGTGCAGCCGCGAGAGTTCCGGTATGAGAGTACGATGGTAATTTGTATATTTTTAGACTTAGGCTTAAAAACATGGCGTTAGAGAGTGAAAACCCGAAACAGCCCCTGAACGATCCCGTGGGTGGCACCAACACCTCCCACGGGACCAATGTAACTCCTAGGAACTGACCGCGCAGGCGCGGGACTCCCGGTTTGAGAGTATGATGGTAATTTGAATATTTCTAGACTTAGGCTTAAAAACATGGCGTTAGAGGGTGAAAACTCGAAACAACCCCCGAACGGCCCCGTGGGTGGCACCAACACCTCCCACGGGACTAATGTAACTCGTAGGAACTGACCGCGCAGCTGCGGGAGTCCCCGTTTGAGAATACGACGGTAATTTGCATATTTCTAGACTTAGGCAAAACACGGCGTTAGAGGGTGAAAACTCGAAACAACCCCCGAACGGCCCCGTGGGTGGCACCAATACCTCCCACGCGACCAATGTAAATCGTAGGAACTGACCGCGCAGCCGCGGGAGTTTCGGTTTGAGAATACGACGGTAATTTGTATATTTCTAGACTTAGGCTTAAAAACATGGCGTTAGAGGGTGAAAACCCGAAACAACCCCCGAACGATCCCGTGGGTGGCACCAACACCTCTCACGGGACCAATGTCACTCGTAGGAACTGACTGCGCAGCCGCGGGAGTCCCGGTTTGAGAATACGACGGTAATTTGCATATTTCTAGACTTAGGCTTAAAAACATGGCGTTAGAGGGTGAAAACTCGAAACAACCCCCGAACGGCCCCGTGGGTGGCACCAACACCTCCCACGGGACCAATATAACTCGTAGGAACTGACCGCGCAACCGCGGGACTCCTGGTATGACAGTACGATGATAATTTGCATATTTCTAGACTTAGGCTTAAAAACATGGCGTTAGAGGGTGAAAACTTGAAACAACCCCCGAATGGCCCCGTGGGTGGCACCAACACCTCCCACGCGACCAATGTAACTCGTAGGAACTGACCGCGCAGCCGCGGGAGTTTCGGTTGAGAGTACGACGGTAATTTGTATATTTCTAGACTTAGGCTTAAAAACATGGCGTTAGAGGGTGAAAACCCGAAACAACCCCCGAACGATCCCGTGGGTGGCTCCAACACCTCTCACGGGACCAATGTCACTCGTAGGAACTGACCGCGCAGCCGCGGGAGTCCCGGTTTGAGAATACGACGGTAATTTGCATATTTCTAGACTTAGGCTTAAAAACATGGCGTTAGAGGGTGAAAACTCGAAACAACCCCGTGGGTGGCACCAACACCTCCCACGGGACAAATGTAACTCGTAGGAACTGACCGCGCAGCCGCGGGACTCCCGGTATGAGAGTACGACGGTAATTTGCATATTTCTAGACTTAGGCTTAAAAACATGGCGTTAGAGGGTGAAAACTTGAAACAACCTCCGAACGGCCCCGTGAGTGGCACCAACACCTCCCACGGGATCAATGTAACTCGTAGGAACTTACCGCGCAACCGCGGGACTCTCGGTATGAGAGTACGACGGTAATTTGCATATTTCTAGACGTAGGCTTAAAAATATGGAGTTAGAGGGTGAAAACTCGAAACAACCCCCGAACGCCCCCGTGGGTGGCACCAACACCTCCCACGGGACCAATGTAACTCATAGGAACTGACCGCGCAACCGCGGGAGTTTCGGTTTGAAAGTACGACGGTAATTTGTATATTTCTAGACTTAGGCTTAAAAACATGGCGTTAGAGGCTGAAAATCCGAAACAACCCCCGAACAATCCCGTGGGTGGCACCAACACCTCTCACGGGACCAATGTCACTCGTAGGAACTGACCGCGCAGCCGCGGGAGTCCCGGTTTGAGAATACGACGGTAATTTGCATATTTCTAGACTTAGGCTTAAAAACATGGCGTTAGAGGGTGAAAACTCGAAACAACCCCGTGGGTGGCACCAACACCTCCCACGGGACAAATGTAACTCGTAGGAACTGACCGCGCAGCCGCGGGACTCCCGGTATGAGAGTACGACGGTAATTTGCATATTTCTAGACTTAGGCTTAAAAACATGGCGTTAGAGGGTGAAAACTTGAAACAACCTCCGAACGGCCCCGTGAGTGGCACCAACACCTCCCACGGGATCAATGTAACTCGTAGGAACTTACCGCGCAACCGCGGGACTCTCGGTATGAGAGTACGACGGTAATTTGCATATTTCTAGACGTAGGCTTAAAAATATGGAGTTAGAGGGTGAAAACTCGAAACAACCCCCGAACGCCCCCGTGGGTGGCACCAACACCTCCCACGGGACCAATGTAACTCATAGGAACTGACCGCGCAACCGCGGGAGTTTCGGTTTGAAAGTACGACGGTAATTTGTATATTTCTAGACTTAGGCTTAAAAACATGGCGTTAGAGGCTGAAAATCCGAAACAACCCCCGAACAATCCCGTGGGTGGCACCAACACCTCTCACGGGACCAATGTCACTCGTAGGAACTGACCGCGCAGCCGCGGGAGTCCCGGTTTGAGAATACGACGGTAATTTGCATATTTCTAGACTTAGGCTTAAAAACATGGTGTTAGAGGGTGAAAACTCGAAACAACCCCCGAACGGCCCCGTGGGTGGCACCAATACCTCCCACGAGACCAATGTAACTCGTAGGAAGTGACCGCGCAGCCGCGGGACTCCTGGTATGAGAGTACGATGATAATTTGCATATTTCTAGACTTAGGCTTAAAAACATGGCGTTAGAGGGTGAAAACTTGAAACAACCCCCGAACGGCCCCGTGGGTGGCACCAACACCTCCCACGGGACCAATGTAACTCGTAGGAACTGACCGCGCAATCGCGGGACTCTCGGTATGAGAGTACGACGGTAATTTACATATTTCTAGACTTAGGCTTAAAAACATGGAGTTAGAGGCTGAAAACTCGAAACAACCCCCGAACGGGCCCGTGGGTGGCACCAACACCTCCCACGGGACCAATGTAACTCGTAGAAACTGACCGCGCACCCGCGGGACTCTCGGTATGAGAGTACGACGGTAATTTGCATATTTCTAGACTTAGGCTTAAAAACATGGCGTTAGAGGGTGAAAACTCGAAACAACCCCCGAACGGCCCCGTGGGTGGCACCAACATGTCCCACGGGACCAATGTAACTCGTAGAAACTGACCGCGCAGCCGCGGGAGTCCCGGTTTGAGAATACGATAGTAATTTGCATATTTCTAGACTTAGGCTTAAAAACATGGCGTTAGAGGGTGAAAACTCGAAACAACCCCCGAACGGCCCCGGGGGTGGCACCAACACCTCCCACGGGACCAATGTAACTCGTAGGAACTGACCGCGCAGCCGCAGGACTCCCGGTATGAGAGTACGACGATAATTTGTATATTTCTAGACTTAGGCTTAAAAACATGGCGTTAGAGGGTGAAAACTTGAAACAACCTCCGAACGGCCCCGTGAGTGGCACCAACACCTCCCACGGGATCAATGTAACTCGTAGGAACTTACCACGCAACCGCGGGACTCTCGGTATGAGAGTACGACGGTAATTTGCATATTTCTAGACTTAGGCTTAAAACATGGCGTTAGAGGGTGAAAACTCGAAACAACCCCCGAACGGCCCCGTGGGTGGTACCAACTCCTCCCACGGGACCAATGTAACTCGTAGGAACTGACCGCGCAGCCGCGGGAGTTTCAGTTTGAGAGTACGACGGTAATTTGTATATTTCTAGATTTAGGCTTAAAAACATGGCGTTAGAGGGTGAAAATCCGAAACAACCCCCGAACAATCCCGTGGGTGGCACCAACACCTCTCACGGGACCCATGTCACTCGTAGGAACTGACCGCGCAGCCGCGGGAGTCCCGGTTTGAGAATACGACGGTAATTTGCATATTTCTAGACTTAGGCTTAAAAATATGGCGTTAGAGGGTGAAAACTCGAAACAACCCCCGAACGGCCTCGTGGGTGGCACCAACACCTCCCACGGGACCAATGTAACTCGTAGGAACTGACCGCGCAACCGCGGGACTCCTGGTCTGAGAGTACGATGATAATTTGCATATTTCTAGACTAAGGCTTAAAAACATGGCGTTAGAGGGTGAAAACTTGAAACAACCCCCGAACGGCCCCGTGGGTGGTACCAACACCTCCCACGGGACCAATGTGACTCGTAGGAACTGACCGCGCAACCGCGGGACTCTCGGTATGAGAGTACAACGGTAATTTTCATATTTCTAGACTTAGGCTTAAAAACATGGAGTTAGAGGCTGAAAACTCGAAACAACCCCCGAACGGCCCCGTGGGTGGCACCAACACCTCCCACGGGACCAATGTAACTCGTAGAAACTGACCGCGCACCCGCAGGACTCTCGGTATGAGAGTACGATGGTACTTTGCATATTTCTAGACTTAGGCTTAAAAACATGGCGTTAGAGGGTGAAAACTCGAAACAACCCCCGAACGGCCCCGTGGGTGGCACCAACATGTCCCACGGGACCAATGTAACTCGTAGAAACTGATCGCGCAGCCGTGGGAGTCCCGGTTTGAGAATACGACGGTAATTTGCATATTTCTAGACTTAGGCAAAACATGGCGTTAGAGGGTGAAAACTCGAAACAGGCCCCGAACGATCCCGTGGGTGGCACCAACACCTCCCACGGGACCAATGTAACTCGTAGGAACTGACCGCGCAGCCGCGGGAGTCCCGATTTGAGAATACGCCGATAATTTGCATATTTCTAGACTTAGGCTTAAAAACATGGCGTTAGAGGGTGAAAACTTGAAACAACCTCCGAACGGCCCCGTGAGTGGCACCAACACCTCCCACGGGATCAATGTAACTCGTAGGAACTTACCACGCAACCGCGGGACTCTCGGTATGAGAGTACGACGGTAATTGCATATTTCTAGACTTAGGCTTAAAAACATTGATATGTTGATAATTTGAACTCATATATGCAATTTTTCAGGTTGATTAAATTTTTTGTATTACTACTTGGTTACTGATATTTTTGTTTTTTGTATCCTGTCATTTGTAGGATTTTTTCACGTGGAACAAATGAAGGAGGCAATGGTTTAAAACATAAAGATTGTTTATATGTTGTGGACATTCAGGATAATGTTTTTTATGTGTTATAGCCGTGCAGGCTTTTATTATTTAGTTTTATGGCCGTGCGGGCTTTTATAATTTGATTGTTGAATTTTATAGCCGTGCGGGCTTTATAATAAGTAGGTTTTTCATTTACAGGGTTTGGAATGTTAAGAAAATAGAGGAAACTCTGCCCAATTTTTTTTTTTTGGTCTGTGAATTATTAAGACGTGTAATATTTTTAAGTTTGTATATAAATTTGTTTATTAACAACATTCTCAATTCGCAATTTGTGATTTTTTTATTGTTTTGCCTATAATAAATATTTGTAACACCTCGTAGCAACCGACGGTGCACTCACAGGACCCCCAATTTTAGGATTGGACAAAAAAATACATTTTTTTAAAATTATAGATAAATATGGTCATGGACTTTGTCCATGACCATTTTTATTTTTTTTGTCGCGCTTAAAAATGGTCGCGGCCAAAGTCCGCGACCATTTTTTTTATTTTTTGGTCACGGTTATGGGTCGCGGACTAGGGCCGCGACCAATTTTTTAAATTTTTTTTGTCACGGACGTGGGTCGCGGACTCTGGCCGCGACCAATTTGTCACGGTTGTGGGTCACGAATGAGGGCCGCGACCATCTTTTTTTGTCACGGACGTGGGTCGCGGACTTTGACCGCGACCAATTTGTCACGGTTCTGGGTCACGGATAAGGGACGCGACCAATTTGTCACGGTTGTGGGTCACGGATGAGGGTCGCGACCCGTCACGGTATGGGTCACGCCCAAAGTCCGCTACCATCTGCCGTGACCCCTCTTGGCCGTGACCATTTTTTGGTCACGGACTTGGGCCGCGACCCACGAAAATGGTCACTCCCGAAATGGTCACGGCCCAAGTCCGCGACCCACAGTTTTTGTCAGGGATTTTGGCCGTGACCAATCGCCAGTTTTGGTGTAGTGATGAGAATTAAAAATCCTATCTTGTAATGCTACCAAGTCGGATCTCCTAACCCAAACTAATGATGAATGACGATCTCGAGAAGTAGGAATCTTTGCTACCTCGGTTGCCTTACGTTGGGATTTTCTAGGACCTCGTTTAAGATCAAAATAAAATTTCCTAAGATGACATTTTTTACTACAATGTGAGCACCTAAAGACTGGGCAAAAAGACTTACCTAAGGAATGATCTATAAAATTATTCCTAGAGGATTCTCCTAAAACATTGGTTTTGGCTTTAATGGTCGAATCATTGCAAGAATTGAAGCCTAAACCACGAGTGTTATTTTTAATTTGGACCATTCCTAAGATTTTATCTAATTTCTCCGAACGACTCTCCAAATCAAATTTGACTGTACTTGAGTCCCCCGCTTTCTTCTCAATCTCTATAATCCTAGACTTAAGCAAACAATTTCTCTCTTCAAACTCGAGAAGATCCCTTTTTAAGGATTCCATCAAGCCTCTAAGGCTATCTCTCTCGCCTTCTACATACTCAAGCTTCTCTCGAAGAGCTCTCTCACGTGTCCTAAGGTCTTCAACTAAAACACTCTCATTAATGACCTCGACACGCTCTTTCAAACTAGCTTCTAACTTCAAATTTGTTCTTTTTAATTTAATAGATTCTTCATATAATTCTTGAAAAGCAATTTGAAGTTCACTCACATCAACCTTCTCATCACTTTCACTCTCTCTTTCTTCTCCACTCTCACTACCATCATCTCTTTGGGATTCACAAACAAAAGTCTTGGAAGTGTCATGTGTTAAAATTTCATTAATAAATGAGTGTTTACTTTCACTCACATGACTTGCCATAAAAGCCACAAAGTTGGGCTTTGTGGGAGAATCAGGTCCCTCTTCCTTATCACTATCCCTAAGGGTTGCATTGTAGGAGATTAGTTTTTTACCCCCTCTCCTTAGTTTAGTAGGGTACTCTTTTGCCCTATGTCCATACCCTTCACAACCATAACACCTATTTGGCTCGTCCCTATTTAAATTTTCATTAAAACTTTTAGGGATCTTCTCAGCTTTGTCATGCTTAGATTTTTCAAATTTCTTAAAATCATTTTTAAATTTATCTTTGTTAAATTTAAGAAATTTATGAAACTTCCTAGCAAACATAGTCATATCTTCTGAGTCACTCTCACTTTCACTATCTACTACTTATTTTTCCTCCTTTCGAGCTTTCAAAGCAGCACCCTTATCTATTTTCTTTTCAATTTTAGAGGGAAACATGTCTAGTTCAGAGGTTTGTAAATTACCTACAAGCTCTTCTAATTTTATAGAGTCTAAAGTGGGTAAAGAATTTAACACGATCACGTTAGGAATAAATCTATCAGGTAGGGACCTTAAAATGTTCTTAACTACTCGGTTGTCGGGTATTTTCTCTCCCAAATTAAAAGATGAATTAACTCTATCGGAAAGTCTAGCATAAAATTCATCAAAAGTTTCTTTTTCATTTATTTTGAAGGTTTCAAATTGAGTGGTGAGGTTTTAGAGTTTATAAGCCTTAACGACACTAGTTCCCTCGTGAGTAAGTTGTAAAATATCCCAAGCTTCCTTAGAGGTTTCACACGTCATAATGTGTCGGAATTCATCCGGTGTGACTGCGCTAAACAAGGCATTTAAACCACGAGAATTAAAATTTGCAAGTTTAAGTTCATTTTCACTCCATTTATCGGTGGGTTTGGGAACATGTTCATTTTCAACTAAATATGTAGGTGGTGACCAACCGTTAACGACTGACAACCAAACCCTCTCATCTAGAGATCTAAGTGCCGATTTTATACGCGCTTTTCTATACGCGTAGTTGGAACCATCGAAAATAGGAAATTTTGAAAATGGAAAAAATTTCATTTTAGCCAAAAATATTTGAAAGGACCTTAACACAATAAATTAGTGCTCCGGCTTTGATACCAATTTGAAAACGAGATTTTTTCTAAATCAATGCTCTGATACCACTTGTTGGAAATATAGACCCCCAATTTTTAGATTTTACAAAATGAGTTTCCTTTAAATGCGAAATAAAGATGGTTCAACTAAATAACTACATAAACTAAATTTTAGTTTCAAATTTTTATTTCTTTCAAATTAAAATTAAACTAAACTTAAGGTGAAGTTACATTAATCAATAAATAATTTATTTAACAATTTAACCCAAGTCCTAGAAATTTTCCTAACAAATAATTAATTCAATTTTGCAAATTTAGGCTAAACCAAATTTTATCCAATAAAATTAATGACTTGAATTAAATTAATATTTATCCAAATTAAATTAGCACCAAATTAACTATACCAATTTTATCTTTTTACCTAAGAATGCATCTAATGTGATACAACAAAATATCTAATAAGTAAACAACCACTACGCTGCGTTGTACGAGGGAAAACCCACAACGGGAAAAAACCTCGAACGACCCCTAGCCTTAAGTCCACTAAGTACAGAATTTTACAAATATAAGACAGATGACTTACACAACTCGACTTGACTCCTCCAAGTCCCTGACGCGTCTTCTTTCATCAATCTCTACTTAGCCGATAATTCGGGACTCCACCAGAACCTTGAAATCCATCTATGAAGCTTTTGGGAACAACCGTCAACCACACATGGTGCCTTTCACCATGTGAGAACGCCGCAGCAAGAAACAAGTCTTCTTCTTTTATGGGATGTAGAAGTAAACCCAAACTTCTCTTCTTTGAGGTGTAGAGATAAACTCGGTGCCAAACACTCCAAGCAATGATATATATTAAGGAACTTGGAATAAATAAACTATTGGGTGTGTATGTGTTTTTGGTGAATTTAATTCATAAAAATCAAACACAAAACATGGAACTTTTTCTTGAAAGTTTTTTGCTCTATAAAGTCTCTTAGAATGTGAAAGAGTTAGTTTGAAATGGTTGGTTTCCGCACTTAGTAGTCAAAAAGTAGTGGGAACATAGAAAAAAATGCTAAAACTGCCAAAAAAACTGTTCCCGCCAAAGTCGTTCGAACGACATTTTCGTTCGAATGACATTCTCGTTCGAACGACTTTACTAACGATGTTCCAGTGATAGAAAAGGAATCTCATTAGAAGTCTAATTCGAACGACCTGGGAATCTCGTTCGAACGAGATTCCAGTTCGTTCGAACGGCGTGTTAGAAAAAAATAAAATTCTTTTTAAGCCCAAAACTTTTTATGAAAAGTTCTTAAAAATATTTTCTGAGTAAAACAAAGTCGTTAAAATTATTTATAAAAAAATTATAAAATACACCCAATAAATTTCTAAGCTCCTATATATATATATAATGCATTCATACCTTAGGAGCATTGGAACCAATGTTGTTGACGTAGAAATGAGGCACACTAAACCTGGCATATGATGAAGCTTTGTAATCTTAGCCGCTACGTCTTCAACAAACATGTCATAGGCTTTGATGGATACACTTGAACACTATCCTATAACTCAAATATTTTTGTCCGGAATTGAGCCAACACTACATTAAGACTCAATCGGAGACTTATGTCTGTAAGGACACAATTCTCCGATTGAGTCTTAATGTAGTTTTGGCTCAATTCCGAACAAAAACGTTTTAGTCATAGGATAGTTTTAATTGTCTCCATTCATGCCTATGACGAGATAGTTGAACACGTAAGCGACCAAGATATTAAAGCTTCATCAAATGTCGTGTGTATTGTACCTCATTTCTACGTCATCAACATAGTTACATTGCTCCTAAGGTATGAATGCATTTTATTATTATTATATATATATATATATAGGGAGAGGTTCTCTAGTGGACCAAAAGAATGGACTTTTTAACGGACCTTAACAAAAAACACATAATAATACATTAATTTTAATTCCTCTAGTGTAATTGGTCCGCGCCAGCGGTACTAAACACGCGTGTCGATCGACCCCCAACCCCCCCAACCGCCCCCCACCCACCCCACCCCCACCCCCACCCCCATGGCAGCCCTGCTGTCATAAGGGCTGCTATCTGTATGGTGGGGAGGGGGGAGGGGCGGTGGTGGTGGTGGTGGGGCGGGGGTAGTGGGGTCTCGAGTGCCGCTGGCGCGGACCAATTACATTATAGAAATTAAAATTAATGTTTTATTATGTGTTTTTTTGTTAAGGTCCATTAAAATGTCCATTCTTTTGGTCCACTAGAGAACCTCTCCCTATATCTATATCTATATCTATCTATCTATCTATCTATCTATCTATCTATCTATCTATCTATCTATCTATCTATCTATCTATCTATCTATCTATCTATATATATATATATAGGAGCTTGGAACAATTTGTATTGGGTGAACTTTTATTTTAAACTGTTGTTTATTTTCAGAAAGATTTTATTAAAACTTTAAAATAAAGTATATAAAATTTCTGGGCTAAAAATTGAAATTTAAGCTTTTTGGAAGTTCGTTCGATATTATCGTTCGAACGAGTTTTTCATTCGAACGAGAATGTCGTTCGAACGAGGTTTTACCAACGAGTTCCCTATTGGCCACTGGAATGTCGTTCGAATTGTCGTTCGAATGGGAATTCCAACGAGATTTCTAATGACTTCATATTTTAACACACTGGAACATTGTTAGAAGGGTTATTCGAATGAGACTTCGTTCGAACGAAAATTTCGTCCGAACGAGATTTGGCGAGAACAGTTAACTGGCAGTTTTTCCCACTTTCTCCACTTCCTTTCCCCACTAACTTTTGACAAAATTTATGAAGTACGGGAACAGACTTTTTGAACTTAACTTTTCATACTATTCCAACTCCTAGAGAGAGTTTTTGAGTGTTCAATTTTCAAAAGAAAAGTTCATGGTTTAAGTGTATATTTTTTCAAGAAAAATTCATATAACACTTTTGCTTTCACCCATATAATTTTTTCCAAGTTCAATATATATATCTTTGCTTGGAGTGTTTGGCACCGGGTTTTACTCTACCAATTGAAGAGTTCGTTTGGGTTTCCTTCTACATCCCATAAAGAAGAAGTTCGTGTTTTTGGCTGCGGTATTCTCAGATGGTGAAAGGCATTATGTGTGGTTGATGGTTGCTTCCTAGTTCCTCATTGGTGGATTTTAAGGTTCTGGTGGAGTCCGGAATTGTCGGCTAAGCGGAGGTCAGTACAAGAAGGAGCAACGGGGCATGAAGGGAGTCGAGTCGAGTCGAGTGTTGTAAGTCTTTTTTCTTGTACTTGTACTTGTAAAATACCATACTTAGTGGACTTAAGGCTAGGGCCGTCCGAGTTTTTTTCCGTTGTGGATTTTTCCTCGTACATCGCAGCGTAGTGATTTAATGTTTATTTTATCTTTCACATAATTCACCTTAGTTCCATGAGTAGGTAATTCAAGATAAAATTTGGTTTACATCACTACTTGTTTAATTTGGTGCTAAATTATTTTAGGTAATGTTTATGTTAATTTAATTATAGTCATCACTTAATTTGATAAAATTGGTTTGGCCTAATTTGGTAATATTAAAAATATGACTTAGGCAAATTTCTAGGACTTGGGTTAAATTGGTTTAAGTGAAATTAACATAAGTGTGTGTTTTATCTTATTTCACTTGGTTTTATTTTAATTTATAAGAAATTAAAATTTGTTGCTTTTGTGAACCATCTCGCTTCTGCATATCTTTAAAAGGAAATTGAATTATTTTTTGTAATAAGATTTTAAAATTGGGGGTACTCGCACTTTCAAATTGGTATCAGAGCCAAAACGATAAATTATTTCGTTAAGATCCTTTTAAATATTTTTGGCTAAAATGGATTTTTTTCCATTTTCAAAATTTTCTATTTTCGATGGTTCTAATTACGCGTATTGGAAAGCGCGGATGAAATCGACACTAAAATCTATCAACGAGAGAGTTTGGGTGTTTGTTGTTAACAGGTGGTCCCCACCTACTCATTTAGTAGATAATGAGCGTGTTCCCAAACCCGCCGATAGATGGAGTGAGAATGAATTTAAACTTTCGAATTTTAATTCCCGTGGTTTAAATACCTTGTTTAGCGCGGTTACACTGGATGAATTCCATCATATTATAACGTGTGAAACCGCTAAAGAAGCTTGGGATATTTTACAACTCACTCATGAAGGTACTAGTGTCGTTAAAGCTTTAAAACTCCAAAACCTCACCATTCAATTTGAAACCATCAAAATGAATGAAAAATAAACTTTTGATGAATTTTATGCTAGAATTTTCGATATTGTTAATTCATCTTTTAATTTGGGAGAGAAAATACTCGACAACCGAGTAGTAAAGAAAATTTTAAGGTCCCTACCCGATAGATTTGTTTCAAAAGTGACCGTTTTAAATTCTTTACCAAGTTTAGCCTCTACAAAATTAAAAGAGCTTGTAGGTGATTTACAAACCTATGAATTGGACATGTTTCCCTCTAAAACTGAAAAGAAAATAGAAAGGGGCGTTGCTTTGAAAGCCCGAAAAGAGGAAAAACAAGTAGTAGAGTGTGAAAGTGATCGTGACTCGGAAGATATGGCTTTGTTTGCTAGGAAATTTCAAAAATTTCTTAAATTTAACAAAGATGAATTTAAAAATGATTTTAAGAAATTTGAAACTTCTAAGCATGATAAAGCCGATAAGATCCCTAAAACTCCTAAAAATAAAAAAAATAGGGACGAGTCAAATAGGTGTTTTGGTTGTGAAGGGTATGGTCATAGGGCTTTTGAGTGCCCCACTAAACTAAGAAGAAATGGTAAGCAACCTATTTCATATAATGCAACCCTTAGTGATAGTAATAAGGAAGAGGGACCCGATTCCCCCACTAAGCCCAACTTTGTGGATTTTATGGCTAGTCATGTGAGCACCGATAGTGAATCTTCTCATGAAGATATACAAACACATGACACTTCCGAGGTCAAAGTTTTTGATTCCCTTGTTTTTTATGGTAGTGAGAGTGGAGAAGAAAGAGAGAGTGAAAATGAAGAAGAGGTTAATGTGAGTGAACTTCAAAATGCTTTTCAAGAATTATATGAAGAATCTATTAAATTGAAAAGAGATAATTTGAAGTAAGAAGCTTGTTTAAAGAGGGTGTTAAGGTCGTTGATGATAGTGCGTTAGTGGAAGACCTTAAGATACGAGAGAGATCTCTTCGAGAGAAGCTAAAATATATAGAAGGCGAGAGAGATAGCCTTAGAGGTTTAATGGAATCCTTAAAAAAGGAGCTTCTCGAGTTTGAAGAGAGAAATGGTTTATTAAAGTCTAGAACTTTAGAATTAGAAGAACAATTAAAAGACTCTAGTAAAATCAGATTTGATTTGGAGTGTAGGTCCGAAAAACTAGATAAAATCTTAGGCACGGTCCAAATTAAAAATGACACTTGTGGTTTAGGCTTCGATACTAGTAATGTATCAACTCATAAAGCCAAAACCAATGTTTTAGGAGAATCACCTAGGAAAACCTTTAGAGATCACTCCTTAGGTAAATCTTTTCACCGTGACTTTAGGTGTTCACATTGTGGTAGAAAAGGTCATCTTAGAAAATTCTGTTTTGATCTTAAACGAGGTCCTAGAAAATCCCAACGTAAGGCAACCAAGGTAGCCAAGATTCCTACACCCCGAGATTGTCATTCGTCATTAGTTTGGGTTAGGATATCCGACTTGGTAGCTTTACAAGATAAGGTTTTTTATTCTCATTTACTTTCACATGCTTCCTCCCTTGCAAAATCTAAAGGTTGAATGTGTTATATGTGTTTGCATACTTTAGCTTTCGCACTTCATGCTATATTATCATGCTAAATATATGCTTGTTTTAATCATTTTCTAGTCTATGTTCACATGCTAGAATTATGATTTTTGTTTATCTTTTGTATTTTATTTATTTTATTTTAGTTTGCATTAAATGAAAAATACAAAAATATTTTTGATTATCATTTGTGTTTTATTTGTTTAGTAATTTAGACTTTATGAAAAATACAAATGATTTTGTTTGTCTTTTGAGTATATATTTTTATTTTTGGTTAAAATTTTCAAAAACTCAAAAAGATTTTTTTTTGTGTGTGTATTTTAGCTTGACACACTTTATGTGGCATATACTTGTGTTTGAATCTCATCTTTTACGCTCCCATGTGGCTAGAACTTTTGGTTAAGATTCTCAATCCTTATTATGTTATTTACCATGCTTACATGGAGTAGTTGGATTTTGTGTTGATTAAACGGATTCTATTTTTATATACCTCAATTCACACATGCACGAGCTCTTTTGAAATTTAATCGTCACATGTTATATTTGAGCTTTGTGAGGTGTTCTCCTACCAATCTTATCATCTACATATTTGTCACCTAGGAGGACTAGTGCATGTCAAAATCCGTTGCACGTGAGATTTGTGAGATATAAAAATGTTATATATAATTGTGCACGGGGAAGGGCTCCGAAAGGATTTATTATCCTTTGCGAATAGTAAGACACCATTTGGAATGGACCTAAAAGAAATACATGGTCCAAAGGCCTAAAAATAGAATAATGGCATTAAAAGAAAAATACAATTGCCAAGGCCTATGTTTAAGTGATATATTCATTCAAAAATATATATATGCTTATTGAGGGAGATTGGATGGTATATCAATGGTTTGCACAATGTCCGTTTATCCTAGTTGAGCTTTCATTATCACGACTCTATTGGTTTGTAGAATCATCAAAACTCTAGGATTGTATGCATTGTGTATGTTTGTTCATTGAGTTGAATTTATATTGTCACATGAGGTTATATTCCAATGTGATGAAGTTTGCAATCAATTGAGAACTCCGTGAATATGTTTTAAGTGTTTGGGTTTTAATTTAATTGTTACTAGTTCACACCCCTATACTTCCGTTTCCATATGACACATTTTTTCCATACGAGTGTGAAAAGCTTATTTTCTTTTGTGTCATTTGTGTGTTTATATCTATATATACTTGCATGTTCATTATTGGTATATTTAGTCTATGTGTGTATATATATATATATATATATATGATATTTTTCTGTCTTTGCCTTGCTTTCTAGTCCATCTATGCTTTAATTCATAATTGGTATCTATCTAGTTGCATTCTTTGTTGATATCACATGCTTAATACTTTATGTATCATATTGGTATCATTTTCTTGCATCTTAGTTGGTATCCGTTATTATTTGTTGGATTAGTTATGATTTTGTTGCCCATGTGCTTTAATGTTCTCATCACTTTGCGCACTATTGCATGTTTATCTTGTTATCCCATTCTATTCATCCCTTGTTTAGTTGAAGGGGAATATATGCTTTAATTGGGGAGATAAGTTAATTTTTTATTCTTTAGCCTTTGTCTATTCCTGAACAAAAGGGGGGAGAATGATAGGGGGAGAAATTGTATCTAATCCTATTATTATCTTATCTAAGTTTAGGAGATTTAACTTAGGGGGAGAGCGCTATCTTTTTAGGTTGATCACAGTTGATAAAGGAGAATTAATTTAAGGGGAGTACTTATTTTAAATGCATTTCATATTTTAATATTCCATATGCATTTAATGTTTTGCTTAAGTGTGCAGGAATTATGCTAATGGTCTAACGACAACTTAACTTTCATCGGCAAAGATAGTAATCATCCTTGGGTTTTTAAGTCAAGCTTGCAATTTTTTATTTTGGGTGGGAAGTTTTTGAGTCTAGTAGATCTTGACAGGCCTTTAGGATTTTTGTTTGGTTTTTGTCCCGAAATAGCCAAAGGGGGAGATTTGTAAGGACACAATTCTTCGATTGAGTCTTAATGTAGTTTTGGCTCAATTCTAGACAAAAACGTTTTAGTCATAGGATAGTTTTAATTGTCTCCATTCAAGCCTATGACGAGATAGTTGAAGACCTAAGCGACCAAGATATTAAAGCTTCGTCAAATGCCATGTGTACTGTGCCTCGTTTCTACGTCATCAACATAGTTCCATTGCTCCTAAGGTATGAATGCATTTTAATATATATAAAGGAGCTTGGAACAATTTGTATTGGCTGAACTTTTATTTTAAACGGTTATTTATTTTCAGAAAGATTTTGTTAAAACTTTAAAATAAAGTATATAAAGTTTCTGGGCTAAAAATCAAAATTTAAGCTTTCTGGAAGTTCGTTCGATATTTTCGTTCGAACGAGTTTTTCGTTCAAACGAGAATGTCGTTCGAATGAGGTTTTGCCAACGAGTTCCCTATTGGTCACTGGAATGTCGTTCGAACGATAATGTTGTTCGAACGAGAATTCCAACGAGATTTCTAACGACTTCATATTTTAACACACTGGAACATCGTTAGGAGGGTCATTCGAACGAGACTTCGTTCGAACGAAAATATCGTTCCAACGAGATTTGCGGGAACAGTTAATTGGCAGTTTTGAGAAGTTTTTCCCACTTTCTCCACTTCTTTTCCTCACTAACTTTTGACAGAATTTATGAAGTACGGGAACGAACTTTTTGAACTTAACTTTGCATATTATTCCAACTCCTAGATAGAGTTTTTGAGTGTTCAATTTTCAAAAGAAAAGTTCATTAAGTGTATATTTTTCCAAGAAAAATTCATAAGACACTTTTGTTTTCACCCATATTGTTTATTCCAAGTTCAATATATATATCTTTGCTTGGAGTGTTTGGTACCGGGTTTTACTCTACTGATTGAAGAGTTCATTTGGGTTTCCTTCTACATCCTATAAAGAAGAAGTTCGTGTTTTTGGCTGCCGCATTCTCACATGGTGAAAGGCACTATGTGTGGTTGACGGTTGCTTCCTATTTCCTCATTAGTGGATTCCAAGGTTTTGGTGGAGTCCGGAATTATCGGCTAAGCGGAGGTTAGTACAAGAAGGAGCATCGGGGCTTGAAGGGAGTCGAGTCGAGTGTTGTAAGTCTTTTTTATTGTACTTGTAAAATACCATACTTAGTGGACTTAAGGCGAGGGTCGTCCGAGGTTTTTTCCCGTTGTGGGTTTTTCCTCGTACAACTCGGTGTAGTGATTTATTATTTATTTTATCTTTCGCATAATTCACCTTAGATCCATGCGTAGGTAATTCAAGATAAAATTTGGTTTACATCACTACTTGTTTAATTTGGTGCTTAATTAATTTGGGTAATGTTTATGTTAATTTAATTCTAGTCATCACTTAATTTGATAAAATTGGTTTGGCCTAATTTGGTAATATTGAAAATATGACTTAGGTAAATTTCTAGGACTTGGGTTAATTTGGTTTAAGTGAAATTAACATAAGTGTGTGTTTTATCTTATTTCACTTGGTTTTATTTTAATTTAGAAGAAATTAAAATTTGTTGTATTTGTGAACCATCTCGCTTCTGCGTATCTTTAAAAGGAAATTGAATTACTTTTTGTAATAAGATTTTAAAATTGGGGGTACTCGCACTTTCAGTGTCCTTACAAATATTTGCATGAATTTGTTCTAATAGTAAATATTTCTTGTATTTATAGGTCTGGCGGTAAATAAATGTTACTCTTCTTGTTGTTGTTTTGCATTTCGATAATAAATATTTATTACTAAAGTAAATGTTGATTTTGTTTGAGTATTGTTTTATTAGTAAATATTTTACAATTTAATCATTATTTGTCTCTACCTTTTCCCTTATGTTCTGTTACCATAGTAATGAAAGGACGCGAGGAATGTGTGTATGCCCAAAGATATAATTAAAATCTTAGAGGCGGTGAATAGGACTCAAGGTCATAAATCAAAACTATATCCAATTTTAACCTAAACTAATTACTTTTTTCCAATTATGCTAGAAAATATAATTTGATTCATTTAGATCTGAATATAGTCACCATGTATGAAGATTTTAAATCTCAAAATCAAATTCAAAAGTTATATTTATATTTACATCTGAATATAATACCTACACACACACACACACACACACACACACACACACATATATATATATATATAATATTAACCAGTCCATACCCAAAATAACATCATACCCGACCATATCCAGGACGAGTAAATCGGCCTCAAAGCGCAAATTACCAAGGTCTATTCCTACCCCTTTACAAATAAAAAGTATCCTACCCCTTTACAAATAAAAAGTATAAGTGAACCATCGACCGTGGAAGACTCCACACTAGTAAAAGTACTTTCGAAAGATTTAAATAATCCCGTCGAATGAGCAAAATGCCTAGCGATAAATGAGTGCGTTTCGCCTGTAACAAATAACTCTCGACCCACATACTCATGAATAGGAAACTTACCCCCAATGGCTGGAGATGCAGGCGGTGCTGGAGGAAATAAAGCATCCTAAATATTATACACACGCCCATACTGAAGTTGTCCCTGTTGTAGAGGGACGACTGGAATAGGTACTGGAGGTTGTGGATGTCCCTGCGGATTCTGAGGGCCTCTAGGCAACTGTCCCCCATTATTCCTCTTGCCTGCTTGACCTTATGAAGCATTGTTTCCATAGCGCATAACCCTAGTACTAAGAACTAAACTTTTCTCCGCTCCCAACATTGCGCGATATTTCGTGCATGGGGCGTACCGCCAAGTGAAATCTAAATAAGGAACCCCCCCGATACACTACTCCTTGACAATGTTGATCGTCGAGATCCATTATTCCCTCAGCACACAATACATCATCTTTTACTCCCTGGCCATGCCTAAAACCACCTCCACCAAAGTTGTAACCCCCAAAGCGTTATTTCATTAACGAGTCCCCTTGTCGGGGGCCACTCTCTTTCTACTTATTCCCCGACTGTTGTCGTGGTGGTAGTGCTCCATCGGCACCCTTTCCTACTTTCTTCTGGGACTACTTCATTCGGCACAAATTTTGCTAAATGGGTAAATTCCTCTTCATATTCTGCCACTGATCTCTCTCCTTCAACAACATCCTTTAGCTTCCTCCTCATTTCCTTCTGGATTTCTAGAGGAAAATACTTTCGATCAAATAAAATCCCGAACTCTGAGATAGTCATGGTATCCCTTTGTTCCGGGTTTGTCACCGAATCCCACCATTGTAGGGCTGCTCCTACGAGTTTAAAAGTGGTGAGAATCTTTTTTCGCTCCCCGCTACATTCCAATATTCGAAGATGGCTTTGCATATATTTCTTCCACTGATTTGCCACAATCACATCAGCGCCACCCTGAAATTCTGGAGGGTGACCTTTCAGGAAGGATTCTCTAACTCTTTCCCATGAGGAGGGTCCCGTATGGGCTTAAACCACCGGTGCGTCCGGTTGTTGGGCTTATGAAAGCTATTGTACCATAGCGGTCATTGCAGCGTTGACTACCTGGGCAATAATTATTAGCCACCTCCGTCGCATTCATCTTTCCCTGTGGTGGTGGGGGCTCTACGTCCTCTACAACTCAATTTACCCTTGCCGGGCGACCTCGTCTAGGCAGCATCTAAGACGAAAAGCAACTGAATCAGAATACAATTACAACAATTTATCATTGCAAAAGATCTCAAACATGCACAAATAAAACAGTCCTAGCAATAGGGCTCTATATCAAAGAACGCTACGGTAGAACGTGATAAGTCCGTATAGATCCTAAGGACTCTAGAACCTAATGCTCCGATACCATCTGTCACACCCCTCTTATTAAAATAAGAGGTGGCCAGCCCGTTACTCCAATGATAACAAGAATCATAAATGATCCATTCTTAGCATCATTGTCGTATAATAATAATAGTACGAGATAACCACCAATTATTTTAGAAAACGGATCAATTAATTTTGCAAGTTTAATAAAAACAATTTCGATAATACAATTTATAAAAGAAGGTGGATATATAAAGACAAATAACAGTTTAATAAAAATTCTACAAAACATAATCGAATAAGTTGTCGGTTAACAGACTAATACAAACGGTTACACCAAGTACTACATCAAATGTAAATAATAGTTGGGGCAACACGCCCGAATATACAAACGGATCATAACTAGATTATCCAAAAGAATGATGTGTCTATTAAAAAAGTCCTACAACATCCGCAAATTACTATAGCTCCTTGACACTGGAAAGGAAATATTAACACGGGCGTCCTTGCGGCGGAGCACCTGGGCATAAATAAGAACCACACAAGACAGAGAAATATAAACGGGTTAGGGTAGGGTTTAATATGATATACGTGTGAATAAAATGCATAACAATTATGAATACTAACATCATAAACGAGTTAAAATCACTCTTCATTATATGAATCATCCTCACCTCTTATCTAAGTGCATATCCTAGCGCAATACCAATTCATTAAGTTAAACTAGCCATCGATTTAAGAAAAATAACTAAATTCCATTTTAACATGCTTAATCTGCTAATTCATAAAGTATAACATCACAAGTCCATTTAACATTGGGAAATCTTATGCCATACAGTTGATTTATAAATGCATTACTCATTTATGAAATTTCACATTCGTGAGAATAGTTTCCATCAAGATATAACGATTCTAAGACCATCCTTCTGGGATTCACCCCATTCGATGTGCCCCTAAATTCTATCATCTTCCAGGGCCTATAATCAATACCACCTGGGTACCCTAAATCGCGTCGCGTGGGAAGCGGCCATATATCTTCGACAATGAGTCATAACTATACCCGAAACTACCTCACTTCGAATAAAACAACCATATAATGTAACCACCTATCCTATGGTCGAGGAATATATTCTCTCTGCATTCACTAGCCAGGGGATTTGCCTCATGCACGTAACTTCCCTTATGATAGCAATTAGAGAGGTATGTATATGCATGCCACAATTACAAGATATGCTCATTTAAAACATCCACTTTTAAATTTAGGAAATCATATGTGCTTAACAATATATGCCATCAAGTATAATGACCCTCATACTAGCCCCCGAAAGTACACAACGATGTTACTCAACTCTCCCTTAGTCCTAGACTCGCTTATTAGATGAAATGAGGCATTACGTTCCTCTAAATAGTCCCCGAGATAAGCCCGAATACCCCCTCTCTAACCTAAGGTATTAGTTCCCATATATAAGACTCTAATACTCTTTATTACTTCATATAAGAAGGTTCGTAAGCCTTAAACCTAAAAGAAAATGACTAGAAACCAAGTTAGAAAAATCTCCTAAAATAACAGGATTTTCGAATCGATTCGCCCCTCATAGCGAATCGATTCGCCCAAAAAGCGAGTCGATTCGGCTGAGAAAACCAACATTATGTCTCAGCCCGAATCGATTCGGCCTTAACCCGAATCGATTCGGTTCCTCAGAAATGTAGCTGCCATCTTTAGCGAATCGATTCGCGGAGGAGGGAGAATCGATTCGCCCAAGTCGGATTACCATGTTCGGGCTACGGGATGGATATGAACCCTAAATCCCCCAACCTATTTTCTTCCACTTCTATCAACATCATCAAATAATAATTTTACCAAATCATTCCTACATAACAACTAACTAATATATCCAACTCAGATCATATCTAAATCAAAGTTTGAGGGTTTAAACACCAAAATCATCAAAATCCATAAATGGTTCAATCTCAAGAATACAACCATATATACAAATTATTCACACTCAATCATACATATTTTCAAGTTAGAAACTTGTCTCAAGGTTGTAGTCTCGGATTCTTGCTCGTTGAAAAGATTTCCAAGCCCAAATCACCAAATCTCTTCTTGTCTCTTCTTTCTCCCAAGCTCCCTCTCTCTCTCTCTAACTCTCTTTAGGTTTAGAAACATAAATGTGAAATAAAGGTTCTTGCAAGACTAAAATGTCCAAATACATTGAGTCTAACATTTAAATGCTATTACACAATTAAAATTACTCGTAACATCGTAATTAAGTTATAACCGGTCAAAAGTGTCCCGAAACCCAAAATACAACTTGGTACTTATTTTGATTATCTCAACCATTTTCGGACTAATCGTGCCCTCTAAATTGGCATCCGAAATATCGTTCATTATTTCATGTTCCAACATCTTATTAAGTCTTAAATCATAATTCAATTGAAATATAAATTATAACTGTCGTTTAAAGCACAACGACGCAACATAACATAATGTTACACTATTTACATTCACTTAATGGTAAATATGCAAAACTCAGTAAATATTATCTCTCAAATCACTTAAAGTAATATTTACTTCAACTTCCTTTATTTTATATAATTAACCCACATGACAAATTAATATAAAAATAATTACTCATAAATAAGATGTATTACATACTCCCCCCGTTACAAGGAAATTCTGCCCTCAAAATTTAGGCAAACCTTGTAAAAAGAGGTGTGGGTATTTCTCTTGAATATCATCCTCTCGTTCCCAAGTTAATTCCTCGGCATTGTGGTGTTCCCACTGGACTCGAACCAATGGTACCACTTTCGATCTTAATCTACGCTCTTCGTGATCTAAAATAGCAACCGGTTGTTTTTCTACGAAATATCGGGTTGCAACTCGATATCATCCAATGGGATATGCTAATGAGATCCCTCACATCTCTTATACTTCTTCAAAGATGAAACATGGAACACGTCATGAATTTGTTGTAGGCATTCCGGCAAAGCAAGTTGATATTTTATGGGGCCTACCTTTGCTATAACGGGAAAAGGGCCTACATAGCGCGGTGCAAGTTTGCCTTTCTTCTCGAATCGCATTACACCCTTCATCGGGGATACCAGAACTAAAACTTGATCCCCCACTTCCAATTCCACATACCTCCGAGTCGCATCAGCATAGCTCTTCTGGCGATCTTGTGCAATTCGTATGCGATTTTTAATAAGTTCAATCTTCGAAGAGGTATCTTGGATCATTTCAGGTCCAAGGAGCTTATTGTCTCCTACTTCCAACCAACAAGCAGGTGATCTACACGGTCAACCATTCAATTCCTCATATGGTGCCATACCTATGGTGAATTGGTATAAATTATTGTATGCAAATTAGACCAATGGAATGTATTGTTACCATCCTCCTTTAAAGCCAAGTACGCACATTTGAAGCATATCTTTAAACATTTGATTGACTCTCTCGGTTTGCCCATCAATTTACGTATGGTATGACGTACTCAACTGCAATTCAGTCCCCATCGTTTCTTGAAAACTTCGCCAAAAAATGGGATACAAAAATCTTGTCTCGATCTGAGACTATATTGATAGGCACCCCATGGAGTTTCACGATTTCTGCAATAAAGATTGGGCGTAACGTACCGTATTATAATCCGTCCGTACCGGTAGGAAGTGTGCCGATTTGGTTAAATGATCAACGATAACCCAAATAGAATCATGTCCTCTTTGCGACATCGGCAATCCCGTGACAAAATCCATTGAGATACTCTCCCATTTCCACACCGGTATTTTCAACGGTTGCAATAATCCAGTCGGTCGCTGGTGGTCCACCTTAACCAATTGACAAGTGGCGCATTGGGAAATAAATTCAAAAATGTCCCTTTTCATACCCACCCACTAATATTGATAGCGCATATCTTGGTACATTTTATCCTTACCTCGGTGTACTGCAAATCTTGAACCATGGGATTCCATCATGACAGCACGTCTCAAGCCTCCCACATCCGGGACTATAAGTCTTCCATGGAAATGTAATCCACCCTCAGAACTAATAAAGTAGAACTCCACTCCCTCGATAAACAATTGGCGTACCCAGTCTTGACAACCTTTATTCCCTTCTTGTGCTTTTACGACTCGTATTACAATAGCAGGCTTGACGGTCAACACTGACATGCATGCTCTTGCTACTGCATCATCTTGTCTAAGTTCTTTCCATTTGTCTTTCCACTCCTTTGCTAGTTTCCCCACGTGCTTACGACTCAACGCATCCTCTACCACATTTGCCTTGCCTGGGTGATAATGAATATCGAATTGATAGTCATTTACGAACTCCAACCACCGACGTTGCTGCATATTTAGATCTTTTTACGAGAATAAATACTGTAATGATTTTTCGTCCGTAAAAAGACTAAATCTCTCACCTAGGAGGTAATCCCTCCATATCTTTAAGGCAAACACTACTGCGGCAAGCTCCAAATCATGCACGGGATAATTCTTCTCATGGGGCATAAGCTTGCAATACGCATATGTAATGGCCCTATGTTCTTATTGTAGCACACCTCCCAATCCATGTAGGAACGTGTTCGTAAAGACTAAATAATCTACTCCCAATTTTGGCAATGCAAGTACAGGAGCAGAAGTCAACTTGTTCTGCAGATCATCGAAAGCTAGCTGACAGGAATCATCCCAAAAAAATTGTACTCACTTCTTGGTCAAGTTCGTTAAAGGGTCAACAATTTTTTTGAAAAACCCTTAATGAAACGACGATAATAACCCGCAAAACCCAGAAAACTATGAATCTCAGTGGGCATCGTGGGCTGACCCCATTCCTTCACCGCGATAACTTTACTTGGGTCTACGAAAATACCCTCAGCCATCACAATATGCTCCAAAAACTGCACTTCCTGCAACCAAAAGCCACATTTCTCGAACTTGGCATAAAGTTGATGATCCCATAGTGTCTGCAGAACCAATCGCAAGTGTTCGACATGATCAGCTTCAGTTCGATAATATACTAGAATGTTATCAATGAACACTATGACAATATGTCTAGGAAGTCCTGAAATACTCGATTCATAAGGTCCATAAATACGGTAGGAGTGTTTGTTAGCCTAAAAGGCATGACCAAAAATTCATAAGACGCATACCTGGTCAAGAATGTAGTTTTTAACACGTCCTGCTCTCGAATTCATAGTTGATGATACCCAGTCCTCAAATCTATTTTAGAGAAGTACAACACTCCCCTTAATTCATCAAATAAATCGTCGATTCGAGGTAACGGGTATTTATTCCTGATGATCACCTTATTCAATTCACGATAATCAATTTATAACCGGAGGGAACCATCTCTCTCTTCACAAACAACATAGGAGCACCCCATGGAGACTTACTACGCCGAATGAACCCCTTCCCTAACAGTTGCTGAATTTGATTTCTTAACTCCCTTATTTCCAACGGAGCCATACGGTATGGAGCTCGCATAATTGGTCGAGTTCTCGGTGCTAAATCAATTACAAACTCAATCTCATGACTTTGAGGTAAGCCCAAAATCTCCTGAAAAACATCCTCAAATTCTTTAACAACCGGAATCGAATCTAGGGAAATAATTATTTTTCGGGAAGTCCCTTCTTTAGTACAAAACAAGTGCGTGCCCGAACCTCCCTCTAAGAGAGGCATAGCCACTAAAAATATTTCTTGCCCCGGAATGACGAAGACTATACTCCTCCCATAGCAATTTACCACAATACGATATTTTACTAACCAGTCCATACCCAAAATAACATCATACTCGACCATATCCAGGACGAGTAAATCGACCTCAAAGCGCAAATTACCAAGATCTATTCCTACCCCTTTACAAATAAAAATTATAAGTGAACCATCACCCGTGGAAGACTCCACACTAGTAATAGTACTTTCGACAGATTTAAATAATCCCGTCGAATGAGCAGAATGCCTAGCGATAAATGAGTACATTGCGCCCGTAAAAAATAATACTCGACCCACATACCCATGAATGGGAAACTTACCCCCAATGGCTGGCGATGTAGGTGGTGCTGGAGGAAACAAAGCATCCTAAATATTATACACACACCCATACTGAAGTTGTCCCTGTTGTAGAGGGGCGACTGGAATAGGTGCTGGAGGTTATGGATGTCCCTGCGGATTCTGAGGGCCTCTAGGCAACTGTCCGCCATTATTCCCCTTGCCCGCTTGACCTTATGAAGCATTGTTTCCATAACGCATAAACCTAGTACTAAGAATTAAACTTCTCCCCACTCCCAACATTGCACGACGTTTCGTGCGTGGGGCGTCTCGCCAAGTGAAATCCAAACATGGAACCCCCTGATACACTACCCCTTGACAATGTTGATCGTCAAGATCCATTATTCCCTCAGTACACAACACATCATCCATGACACCCTGACCGGGCCTAAAACCACCTCTGCCAAAGTTGAAACCCCCAAAGCATTATTTTATAGACAAGTCCCCTTACCGGTGGCCCCGCTCTTTCTGCTTATTCCCCGACTGTTGTGGTGGTGGTAGTACTCCACCGGCACCCTTTCCTCCTTTCTTCTGGAATTACTTCATCCGGCACAAAGTTTGCTAAATGAGTAAATTCATCTTCATAATCCTCCACTGATCTCTCTCCTTGAACAACATCATGTAGCTTCCTCCTCATTTCCTTCTGGATTGTTGGAGGAAAATACTTTTGATCAAATAAAATCTAGAATTCTGAGATAGTCATGGTATCCATTTGTTTTGGAGTTATCACCGACTCCCACCATTATAGGGATGCTCCTACGAGTTTAAAAGTGGTGAGAATATATTTTCGCTCCCCGTTACATTCCACCATTCGAAGATGGTGTTGCATATCTTTCTTCCACTGATTTTCCACAATCATATCAGCGCCACCCTGAAATTCCGGAGGGTGACCTTTTAGGAAGGATTCTCTATCTCTTTTCCATACGTAGGGTCCCGTATGGGCTTGAACCACCAGTGCGGACGGTTGTTGGTCTTATGGAAGCTATTGTACCATAGCAATCATTATAGCGTTGACTGCCCGAGCAACAGTTATTAGCCATCTCCGTCGCATTTATCGTTCCCTGCGGTGGTGGGGGATCTATGTCCTCTATAAATCAATTTACTCTTGCCGAGCGACCTCGTCTAGGCAGAATCTAAGATGAAAAGTAACTGAATCAGAATACAATTTCAACAATTTATCCTTGCAGAAGAGCGCAAACGTGCACAGACAAAATAGTCTTAGCAATAGGGCTCTATATTAAAGAACGCTATGGTAGAACGTGATAAGTCCGCATAGATCCTAAGGACTCTAGAACCTAATGCTCTGATACCATCTGTGACACCCCGCTTATGAAAATAAGAGATGGCCATCCCGTTACTCCAATAATAACAAGAATCATAAATGGTCCATTCTTAGCATCACTGTCGTATAATAACAATAGTACGAGACAACCACCAATTATTTTAGAAAACGGATGTCAATTAATTTTGCAAGTTTAATAAAAACAATTTCAACAATCCAATTTATAAAAGAAGGTGGATATATAAAGACAAATAACAGTTTAATAACAATTCTACAAAACATAACTGAATAAGTTGTCGGTTAACAGACTAAAACAAACGGTTATATCAAGTATTACATCAAATGTAAAAAATAATTGGGGAAACACTCCCGAATATACAGACGGATCATAACTAGATTATCCAAAAGAATGATGTGTCTATTACAAAAGCCCTACAACATCCGCAAATTATTGTTGCTCCTTGACACTGGAAAGAAAATATTAACACGGGCGTCCTTGCAATGGAGCACCTGGGCATAAATAAGAACCACACAAGACAGAGAAATATAAACGGGCTAGGGCCCGGTTTGATGTGATATACGTGTGAATAAAATTCATAACAGTTTTGAATACTAACATCATAAACAAGTTAAAATCGCTCTTCATTATATGAATCACCCTCACCTCTTATCTAAGTTCACATCCTAGCGCAATACCAATTAATTAAGTTAAACTACCCATCAATTTTAGAGAAATATCTAAATTCCATTTTAACATGCTTAATCTGACAATTCATAAAGTATAACTTCACAAGTCCATTTAACATTGGGAAATCTTATGCCATACAGTTGATTTATAAATGCATTACTCATTTATGAAATGCCACATTTGTGAGAATAGTTTCCATCAAGATACAAGGACTCTAAGACCATCCTTCCAGAAGTCACCCTACTCGAAGCGCTCTTAAATGCTATCATCTTCCAGGGCCTATAATCAAGACCACCTGGGCACCCTAAATCACGTCACGTGGGAAGCGGCCATATACCTTCGACAGTGAGTCATAACGATACCCGAAATTACCTCACTTCGAATAAAACAACAACACAATGCAACCACCGGTCCTATGGTCGAGGACTATATTCTCCTTGCATTCACTAGCTAGGGGATTTACCTCATGAACGTAACTTCCCTTATGATAGCAATTAGAGAGGTATGTATATGCATGCGACAATTATAAGATATGCTCATTTAAGACATCCACTTTTAAAATTTAGGAAACCATATGTGCTTAACAATATATGCCATCAAGTATAATCAGCCTCATACTAGCCCCCAAAAGTACACAACGATGTTACTCAACTCTCCCTTAGTCCTAGACTCACTTATTAGATGAAATAAGACATTAAGTTCCTCTAAATAGTTCCTGAGATAAGTACGAATATCCCCTCTCTAACCTAGGGTATTAGTTCCCCCTATGTAAGACTCTAATACTCTTTATTACTTCATATAGGATGGTTCCTAAGCCTTAAACGTAGAAGAAAAAGATTAGAAACCAAGTTAGAAAAATCTCCTAAAACAGCAGGATTTTCGAATCGATTTGCCGAAGGCCGAATCGATTCCCCCCTGATAGCGGATCGATTCGGCTGAGAAAACCAACGTTCTGTCTCAGTTCAAGACTAAAATATTCTTGCAAGACTAAAATACCCAAATACATCAAGTCTATCATTTAAATGGTACTACACAATTAATATGACTCGTAACATCGTAATTAAGTTATAACAGGTCAAAAGTGCCCCGGAACCCAAAATACAACTTGGTACTTTTTTTTACTATCTCAACCATTTCCGAACTAATCATACCCTCTAAATTGGCATCCGGGATATCGTTCATTATTTTATGTTCCAACATCATATTAACTCTTAAATCATAATTCAATTGAAATATAAATCATAACCGTCGTTTAAAACACAACGACGCAACAAAACATAATGTTACGCTATTTACATTCACTTAATGGTAAATTTGCAAAACTCAGTAAATATTATCTCTCAAATCACTTAAAGTAATATTTACTTCAACTTTCTTTATTTTATATAATTAACCCACATGGCAAATTAATATAAAAATAATTACTCATAAATAAGGGGTATTACATTAGCTAGGTGATAGACTTTAATGAGCTCAATTAGTTACCAATTCACATTCTAACCTTAAATCTTAAGTGAGCTAGTGTGTGATGTCAGTAATCAATGATAATAAACACATAAACAACTCCCCATAACAAATTTATGAGGAAAACCCCCACCCAGGGAAAAAACTGAGGATGCATGTCTCTCTCATTAAACTTAAAAGTCATTTTACAAAGTGAACAACTCTCATACTTGAGGTTATTTACAGATATTTGCCTTAAACTATTCACCTTTGCCCATTTAATGAGAATCAACTGCGAAATTCTATTGCAATTGAGAAAAGGAATCATTTTCTTCCAAGCATCGGAATCTGGTTAAATCACAACTACAAGAAAAAAAATATTTGGGATGGCGATGTCATTTTATCCCTTAAAAGGACTGTTGTGTGTAAAAATTAAACTCCCATGTGGACCAATGATAACTGCACACCTGTCATCTAACGTGGCCAACCAGCCTACTTGATCATCTCTAGAGACACTTAGTTGGCTATAAGGACGACCAACCAGAACATCAACAATTACTCGGATATGATACCAGTCAGCTATGAATAACAAGAGTTTTACTTATTGTATACAGATGCAAATGTATATGGATGTAGAGACTTCCCCTCTTTAGGGTTTTGCCCCTATAAATACAAATTAATCCCTTAGATTATGGAACAACTCAAATCACTCATATGCACACCATACCGAACTATTGTACTTCCTACTAAATACCAATAATAGTGGACGTATGCTATTTTACAGCTAAACCACTCTAAAATCTATGTCTCTCGTGTGTGTGATTTGAGTCACTTTTCTTATTTTTATTACTCATTATAAAATTGGAGTTAATCCATTTTTAGACATCGACAGATTGGTGTCATCTGTGGGAACGTTTGTCTGTCATCGTTCTCTACCCAATCTATTTTTTAGTCATCTTGAAGGATTGTAAAAGATGAACGAAATTCTTGAAAGTAGTAATAATGCTGGAGGCAATGTCCCTCCTAGCGCAGCAGACCTAAATGGAATTCTTATTAATCTTGCTAAGGGGCAATAAGCGATGTAAGAAACTATGAGGAAAATAGCTCAATCATTGCAAGTCAAGCCTACTACTCCATCTAGGCATACTACTGATCCATCTTACAGAAGAGAAATGCCACCCCCTCCACCAAGGAATAATCAATACAGCTTATCCAGGCCTTCACGTGATAGGTCTTATCACCCAAGTGCCAGCTCATCCATCGGATCTATGAATTAGTATGATGGGCTCTCTCTTTACCCTGAACATCTAAGAATCCTAGAAAGGTTAAGAAGGACTTCTGCTTTTGATCGCCTGGGTCTGTGAGCAAATATAGGTCATCATAGAGAACCATCCAGATCACGACAACGTCATGCCGACCACCATGAGGGATCAGTTAGGTCTAAAATAAGCACCCTAAGTTCTGTGCGTGTCGAGCAAACTTTTCAGGAAGAGAGATATAAACAAACGGATAGCAAGGATAGCCGAGCTGCTTCCAGTCGATCTAAAGCGAAAAATCCTTCATGGAAAGGGTCAATCTAACGATTAAAAGATCGATTGGGATAAATGGCTAAGGCATAGAATCCATTGCAGCAAAATTTTATCAAGGGGTCTTCTTTCATTCAGGCAATTGTTGGTTTCCCTACTCCGTCTAAGTTTAAAACACTAGTGGTCGCCCCCAAATATGATGGTTTATTGATGAAATGAGATGCATAGCTTTTTCAAGAATTATCACCGATTCATCCCAGCCATGGTACAATAACTTACCCGAGGATAAATCTCCACCTTTAATCAGCTCGTTGAGATATTTATTAGTAATTTTTGCTTTGGGTCCAAGCCAGTTAAAAGAGTAGCTCATCCTTTAAGTGTTCAGCAACGAGGAAGGGAAACCACCTGGGAATACATCACTCACTTCAATAATGAGAAGTTAAAAGTTATTGATTATGAGTAAAAGACACCCATCACAGCCTTGATGAGTGGGCTACTTCGAGAGAAATTGTATTATGCATTGGAAAAATATCCCCCTAAAACTACAACATAACTCATAAGCATAACTTGAAAAATTATGAATACTGAGGAGGCGATGGCTACGAAGCAAACCCCGATGACCAAGCCTGCAGAAAATAAGGAGCAGAAGCATAAGAAGGAAGAGAAACCAAAAAAATATGAATCTTATACTCCATTGATAGTTAATATCCATTTTGTCCTAGAGGAGATCAGAAACGACAAGTACTTGATATGGCCTGGGAAGGTGAGAGCACCACCTAACAGAAGAGACAAGTCCAAATATTATGAATTCCATAAAGATCATGGGCACACAACTGATAATTGCATTTCATTAAAGAATGAGATTGAATCCCTCATTATCCGAGGAAAACTGAATAAGTTCATTGATCAACATGAAGGTCGAGAAACTAGAGGAAGGCCGAAATCCCCCTGCAAGCCTAGAGATGACAAGAAACGATGTCATAAAGATGATTACGAAGATGATCTAGACCTATCGAAGAAACCCAAACAACCAGAAATTGAGGTAGCTATGATAAGCTTTGGTTATTTTGATTGTTATGTCATCGTAGGTGGGGACGCTGGAGGAGGAGATAAGGTCGCTAAGAGGAAAACTTAACTGGATGAAGCTCAAGTTTGCTCCTACATACAATGCATCAACTTTAATGATGGTGATGATCGAACCAGAAAAGTAAATAAGGACAAGCTTATCATTAATTTCTCTAAAAATGACCTCTTTGTAGTGCTATATACCCATGACGATCCTCTGGTCATTAAATTTAGAATTTGGGAAGCAATAATTACCAGAGTTTTGATAGATAATGGAAGTTTTGCAGATATTATATTCTATAATTGCTTTAAAATTTTGGGATTGACGGCAAGTCAACTGGAACCATACCATAGACCCCTGATTAGTTTCATGGAGGAAAAGTCTATCCCCTAGGAATTATCAAGTTAGAGGTGTTATTCTGCGTTTGGCCAGTAAGTCGAATAGAGAAGATATGCTTATTTATTCTGGATATCATTGTCCAATCAACCTACAACGTGATTCTCGGTATAATAGGTTTGAAGTTGTGCCATCCACTGTCCACGAATGTTTGAAGTTTCCTACCCACTTCGAAGTCAGCATAGTAAAGGGTGATCAGAAAGTAGCTAGAAAATGCTATTATACTTCAGCCAAAAAAAACCATTACCTACTAGGTTAACACCTCGGACGAAACAGAAGTTGACACTTTTGATCCCAAGGATGAAACAGAGTTGGTTAAAGGGAAAGTAACAGAAACTACTAAGAGTATAATCCTTGATGTGAAAATCCAAAAAGGATTACTCAAATTGGCTCCATATTAGTACCATACCTAAAATAGAATTAATTACATTTCGTAGGGACCGAAAAAATATATTTACTTGGTGTCATGAAGATATGCCGGAGATTGATCCCAATTTCCTCTGCCATGAGCTCAATATCAGCAAGAATGCCAAGCCGATCAAACATAAGCGCATGGTGTTAACCCTGAATACAATATGGCCATCCAAGAGGAGGTTGAAAAATGGCAAAAAGACCAGTTCATTGAGGATGTCAAGTACCCAGAGTTGTTGGAAAATGTGGCAATGGTAAAAAAGAAGAATGATAAATGGCTTATGTGTGTCGGTTACATTGGTCTTCATAAGGCATCCCCAAATGACCATTTTTCTTTACCTATAATCTCTCAACTAGTAGATGCCACTACATGACATAACTTTTTGAGTTTTAAGGATGCTTATTCTGGTTACAACTAGATAAAAATGAATCCCGAAGATTGAAGATCACTTCTTTTATTACCAATTGAGGTACCTACTGCAACAATATTATGCCTTTTGAGCCTAAAAACACTGGAGCAGCATACCAAAGATTGGTAAATAAAGTGTTTGAAGACTATATTGGAACAAACATGGAGGTATATGTAGATGATATGCTCAGGAAAAGCAAAAGACTTTCAGATCACATTAAATACCTCAGTCAAACGTTTGACTAACTGAAAAAGCACTAGATGAAACTCAACTCGACCAAATGTGTATTCGGCATACAAGAAGGAATGTTCCTTGATTTTATAGTAAACCAGAGAGGAATAGAATCTAATCATGCTAAAATCAAGGCTCTAATTGAGATGCAATCCCCAACCTACCAGAAAGATGTTCAAAAACTACTGGCATGGTATTTATCGTATTTTGGTAGTCGTTCGACCAGGAACTTTTCGATTGGAGACTCTTGATGGGGAGGAATTAACGAACCCTTGTCATGCCAACCACCTCCGAAAATACTATCAATAAAATAAAAGAATTTTGTACTCTTTTTCTTTAAGTTCAATAAAAATCTTAATTTCAGTTCGATTATGCTTCTATTTTTTAATTTTTTTAGAGTACGGTGATATACATCCCCAACAAAATAGAAAATACAATCTTCAAGTTTTTGTTTCTCTTGGTATTCACCCCTTGCCGACTAAAAGACAACGAATACTTAATCAGGTTCAACTTACCAAATTCAAGATGCACCAATAACTTAACCAACATTCGTGTTTTACGATTAAGTTAAACACAGGAATACATATATACACTCCTTATACACTTAATCGACCATGACCATTACTTCATGTATGACTTCATCTTAGCATGTCATAAATAAGAAGTCTGTAAAACTTCATATATAAACACAATAAACTTTACCTGACTAAGTTAAAATATAGGAATATATATATATATATATATATATATATATATATATACATTCCCGAGACTCGGCATGAATATGCAAATACATTCCTAAGCACACTTGATCACCACTGATAATTAATGTCCACACTTAATTCTAAACTGCCTACAGCTTTACCTAAGTGCATTATTCAAATCTAAGGCCCTACAATCTCAGTTCAAGTATGGGACACATCACTTGTTAAACAAGCAAATTACCTAGTCAGTCAGCCGATTACCTAATCATAAGCTTAAAATAGGTATCCAATTAAATTCATAAGCAAAGCATGTATTGAAAGTACTTTTACTTTCAGCTAACACGGTGTTACAATCAAAGTTGAGCAAGTACAATAATTAAAATTACTTTGATGGACATTTCCCTTGGGCCTTATCCATCCGAGCCGGAGGATCATCAAAGGTATATGGAGAATTTATATAGTTGAAATCTCTAACCATTTCCCTAATACTGCTTCTCGAAATGTCAATCAAATGAGGAGGAAAAACTATTTCATGCTCATCGTGAAGACCATATTCCCCAAGATACTTAGTTATTAGACATTGAGGAATAGCATAAGAGGGGATCAATGTTGTGTCCAATTTGAATAGAGGCTTGTCATAGTCTAAGAAACCTGGATCATTCCAATGCCATAAGGTACTATTCTGATCATACTTCAGCAAAGTTCGCACATTAGTCCATCCTCATTTATAGCCCTCACGATTACTTTGAGCAATGTTCTCATCCAAGTGGGCTAAGGCTTCATTATAACCCTGAAACTATACTTCCCTGTTGTGGAATTGAAAGGTCAACCTCTCTACCTGATTTTGAAGTTTCTTGATGACATTATCTTTGGTTGTCAACTAAGATGCATGGTAGGCTATGGAAATATCTTTGGCTTTCAGATGGGTACACAAGTCAACAATCGCAATATCCTTTGCTTTTAACAGGGTAGCTTATTCGGCCAAAGTTTTTTTAATTCTTTCTTCATCAACTGTTGGTCGGATAACCATCCTCTGCCTAGAAGTTTGCCTAAGTTTGGTTTTCTACTGCAGTAATTCAAGTTCCTCTAATAATCTTGCATTTTTTTCTCCAAAAAGGAAGCACCTTCATCAGGAACACTGGTAGACGATTTCTTTAAAGTATTTAGCTCATTCCTCAAGGCATTATTCTCATTCTGTAATATAACAACTATTTGTCGGGCATTCTCCATATCCTTCTTTGAAAATAATTCCTTCTTGTTCAAAGCAGAAGTGGTGTCTTGTAACTTTTTGTCAGAATCCCATCCTTTACTCATAATTAGCATGAAGTAAAGCTTTGGATTTATTATGATCATCTTATAGTTATCTATAATTTCATAGTATGCAGCATTATTAGAAACAACCTTATCCCACAAGCAATGGAGATGGACATATTACTCCTTAACTTGGTCGAATATATTTGGGCCAAGCAACCCAATTAAGTCTTCTTTAGTCAGGGGAACATGACCAGCTTATAGAAGGTTCCTACTTCGCCTAAGTAGGTCAGACTCAACTAAAATTATAGCCTTTTTTCTTGCATTAAACAGGAAGATCACAAATAAGGATATGTATATATATGAGTTGGGGAAGCAATTCAAGAGTATCAAATAAAGCAAAAAATAAAACTTCATGGCAATCAAGCAAAGAGCAATAGTAAAGGCAACAGAATGCATTAAATTAAAAGAAGATCTTTTCATTGATAAAATAATGGTGTTACAAAGGGATGTTCCAATTACAAGGCATAAAGTAAGATTCCAACAAGTTACAAGACTAATGAAAAACTAGACATTATCCTTGTCTTGAGGATTAACTTGGATAGGAGGCAAGTCGAATTGGACAGTTGAGACCAAGGCAGACTCAACAGTTTCCATAGAAGATTACCCTGAGCCTTCTTTATCATCAAAATCTTCCTCTAAGTTTGGAGGAGTACCCGGGTCATGCCTCTAAAAAAACTCTAATTTTTCAACTGTGCCGACTTCCTTGAGTGCCTCCGACCAACGATCCTTGAAAGACTTCTTCTTGACGTACTCAATCTGTTCAGAGGCAGCTAATAGTGCTTTTTCCTAGCCTTTATCAAAGGAGGTTTCCCTTATTTTCTTACTATTTGCCTTTTTTGTAATAATATCAGCAGTTAGACCTATTACCTTCTCCTCGGTAGCTTTGAGAAAGGCTTGATTACCTATCAAGCTGTCCTTAGCCACCTTCAAACTAGTCTCAACAGTCTTAACTTTTTGCTCGACTGAGGTTATATATCCTTCAGCCAAATTAGTCCTCTCATTAGCTTTCCTTAACTCTTATTCCCAACCTTTTTGCTTTGTCTCCAAAGTTTGTCGAGAAGCTTCCACAGATTTTCTTAAACCTTCAAAGTATTTTTTAACTTTACCTGAGGAAAAATGCAATTAATTATCCCTCTCCATCAGTTGGTTAAAATCCACTAGAAACTACAAAAGGAAACAATATCACGTCAGAATAAGAGAAAATCAGGCAGTAAAGACAAGTAATGAAGGGAAAAGGGTTATCAAAGCTTGATTCTGGCAATCTCTCTCTGTCAATCTTCATCGATGAATGGGAACAACAGTTTCTCTATTAGTTGGAAGAGTCCCAACTTTTATCAACCCTCCAGCCACACCAAAATTAATAGCCACAGGGGATGAACTAGCAGCTTCCAAATCATCCTGAATCTTCTTGACCAACTCCTGTTGACTGGTAGCAGTTTTTTGGGCCTATTTTTCAGGCAAATGTTATTTCAACCTCTTGTATTGAGGTGCAAAAACTTCAATTTTATCAATACCAATAACCCAGTGCATCTTCTCAATAACTTTAGACACCTTTTCGATCAACTTGGACTTTTGGGTATCAGCAGCTTTGGCAGTCTTCTCTGTGGCGTTCTTAGTGGAAGGAGATAAAGGCCCCTCCATCAAATTGGGGATCTTTCCCTTACCCATAACAACTAATAGGGAAGTAGGAATAGCAGAAATGTCTAAGGATTTAAAAGAAGAGGAAGTACCAAAATATTTCTCAACTCTAGCAGACTCTTCAGCCGAAGAAGTGGGAATTGGTTCTTCCTCCAAATTGACAGGGGCTAAAGGCACTATAATAGTGGGATGAGCAATAAATGAAGTAACTGAACTCCTGTAATTCAGTAAATATAAGGCTGCTCTTGGATGTTCTTCACCAATTCTCTAATGAATGCCCCACAAAAATTCAAGCTCCTTAAGTATAATATCTTTCTTTTTGGACACTTTTTCTTACTCTCCACTGCATAAAAAAGAGACAAGAAGATTAGTTAACATATCATCAAATAGGTAATCTGCAAAAAAAGAAAAAAAATATTACAACCTATGTCTTGCCCTATTTGGGAACACCTGGGTCCATCATACTCCTCCCCATTTTGAAGAGGAGTATGTTGCCAGTTCTTGACCACTACACCATTATCAAAGTAGTCCTTATTATAATATGGTAAATTGACTACTAATGCCCTATTGTCAAATCTGGTCTTGAAATAGTAAGTATTATCACTCGTGGTGCCCCATTTATAGCAGAACATTAACTCATGAATACCAATATAGGTCCCATGGATTTGGTTAAGACTATGAATCTCAGTCGCTATTCTTCATGTATTGGGGGCTACTTTAGCAGGGAAAGCATCAAAGTGTTGACAGAACTCAAGAAGAAAGTGATTGGCGGTAAAAAGTAATGCCACATTCGATCATAAATAAATATGGGATCCAATGACCTTCATTCAATGACAAAACATCAACTAGAAGAATAGCCATCTCTAAATCTACCCAATCAGGGATTCCTCTCTCCCTCCTAAATTCCTCTAAAGAATCCCATGAATAATGTAAGCCATGTTTAAAACAAAGATAGAAATCAAAGAAGAATGAAGAAAGGATTATAGAGAAAACAGTTATAGAAGAAAGAACGGTGAAAATGGGGGTAGAAAGAAAGCTTGGAGACATGAAGAAACTAAAAGTTTGAAAGATTGGTGGTACTATAACTAGCAAAAGCTTCATTTTTTATAGCTTACCTAAAAAAGGCAAAAACAATGATTAATTATACCAACGACTGACATTCTAACGGTTGCACAGCTCCAAAGGCTGGAAAGTGCTAATATGCCCTTTGGCAATTTGCTAAATTTTGGATTATTTAAAAAAATGCCATCATCAAGCAATGCTAATGAAAATTTTACAAGTAATGGAAGACGGATGCCGATTAGGCACTAAAATTGTTCTCCAAGTAATGTCCTGGACTAAATACTCCATACTTTCATGCGATCATAACTATGGAGCATTGGGGGCTTTTGTTATGTGTAAAAATTATACTCCCGCATGGACCAATGATAAATGCACACCTATCATCCAATATGGTCGACCAACCTACTTGATCGGCTCTAGAGACTCTTAGTTAGCTGGAAGGCCGACCAACCAGATCATCTACGGTTACTCGGATAGAATACCAGCCGCTAGGAATACCAAGAGTTTTAGTTATTGTATACAGATGTAAACGTCTAATAATATAAATATGTTCCATCTTTAGGGTTTTGCACCCCTATAAATACAAACTAATCCCTTATCTTAAGGGATAACTCAAATCGTTCATATGACACCATATCGAAATATTATACTTCCTATTAAATACCAATAACAGTGGACATATGCTATTTTACAGTTGAACCACTCTAAAATTTGTGTCTCTCGTGGGTGTGTTTTGAGTCACTTTTCTTATTTTTATTTGTTAATATAAAATTGGAGTTAATCCTTTTTTAGACATCAACAAGGACCATTTGGGGCGAATTTTAATTATCGATACTTAAAGTATCTATATTATTTTTTTATTTGTGACGGTTTGTATCTCCCGTCCCATATGTGATCAAATTTTTAGCACTTTTTTCAGACAAATATAGACCACCGGTTTTAAAAATTGTCTCATTTGAGTCACTTTATACCACAAATTTATAAATAGTCCCTTTTGATAAATTATAAAAGCGACAGACTTTAAAACCGTCCCATTTGGTATAGCTTATACCATGAAAAACTGTCACATTTGATACATTATAAAAGGGATAGAAGTAAAACCGTTCATTTTTATTAACTAAGTTTTTTTCCCGATCTTTTCATTTTTTCCCCATCTGAGAGACATTTGCCCGATCTCTCTCTCTCTCGTCCCCCTCTATTCTCCCTCTCCCTCTCTCCCCTTCCCCCTTCTCCTCCCCTCCAACGATCTCCTTCTGCCCCGTCCCGCCTTGCCCCTACTCCTCCCCTACCGCGGCTCTCCCCGTTGCTTCCCTACCTTTACTCCTCCCCTACTTAGCCCCACCCCTTCCCCTCCCTCTGCCTCTTTCTCCTCCATCCCCATTATTGATAACTTTTCTTCCTTTTATCCATTAGCTTACAGATTAGATTTTATAGTTTATATAGGTTTGGTGTTAGTTTAAGTAGATTTGATAATTTACAAATTAGTTTTTTTTAATTGATGTTAGTTTTGTTAAGATTAGTTTGTGTAGATATTTTTGTTACAATTTTTTACATAGATTTGAGAACAAATTAGTTTTTTTATAGATTACAGATTAGTTGATTATAATTGATGTTAGTTTAACAAATTAGTTTATTTGTTTGTTTGTTCTGTAAATTAGTTTATTGGTTTTTTAGATCATTTTAAATGTCCATATATAACTCTAGACATATGCTTTAAATATTTTTTATAAAATATATGACCGTGTTAGTTTTGATTTTTAGATAATTTTTTTTACTAATTTCTTTAGTGTAAAGAGATTGAACTATATATAGAATCTTATAAAAACAAATGAAAGTAGTTGAGTTGGATGTATATAAAACCTCGTTTAGTATTTATTATTAATATATGTGATTGACGGTGTATGGATGAATTTCGCTCAGGGTTTAAATTAAACCGTTAGAATCAGACTGTCATGTTATTATTTCGATGACACCAAGAGACAGATTCGATGGTTATTCAACCGTTAAAGACTTAGATATCCATGAAGTTGAGCCATTTAGCATGAAATAACTGGATCAAGATCAAAATATATCTTGGGTGATTCAAGGGATAGATGGATCCATAATTAACACAAGTGTTCATGATGATGACGATGGTATAGAGGAACAAAGGGATGATGATTGAAGTGGTTGCAATTTCATGGTATTAAGAAATGATGGGATGATGGTTGAAATGGTTTAACTTTTTTTCCTTTATGTTATGTTAGTGAGAACGTATTGGAAGTGCAAATTGATGATTAAAATGGTTGTTTTATTAAATCTTAGTTTTTGTATTCATGGTTTACTTTTATTTTTTAAAATTAATGGTTGTCTTATAAATGTTGTGTTTAAATATTTTTTTATATTGCGATAGGAAATAATATGGCCTTCTGTACATTTTAATGGCAATATTAAGAAGTCAATAGAAGAATTTAAAAATATAACTTTTAAATAGGGAACTCCAATAACCAAGTATGGATTCCGAAAAATTGAGCTATATTGTTACTTGCAAAAATGTGGGAATCAAATATCGAAATAATATTTATTTGAAAAAATAATCCATATGCTACCATCGTATTTGGATGAAGCAGAAGAAAAGATATTTCAAAAACATAATCCAATACGTGGAGAGAAATTACTAGAGCTATAAGAGGAGGAAGAGCGAGAGTTACATCCTTTATGGATAGAACTGGAGCAACATAAAATGAGCTCAAATTTAAATGTGCAAGATCGTATGCATAAGAAATAACGAGTATACAACATTTTAAAGGCAAGAGGTTTTTGTCCTAACCTAATTATTCTCGTGCATGAGATTTTGAGTACACTTCCACCCATGTGGCCAATTTCATCCATTCATAAAAGGATATAATGTGGTTAGCTCAATATGAGGGATTTGGCAGATTTTCTAGCAGAAATATAAAGGTATTGAAGATGCATACAATCGAAGGAAATACGAAGTAATGTAACTTTTCATTTTATGTTTTACGTATAGTGTTTTTTTATATTTTCTATATAGATCTATCATGCCAACTAAATGCCCTTATCATCACGTTGGAGTAGGAGGGTCACAAGATTCTCAAGCTGAAACGATTCACCAATGTGCTCGAACATCAATATGATCATATCAGTCTCAACCAGAGCCATGCTAGTCAACGACATCTCAAACCTCAAATAATATGTTAAATGTCCAAGTATGTGTGTACCTATCTAGTAGAGAAACCACAACATCTTACTTTTTTTTTTCACTTCCATTCCTCCATCTATAATTACCCTATTAGTTGGTAAAAGTATATGCCAAAAATCTGCTAAAAATTTTGATATAAATAAATTATGTAATAATCAAATTCTGCTTCAAAAATTCTGCCAGATATATGAAAATCCGCCAAAAATGTTTTACTTTGGTAATTATTCATGTCATATTTTCTTTTGGATTTTGAACACGTAGTGCTGAGGTTACCCCATTATCAAATGAAAGTAGTCCCACTTCTAGTAAGAAATGTAGTGGGTTTTGCTAAACCATGGAAAGAATGGGACAATGGTATAAAATTGATAATTAGGTGGAACCAAAACTGTCAACCAATTGAACCCAACAGAAAAAATCTTGCGAGTTAGTTGGGATATTTCCTTTAGATTTGGAAGACTGGCGAAAAGTTTCGGATAAAAATCTCGATATAATTTGAAAGAGTGCGAAATTATTTGTCTTTCATTAAGTTAATACATCATTCAAATGATTTATTTATGTTCTTTTATTCTTAGGTCAATACAAATTCCTTTGAAGGATTTAAGCTAATTTGTTTTCAAAAGGTGGAAAATGCTGGAGGCACTTTAGTTATAGTACGAAAAATGACTATTATGAGGCATATGAAAACGACAATGAGCGACTGACAAATGCATCTCTCCAAGTTGATCCCAATATATGGCCTAAATTAGTGACTCGCCGGGGTGATAAATATACTGTGGTATGACATACATAGAAGTACTTTTTATTTATTTACATCGATTGTCTATATGTATCAAAATTGTAACACAATTCAACTTGTTATATAGCGAGTGGCGGCACAAAACACTGAAAATAGGCCACCAAATGGTCGCGTAAGAGGAATGAACACCTCGTGTGGGACAATTGTAACTCGTAGAAATTGATCACGTAGTAACGGGACTCCCAGTTTGAAAATATGATGAAAATTTTCAATTTTTTATACTTTGGCTTAGAAATATGTCGTCAAAGAGTGAAAATGTGAAGCATCCCTCAAAAGGCCCCGTAAGAGGCATGAACACCTCGCACGAGACCAATGTAACCCGTAGGAACCAACTGCATAGTCACAGGATTCCCGATTTGAGAATATGATGAAAATTTGTTAATATTGAGACTTAGTTTTAAAAACATGTCATTCATGGTCGAAAATGTAAAATAGCCACCAAACAGCCCCATAAAAGGCACGAAAAACTCGCACGAAACCAAATTAACTTATAGAAAATGACCATATAGTCATAGGACTTCAGGTTTGAGAATATGATGAAGATTTGTAAATCTCTAGACTTAGGCTTAAAAACATGTCGTTAAAGTTTGAAAATACAAAACAACCTTCAAACGACCCCGTAAGAAACACGAACACCTCACATGAGACGAATGTAACTTGTAAGAGTTGATCGAGTAGTCAAAGGACTCCTACTTTGAGAATATGATAATAAATTGGATATTTCAATACTTAGGTTTGAAAACTTATCGTTAGAGGGTGAAAAAACAAAACAAATGCCAAACATCCCTATAAGAGGCACAAAATCCTCGCATGGGATTATTGTAACTCGTAATAATTAATCATGTAGTCACGGGACTCCCGGTTCGAGAATACAATAAAGATATACAAATCTTTAGACTTAGGCTTAAAAATAAGTCGTTAAAGGGTGAAAATGGAAAACAACTACCAAACGATTTAATAAGAGGCACGGACACCTCACACGGGACTAATGTAAATCGTAGGAACTGACCGTGTAGTCACGTGACTCCAGGTTTGAGAATATAATGATAATTTTCATATCTCGATATATAGGCTTAAAAACATGCCGTTAAAGGGCAAAAATGCAAAACAATAATCAAACGACTCATAAGAGGCACAACACCTTGCACATGACCAATTTAACTCGTAGGATTTGACCGCATAGTCATCGGACTCCCATTTTGAGAATATGATGATAATCTGTAAATATTTAGACTTATGCTATTACATATCGTTAAAGGATCAAAATGGAAAATAGTCACCAAACGGTCCCGTAAATGGCACGAAACTATGTAACTAGTACGAACTAATCACATATTCATGGTACTCCTGGTTTGAAAATATGATAAAAATTACAAATCTAAAGACTTAGGCTTAAAAACAAGCTATTAAATGATGAAAATATAAAACAGCCATCAAACGGCATGAATACCTCGCACGGGACGAATGTAACTTGTAGAAATTAACCACGTCGACACGGGACTCCCAGTTTGAGAATATGATTAAAATTTTCAAATCCCTAGACTTAAGCTTAAAAACATGTCGTTGAAGGGAGAAAATATAAAACAATCCCCAAACGACCCCTGTAAGAGGCACGAACACCTCGCACGAGACCAGTATAACTCGTAGGGACTAACCGCGTAGTCAGGGACTCCTAGTTTGAGAATATGATGAAGATTTTCAAATCTCAAGACTTATGCTTAAAAATATGTCATTAAAAGGAGAAAAGACAAAACAATCACCAAAAAGCTTGTAAGAGGCACAAACTCCTCGCACAGGACAATGTAACTCGAATGAATTTACTGCGTAGTTATGGGTCTCCCAATTTGATAATATGATGAAAATTTGCAAATATCTAAGCTTAGGATTAAAAACATGTCGTTAAGGGCAAAAATGAAAAACAACCACCAAACGGCCCCATTAGAGGCACGAACACCGTGCACGTGACCAATGTAACTTGTAAGAACTAATCTCATAGTCACAGGACTGCCAGTATGAGAATATGACATAATTTTCATAACTTGAGCCTTAGGCTTAAAAACATGTCGTTAATGGGAAAACAATACAAAATAATCCCCAAACAACCCCACAAGAGGCACGAACACCTCGCACGGGATAAATGTAACTCGTGGAAACTGACCACGTAGTCACAGGACTCCCAGCTTGAGAATATGATGAAATTTTACATATCTTTAGTTTTAGGCTTGAAAACTTGTCATTCAAGGACAAAAATGCAAAACAACCACCAAACGACCCCGTAAGAGGTATGAACACCTCACACGGGACCAATGTAACTCGTAGGACTTGATCGCGTAGTCATGGATCTAACGACTTGACAATATGACGATAATTTTAAAATAATTAGACTTAAGCTTAAAAATGTGCCATTAAAGGGGAAAAATGCAAAACATCCACTAAATGACCCCGTAAGAGGCACGAACACTCGCACGAGACCAATGTAACTCGTAGGAATTGACCGCATAGTCACGAAACTCCCGATTTGAGAATATGATGATAATTTGTATATCTCGAGACTTAAGCTTGAAAACTTTCTGTTAGAGGGCGAAAACATAAAATATCCATCAAACGGCCTCGTAAGAGGCACGAACACCTCGCACGGGATCGATGTAACTCGTAAGAACTGACTGCGTAGTCAAAGGGGTGCCGATTTAAGAATTTGACAAAAATTTGCAAAACTCAAGACTTTGAATTTAATATGATGATAAGTATACGCAATTTTTCTACTTGTATTGAACTTTTTATACATTATTTGATTACTCGTATCTTCTCTATTTTGTGTCTTATCTTTTTTACAGAACTTTAGCTTTTATCCATATAGAATAAATGTACAAGTCAATGGTTTACAACAGGTAGATTGTTTAGTTGTTGTTGTTGACATTCGAGATTCTATTTTTTTTTATTTTTTATGGTTGTACGGGATTTTGTGATGATTAAACAGGTTGGTTTTCATGTATAAACAAAGGAGACTCTGTCAAAATTTTTAAAACTTTGTAAAGAATTATTGATACGATTAACTAATATATTTAGATATTTTATTTTACAATAATCTTATTTTACTGTACAAATTTTATTTTACTATAGTCTTATTTTTGATAAATGATTACTTATTGGTTGCAGGTTATGTACAAGAAGTTAAAAGGACAAGTTTTTTAGCGTGTCTACTATATATATGACATTGAGATAAGTTTTTTAGTGTGGCTACTATATTTATCATCTTAATTTTGGGATGACTTTTCTTTTAACAATTTGATTTCTTATTAGTTAGTATGGTTTAGCAATCATTTAAGTATTTTGAATTGGATGAGACAATTGTTTGTACATATTGATTTAAAGGTTTATTTTAGATTGTTAAATGTAGTTTAATAGAAGAATTTGTTGTTGGATATGTGGTATAATTTTAATGAATGAAGTTGATATATTGCGTTTGTGGTTGGATAATTAACTTATAATACAGATTACATTTCATTTATCATTGCATCTTATAACATACAATAATATAATTTTTTATGTCAATTTTTGATCAATTGGGACTGTTTTAAACCGCCCCTCTTCCTTTTTTTATCAGTTCGTAATACCTTTTGGGATAGTTTTTCTATCCTAATTAGTTTATCAATTGGGATGGTTATCAATCATCCTAATTATTTTTTCTAGAATCTGAGGAGTACTAAGGATGGATAAACTGTCCCTCTTCTTTGCACATGAATGGGAATTTTTTTGCAGGAATTCCTTTTGGGATGGAAAAATCTGTCCATAATGCCAAATATAAAGCGTTCATGAATTAGAATTTAGTATGGAGAAATATGTCCCTAAAATATTTTCGATGCCGAGTGTAAAGGAAAATTTTAGCCGTTGCAAAATCCTTCTCAAATACTCTTTCGGGATTGTTAAAACGGTTTTAAGGATGGATTTTTGTCATCCCTAATAACAATTTTTTAAAGTGCACTCCTTTAATAACTAATCCAGCCTTGTGGTTTGATCAAGATATAGATATGAATGTACGTTGATATGAATTTGTTAATTGATCTAAGAACTTGTGGTTTTAGAAAGAAACACTTGTGTATAGTCCTTACATTTCTCAAGATCAAGTATAGATCTTAGATTCACTCACATAAGATGGTCTGAGTAATTAAAAAAGAGGTTCTCTAAAAAACAAGCTCAATTCATAGGTTTCACCACAACTGCGTTTGAAAATTCGAGCCAATATATATATATATATATATATATATATATATGATGAGAATGTAAAGGCCACGAGCATGGTGTTTTTTCTTGTAGTGTGCACGGTGCAAATCTTATTGGAGAGGGATGTGCCTCATGTTCAGCATCCCTCTTAATTTAAAACTAATTGTTACTTGGCGTCATGTGCATGCTTGTGAAAAAAAACTAAATTTTAACTTTGTGCAAGGCTCTAGATGCAAACCCCCAACGTTTGAAAACTTTACACATTTTGAAATTATGATTTATGCAATTACTCCAACACCCCAAGTATAAGATGTGTGAGTGTATGAAAAAGACAGAATGTCTAAAATACAAATCCGACATAAATAATACTCTTCAAAGTAACTTGACTCGGAAGCTATATGGATGTACTGAATAACTGATGGTGCATGAAATGTAGAAGATAATTAAAATAGAATTCAACTCAATCAAATTGTGGACTTTATTAATGCAAGACTTAATGTTTTGACGCCGGAATAACCAATTTATAAATAGTAAAATGAAAAAGAACACATTTTTACTCTCCTCCTTTGGGTATGCCATAGAAAATCCTCGATAATCTAAAATACATATAAGTCATAATCTACCATACAACCCCCACTAAAAGTAATTATGAGTTTATGAAAAATCAGAGAAAAAAATATATCAAAATACCAAAAACCTTTATAAAAGTTATTTCTAAATATGGGCAGAGTTTGAATATGCGAAATTAATACCTATAAAATGCAAACAAGAAGAAAATATCACACATGTACGATAATGAAATGAAGAAGTTACCCTTAATTGGGAACTCCCCCTGAATATGATATCAGTATGAGAAATGAAATAAAAATATCTCACCCAAAATCATATAACAAATGTACCAAAGAGATCTCTCACCCAAAATCATAAGAAGCATATAAAAGGCATGTGTATAAAAAATATCCTTATATCTTAAATATTTCTTCCCCTTTAGACACGAAACTGTAAAGATAATGTATAAATTCATTGTAGATATCAGGTACAAGGTATATGTAACCCAAGAAGAACGTAACATGGTTTGCGATGAATCATAATATATCTCAAATCTAAAAAGATAAAGATGAATTCTAGCAGATACATGCGTCAAGAAAAGCTAGATATAAGACATCTAAAACATGTGAAGAACCGATGTTAAATAATGATCATATGGGATAATACCAATAAGCAACTAATCATTAGATAAAGCAAGCAAAGCACGTGAAACAAAATGACTAGCAATATGTGACAAAGCAACCAGAAGGAATAAGTAATTTTTAGAGGATATACAATCACAATAAAATAATATATGATCCCTGTGCATAAAAATATCCATAACTACATGTGACGAAAGTGCAAAATAAGATAACAACACACACACACATATATATATATACAGTACTGCTCTTGTGTGAACTATCCCGCATATTAACAGTGTGAACTGGATATGTGTCACCTTGCGGTGAGCCTAGAAGAGAGAGAGAAAGAGAGAGAGAGTACCTATAATTTAGTCGATAATTTATGGGTTCACCGCGAGGTGACTTATGTCCAGTACGCACTGTTAATATGTGGGACAGTTCGCACAAGAGCAATACTATATATATATACTAGGGTATGCCTGTGCCTAAAGGCATATTGAAAATTTTCAAAGTACATAATTGCGAAACGACAAAATTTTTCCAAAGTACGTAATTGCTTATCGGGAAAAAATTTCCAAAACACATAATTACAAAACGAAAAAAATTTCGTTCCCTGACAAAACATAGTGTAATTTAAAAAAAATGCAATTTATAATAAAAAAGAGAAAAACACAGTTGGGGTTGATGATGTCAATAGACACTTGTATGTAGAATAAACTTAGATAATTCATCTTGACTATAACAAAAAAATTAATAAGTTAGTCTTCAGCCCATGACAACTACAATAAACTAATTAGTACGAAATATAAGATTAGTTTATGTCTATTACATTTTGTTGCAAAGCTTTACTGATGAGATTATGCTGGAAAATGATCATATCTCAAACAACTTGTTATCCCAAAAAAATGTAAATAGATGATATAACAGTAGAATAAGTAGCCTATAAACTCACATTAAGAAATAAATATTGATATGAATATCCTTAGAAATGTTGCTTTTCTTCTCTCATTTGTTACAACTAAATAAGTAGCCTATAAACACATGCATATTGAATGTCCTCAAGTCTTTAATAAAGAAACACACTTTTATAAGCATATTGTTATAGATCTAAAAATGAATATATAAGAAGCATGCGTTGCAAAAGAACAAATCAAGGTTATCCGAAAGAGTGTCTAGTCAGTAGCTTTTAGAGAGTGTAGGTCACAGTTCTAAACCATGCATATTGGTGATGAAGGCCGCGACAATCCTGTATGAGGCTCGTAAAGTGACCATAAAGGCGAAGTGCTTTTTATGTTGAAATACGGACCATGGCCTAAATCTTTTTATTTTGACAATCTGAAGAATCTAAGCCTACACAAACAAAGAAAAATCAAGTTAGTTAAGTTAAGAATACCAAGTAATAGCCTCAAACATGTAAGTTAAGAAAACAAAGAAAATTATGTTTTACATAAAAATAAAAAATTATAATTTGGGTGTAAAATGGTTCCACTGAATTAATAAAAGTATATAACCTAAATATGGAATTTTTTTACCCCTCACATTTAAAAACATATTACCAATTTTGTCTTGCATCATATACATCATGTTTTATTGAAAACTAACTTAACCAACTACATGTATGCATATAAATAATCAACAATATACCATTTTTTTAATGATATCCAAGCATCAAGTGCCTCAACAATATAGCGGTATGTCTCAACTCCGACACCGACGACTTAAGCAATGAATATGCTCTCTCGACGATTTTGTCCGTGCGCATCTCTTGAAAGATTCTTGTGAATTTCATACTGGTGGATCATTTACTCGGGCAACATGTATAGAAGATGTAGAAGATGTAGTACAACAGATGTATAACAGATGTTCCCTGCGATAAAATCAAGACAAATCTCATTATGAATGACAGAGCACCATAACTTCCAATGGATGCTGCAACTAGAGTACCATAGCTTCTGTTTAACCTCTGTATTTGAAGATTGAATAAATTAGATATCTATATCACCCTCATATGGACATAAATAACAAAAAATGGAATGTCTCAGTGTCATTCACAACGAATAAACATAAATAATTTTAAATAAATGTTGAACTGAAACAAAATAATATGCCAAAGTAAAGTAACACATATATCAATGTCATTCAACATTAAAAACATAAATAGTTTACTTAATTGTACTGAACTAAAATATACATTTAGAATATATGGTTGTCATTGATAAATGTTGTGAAACAACACCAAGTGATATTGGGAGTGAGACATTAGAATAGATTTAATTATATATAGGTTTGGCCAATACACAAAATATACTGGAAGAATTTATTAGCAAAAATTAAATAGAATACAAAATCATAAATAAAAACTAAATAAAATAAGGGTACTGAAAAAAAATTGTAATAGTAATTCTATAATTAATTGAAGCATAACTAATAAAAGTGACCAAACTATTGATCAACATTGCAAGCCATGTAGCTGCAAGATGATTCAAAAACTATTAATGTCGAAGTGATCCTCATCACCACTTTAATGTTGAACACTTTTGTCTGCATTTTTTGTGTTCTCTGATTCAATTTGCAGGCCTCTAGTTGGAGTAAAGGATGAGTTTTGCATATGGTCCTCTTCCCACCTTCGATGATTATTGATCCCCCCAACTATCATGATCTGATATAGACCTGCTTGGACACATTTCTAGTTCTCGACAGCTACTCTAGTGCTCGAATGGCAAGTGATTGTTGATATTTTTGACATCAAAGTGATACCTGCTACTATTCTGATGTGCATCACCTTCACATATATAGATAGATGCCTACTATCCTATGTGCTTCACCATCACCATATACACTTAGTTTTGGGAGTTTGGAATAGTTCTTTGAAAACCCAGAAATTAACAATAGCCCCTGCATAGACACAATACACTAAACATCAAACACTTGCATTAAAAATGGAAAAGTTACTTATACAAACATATTTGTACATAATGGAAAATTTGACAACTTAGCATTCAGTTATCTACAAAACTTCAATCTTCTAAAACCATAAAAAAAGTTCCAATGAAGTCGTCATTTTTGTTGTATCCTTTTTATAAGCAAAAGATGAATAAATATAAGCAAAAGATAAACAAACCATTGGCATCTAAGACATCACTTAATCCTCATCGCCCACCACCAAGATGAATAAATATCAAGTGCCCTTCGATAACAGTTCCCCCCATTCTTCTTATCAAACTTTGCATAGCAAATCCAAACAGTTTCTTTGGGATGACACTGCACAAATCTATCGAAAATAACCCTGGCTCGGAGGTCGAATTTGATATAGGATATCCAAGCTTGGTGGTTTGGCTGCCAAGTCTTCCACCTTTCAAAAATTGTGTGAGCCACGGAGATATTCCCTAGGATCTCCTCCATGGGGATGTACTTGTACCACAACTGATCGACCCTGGGTAGGATTGTGACCACTCGCACCTAAATATTTCGTGCCTTGTTAATGACTTATTGCAGGTGAGGTGTCGGAAGGATGAGAGGCAGTTGGTTGAGATTGAGAATCCAAATCCGTGTTCTTTATAACACTAAAATACATCCAATTCCTATATATGAGAATACTTTCCAAAATGAGCTATGAAATTAGTAATCAAATATCACAGAATAAATAGCTACTCGGATAAAGGCAAAATGGTACAAAGAGTACTGTTGTAAGCAATAAAATATTGATGTTAATGTGCATTTATATGATCTCATTATTGACTTATTGAGTCAATTTCAAAACTCAAAAATGTCATTTGTAATAATCCATAATAGTATATGCTTTCAATAATATTTATTTTCTTTTTCTTGAACTAAAAAATATGAACCCCACTCTGACATTTAAAAAGAAAATGAGGTTTCCACTCAAACATTACATATGCTACCATTGTAACCAACACCGTGAATATCAGTAAATTACTCGTATTAGCACAACAAATAAGAAATAAAAATTAATTCATGCACTGCACAAATCTATGGAAAATAACCCTGGCTCGGAGGTCAAATTTGATATAGGATAGACAAGCTTGGTGGTCAGGTTTCCAAGTCATCCACCCCTAAAAAATTGTACGAGCCCCGGGGATATTCCCTAGCATCTCCTCCATGAGGATGTACTTGTACCACAACTGATCGACCCTGGGCAGGATTGTGACCGCTCGCGCCTAAATATTTCGCGCCCTGTTAATGACTTACTGAAGGTGAGGGGCCGAAAGGATGAGAGGCAGTTGGTTGAGATTGAGCATCCAAATCAGTGTTTTTTATAACACTAAAATACATCCAATTCCTATATATGAGTAATTTCCAAAATGAGCTATGAAATTAGTAATCAAATATCACAGAATAAATAGCTACTTGGAGAAAGGCAAAATGGTACAAAGAGTACTGTTGTAAGCAATCAAATATTGATGTCAATGTGCATTTATATGATCTCGTTATTAACTTATTGAGTCGATTTCAAAACTCAAAATATCATTTGTAATAATCCATAGTATATGCTTTCAATAATATTTATTTTCTTTTTCTTGAACTAAAAAATATGAACCCCACTCTGACATTTAAAAAGAAAATGAGGTTTCCATTCAAACATTACATATGCTACCATTGTAACCAACACCATGAATATTAGTAAATTACTCGTATTAGCACAACAAATAAGAAATCAAAATTAATTCATACACTGCACAAATCTATAAAAAAATAACCCTGCTCGGAGGTCGAATTTGATATAGGATAGCCAAGCTTAGTGGTCAGGTTGCCAAGTCATCCACCTCTAAAAAATTATACCAGCCCCGGATATATTCCTTAGCATATCCTCCACATCAGTATGAAACATTATGTGTTATGAGATAAAAGCAATGAAAAAGACATATAAGATACCATAGCCACTACCCACCAAACCAAATACCCAAAACTACATTTGGACACAAAAAATTAGTATGAAAATTACCCCATACACAGTGGCAACAGTCTTTGTAGTTCAATTAAAGTTTTCCCCACAAATTGCAGTTCAGTTAAACAGCTAAAACAAAATCAGAATAGGTAAAACATTATGATAGTGCTGAACAGGTAAAGCATCTGGACAGTAATATAATCATAAAAATATCCCTACATTTAACCAAACAAACTAACCTAAAACAAATAAATAGATAATGAATAAAAAGGAAAGGGGTATACCTATTTAGGATGGTAATCAGGTCACCTACAAAAGAAAAAACAAAAAACAAAAAACAAAAAACAAAAAACAAAAAACAAAAAACAAAAAACAAAAAACAAAAAACAAAAAACAAAAAACAAAAAACAAAAAACAAAAAACAAAAAACAAAAAACAAAAAACAAAAAACAAAAAACAAAAAACAAAAAACAAAAAACAAAAAACAAAAAGTAATTAGATCCCAAAATATAAACATACATGTCAACATATCTATAACAAAGTGAACAAAATCGACATAGATCTTAACAAAAATAGAAGATCTAAATTGCTCCATGCATGTAGATATAAAACAAAACAAAATAAGCCCAAAATCAAGCCCTAAATCTAAAACAAAACAAAATCAAGCCCTAAATCTAAAACAAAACAAAATCGAAGCCCCAAATTTAAAACAAAATCGAAACCCTAAATCATGTGTGCGTGTGTTTATAGGTGCGTGTGTGTATGATTGTAGGTGAGTGTGTGTAGTGTGTTTTTGAGAGAGAGGCGGGGGAAGATGGATGAGAGAGGGAGAGAATGAGCGAGGTGTGAGAGAGAGGCGGGGGAAGATGAATGAGAGAGGGAGAGAATGAGCGAGGTGTGCGTCGGGTGATGGTAGGGTTTGTGTAAAGGGATTCAACTGTGTTTTGTCCAAATTGTGATGTCATAATGGTTAAGTTGTGATGTCACAATGACGTGACACAATGTGAGATCCTTAGATCACCCCCAAAAATTCGATCCCAACCGTTAATTTGTTGGCACTATTCAAACACCCCTCTCTCTTATTTTGTATATATATATATGTATGTATTGTTGTAAAACAAAAAAGATACAAGAAAAGTTTAGAGGGGTTGAGTCTTTCATTTCATTGATCTGAAAATACTATAGGGTCATGACCCATATTTATAATACAATATAAGGCAATTCAATAGACACCTTAATAAATATGGAAAACCAGAGGTCTGGAATACAAGTGGACATCCACTTAAATACACATTTTATAACACTCCCCCTTGGATGTACACTATATACACCATTCAATGATTGTTGCCTCATTAAAACCTTACTAAGAAAAAATTCAGTGGCAAAAGACCAAAGTAAAGGAAAATGAGTACATTATATTTATCATTGAATTGGTGCTGGACACGCTTAGTGTGGCCTCATTAAAACCTTTAACTGGAAAAGCAAATGGGAAAAACCCTAGTTAAAGGAAAAAGAGTACAATGCGCATATGTCCAAAATATCATGTTCTTAGATTCTCCCCCTAATCAAATGCTCCCCCGATTGGATACTCCCCTGATTATGTTATTTCTCCAATGATTGTGTCGATGCATATCAGTCTCGTACATAATCTTTTGAAATGTTGTCGATCGTTACTTCAATTTTATTTTTCTTCGTAAGCTCGACTTCCATAAGACTTGGATGAAAAGGGATTAACATGACACTTTATCAGATCTATTTGACTTAAATAGCATCATTCTTTCAGAGTTTATGTGTTGCATAAATCTTATTGATTTTATAGATGTAGAATAACTGAAATTTATCAATCATATATTCCTTGATATAGCCTTTTTGTCCATGGGCTATACAAGAACCATTACCTTCATAAGTAGTAGTGCTAGGAACATATGTTATTGGAGATAAGCCATAAGTGCTTTGATTATTCCTTATGAGGTTCCCAGAGATAACCTGCAATTATATAACTAACTGGACATAAAAGGTTAGATATAAAAATATGATATGATATGATTGATATTAGTCCCATGTTATGCAAGTCAATGGTAATTTTTTCTGGCCAAGATATTTACTGCAACTATAATATCCAGTAACATGCATTGTGTACTAATAACATATAAGTATGGTACTTCTGAACCATATATTATAATAACCTGCACGTATTGTACTTCGAAACTAAATTTTTTTGTCACCCTCTTTAGGATAATATAGATAGTTTAATATCCGAATACCGAAGACCATGGGTATAATCAAATTTTATGCTTAATGTATTCTAAAGCATTGCATGACATTTTAATCATTTGACTAATGGATATGAGTTTAGCATAAAATGTGCTCGATCTGCAGATCGAGACAGTTACTAGTTACCAAGGCCATTCATTTTTTAATTCCATATTTGGATATTTTGCATTTTAGTTGAGCTCTTCAGGAGCACATCCATTTAAGGATATTTTTTTTATTTCAGCTGAGCTCTTTAGGAGCGCATCCATTAAGGATATTTTATAATGGTATATTTTCATACATGATTGTTTTCATACCCTTCCTTAGACAAATATTTACGAAGACGGTTGTACCTATATCCATTTGTATTGCCTATCGTACAATGAATGTCTTAGTGCATTTTGGTACGTACTCCTTATCTTTACTTCAGGTAAAGAAAATCCTTTTAGAATTTTTATCTATATTCTATGTCTAAGTCCCGTTTATATAAGCAATTATAATATTTACGAGTCTCATATAATATGTTTTAAAAAAACTGCTAAGCTAGTTAGATATCTAAAAAAAATTGCAATTGTAACGAGATGGTATGTTTGTATAATCAATCTTAGATTTCTTAAAGAAACCTTATGACATAGGTCTTTCACTTTATAGCGATCTTATCACTTCGCTTTCTTATTAACACCCATACATAATCTTCGGGGTTAACATCTTATTGGGTTTTACTCAGTTCCAAATACACCAAGTATATTAAGAGACTCGAATTATGTCATCATGATATTTTTTGTCAATATATTCTTTGTCGACATACATTAATAGTATGTGGATTTGTGGTATCATTTCCCTTTTATATTTTTATAGCTACAACATATATAATATATTCTTTGTTATTCCCACTTTTCTTTTATATATCTATAAAACATAGAGAACTCATTTACTATACCTTTACCAACTTCAGAGGCTTTATAGTCACTTCAGGAACTTGTGTATTTTCATATATAATAACCTCTTCTGAGGTTTTAGAAAAAAATGGATATTTTGTTCATAAGATCTTCTGGAGCATTATGTTTAACCTCTCCCAGAGCATTATTTGGGCATGGTTTTATTTATCCTTCACTTCTGGGGAGTCAAGCTATTAGGACCTATAGGCTTGTCATGCTTCTGGAGTGCCAAATTTATTTTATCCTTATGGAACAATGTATTTAGCAAGCACATTTGCAACAAGTCCATGTGACATGTGATGTTGGAATATAATTTTCACTTCATTTTAATATTGAGCGATACTGGGGATTATATGAGACAAAGTGAAAGTATTGCACGATAAGTATTCAACGATAAGTATTCCACAATAATTCTTGTCGTTCTTTAGGAATGAACCGTTATTTAAGAATAATTTGTACTTCTGGTATGTTTAATCTTCCCCCGAACAGCGAGAATTGTGTCTCATCAAAATAAAATTACACATATACTATAAACATTATATTTACCAATGTTTCAATAAAGGATGAATCATAAGCACCATATATACCCTTGTGATAAATATCATTTGCATTCACGTCTTATGAAAAATAATTAAGGTGACCAAAATGGTCATTGTATAATAACAAATAATTGAACCATAGAGCTACATGCTCCTATCAATGCGCAATTTTACAATGTTAAATATTGAATAGTATAACCCCTGAATAATGTAATGATTGTTTGTTAGTATTATCTTCTAGCTTCTAACACTAGAAGTAATGCAAAATTACTTTTCCATGTTTATTTCAATACGACACCCATGAAAACGGATGCCCATAAAATAAAGCAAATTACTTTAGAAATTGATTTCATATAACTCATCGCATGTGTATGGGAGGGTACCAAATAACAACATCACATAGGCTCTTCTGAAGCTTTAGGTTCACCTATGGTTGAAACCTCTACTATATTACACACCAAGTAAAAAAAAACTTCTTGTTTTTCATAATAGTGTGAGTTGTTCATTACCTGCTAGACAAATGTCATCTCATGATGATTGTTCACAATTGTCACTTTTAACAATCAACAATGTAGAGATGCTTAAGAATACAATAATATATATTATGATCAAACTTTTGTTAACCAAACTTTAAGAAGTGAAAGTATTTTAAAAAATAATATCAGATAATTATCATATATTCAATGAATGGGATAGATAACAAAAACTTTTCCAGTTAAAGTTTAAAACTTTTGGTTAATAACTAATAAATCAAAAGTTCATAATCTTATGATATGTGAGAGACTTCAGGCTCGAAATTAAGAAACTTTAGGTTTCTAATATATAACTAGGGCCACTAAAATAATTATGACAGATATTTCGTTTTGAAAAATAATGAAAACTTAAGGTTCTCTATTTAATGTCATATATATATATATATGAATATTCGGGTTCTTATAAATTATAAAAGTAAAATTTAGGACTTTCGGTGTTACATTAGAATAACTCACAAAGTGCATACGAATTGTGTATAAAACTTCAAGTTTTTATCAATCGTATGTGATAACTTTTGGTTTTACAAAAATAGTTGAACTCGAAGTTCAATATTAGTAATGTCGAAAGACATTAAATTCTCTACTTATTTTTTATTAAAACTTCAGATTTTGATTAGGGGTAAAAATATTAGAGACCCTTTTAAAAAATTGTTGAATATTTCATTGACTCCGACCAATAATAATTCAACTTCCTTATTAAAAAATTAGGATCTTATTTTTTCACATTCTCTACACATTTTCAAGGCTCCAATGTATATTAAATAATTAGAGTGTGAAAAGGAGTTAAAATTAAATGTCATTAAAAGTAATTTAATACTCAAATGAAGCGAAAGTTCAAGAGACAAAAATTTAATGCTGAAACCATTAATATGATAGTTAAAAAGACACTCAATCAATAACTGAATATTTAAAAAGATATTTTATTTAATAAAGAAAATGAAAAGCCAAGGACTTGAAAACGTATGTTTAAATATTCAATTTATTTTGAAGCTAATCCCCACAAAAGTAATATTTTTGGAGCTTCAGGTCCAAATTATAAATAATTATTTGAGAACTTTCAAAATTCATACCCTATGAATAATCAAAACTTCAAGTTTTAATTTATGGTATATTTTAGAGAGATTCCGACTTCTTAATTTATATCATATCCCAATTAAAAAATATTTTGTAACCTTTTAGTCACAATAATAAATATGAATCTTCATATCACAAATCAATGATAATTGGGGGAATTTTGGCCTATACCCTTTCAATTTGACAATTAAAACTTCAAGTTTGATTGTAACGTATTTTCTTTTAACAATTTAGTTTCAAATAATTTAGAAACTTCAGGTTCCAAAATATGAAAAGAAAAAAGTTCAATTTCCATATTTGGATAATGATTGGGGAACTTCAGGTCCTAATTGTAAATAATTAGTGCAAATTCATATCACAACATTAAATATTTAGGGACTTTTTGAAACTTTAGGTCCAAAATATAAATAATCATTTTGAAATATTCAATATCCTCGTTCTTACTACATAAATAACCAAAACTTCATGTTTGATTACAAAATTATTAGAGCTTTGGGTCCAAATTATATGGTAGTTGTAGTATCCCTCGTCCTGTTATAGAAATAAACAAGACTTCACGGTTGATTTTAAGGCATGTTTCATTGTCAAGTCCAATAATTGAATAATAATTGAGCACTTCGAATCCCAATTTTAAAATAATTTGGGAACTTATCATCTTGAGCCCAATCCTGAGCCTGAGTGGCTAAATACGTTAACAATCCTTTAACAGGAGCTTGATAGATCAGAGGGTGACGAGCTATCTGGCCTTTAAAACGAGAGGGTGACATGCTCATAATTAATCCCTTTTAAACTCCCAAAGGTATAATATGTTGGAAATTTATGAAGGAATTATAATAATAATGAATCCAAGTTAGTGCAAGGCACGTTCTAAGAACACTGTCTTTTAGGCAATATTTCTCCCCTTTCGGATAATAACCGCGAGTACACAGTGGAGTTAAATTACAAAATTTGCCTTCAGGATACAATGCAATAATATTTCTTGTTTGATTCAAAATATGTACAATTTGATCAAACCAATAACACTCTGAAATGTGAACCTGATAATGCCAAAAGGTAGAGGACGAAGAGAGGAGAACCGAGCAATTTTCGATGCCCAAAACGGAGGCCTGAAACTCTTTTTATAGCCATTTTGGTGAATGTTCATGAACATTCACCTCCTTTCAGACATGCGATTCAGTAACCATTGGATCAAGTCTTTTCAAAATTCCTTTAATTGCACGGTCTAGATTTGGCATCTCATCGTAAGCGAATAACGGTTCAAATCAACCCACTTGTGTTATAACATCCTTTAATCAGATAGATCAACTATAGCTATTGATCTGGTTGATTTTGACAAAACTTTAGGCTCTCACGTTTTGAGCGACGATGCGCACGTGCGAAGTGCCAAGTATGCCATTAAAGTGCCCTAAGTTGCCCTTTTGCACGTCGCGTGATCGCACGAACGCGCGCCGCTTGTCGCGATTAGTGGTGCTTCGCACCACTGCAAAGAACCATACCATAACCTCTTTGACTAGAAGATTAAAAGTCATATTTTCTCTTTTAGTTATATGCCCTTCCACTTTCTTATATATTTTCTATGTGAGACACTGAAACCAGTCCCACCTCATTTACACCCACTTTGCTTTAGCTTTCTCTTTACTAGAAAACCCAATAAAAATCCAAAAGTTAAAAACTCACTCACACAATATTAATACTAAATTATATTTCAAAAATAAAACTTAATAATAATTTAATTAATAAATTATATTTTGAAATTCCAACAATCCCCCACCATTTCAAAATACTTATAAATAAGGAATTGGATATACAAGAGCATATAGACAATAATAGAGTTTCTGGCATTATCACTGAAATCTAGTACATAAATGAGAACTGTCTTTCGGACTTGAACTTCCACTTAGTGAAAATAATTCAAAGCTTCATCGAGGTGCTGTGGTGAACGTATTTTGAACCAAGGACCCTTTGAGACAAGCTAGAACCATTACATATAATGATCTCTGTGCTGAAGAGTATTATTTTAGCACGCACGTTAATGGCCTTGTGCTTATCCAGATTTCATGAGTGTCTTAGGATCGGTCTTAGTTCTATATAAAGTTACCACACTTTCATAACTCGTATAGGTAAATAAAATTCAGTGATTATGTGAATCACGTTTATATGATTTATTAAGAAGTAAACTTCATCCTATATCATACAGAATACCAACACCAGACACATAGTAATGGACTTTTACACATATGTTCCTGGCGTTACATAACCATCATTTAACTTGTTAGTACCATATTGAACTTTGTTTATATTTTCAATACATAAGTTGGGTTCCCATTAAATATAGTTGATTTATTTTATAGACCTTAGTCCCATTACTTTTGAAATGATATATATCCTTCTCTAACAAGACCTTTAGTTAGGGTATCTGCTAAATTATTGTTCATTTCAACATAGTCAATTGTAATTACTCCTTCTTTGAGTAATTGCCTCAAAATTTGATGTCTTAGACTAATATGTCCAAATTTTCCATTATAGTTTTTGTTTGAAACGTTGAATATTGTAGATTAGTTATCACAATTGATCATATTAGCAGGATATGGCTTTTTCCATAACGTAATATCAAATAATAAAATTTTAAGCCATTTCGCATCTTTACTTGCATCTGTTAAGGTTAAGAATTCTGTTTGAATTGTTGAATCAGATACACATGTTTATTTCTTGGATCCCCAAGAAATGGTTGCTCCTACTAACATAAATATCCAACCAGTTGTGGACTTGGATTTTGATTCGAGGTTATTCCAACTGGAATCACTATATCTTTTTAATACACATGGATACCCTACATAATGTAAGCCGTAATCCATAATCCTTTTTCGGTATCTAAGTAATCTACAAATTGCATTCCAATGTTCTTATCCTGGATTACTTATAAATCTACATAACATTCCTACCGCATCGGTCATGTCTGGTCTAGTGCAATGTATTTCATACATGAGACTTCCAATGACACTAGCATATTTAGGTTGATACATCCTATGCCCAGTATTTTTCCGTAATTTAATGCTAGGGTGAGCAGGTGTGGCTGTTGGCTTCAGTTTAAAATGATTATATTTCTTAAGAACCTTTTCAATATAGTGAGATTGATATAATGCTAATGTATTATCTTTTCTTATTATTTTGATTCGTAGAATCACATCACCTTCCCCTAAATCTTTCATATCAAAGCTTGATGATGGAAACCTCTTAGTTTCTTCAACATATTTGAGATTGGACCCAAATATAAGCATGTCATCCACATACAAGCAAATAATGACTCCAATACCATTATTAAAATGACTATAAATGCATTTTTTGGCGTCATTTCCTTTAAAACCATGGGATATTATTATCTTATCAAACTTTTTATGCCATTGCATAGGAGCATGTCTAGGCCGTAAAGAGATTTAACTAGTTTGCACACTTTCTTTTCTTGGCCAGGCAAAATAAACCCTTCAGGTTGTTCCATATAAATCTCTTCTTCTAAATCACCATTTAGAAAAGATATTTTTACACCCATTTGATGAATTACTAAATTAAGAATAGAAGTTAGAGATATTAATAGTCTAATGGAAGTTATGCGTGCAACAGGTGCATATATGTCAAAATAATCAAAATAATCAACAGGTGCATAAATACATTGTAACCTCCTCATTGGAAAGGGACCGGAATTTCTTGAGCAAATCATTCCTCTATAATTCCAAACAAACAGTCATCAATAACAAAAATAGTGGACGTAGGCCATTCTTGCAAGGCCGAACCACTTTAAAAATCTATTGTCTATTATTTCTTTATTCTTTTTATTTGTGATTAAAATAATTAGGTCAAATCTAATTTTTTACATCAACAGATTGGCGCCGTCTGTGGAAAACGACTGTAATTATTGTTTTTCACCAAAACAATTCATCACCGATGGCTGATCATCCTGAATCCAGTAATCGAAACGCTGGGATCCCTCCAAATCCTCCATCTACTCCTCCAAATGTTCAAGATCTGGCTAGAATAATGGCTAATTTGGCCCAAGGGCAAACGACCATGAAAGAAACCATGCATCAACTCATACAAACCGTTTAAGGCGGAGTGCCAGCCCAATCAGGGCAATGAAGCATTCAGAGAAATACTCGTTTACTCTCTTTTTGAACTAAGCGAACGTTATTCTGAGAGGAATCTCAGTCCAGACGCACCGATTCATATCGTACTGAGAGATCTAATGATCCTTCTTATCAACCTGGACGGACTTCTTCGGTGCGAGCTACAGACACTCAACAAAACATCACTCTATCCCCAGAAAGGACAAGAGCTCTTGAAAGATTGAGTAGAGTCTCTCCTTTTGATCGTTTGGGTCCTAGGAGGAATAGAAGTCCCCCTAGGATTATGTCGAGGAACTCTCAACGACCATCTGATTTAAAGTAAGGCTCTGCCCAATCACGACCAGCTGCTCATCATGAAAGATCCCAAGAGGCAAATTCAACACGATCAGTTGCTCGAACCAATAGGACCGAGGAAGGAAATGATGCATGGAAGGGATCAATTCAAAGGTTGGAGGATAGATTAGGGGAGATGGCTAAAATCAAAAATCCTCTACAAAGGACTTTTGTACAAGGAACACCATTCATACAAGAGATTGTGGACTTTCCCACACCGTTAAAATTCAAAGCCCTGGTAGTAACACCAAAATACGATGGAAAAATTGATCATGTTAGCCATATAGAACAATATCAGGCAGCTGTTGATATCTATGATATTCCAGACGAGATGCGATGCAGGATATTTTAAGGAACCCTTACCAGATCTACTCAGATGTGGTACAATAACCTTCCTCGGGGGAAAATTACGACCTTCTTTCAGCTAGCAGAACTCTTTATTGGAAATTTTTGTTTTGGAGCAAAGCCAGTCAAATGAGTAGCACACTTGCTAAGTGTTAGACTGAGAGCACCAGGGATTATATTACTTGTTTCAATAATGAGAAGCTCGGAGTAATTGATTACGAGTAGAAGACAACAATTACTGCTCTGATGAGTGGACTGTTTCCAGATAAATTGTACTACACTCTATCCAAAGATCCGCCTAGAACCATGGCAGAACTAATGGCAAAGGCAGCCAAGATTATGAACGCCGAGGAAGCTATGGCTGCGAAGAAGAATATGGACACCAAAGAGACCAAGGTCGAGGTTGACAAGGCTGAGAAGAAGGAACAAAAGAATAATGATGGTAACAGGCAGTCAAAAGCAAAGCAAGCATTGGAACAATTGAAGAAATTTGGAAATTATACTCATTTGAAAGTAGATATAAACCACATTCTGGAGGAAATCAAGAACAACGAGGAGCTAAACTGGCCAGAGAAAATGAAGGCAGATCCTGACAAGAGGAATAAGTCCAAATATTGCGAGTTCCATAAAGATCATGGTCACACGACCAAAAATTGCATAGCTCTTCATAATGAAATTGAAGCACTCATCAGACGAGGAAAGCTGGTCAGGTATGTTGATCATCGAAATGGTGGAAAGAGCAACGACCAACTAAGGCAGAGGTCTAGATCTCCTAGTCGAGAAAAAGAAGATAAGAAGAGAAGTCACGAAGAAGACCCGGATGATGACCAAGACGACCCCGATCTCCCCAAAAGACTAAAACAGCCAGAATGTGAGGTATTTTCTATCCATTTCGGATCATTTGAATGTAATGTCATTACAGGTGGAGATGCATGAGGCGGAGATATGACTGCTGAGAGAAAATCTTACCTCAATCAGTCTCAAACTTTCTCGTACATTCAGCGAATAAATCTGGCTGAAGATGATCGCCCGAGGAAGGTGAATAAGGACAAACTAGTCATTGGTTTCTCTAAGAACGACTTGGCAGGTGTACTATATCCTCATGACGACGCATTGGTGATCAAGATGAGAATGAAGGAAGTGGTGATTTCACGAGTACTGGTGGATAATGGTAGCTCAGCAGATATCATGTTCTATCCATACTTTGACAGTTTGAATTTGAAGTTATCCCAGTTGGAGCCATACCATAGACCCCTCCTTGGTTTTACTGGCGAAAAGATTTTTCCACTTGGGATGATCAAGTTGGATATGCTTATTGGTACACGGCCTGCTTGTCGAACGGAAAGAGTGCGCTTCTTCGTAATGGATAAAAATTTCCAATCAGCTTACAACATCATCATGGGAAGGGTAGGACTAAAAAAATTCGAAGCAGTACCATCTACTGTACATCAATGTTTAAAATTCCCAACCAATTTTGGAGTAGGAGTGGTGAAAGGCGACCAGAAAGTAGCTCGGGAATGCTACTATTTGTCTGCCGAGCAGGATGAGCATGAAGAATCCAAAAAGAAGACTACTACCTACCAAATAGAAGATGCGGAGATTAAAACATTAGACCCTAGAGATGAGTCCCAACTCGTGAAAGGACAGGTCATGGAGGCTACTGAGAATGTCATTCTGGACGACGAGCATCCAGAACGAACAACTCAAATTGGTGCATCCTTGGATGAATCAATATAACAAGAATTGATAGCATTCCTAAGGTGAAGAAAGCAGACTTTTGCGTGGAGTCATGAAGACATGCCAGGAATAGATTTGAATTTCTTGTGTCACGAGCTCAATGTGAACAAGGAAATCAAGCCAGTAAAGCTGCGAAGAAGAGTGTTCAGTCCTGAGAAAAATCAAGCTATACAGGAGGAAGTAGAAAAGCTACAAAATGCCTCTTTTATTGAGGATGTCAAATATCCTGACTGGATAGCAAATGTGGTGATGGTAAAGAAGAAAAATAACAAGTGGAGGATGTGTGTAGACTTCACCGACCTTAATAGGGCATGCCCAAAGGATCATTTTCCTTTGCCCCGAATTGATCAACTGGTGGATGCTACCTCGGGGCACGAACTATTAAGTTTTATGGATGCTTATTCTGGTTATAACCAGATTAAAATGAAGCCTGAAGATAGGGAGAGTACCTTTTTTATTACCCCGAGGGGAACTTATTGTTATAATGTTATGCCTTTTGGACTTAAAAATGCAGGTGCTACCTATCAGCGGTTGATGAACAAGGTGTTTGCATAGCAAATCACTCATAACATGGAGGTTTATGTTGATGACATGATAACGAAGAGCAAGAAAGCTGATGATCATCTAGTTGACTTAGGCCAGACCTTTGATCAACTAGAGAAATATCAAATGAAGCTGAATCCCACCAAATTCATATTCAGAGTACGAGAAGGCATGTTTCTCGGATATATTGTTAACCAATGAGGAATTGAGGCGAATCCTAAAAAGATCAAGGCTTTATTGGAGCTGCGATCTCTGACGACGAAGAAGGAAGTGCAAAGTCTCACAGGGCGAGTTGTAGCACTTAATAGGTTTGTGTCACGAGCAACTGATAGATGCCTTTCATTCTTCAAAACACTCCGAAAGACTTTTGAGTGGAATAATGAATGCGAGAAGGCCTTTCAAGAATTGAAGAAATACCTGGGAGCACCTCCATTGTTGTCCAGACCAGTGATGGGAGAAAAATTATACTTGTATCTGGCTGTTTCAGAAAATGCAGTAAGCTCGGTATTGATAAGAGTGGAGGATAGAGTGCAAAAACCAATCTATTACACTAGCAAGGCCTTTCGAGGAGCAAAAATCAGATATCCAAGACTGGAAAAACTGGCCCTAGCACTGATTGAAGCAAGCAGAAGGATGAGGCCATATTTCCAGGCTCATACTATAGTTGTGTATACAGATATGCCATTAAGGCAAGCTCTGCACAAACCAGAGAAATCGGGAAGATTGATGTACTGGGCAGTAGAATTGGGCGAATACGATATAATTTATGAGTCTAGGTCGTCGCTCAAAGGGCAAGCAGTGTCAGATTTTATCGCAGAGTTCACTTATCCAGACATCTCTAAAGAGCAGAAGTTGAATACCGACCAGCCTGTGGATGTTACAGGATCATCAAATTTAAACCCCGACCAACTTAAGTCGGTTGACGAGCAAGAGAAGATGGTCGATGAACAGCAAGAAGTGTTAGAAGAGGACATAAAAAAGCAACAAATATTCCATCGAGGAACTCTGTCCGATCAAAAGATTGATGATGAAGTACCTATATGGAATCTATATGTAGATGTCTCATCTTGTAATACAAGCAGTGAAGCAGGGATTGTTTTAAACAACTCAGATGAGATCGATGTGGACTATGGTCTGCGCTTTCAATTTAAAGCTTCTAATAATGAAGCTGAATATGAAGCTATGATTGTTGGTCTTAGTTTGGCAAAAACCATCGTATTTAGTGACTCACAATTGATTGTAAATCAAATGTTGGGGGTATATGTATCAAAAGGAGAATTAATGATCAAGTATCATGCGAAGGCAATGGAGGATGTATCAAGTTTTAATGCCGTACAATTGATTAGAATATTGAGATCGGAGAACGCAAGAGCAGATGCACTAGCTTGGTTAGCATCAGCCACACGCTTCGAGCTAAGAAGAACAATCCCAATAGAAATCCTAAATGATCGGAGAATAAATGAGGATCTAATGATGAATTTGATTACCCTTGATTTAGGACCATCTTGGATGGATCCCATCAGGGCCTACATTAAAGAGGGGGCTCTACCAACTGATAAACTCGCAGCCCAGAAATTAAAGTTTAAAGCTGCTCGTTATGTATTGACCAATGGCATTTTATATAGACGAGGAATTATAGCAGGGTTACAAAGATGTGTCCACCCCTTCGAGGTGAAAAATTTAATCGAAGAAATCCATGAAGGGTCTTGTGGAGCCCATATGGCAGGTCGAACGCTTTTGCGAAGAATAACAACACAGGGGTATTATTGACTGACGATGAGAGTTGATTGTACATATTATGCAAAGAAGTGTGATAAATGTCAACACTTCTCTTCTGTATGAAGAACTCCCCAAGCATTATTAACACCCATCACGTCCCCTTGGCCATTTTCTATGTGGGGAATATACTTGGTCGGGCCACTTTCAACGACCAGGGGAAGATGTAAATATCTCGTGGTCGCTGTGGATTACTTTACTAAATGGGTGAATGCTGAGCCTCTTATTGATATGGCATATGACAAGGTGTATCAATTTATTTGGAAGAATATCATTTGTAGATATGGTCTTCCCCATGCATTCATCACAGATCATGGACCTCAGTTTGACAACGGGGAGTTTGCTTCATATTGTCATCAGTCAAACATATTGAAGACCCACTCTGCACCAGGCCATCCCCAGAGCAATGGACAAACTAAGGTGACGAACAGAACGCTATTGAATAGTTTAAAAAAATGACTGGATGATGCAAAGGCAAATTGGATTAACGAGCTACATTCTGTGCTGTGGGCTTATCGCACTACACCGCGAGCAGCAACAGGAGAATCTCCATACATGCTGGCATTTGGAAGTGAAGCTGTTATACTTACCGAGTTGGGCCTACCCACACACAGGGTGTTGAATTTCAATTCTCCTATCAGTGATTTGATGAGGCGATTATATCTAGATATGCTCGAAGAAGTTAGAGAAGAATTAGGAATGCTGCATACCAACAACGAACATCACTGTTTTACAATAAGAGGGTAAAGAAGTGTGATTTGAAGAAAGGAGGCTATGTGCTGAAGAAAGTAATTCAAAAGCAAAACAAACTGGAAGCTAACTAGCATGGACCCTACAGAGTAACAGAAGTTGTTCGTCCAGGGACATACAGGATTGAAACCTGAGAAGGAGAAGAATTTAAGAATGCATGGAATGCAGAACATCTACACAAGTATTATCAGTAGTTGGAATTTCTATGTAATGGAGTCTTCTTCGATATAAATAAAGTGTTGAATGTTTTACCCAGTTCCCTATTTTTGATGAAATTTTTTGGAGTATTAGTGCTACACACAATGCATCAAGTTTAGAATCAATCTCTTCCAACTCCGGTTGGTCAAGATCAAATTATCACCAACTCTGGTTGGTCGGGAAGCAAATTACCACCGACTCCGGTTGGTCGGGAAACAAATACGACCAACTCCAGTTGATCGGCAATATAATCTCTTCCAACTCCGGTTGGTCGAGAAACAAATACGACCAACTCCGATTGATCGGCAAACAAATACGACCAACTCTGATTGATCGGTAATATAATCTCTTCCAACTCCGGTTGGTTGGGAAACAATTACCACCAACTCCAATTGGTCGGAAAGCAAATTACCACCAACTCCGATTGGTTGGGAAACAAATACGACCAACTCTGATTGATCGACAATATAATCTCTTCCAACTCCGATTGGTCGGGATCAAATTACCACCAACTTCGGTTGGTCGGGAAATAAACACGACCAACTTCGGTTGATCGACAGTTCAATAACCACCAACTCAAGCTGGTCGGCATTCAATTTCCACCAACCCCGGTTGGTCGGCAATTTAAAAACCAAACAAGACATTTTTGTCTTTCTACAGATATACATACATGTTCATTAATAAATAAAAGAGATATTCTATAAAATATTTCCAAACCAATGACAATTAAATTGCAAAGAAAACTAAAAATTTCTTCATTAAAACCAGAACAAATTACATATGATATAAATTACAGATCGCATGTGATATCAATTGAACAAATTCTACTCTATGGGTTTCTTCCCCTCTGCCTTTGACACAGGGTCTACCCCAGCTGGAGGATCATTAAGACTATAAAGGGAATTTATGAAATTCAGATCTTGCAGCATTCTGACATTCATTATAGATGGACGGTAAAGTAGGTGTTCTGGGCGAGATATTTCAAAATTTGAATGAAGACTATAATCATCAAGATACTTGGAGATTAGAACGCAAGGAATGGTCCGGGATGGAATCCAACTAAGGTCAAGCTTGAAAGGGGGGACTGGTAGATCAAGAACCCTAGGAGTATAGTAATCCTATAAGAAATGGCCTCTATCCAATTTTAAAACACAGAGAGCATTCAACCAGCCCTGTTTATACCCTTCGTTGTTCGACTGTTCTAAACGAACATCAAGATGATAAAATGCTTCATTATAACCAGCCATCCAAAACTCTCTAGGCTGTTTATGGAATTGGTAAGTTAACCTCTCCAGTTGCTCGTGAAGATTCTTCACCAGAAGTTATTTATTTTCCAAGGCAGATCTTTGTGTAGAAAGTTGCTCGCTGAGGTTCAGAATCTTCTTGGACATCTCTGCTAAGGCCTGGTTCTTCGCTATCAACTGAAATGCCTGATTCTCCAAGGCCGCTTGATTTCTTGCTTCTTCAATAGAAATCCGACGAGCCCTTGCTCGTCCCTGAGAAGAAGATCTTGCTCATCCACGAGTAGAAGTGGAGGGTCCAGCTTTTTTTAAAGTTTCCAACTCATCTCGCAAGTTGGCATTTTCTACCTCCAAAAAAGAAAAACCTTCATCATTGACAGGGACCAAGGCTCCCGAGGAAGACACAACAGACTTAAGTTGTTTTAGTTCCTCTTGCAAGGCAATGTTCTCTTGCTCCAGCAACTTGGCGATATGCCTATGCTCTTCAACTTCAAGCTTTAAAACGCTCTCTTTCTTCTCATAAGCAAAGATGAATTTATCATATCCTTTTTCAGCACTTAAACTGTTGATATTTCTTCTCGTACCCTTGGTGCAAAAGGGTAGAGGACTCTTTGTACTGCTGCTGGAGTTCCTCTATAGTTCCTTGGAGATCCTCAATCATCTTATAATATGCCACATTATTGGTAACAACTCGGTCGAGCAGGCACTTCAGATATCAGTAAGCTTCGACTGCTCATTCAGAAGTATTTGGACCAAGGATGTCAATGATTTGAGCCTCTTTTAGGTCTGCATGACCAGCTTTAAAATAGTTATTGCATTTTTTCATCAACTCTGTGTGATGACATGATAAGAGTTCCATCCTAGCCAAAAACTAGCAAAAAGAAATAAAAAGAATCAATGATGATACAAGCAGAGCAAGGACAAGAGAAAAATCAAGCCGAACAACCGAAGTTCAAATTTTATTTCATCACAAAAGAAGTACATTATCCAAAGTTACATTCAACAAAAAAGCAAAAGAAAGATCCAAACAACTCTACACCTTCTCCTTGCTTCTTAAGACTTCCTCGGAAGGCTTGGACGAAGAGGTTGGTTGCTCGAAGGACAAGGAAAGCTGCTCGATAAAAGTGTTTGCTGGTTGGGGTTGCTCGGAGCAAGGTTCAACAGCAAGGACCTAGTCCCCAATTATCATGGAAGATTCTTCTGAGGCAGCTCCGTCCTCTTCTTCTTATCCAGAAGAGGGAGGAGGGCCATGAGTGTGTCGCTGGAACAGTTCAAAATTCTCAACGATTTTTAGCTCCTACAGAGCTGCAACCCATCCATCCCTAAAATATTTAAGGCTGGCAAACTCCATTTGAGAGGACATGGCAGTCAGGCCTTTGTTCCAGCCTTTGTCCCAACCAGCGCTGAAGTACTTTTTAATACCATTTCTTCTTTTTGACTTCTCCGAGGAAGTCCTCTCAATAAGAAGTTCCTCGGCAGCCTTCAATTTCCCTTCCACCTCCTATTTCTGATGATCAACATCATGAAGTCTACCAACTTCCTCTTCAATTGTTTTGAGCTTATTCTCAAGATCTTCAGCATTCTTGAGCTTCTCATCAAGCTCTTTATTATTATTCTCAAACTCTTTTAATTTCTTCTCCAAGTCCTTGGAGGCTTCCACAGCTCGATCCCTCTCTTGCTCAACGGACTTAACCTGCTTCTCCCAAGCAACTTTATTTTCCTCATACTTCTGATGAGAGTCTTTCAAAGACTGGGTTAATCCAGTAAAAGCCTTTTCCACTCCATCCGAGGAACTGGAGGCCCTGATGGCTTCATCCCTTTTTACAATGCTGTTGAAACACGTTACCAGCTGAGAAAAGAAATAACTCCAAGTCAATGAACGAACATAGTATTAAAAAATAAAAGGCTCAGATCAATAATACTTACTGAGGCAATGTGTTGAGAAGCTAGAGAAGTAACTCTCTCACGACTGAGAGAATTTTCAATGTCAGGGACCTCTGGGATAGTCCAAGATTTTACTAAGCCCACAGCGGAGCTCGGGGGAATAAAAGTTGAAACACCACCTTCAACAGTTGATGATTGAGAGACTGGTTCAGCAAGTCTCTCAGAAGGATTTTTCTTTAACCTCCTTGGAGGAACAGGAACATTCTCAACTAAGGACGTTGTTGTAATACCCCGTATTTTTATGCTATATTAATTTGGGGATTTATTAAATTTAATGTGAGTTAATTATTTAATAAAAATCCGAAAATTAATTATGTTATAATTATTAACGTGACGAGAGTTAGTAATTATGGGAAATTTGTTGAATATTACTAATGAGCAAAGTAATATGTAATATTGGTTATATTGAATGTCACGAGTGAATAAAATGACAATTTTGGAAATTTGAGTCGGGACGCGCCGGTGTCGCGTCGGGACTAAACCTTGATAAATAAAAGTGAATATTTTATAAGTCATTCATATGGTCGTTTTGAGTGCGCCAACGCTTCCGGAAGGGTCAAGATAGTCAGAAAAGTATACCCGAGAGTTTGATTTGGGTCTCGGGGCGTTTATAGGCCTAATGAGTACCCCGGGAGGGCGTTTTGGACATTTCGCAATTATGGGTAATTAAACCCACGAAATTCTAAGGGTTATATCAGATGTCTAAGGTTGTCTTCTAGGGTTAGAACAACCAAAGACAAGTGACGGCCATAGGAGAGGGAAGGAGAGAGCTTCCAAGGCAATCCAAGGCCCAAAATCCATCCGTTTGCACCGCCACCACCACCAACGCGTAGATCGCGCGACGGGCTACGCAACCACACCAAAATCATCTGCAAATCAGAACACCAAAAATCCCAGGCAAGTGTTTACCTTGCTTATTTCGTTGGTGCATCTTTCATATTAGTTTAGGAGTAATTAGAATGAGTTTTTATGGAAGAAAACCAAAGATTTGAGATAGGAATCGCATGTAGTGATGGATAAATTGATAATTCTGGAAACCCTTGCCATGTAGAGGAATTAACCACGAAATTATGATGTTTATAAGAAGAAATTTCTGGAAATACTTGTTAGAACCATGTTTAAGAGAATTCTAGGGTTCTTGATAATTATGATAATTTTTGGGCTGTTAATCCATTTATAATGATAGAAATCCACATGCTTTACATTGGAAATACATAATATGGAGATATAATGTTAGTAGTATGAATCTTTGGACGTTTGGGAATGTAAAACTTGAATTTGGATGAAGATATGTGTTAGAACCCGTAACTGCAAAACTGCAGAAATCGCAATACCTGCTTGATCGATCGATCGAGCCCAGAGCTTCGATCGATCGAAGGTTCGATCGATCGAGCCCCAGACCTCGATCGATCGACCCCTCCTGGCAGACTCCTATTTCTCTTTTTAAATTAGTTAAATTCAAGTTAATGTGAAATAATTCTTGGACATCCTTAATAAAATGTTTTGGGAGATAGGGAAGACCAGTAGGACATGTGAATAAATTTTGGGACCCTTGATGTCGGGCAAAGATTGTATTTTGGGATATTTACATAAGGGTCGGTGAATTTATGATTTAAAGAAAGAGACACGTAAGAGAGTTACTTTGGGACAAATTTGTATACCTACTGAATTTTATAATTTGGAGAATAAAGCCATTAGAAATGAACCGTTATAAGTGTTTACTAAAATATGATAATATGGATAAAAGTCGTAACTATGGGATTTGAGAATATACCCATTATTGACATGGTAATATTAGTATAGTTATATGATTGTGTATGCATATGCTATCTATGTGTGAAAAACATACCCACGCTACTTGCTATCCCTGAGGTTACCGCGCTGGGACAGTCTTATCTCGATGGGACCTTTATGGGGGATATTGACTTGTACCCTAGAAGATAGATATCCTTGGTACAAGCTATCGGAATGATAGTTCAGACGGTCCTAAGAGACGCGGGTATGTGCTTTCCTCTTAGAGACTTGGAATCTATGCTTCGCCTCATATTGTTTGTGTATAGATATCCTTGGTACAGGCTATCGCAATGATAGTTCAGACGGTCCTAAGAGACGCAGACATATGCCATCCTCTTAGAGACTTGGAATCTATGCTTCGCCTCAATATTGTTTGAGTATGTATTAATACAGTTCGAGGGTGATTACGAATTTGTATTTCCCTTAGTACGAGTGATACGGGGATTGGATAGTAGAGTATTCCCGCACCATAGTTTTTATTTGGGGTGATGTTATGATATATATATATATATATATATATATATATATATATTTTACGAGTAGTTAATATATGTATGAAATTCTGAAATCTGGAACTGCCTACTGTGATTTGATATGTAGGACATGGTTGATGACTCAAATTGTAAATACTTGTTTTGAGAAAGTATAATATGACACTGGAAAACTTTATTGATTAATAAAGTTAAAATGAGAACTTTGGTTACAAATTGAGATATTCTTTTCAAACAATTGAATCGTTAAATTTTGAATCCTGCGAACAACCTAAGATAAGTTAAACCATTGGCAAGGATAGCGTGATATATGATGAGATAGACCACTGGGAAGGTTAGTACGATAGGTGTGCACATTAGAAGAGAGGTGATAATTTCTCAAGAGAGTGTCGCACTAATATGTTGTTGCATTGGCCTGTATCAATTTAAATACTTGCTAAACAATTTTTAAATCATATACACTATCGGGTTCTGACCCGTTTCTCTCTCTCTCTCTCTTGTATATATATGTATGTACTACAGGTGCCCAGCCACAGGGGCATCTTGCTTAGGATCCCTTGGAAGGAACGTGCTGCAGCTTAGGTAGGAGTTGCAGGCCACTTGCTTAGACGATTTCATTTACTTGATTCCGCTTCTATCATTCTCCTTATTGGGTATGTGTCGCCCTTTCCACTATTTATCTGTTTTAGAGGGACATTTGTATTTCAGTTATTTCTAGCACTTTTACTTTGGGATTTATTCAGCATGTATGTTTTACATTAAGTTTTAAATGTTGGGATTTTGGATGTTGAATGTTTAAAGTAATTGGATTATGTTCCAGGATAATTGTTGTATGATTCTTACTTATTGAAAATGTTGTTACTAATTAAATAAATAATTTTCCTTTAAAAATAAAATTGGTCAGAAATGCTGAAAAATGGTTTTGACACTTAGCTTAATTAAGTAGGGTGTTAATTTGGAAAAATTTATTTTCACGACAGTGATGCTAAGAATGAACCAACTGTTCACCTTGATTTTAATTTAATAAAGGAGTGATCGCCCGGTATTTATTTAGGCGGGGCGTCACAGGTGGTATCAGAGCATCAGGTTCTAGTGTCCATAGGATCTGTACGGCTTATTTCGCTTTCAGCTTAACGTTTTTGCTATAGAGCCCTATTTTAGGATGGTTGTATTCTTGCTTTCAAGTTTATGTCTTCAGCTATTTGAGATTTGATAATGATTGTAGACTAATAAACTTCTTCACATTTCAGATGCCTCTGAGATGTGCACCGAAGGATAGGCGTGCCCGGGCCGAGCAGCCAGCAGCTCCGGCACAAGGCACTATGAATGTTAATGAAGTAGCCGCCATTGTTGCTCAGGCGGTGAATGCCGCGCTAGCGGTGGTTCAGCGGGATCCACCCCAGATTCAGGCAGTGGCGCCAGTACTGGCACAACTTCCATCTGTATGGGAGAGGGTTAGGGATGCTTTTCAGAAGGCGCATCCCCCTGAGTTCTCTGGTAGCTCAGATATCGTCACAGTCAGCCAATGGAAGAAAGACATCCAGCGGCATCTTCGTATGTATGAGTGCACCGACATGCAAAAACAGTTGTTGGCTTACTTTAAGCTGGTGGGGGCCGCTTTGCAGTGGTGGGAGTCCACTACCACATTGGAGGAGAGGGGCACAATCCCTATTCAGTTGTTCTGGGAGCGGTTTGACCGCAAGTATTTTCTACCTGCCGTGCAGACTGAGATGAGGCAGAAATTACTGAATTTGAAACAGGAGAATTCTACTGTAGCTGAGTATGAGGAGGAGTTCATGAGACTTCTCATCATCGTGCCAGATGAGGCACCCACTGAGGGCAAGAAGATTATGTTGTTCGTGGACGGGTTAGCTTGGAGGATCCGTCAGCATCTTATAGGGAATCTATCTCTGAGTACTTTTACTGATGTACTCAATGCTGCGTTACTACATTGCCAGGATCACCGCTTCTATCTGCAGGGAAGCAAGAGAGCAGGAGAGTCCAGCCAGCAGGGCAGGACTGGGGGTAATAGTGCTAATGGGGCACCATCTCATGGACAGACTCGTCAACACGAGCAGAGTTCCCATCAGGGGGACCCTGCTAAGCGATTCCGTTCAGGTGATTCCAGGCAGGGATTTGGGGGTTATAGGCAGGGTCAGCAGGGCCACCCTAATCATCAGGGCCAGCAAGGCCAACACCGACAGTAGGGTTAGAAGCAAGGCCAACAGGGCCAATAGCGTGTTCATCAGGGCCAGCAGGGCCAGTGGCGGGGAGGTAACGGTCAGCAGGGCCGTGGTCAACAGGGTCAGAGGGGAGGCAACTTCAAAGGCCGATGTTTTGGGTGTGGTAGACACAACGATAGGCGCCAGGATTGTCCGAAGGGAGATAGGGCCCCACAGCAGCAGGGTGCCCGTAATGATCCACAGAGACCACTTTTTCCGGCTGCCCTCCCAGCTCCAGCCCAGGTGCCTGCCCTACCAGCCGTTCCAGCAGCTCTAGTGCAGCAGGGGCAGTTATAGTACGGACGTATCTATAACGTCCACCAGGCAGTAGCTCCACAGGCACCACTCGCTATTGAGGGTATATTTCCTATCCATGGTACTATGGGTCGGGTCTTGTTTGATACTGGGGCGACACATTATTTTATAGCTACGCATTTTGCGAAGGCCTTAGGGTTGTTAGCCACAGCAGAGAGCACAGTGATGTGTGTAGACTCACCACTGGGGAGTGGGTCGCTTATCTTCTTTATATGCCGAGGAGTGGGGGTAGAGATTGGTAGTTTGGTATTACCTGCAGACATGTTAGTCTTAGATATGCATGAGCATGATGTTATTATTGGTATGGATTGGCTCGCAGCTTATAGAGCCATGATTGATTGCTTCGGTGGGAGCATTGTTTTTTCCATTCCGGGGCAAGAGATGTTTGTAGTGGCGATGCCTCGCCCAGAGGGAGGTTCGACCGCTCATTTGTATTATATAGAGGAGGATACCTCTAAGGAGGTTATGATTCCGTTAGACTCGATTCCAGTTGTTCGTGAGTATTCCAATATATTCCAGGAGATACCAGGCCTACCCCCCAGTCGAGAGATAGACTTTGTTATAGATTTATTGCCAGATACTAGACCTATAGCACGCGCTCCATACCGTATGGCTCCGGCGGAGATGTGAGAGTTACGAGATCAGATAGAGCAGCTGTTAGGTCAGGGCTTCATTTGCAGGAGTACCTCACCTTGGGGCGCTCCAGTTCTGTTTGTGAAGAAGAGAGATGGTTCCCTGAGGTTATGTGTGGACTACCGGGAGTTGAACAAGGTCACGATACGGAATAAGTATCCGTTGCCTCGAATCGATGATCTGTTCGACCAGCTGAGGGGAGCAACTTTCTTTTTGAAGATAGATCTGAGGTCGGGGTACCGTCAGCTACGTATTAGAGAGTAGGATGTTTCAAAAACTACCTTCTTGACGAGATATGGGTCTTACGAGTTCAGAGTGATGCCATTTGGTCTCACAAATGCTCCAGCCGTATTCATGGACTTAATGAACCGAGTATTCAGAGAGTTCTTGGATCAGTTTGTCATCGTCTTTATAGGTGACATTTTAATATATTCACACTTCGAGGAGGAGCACGCCGAGCATTTGAGGCAGGTTCTTCAGACTCTACGAGAGCATCAGTTGTATGCTAAGTACGAGAAGTGTGGATTCTGGTTGCGAGAAGTACAGTTCTTGGGGCATGTTGTTTCTGAGCAAGGGATAGTAGTCGACCCGAGTAAAGTGTCAGCGGTGAGGGAGTGGGGACAGCCCACGACACCGACGGAAGTGCATAGTTTCTTGGGGTTAGCCGGTTACTACAGGAGATTCATTCGGGGATTCTCTAAAATAGCGGGTCCATTGACGAATCTGACTCGCAAAGGGGTACCATATGTTTGGGATGACGCTTGTCAGTTGGATTTTGATGAGCTAAAAGACAAGCTTACTTCAGCGCCAGTCCTTGCTTTACCAAAGTCGGGTGTGGAGTACCTGGTTTACACCGATGCCTCTTTACGGGGACTTGGGGGAGTACTTCAGCAGGAGGAGAAGGCTATAGCTTTTGCCTCCCGCAAGCTTAAGCCGCATGAGAAGAATTACCCCACCCACGACCTGGAGTTAGCAGCGATCGTTTTTGCATTGAGTATATGGAGGCACTAGTTATTGGGGGAGAAATTCCACTTATTCACAGACCACAAGTCACTGCAGTACCTATTCACTCGGCGAGAGCTGAATATGCGACAGTGCAGATGGTTAGAGTTTGTGAAGGACTATCAGTTTGACATACAGTATCATCCGGGGAAGGCCAACGTAGTTGCTGATGCGTTGAGCCGTAGACCGGTAGACGAGGTAGCAAACGTCTGGAAAGAAAAGTGGAAGGAGTTAGGCCACCAGGACGCAGTAGCCCGTTCCTTCATATCTGTTATGACAGTCACACCCGAGATTGTTACAAGGGTAATACAGGCACAGACCATATACTCGTTTTTCCAGGAGCAGATTGTACGACTTTTAGCCGAGGGTGCTGAGTCCTATTCTGTTAGTTCTGATGGGGGTTTGAGGTTTAATGGGAGATTGGTGGTTCCAGAAGAAGCAGAATTATGTCATGCAGTGATGACCCAGTCTCACGGTCCCGATTTGCAGTACTTCCTGGAGGAGATAAGATGTACCAGGATATGAGGAGGCAATACTGGTGGAGTGGGATGAATAAGGACATTGCTGAGTTCGTGTCCAAGTGTTCTACCTGCCAGCTGGTAAAGGTGGACCATCAGAAACCGTCAGGATTTCTTCAGCCATTGGAAGTACCCGCGTGGAAGTGGGGGAGTATTTCCATGGATTTTATTACAGGGTTGCCTACATCACAGCGGGGCCATGATTCTATCTGGGTGATTGTAGACCGTTTGACCAAGGTGGATCATTTTCTGTAGGTGCGGACAGACTATACCATGGGTCAGTATGCTCAGTTGTTCATTGCTGAGGTTGTCAGATTACATGGGGTGCCCCTGAATATTGTGTCAGATAGGGACAAGATTTTCGTGTCGCGTTTCTGGGAAAGCTTTCAGGAGGCTATGGGTACTGAGTTGAGGTTGAGTTCAACTTATCACCCACAGACAGATGGACAGACAGAGCGTACTAATTAGATGTTAGAGGATATGCTACGCATGTGTGTTCTTGATTTTGGAGGAGTTTGGGAGCCACATCTTCCACTGGTAGAGTTTGATTATAATAATTCTTATCAGTTTACGATTGGTATGGCTCCATTTGAGGCTTTGTATGGCAGGCCTTGTCGTTCTCCAACTTGTTGGCTCGAGGTGGGGGATAACAAGTTGTTGGGACCAGAGGTGATTCAGGAAACCTCTGCGAGGATTGAGATGATCAGGAGTCGCATTCGAGTAGCCCAGGATAGGCATAAGAGCTACGCCGATGCGAAATGGTTCTTCCGAGAGTTTAATGTGGGGGACCAAGTGTTACTGCGTGTATCTCCTATGAAAGGAGTGATGAGGTTCGGGAAGAAAGGGAAATTGTCCCCGAGGTACGTGGGACCATTTCCCATCATCGAGAGGATTGGGCCGGTAGCATACAGATTGGGACTGCTAGAACATTTGCATCGCATTCACGATGTATTCCACATTTCGTCGTTGAGACGGTATCTTCGGGATGATATGGCCCATACTCACATTGCGATAGATGAGATAGACTTACAGCCTGAAAGCTCTTACGAGGAGAGACCGGTGGCTATCCTAGACTATAGTGAGAGGAGATTGAGGTCGAAGATAGTTCCACTTGTGCGAGTCCAGTGGGAGCATCATAATATGGAGGAATCCACTTGGGAGCGCGAGGCCGATATGCGCGAGAGATATCCAGATTTGTTCTTACCAAGTATGGCTTGTCTTCCGAATTTCAGGACGAAATTCCGTTATTAGGGGGGGAAGTATGTAATACCCCGTATTTTTATGCTATATTAATTTGGGGATTTATTAAATTTAATGTGAGTTAATTATTTAATAAAAATTCGGAAATTAATTATGTTATAATTACTAACGTGAAGAGAGTTAGTAATTATGGGAAATTTGTTGAATATTACTAATGATCAAAGTAATATGTAATATTGGTTATATTGAATGTCACGAGTGAATAAAATGACAATTTTGGAAATTTGAGTCGGGACGCGCCCGTGTCGCGTCGGGACTAAATAGTGATAAATAAAAGTAAATATTTTATAAGTCATTCGTATGGTCATTTTGAGTGCGCCAACGCATCCGGAAGGGTCGAGATAGTCAGAAAAGTATACCCGGGAGTTTGATTTGGGTCTCCGGGCGTTTATAGGCCTAATGAGTTCCCCGGGAGGGCGTTTTGGACATTTCGCAATTATGGGTAATTAAACCCACGAAATTCTAAGGGTTATATCAGATGTCTAAGGTTTTCTTCTAGGGTTAGAACAACCAAAGACAAGTTATGGCCATAGGAGAGGGAAGGAGAGAGCTTCCAAGGCAATCCAAGGCCCAAAATCCATCCGTTTGCACCGCCACCACCACCAACGCGTAGATCGCGCGATGGGCTATGTAACCACACCAAAATCATCTGCAAATCAGAACACCAAAAAATCCCAGGCAAGTGTTTATCTTGCTTATTTCGTTAGTGCATCTTTCATATTAGTTTAAGAGTAATTAGAATGAGTTTTTATGGAAGAAAACCAAAGATTTGAGATAGGAATCGCATGTAGTGATGGATAAATTGATAATTCTGGAAACCCTTTCCATGTAGAGGAATTACCCATGAAATTATGATGTTTATAAGAAGAAATTTCTGGAAATACTTGTTAGAACCATGTTTAAGAGAATTCTAGGGTTCTTGATAATTAGGATAATTTTTGGGCTGTTAATCCATTTATAATGATAGAAATCCACGTGCTTTACGTTGGAAATACCTAATATGGAGATATAATGTTAGTAGTATGAATTTTTGGACGTTTGGGAATGTAAAACTTGAATTTGGATGAAGATATGTGTTAGAATCCGTAACTGCAAAACTGCAGAAATCGCAATACCTGCTTGATCGATCGATCGAGCCCAGAGCTTCGATCGATCGAAGGTTCGATCGATCGAGCCCCAGACCTCGATCGATCGACCCCTCCTGGCAGACTCCTATTTCCCTTTTTAAATTAGTTAAATTCAAGTTAATGTGAAATAATTCTTGGACATCCTTAATAAAATGTTTTGGGAGATAGGGAAGACCAGTAGGACATGTGAATAAATTTTGGGACCCTTGATGTCGGGCAAAGATTCTATTTTGGGATATTTACATAAGGGTCGGTGAATTTATGATTTAAAGAAAGAGACACGTAAGAGAGTTACTTTGGGACAAATGTGTATACCTACTGAATTTTATAATTTGGAGAATAAAGCCATGAGAGTTGTGTGGTACGTTGGAATAATACCTAATCAAGGTTAGAAACGAACCGTTATAAGTGTTTACTAAAATATGATAATATGGATAAAAGTCGTAACTATGGGATTTGAGAATATACCCATTATTGACATGGTAATATTAGTATAGTTATATGATTGTGTATGCATATGCTATCTATGTGTGAAAAACATACCCACGCTACTTGCTATCCCTGAGGTTACCGCGCTGGGACAGTCTTATCTCGATGGGACCTTTATGGGGGATATTGACTTGTACCCTAGAAGATAGATATCCTTGGTACAGGCTATCGAAATGATAGTTCAGACGGTCCTAAGAGACGCGGGTATGTGCTTTCCTCTTAGAGACTTGGAATCTATGCTTCGCCTCATATTGTTTGTGTATAGATATCCTTGGTACAGGCTATCGCAATGATAGTTCAGACGGTCCTAAGAGACGCAGACATATGCCATCCTCTTAGAGACTTGGAATCTATGCTTCGCCTCAATATTGTTTGAGTATGTGTTAATACAGTTCGAGAGTGATTCTGAATTTGTATTTCCCTTAGTACGAGTGATACGGGGATTGGATAGTAGAGTATGCCCGCACCATAGTTTTTATTTGGGGTGCTGTTATGATATATATATATATATATTTTACGAGTAGTTAATATATGTATGAAATTCTGAAATCTGGAACTACCTACTGTGATTTGATATGTAGGACATGGTTGATGACTCAAATTGTAAATACTTGTTTTGAGAAAGTATAATATGACACTGGAAAACTTTATTGATTAATAAAGTTAAAATGAGAACTTTGTTTACTAATTGAGATATTCTTTTCAAACAATTGAATCGTTAAATTTTGAATCCTGCGAATAACCTAAGATAAGTTAAACCATTGGGAAGGATAGCGTGATATATGATGAGATAGACCACTGGGAAGGTTAGTGCGATAGGTGTGCACATTAGAAGAGAGGTGAGAATTTCTCAAGAGAGTGTCGCACTAATATGTTGTTGCATTGGCCTGTATCAATTTAAATACTTGCTAAACAATTTTTAAATCATATACACTATCGGGCTCTGACCCGTTTTTTTTTCTCTCTCTCTCTCTCTTGTATATAAATGTATGTACTATAGGTACCCAGCCACAGGGGCGTCTTGCTTAGGATCCCTTGGAAGGAACGTGCTGCAGCTTAGGTGGGAGTTGCAGGCCACTTGCTTAGACGATTTCATTTACTTGATTCCGCTTCTATCATTCTCCTTATTGGGCATGTGTCGCCCTTTCCACTATTTATCTGTTTTAGAGGGACATTTGTATTTCAGTTATTTCTAGCACTTTTACTTTGGGATTTATTCAGCATGTATGTTTTACATTAAGTTTTAAATGTTGGGATTTTGGATGTTGAATGTTTAAAGTAATTGGATTATGTTCCAGGATAATTGTTGTATGATTCTTACTTATTGAAAATGTTGTTACTAATTAAATAAATAATTTTCCTTTAAAAATAAAATTGGTCAGAAATGTGGAAAAATGGTTTTGACACTTAGCTTAATTAAGTAGGGTGTTAATTTGGAAAAATTTATTTTCACGACAGTGATGCTAAGAATGAACCAACTGTTCACCTTGATTTTAATTTAATAAAGGAGTGATCGCCCGGTATTTAATTAGGCGGGGTGTCACAGTTGTCTTAGCTGGTGATATGACAATAGCCTCACTAGGAGGAGTAATAGCAACAATCTTGCTCGGAGCCACATGGGGCTTCTCAATAACTTTCTCGATAGCAGCAGGAGGAGGTGCATCAATAACTTTTGTCCCTTCTTCAGGGATATTTTGTTTGCTTTTCTTTGCCTCCACATTGGTAGAGGTAGATTTATCACAGAAGTCAGGAGCTCTTCTCCTCTTCATTAGATTACTGATGGTAGCAATTGACTCAGAAGAAGAACCTTCCAAATTAGTTTCAGAATCTGGTATTTGGTCAAGACTAACTACCACTGGACGAGTAGTAAAAGATGAAGGATAGCTCTTGTACTGCAGCAAATAAGAGGCTGATCTAATATGTTCTTCGGCAACAGATTGGTGTAAACTCCAGATAAGTTTCAAATGCTTTAAATTAATGTCAGTTTCTTTGGGAGACTTTCTTTTGCTGTCAACTGCAAATAATCAAAAATTAAATGTCAGTGATACATTTTATCAAACACAAAGAAAGCAAGATTTCAAAAAAATAAAAACAACCTATCCCATTTCCATAAGGAGGACATCTAGGACCTTGGTATACATCATCTCCATTTAATGAAGGGTGTTGCCAATTTTTTATTACCACTCCATGTTCAAAATAATCCTTGTTGGCATCAGGAAGATTGACAACTAACGCCCTATTCAAAAACCTAGTTTTTAAATAAAAAGTACTATCGCTGACAACCCATCTGTAGCAATACATAATCCATGGAATCCCTAAACGGGTTTCATGAAGTTGGTTCAACCTATGAACTCCATTAACTATTCTCCAGGTATTTGGCGCTATTTTTGCAGGTACGACGTCAAAATATTGACAGAACTCCAAACATAAAGGACTTGGAGGAAAAGAAAAGCCACATTCGGCCACAAAGAGACTTGGAAACCAATGTCCCTCAGTCAAAGAAAAATAGTCAGAAGGTTCAGAAAGTTCTTTCAATATGACCCATGAAGGAATTGAAAATTCAGAACGAAATTTGTCAAGAGATTCAACAGTGTAAACCATGATGAACAAAATAAGTAAAAGAGAAGGAAGAAGATCTTACATGAGAAGAGTGAACGAGTTGACAATGAACAATGGAAAAAACGAACTCACAAGATAGAGAAGAAATGAAAAGTTCGAAGACACAGATTTGAAAAGTGAAAGATGATAGGATTTCTTCCGCGTTTAAATACTTTACCTCGGGAATAGAGAAAAGCAATGATTACCAAGGCGGACGTTTGTGTATTCGGCGGCTAAAAAGAAGAAAAGGGGCACAAATATCGAAGCGGTTATGGAAATTTAAAATACTTTAAAAGCCTGATACTATGCATTCAAAAAAGGAGTTATATACAACGAAATTTTGCCTAAAATCCATACAAATCGAAAATCTAAGCAGCAGAATGTTCCTTACTTTTCTTCATCATCAAACTACGAAACATTGGGGGCTTCTGTTGATACCAAATTTAGTCTGCTGACATGGACCACTCACTTACAGACACATGTGTGCCAGCTTGGCAATTATGTATACTTCTATCGAGCAACTCAAGATCACCGAGCAACTAAGAAGCTACGAGGAACTCAGGGGCCCCGAGCAGCTCGAGCGTGTCGAGCTACTTAAGCGGTCCGAGCTACTTAGGTGGTCCGAGCAACATATCATTCTAATCAGGATAATCAAGGAGACGACTACGCATTAAATGCTCATTTATTATCATACAGATGTACATGTCTACTAGATAACAGCGCATTGTCCTTTCATTTGTATAACCTCAAGGCTATAAATACATTGTAACCTCCTCATTGTAAAGGGACCGGAATTTCTTGAGCAAATCATTCCTCGATAATTCCAAACAAACAGTCATCAATAACAAAAATAGTGGACGTAGGCCATTCTTGCAAGGCCGAACCACTTTAAAAATCTATTGTCCATGATTTTTTTATTCTTTTTATCTGTGATTAAAATAATTAGGTCAAATCTAATTTTTTTACATCAACAATGATGTTCTTCATATAAATTCAACAAAACCTAGATTTAGTTCATGGATAATAGCATATAATTGCTAATTTATTATCCTCTCCTAATACCAAATTGTTCTACATGCAGGTCCTACCCAAACATGTATTTAAATCAATTTTTTCTTCCAAGATTCAACCAAAATAATCAAATAATTAAGACCCTAGACAAATGGATATTATAACTTCATTTGATTGAAATAAACAACTTGTCTCAAAGTTTGTAGAGTATGATTTCGTGGTGATGATGATGATTTGATGTGCTTATCTTCAAATCCTCAATCCTTAGATACTTAGGATGCAAGACACCTTTGAATCTCCCAATAACCCTTCCTTAAGCTCCAAGTTTGGTCTCTAATGGCTTCTCCTCTCACTTATTTTGATTCTTAGGGTTTGGAATATGTTATGCAGATGCCTCAATTAGCTAAGTTAGGTTTATAACCATAAATTCCCAAAATTAGACTAATGGGCCAAGTCCAAATGACCTGAACACTCCCGTGTGGGCCCGGTCATACCTAAAAATACCCCGAGACCCGATTACTAACCTCAGGTACTCTTTTTTTACTATCTCGACCTATCCGGAGTCAACCGTGCACTCTGAATTGTCATCTGAAGTACTTTACAACATCCTCTAATTTTCGACCTAAAAATGCGACACAACAATAATCCGAATGATTAAATCTACATTTACCAAATTTAAATAGCTCCTCCAAATCAAATAAATTCTCCAATTTGAATAAATTTTATTTCTCCCAAAAATAATTAAGTTCTCAGTCCTCAGAATTACGGGGTGTTATAGTCACCACGGGTCACACGAGAGGGAGAGGCCGCTAATTTAAAATCCGTTGAGTCATGGATCGAAGCCGAACATAGACTTGCACTTTACAATTCTAAAGTTTTTTATGTTATTTCCTCACATGTCACACCGAAAGAGTACAATAGGATCATGACGTGTGAAACCTCAAAAGAAGCTTGGGATATTCTTGCACTTACTCACGAGGGCACTAGCACAGTTAGGGCGTGTAAGCTTCAAAACCTCACTCCACAGTTTGAGACGATTAAGGTGTTAGAGAGTGAGTCATTTGATGAATTTTATGCTAGATTTTCCAAGATAGTCAATTCGTCGTTTAATTTGGGAGATAAAATACCCGACATTTGAGTCATAAAGAAAAGCTTAAGGTCGGTGCCTAGTAGATTTGATCCCAAAGTGATCGTTTGAACTCCTTGGGTATGCTTGAATAAAAAAAACTAGAAGATCTTGTAGGTGACTTACAAACTTATGATCTTGACATGTTTACCTCCAAACAAGTGCTAAAGAAAGAAAAGGGCATTGCTTTGAAAACCCAAAAGGATGAGACTAAAGTTTCGAATGATAATTCCTATTTTTATTTTGAGGATGTAGCCTTATTGGCAAATAATTTCAAAAAGTTTATTATGTTCTAAAAGCAATTGAAAGATGCCAAAAGACTAGATAAATCCAAGAATAACAAGGTCGATCCCTCCCCTAAGAATAAGAGTGAGAATGTTAGGAAGGATGAGTCCGATAGGTGTTTTGGGTGTGAGGGTTATGGTCACAAGATAGCGAAGTGCCCCACTAGACTTAAGAAGGAGGGAAAGAAACCAATTGCATATAATGCCACCTTAAGTGATAGTGAACCATAAGAGGGAGTGATTTCCCCCATTGAGCTCCACTTTATAGCATTCATGGCTTGTCATGTGAGCGACGATGATAAATATTTCCATAAAGATTATCATGTGAATGTCACTTCTTAAACCATTGAGTGTGAATACCAAGTGAGTTAAGGTGAAGAGAGTGATGATGAGGAGATTGATGTGGGAGAGTTGCATGTTGCCTTTAATGATTTGTATAAGGAAGTGGTAAAGGTGAAAGAGGCAAACTTGATATTTAAAGTTAGGTTCAATGAGCGTGCTGTAGAAAATAATGATGCTTTGATTGAGGATCTTAGGGCATGTAAGAAGTCTCTTAGGGACAAATTAGAATACGTTGAGAAAGAGAGAGATAATCTTCGTGGTTTGGTGGATGCTTTGACGAAAAAGGTTCTAGAGTTTGAGGAGTTTAGTCATTTTCTTGAGTTTAGGATTAGTAAGTTATAGGAGAGATTGAGAAAGGTGAAGTTTGATTTGGAGGCAAGGTCAAAAAAGTTAGATAGGATGTTAGGTACCGTCTAAATTAAGGGAGATAGGTTTGGTATAGGCTACGATGATCGTATTGTTTCCATTCCCAAAGCCAATACCAATCGTGTGAGAGAGACAGCTAGGAACATTAGGAGAGGTCCACGTATAGGTCACATTCCTCACCGTGTTTAAACTTATTCCCATTGTGGTAGGAAGATTCACCTTAGGTTTTTTTGTTATGACCTTAAAAATACTCCTAAGAAGTTGAGGAATAAAGTTATTTCGGTTCCCAAAACCCCCATGCGTCATTACACATATACTTAGGTTAGGAAATCGAACTTAGAGGATTTAGGAAGTAAACTTCATGGTTCTTGTTTGGTTTCACTTGATTATTCCCATGATAAATCTAAAGGATGATTGTGTCTCCATGTTTGTCACACGCTAGTCTTTGCTTCATGTTATATATTTTGCTAGTGTTATGACATGTGTATCTCTTTGTATTATATTTTTTATTTATTTGAGTCTTAATTGAAAAATACAAAAAGATTTTGTTTTTGATAAAAAATTGAATATACAAAAAGATTTTTGGTTTCATATATTTTAGAGAAAATACAAAAATATCTTGTTTTTATTTGAGTAAAAATATGTTGAAAAATGTCACACCCCGCTAAATTCTGACGTCGACTGCCACCAAAACTAAGTCAGGCGTGAGTAAATAAAATACCATTCTGAGCATGAGACAGATATGAGACATAGAAAATTAATCCACAAGATAAATAATTGAATCAATCCCAAATGATAATAACAACTGAGCGATAAAAGATCCATCACATCCTAAAACTTCAAATAAATCAAATCTCCAATAATGATTTAATTAAAAACTGAGTAAACTTCAATTGACCCCATAATGAAATATCTGAATAAAACCCATACAACTTTGTAGCCGAATGGCCCAATAAAACCATAAACTGAGTCTCAGTGAAAATACGAAGAAAGGAAACTAAGATAAACTAATACGCATAAAGTAAATAACTCTAGTTGCACCTCCAATAAAGTCTCCAAATAAATCTCTACAGCTTCTCCAAACTTATTTCTGAAAAGGTTAGTCAACGCATTAGGTCAGATCCCAGAGCATGAATACGCACTACTCCCCTCAAATAGTGAAAAAAAACTTAATTTCTTTTTTGTGTATAAAATAAACACGATGCGGAAGCGTAAGATGGTTCAACTTGAAAACATCAAATTTTAATTGCTTAAAAAACAAATTAAAATGACACCAAGTGAAGTAAAATTGGTCAATTAATATATTCACTTAAACCAAGTTAATTCAATGCAAGTCCTAGAATTTGCCTAAGTCATAATTATCATTATTCCAAAGTTAGGCGAAACCAAATTTTAGCAAATGACTTGAATTAAAAAAAAAAAACTTTACCCAATATTTAATATAAATCCCAAATTAAATTAAGTGTGATAATTAAACCAAAATTTATCTTGAATTATCCTAAGCATGCGTTCTATGTTATTGTGCAAGATAAAATAAACCAATCACACTACGTCGCGATGTACGAGGAAAAACCCAAGACGGGAAACAACCTCGGACGACCCTAGCCACAAATTCACTAGATACGGAATTACAAGTACAAGACAGATAGACTTACAACGCACGACTCGATCCCTCTCAAGCCTCGACGCTTCTTCTTGTAGACACCTCTTCCTAGCGGATAACCTTGGAACACCACCGCGGTCTCGAAATCCACCGATAGGACTTTATATGGTCACCGTCACCCGTACATGAATCCTTTCTCCAATCGGGTAAAACAACATAAGAACACTTCTTCTTTCTTTGTGGGTGGTAGAAGCAAAACCCGAAACTTCTCTTCAATTCGGTGTAGAGAAAATCGTTGCCAAACTCCAAGCAATTGATAAGTATATAAGAACTTGGAATAAACTCATTTGGGTTTAAACACTAGAGTGATGGAAATTTTTCTCTAAAAATCTCACTCAAAACATGAACATTTTCCTAAACAATTTTTGCTCTCAAACTCTCTCTAAGAGATAAACTAGGATGGAAAAGTTGGATTGGAAAATGTTATTCCCGCACATAATAAAGTCTGAAAAAGTTGGTGAAAAACCAAGTGGGGAAGTGGGTGCAAAACTGCCAAAAACTGTTCCCGCCTGGCATCTCGTTCGAACGACATTTCGTTCGAACGAAATCTCGTTCGAACGAGACTTCTAACGACGTTACAGATTGAACTCGTTAGAATCTCGTTGGAAATCTCGTTAGAACGAACAATCTCGTTCGAACGACATTTCGAACGACAGACCAGTATACTTTGGTGGGAACTCGTTGGCAGGTTCGTTCGAACGACATTTTTGTTCGAACGACAATCTCGTTCGAACGACTCTATCGAACGAAAAAACAGAAAGATTGAATATTCGAGTTTAAGCCCAGAAAACTTTATAAACATTTATTTAAAGTTTTAATTAATTCTTTCTTAAAACAAAACGCAGTTTTTATAAAACCTAACACCCAATAAACTTGTTCCAAGCTCCTATATATAAATAATTGCATTCATACCTTGGGAGCATGGAACCATAGTTGATGACGTAGAAATGAGGCACGCACACCGACATATTTGATGAGGCTTTATACTCTTTGCCGCTACGTCTTCAACAAACACTTCATAGGCTTGAGAATATTATAATTAAATACTATCCTATGAATAAATGTTTTTGTCCGGAATTGAGCCAAAACTATATATGGACTCAATTGGAAATTTGTGTCCTTACAAATAGGGTATGTGAACCCAGACAATAGCATTACACGCAATAAATATCACAATACTCAACTCAGCTCAACAAAGCCTTTTCCCAATTATTTGGGGTCGGCTACATGAATCCTATTTTTCCATTCCATTCTGTCCAGTGCAATATCTTCGGTTAAACCACATGATATCATGTCTTTTTTTATAATATCCCGCCAAGTTAATTTAGGCCTACCTCTACCCCTTGGGTTACCATCAATACTAACTAAATCACTCTTCCTTACAAGAGCATCCATTGGTCTAAGCTTGACGTGTCCAAACCATCTATGTCGATTTTCTCTTAATTTATCTTCTATAGGAGCTACTTTTACCGTTTCACGAATTTGTTCATTTTTAATTTTATCCTTTCGAGTTTTACCACAAATCCATCTTAGCATTCGCATCTCCGCTACACTCATTTTCTGCACATTTTGTTTCTTGGTTGCCCAACACTCTGTCCCATATAACATGGCGGGTCTAATGGCCGTCCTATAATATTTACCTTTTAACTTCAAAGGTATACGCCTATCACATAAAACGCCGGTAGCACTTCTCCACTTAACCCAACCTGCTCTAATCCTATGAGTAACATCATCACTAACATCTCCATCTTTTTGGATAATCGATCCTAAATAACGAAAATGATCGTTTCTATGTATCTCTTGACCCTCCAATTTCACCACATCTCCATTTGTCCTCCTATTACTACTAAAATTACACTCCACATATTCTGTTTTAGTTCTGCTTATTTTAAATCCTCTTGTTTCTAAAGTTTCTCTCCACAATTCCAACCTAGCATTAATCCCTATCTTAGTCTCATCGACTAAAATAATATCATCTGCAAATAGCATACACCATGGCACCTCATCTTGTATTTGTCCAGTCAACTCATCCATAACAAGAGCAAAGAGATAAGGACTTAATGCTGAACCTTGGTGTAGCCCTACCGTAATTGAAAATTCACTACTTTCTCCAGCTGATGTTCTTACTGTAGTCATCGCACCATCATACATATCCTTGATCACGTCAATATATCTGCGAGTCACTCCTTTTTTATGTAGAATCCACCATATTATATCTCTGGGTATCCTATCATACGCCTTATCCAAATCTATAAAAAACATATGAAGATCCTTCTTTTTCTCTCTATACCTCTCCATTAATCTCCTCAATAAATAGATTGCTTTCATTGTTGACCTCCCAGGCATAAGCCCAAATTGATTCTCAGATACTGTTGTCTTCAATCTCAATCTATATTCAATCACTCTCTCCCAAAGTTTCATTGTATGACTCATTAACTTAATACCACGATAATTTGAACAACTTTGTATGTCCCCTTTATTTTTATAAATAGGTACTAAAATACTTTTTCTCCATTCATCGGGCATCCTATTAGTCATTAAAATTCTATTGAATAATTTTGTAAGCCATGATACTCCATCCTCCCCTAAGCACTTCCAAACCTCAATAGGGATACCATCTGGTCCTAAAGCCTTCCCTGTTTTCATCTTTTTAGAGCAATCCTGACATCTGTTGTCCTAATTCTACGAAAAAAATATATCTTCTCGAGTCTCCCTAAGTTCCTCTATATCTAATCTACTCCCATTATCTCCATTTAATAACCTCTCAAAGTAGTTTTTCCATCTTTGCATAATTGCATCATCTTTGACCAGGACTCTCGAATCATCACTTTTGATGCACTTAACGTTATTAAAATCTTTTGTTTTCCTATCCCTAAGTTTAGCAAGCTTATAAATACTTTTTTATTCTTCTTGTGTTCCTAATTTTGTATAAAGATCATCATACGCTTTTAACTTAGCATCTCTTACCACTTTCTTAACTTCCTTTTTAGCCCATTTATATTTCTCAAAATTCTCTTCATTTTTATTTGGTTGCCATGTTTTAAAGCACTCCCTTTTAATTTTTACTATATTCTGTACTTCTTCATTCCACCACCAAGTTTCTTTAGACTGTGGCCCTTTGCCTTTTGATTCTCCAAGAATTTCTTTTGATATTCTCCTAATGCATGTGGCCATCTTATTCCACATTATGTTAGTTTCTTCTTCACTATTCCATGTTGCTTCATTTAATACTTTATCTTTAAATAGTTCTAATTTCTCTCCTTTTAAATTCCACCACCTAGTTCGTGGGTTAATCTTCACTTTTCGCACTCGTGATTGATTTTTCATATTTATATTCAACACCATTATCCTATGTTGTGAGGTTAAGCTCTCTCCCGGGATAACCTTACAATCTTTACACGTTAATCGGTCTCTTTCCTAGTAATGAAAAAATCTATTTGGATCTTATGTGTTCCACTTTTATAAGTTATTAAGTGTTCAAGCCTCTTTTTAAAACATTTATTTACTAGTACAAAATCATAAGTCATCGCAAAATCTATGATAGACTCTCCCCCGTCGTTCCTATCTCCAAAACCATGTCCTCCATGCACTATCTCATATCCTACACGATATTCTCCTACATGGCCATTAAAATCTCCACCTATATAGATTTTCTCACCTAGGGGTATTTCTTGAATTAGTTCATCCATTTGTTCCCAAAATTGTACTTTAGTGTGCTCATCTAATCCTACTTGAGGGGCATAAGCACTAACAATATTAATTATGTTTTCACCTAATACCAATTTTACAAGTATAAGTCTATCACCTTTCCTAATAATGGTTACGATATCGTCCTTAAAGTTTTTAGTACCTACTTTATATATATGATTATATCTTTCTGGTTTGGTACTTCTGGGTTCATTTAGACAATTTTCATGTAGTCAATGTTGATTATTCATGTTTTGATTCTTAAATTGCATTGATTCATTTAGTCACTTCATTTCTTAGATAGATGATTCATTATTTGTGACTATTTGATAGCTACGATTTGGTACTTTCTGATTATTATTAGTCGACATTTCGTGTTTATCTAGATATGCTTCATTAATTATTCTCATTGTAGATATGATGATGTTTGTTTCTATTTTTTCACTTATTGTCTATTCGAGACAAATCAGGGAGAGATATATGTGATGTAGGGCAAGTAGTTTGTTGCAAATTGATATCATGTTTTATCCTTATATGTTGGTATCATGTTGTGTCTTGCAAAAATTGATATTTGATATTTTTTTTACACATTGGTATCATGATTTGTACACGTGTTTAAAAAATGATTTGTTTTATATTTTGGTATTATTTATATCATTTGTTTCTCCGTACTTCACTGGGTATTCGTCTGTTTCATGTGTGTAGGTATTCTTAAGCAAGTCAAGATTTCAAGTCTACATCACATTTAGATAGTTCATGCTTGTCAGACCTGCATATACTAGTCCTTGTCCTGTACTTTTTTTATTTTAGGTTTTATGAGAAGGGATTTATGTGTCATATGGCTTGACGACCCAGCTTAAGGCATTTCATTGTTTGGGTTTTGTCCCGAAATAGTCAAAGGGGGAGATTTTTAAGGACAAAATTTCTAATTATGTCCATTTGTAAGTATTTTACTTATTCGCGGAACAAAACTTGTTTGAGTCATAGATAGATTGTATCTTGTCACGATTCCCATAAAGTCTATAACGTGTTTGTTAAAGACGTAGCGGTCAAGCTTCAAAGATCAATTATGTCGTATTTCATTGGTGCACGTTTCTCGTCTTCGTCACGTTCCGATCTCTCAGGTATGAATGCGAAGTGTTTATGAAACTCAAAAATTGTTTTAAAGGATAGAAATTTTATTATAAATGATTTTAAAATGTTTAAAATGATTTTAACTTTGTTTATTCTGAGATAAGTACAGTTTAAAGTCGTATGAAACACCATCATTAGTTTAGGTGGTTCAAATGACATAATATTTAGTTTGAATGACATCTCACAGTTGTTAGTTTGACATGTGTAACTCGTTAGAATGACCTTCCAACTTAATTTTATTTAAGGCAGTTTTCTTCTTAAAAGTTCGTGTGGGGGTTCCGAACCAAAATACAGTTTAACATTTTCGTTTTTCTGCACAAAAATTTTCTAAAGTTTTCAAAGATTAAAATCATCCTTAGAGTTTACAAGATCCGAGCTTTAATATACTATTTCTACAGAGTTCTTGTTTGCACCATCAGGAGTTTATTCATCTCGATTGAACATTGATCGTTGGGTTTTGGGTGAAGAAATGGAGGAGTCTGTGTTCCGAATCCGTAGATGGTTGCCAAGCGGCATCGGTGGACACCGAGGTACTCGTGGACGCATGTGCTGTGGGAGAGTATCGTAGAATGACTTCTATGTGGGCACTATGGAGGAGCGATTAAAGAGAAGAAGATCTACAAGGCTTTTGGGGATCGAGTTGTAGTGTAAGTATGTCTGTCTTTCTTTGTAAACCGGTATCATAGTGATTTTGTGGCTTGGGCCGTTCGAGGTTTTTCCCTTTGTAGTTTCCTCGTACATTTGGTGTTGCTTTTGTAAACTTGTTTATTTTATTTACTTTAATCACCTAGATGCATGTTTAGGATTAAACAAGATAAAATTGGACTTAATATAAATTGGTTCACAAACTTAGAACGCGTTAAAATTTGAAAAAAGTTATTTTTGAAAAGAAAAGTTATTTTGATATGCTTAAAGCATATTTGAAGAAAAAGGGGCCTATAATGTTGTCTTTTAGGCAATATTTCACCCCTTCCGTATAAAAACTGTGGGTACACAATAGAGTTAAAGTAGAAATTTGCCTTCAAAATACAATGCAGGAATGTTTCTTGTTTGATTCTAACTTTGTACAATTTGATCAAATCAAGAACACTCCTCCTTTATGGTTCGCGATTCAGCAACTATTGGATCAAGTCTTTTCATATTTCCTTTGATCGTACGGTCTAGATTCGGTGTCTATTCATAAGCGAAGGGACGCACTCCCATGATCCGAGCGACGATGCGCATGTGTCAAGTGCGCCATCAAAGCGTCCTACTTCGCCTAATCGCACCACCGCAAAGCACCATATCATAGCCTCTTTGACTAGAAGGTTAATAGTCATCTTTTGCCTTTTAGTTATATACCCTTACACTTTCTTGTAAAGTTTTTATGTGGGATACTAAAATAATACCCACCTCATTTACACCCATTTTGCTTTGGCTTTCTCTCCCTATTAGAAGACCCAATAAAAATCCAAAAATTAAAAACTCACTCACACAATATTAATATTAAATTATATTTTAAAAATAAAACTCAACAATAATTTAATTAGTAAATTATATTATGAAATTACAACACCATATACGATGTTATAAACTACAAGTGAGTTAAGAAACCGCGTAATCATACGACGAAAAGGAAAAGTCAAGATCTTGAGAACCAGAACAGAATAACATATAATATGATAAAAGGAAGATACATGGTATAATCTTGCACAAGTGCATAAATTAAGCGTTTATTCTCTAATAAAAAGTCTCGTGTCCTATTTTGAGGATAAAGATAGTAGATGATGACTAAATGAATGATGCGATACATCAAATAAAGATCACAGTGTAAAATAGACCAACAGACCAAGGCATATAAATTAAAATGACCATGTAAAATGTGACAAGTTGTTCAAAAGTCAATTCATGCTTGGCAGATAGATGGTAGTCTCGTAAATAAACACACTCAATAGTGTCAACTAAGATAACAACCTCTCAACCACAAATAAAGGATGTCACGTAGATTTCGTGAACCATAGTCTCATTCACCATAAAGAATGGTCGTGATAACTTTCTAATACGCTTCGTGCAGCATAAACCCTTTAGAGTACGCTCCAAGTCTATTAAATCAACGTCCTAATCAGCAAGGACATGTTATGTGGCAAAGTAACCATGAACTGGGATGCAGTTACTTGTGATAAATAATGTGTCATGCTTCGTGATGGTATAATCTATATCCTAGAAATATTCACATCGAGAGAGAATTGGATATTATAATTTTTTTGAGAAATAAATGTATTATAAAGACCAACCGTTAATGGAACAGAACTCGTATATAAGGAGTATACATTATAACCTAAAAATAGGGATCCAAAAAGGGTCTCCACCACGAAAACTACCAACACTACATGACTTTATACAAATCCTCAACAAAATCTATAAAGTTATCAAGAGAAGTGGTGTGTCTCTCGTTATACTAACTCAGTAATGAACTCAAAAATATGTAACAAAGTTTAGATCGCGCAATATCCATTCCTTAAAAACATATCGAATTTTTCTCTTTCCATATTGCCCAAAAGATACAGTTTCGAACCGAATACCACACTTTTATTACTTCCTCCCAACACTTTGGGGGTACCAAGCCTCTAATAATGCCCTCACCAACTCGGGCATTGCTCACGAAATCCGACTTAGGGATTGAAGGACATCACACAGGCCTCGCGCCACCCATATATAAAAAAGAAAATGATTATTTGTCTTTTTTGCCTCCTTACACAACCAACACAAGTTAGCCATTGACAATCTTCTCTTATGTAACATTGCGACCATTAGTAAAGCCAATATCATCACGTTCCAAACAAAGAACATAACTTTAGGGGCACCTTTGACTTCTAGATTTATTTTCATAGGAATAAAAAATTATGATTCCATTCCTTATCAAAATGGAATAATAAACCGCACCATGAATTCCCCATTTTTGTCTGTCTGCCATCTCAGTTCATTATCCACACTCGACAGTCGAGTGGCGGAACCCAACCATTCAAAAAATCCTCAACGTCCTCATGATCCCAATCCCATAATTGTCTTCTAAACATAGGATTTCACACCACTATTTCCTATATAATCATTATGTGATCTGCTATCAATCCGTCTTTATCCCCTTCTAATCTGAAAACAATAGGAAACTGGTCCTGAAAAGAGACATTTTTGCCCTATTTGTCCTTTCAGAACCTAATCCATTTACCTTTCCCTAATTTAAACTTCGTGTGTCGAGAGAAATCCTCTCACTCCTTCAAAATGTGCTTCCAAAACCTCACCCCTTGGCCAAACCTCCCCTTATAAATATGATTATGCCCCCTAGATCCCACTACTCTCCTCCATAACCTAATCTCCTTGCGGGAAAATCTCCATGAAAAATTTCCTAATATAGCTTTGTTAAAGTATTCTAGATTTTTCATTCCGGCCACCCCCTCCTTAATTGGATTGCAAATTACATCCCACCCTACTAGACAATACTTAAAATTGTCTTCATTACCTCTTTGCGAATAATCTCTCATCATCTTCTCCATCTCCTTAAGCACTGAACACGGAACCGATAAGGCGGCCAAATTAGACAATGTACTTTTTATTAAAGTCAAACTCCCACCTTTTAATAAATAATTATTCTTCATCCCTGCCAACCTCCTTTTTTATTTTCTCCAGAACCGGATACCATATAGCTTTAGTCTTAAACTTAGCCCGTAACAGTAGTCTTAGATATGTTGAGGGGAATGCCAATCATACAACCAATTGCCTTGGCTAGACCCTCCACGTTCTTTTCCCCTGAATAATCATCTCATATTTACCCACATTAATGTGAAGACCCGATATCTACTCATAGAAAATAATCAACTAAACTAAACTCAACATAGTCTTTTTCCTAATTATTTGGGGTCAGATATCAAAGAAAATAATCTAACAATGAGTAATAAAGCTTTTCTAACTTCTCTCTTAGAAGATTAATTGTAATAGGATAATTCAATTTGTAATGAAACAATTAATAAAACAATGAGTAATAAAGCTAGACGGTTTATAGAAATATTAAAAAGAGGGTTAAGAGAGACTTTGTAAACCATAATTTTAATATGGTTCGCACTTGACAACATCTACGCTATAGATAACACTCGAGAAACTTCACTATCTCCATTTCACTAAGGTGGAACCAACAGCCTCCAACAATTTATAACATGTTTCAACTTCAACCAACAAGACACAAAACTCATCCTTATTTAAACGATATTTATAGAAGAGCTTGTAGTCTAATCCTAACTTGGCTTCTCTCAACTATGGCACTACCAAACATGAAGATATAATGAAGTTCAACAATGGTAATAAAAATAAGTATTGTGACCAAAGTGTTGAACAAAAATTTCTTAAATAACAAATAATGGTAAATGTGTTTTTACGTTCTCTCTCTCGAATTTAAAGTTTAAAATAATCACAAGTACAATTTTTTAGGGGTTAAGCTTTTGGATCTATAGCACAAGTGGGTAAGGTACTGGAAACTTTCATAAAAGGGGTTTTCTTAAATCTTTTTAATGGAGTTTTGAGGAATAAAACTACCAAATGGGTTTTGGTAGTTGACTACTCTTTCTAGAAACTCAAGAAAGAAATGACACAAGCTTTATGATAGAACTTTCACTCTTATAATAGCTTGTGTGATTTGAAAGTTAGACAAAGGGTTCCTTTTATTGTCATTTCGAAAAGTATCCGTTAGAGGGTAGTTTGGTAATATGAGGGATCTTTTGGATTCTGAAATTAAAAATAGAGTTGTTGAAATTATTTTCCCAAACTACCATTGGGGTCATTTTTACACATATAGAGTCGACTATATATAATATAAAAACATTTCAAAACTTCTTGTTGTTTTTTAATTTTTGGCCTAAGTGAAAAGTCGGATTGTAATGAGCTAAAAGATTAGGGTGTAGAGTCGATTCTAGCCTGACATGGAATTGACTTTGCCCTTTAATGGAGTTGACTATATAAGAAGGTTTTGGGAAGTTTGTCTGGGATTTGTACTTGCTTTCATTAGAATGTTTACTTCTTTACAAATACTTCTAAACTTTTGAATCTCGAGATAAAATTTGATCTTTTGTCTTTGAGTGATGCTTCTTGAAATGAGACTTGAGCTTGATTTAGTATAACAATAATCTTGTTACTTGGTTGACTTACTTCTTTGTAACATGGAATGATTTGCTTATTCTTTTGATGAATTGGTAAGGTTCATTGATCTTGATCTTCACATCATTTTTCTTTATTTTTTAACGCATGTCATGGTGTGGACTTATTTCTTCATTTGAAATGCTTATGCGCTTGAGGTCTATTGGTTGCATGGTTAATATGATCCTTGTTGCATATCATCATGCATTGAGTGCTTCTTTTTATCTCAAGTGCATTAGAGAGAATATAGTAAAGTATGGTCATATATCATCTTTTTATCACTCCATTCTTTTATGATGTTCTAGGATTCGAGAAGTTGTGATTGTACCCTTGTTTATCGCAATAATTTTCCATATATTTGTTGAATTCTCTTCCTCTATCACTTTGTACGTGCTTTATTGTCACCCTCTTTTCATTTTGAACGGTATAATAAAAATTCACAAATATTATATGTGTTTCACTTTTGTTAGTGAAAAATAACACACAATGATATTGAGAGAAATCGTCAATAATTACTTATGAATACACTTTATTGTTTAGGCTATCAACGGGGTTATGTACTAATAAGTCTAGATGTATGAGTTTAAGAGGTCTTGATGAGTTTATATCCTATTTCCCTTTAAAATACATTTTATGTTGCTTTATGTATTAACATAAATAGTTTTATTTTAGGTATTTTAATTTTGGAATCCCTCTTGGAATATCTTTGCTACAAAGTTTGTGAATAAGTTCCATATGAGCATGTCATAATCATCTACGTCATATCCAAGATCATTCATTTATCGCAATGAGACATTTTAAATTTTTATGGGTGAGATCAATTATATCCAAGGTGTAAACATTTGAGGTTCTTGATACAACAAAACATACTTCATTATTTAGGGAATTTTGTACTAGACGGTGTTTTGAATAAAAGATTACTTTATATAATGATAATCAAGTTATGTTTTAGTCCATCAATAAGTAAGACATTGTCAATGTAAGGAGAATTTTCTATGCCAATTTTACCTTCACCGAGGATTCTTCCTTTTGAATTATCGCCAAACGTGACTTTTTCTCCTTTCTTTTGGGTTAAACTAGAGAACTTTGCTTTATCTCCCATCATGTGCTGAGAACATTTGTTGTTTAGGTACTATTTCCATTCTTATGAGTAAGCCTTCATGTACACCTACAAAATTTATTGAAATATGTTTGTTTCGGGTACCCATAGAATTTTGGGTCCCTAGAGTTTAGGTTTAGGTGATACACTAGGATAATTTCCCCGAGATATTTTTTATTTAGGTTATGTGAGTATGTGTATTGGTAATGATGAGGTTTGTATCTTATTTTAGGATGGTTAGAAATTGCATGTTCCTTTTCTTTAAGTTAATCGTTTCCATTTTTGTCATATAAGATTTTTTTCCTTTCGAGGTGTAGATAAATTCCTATGATATTAATTTTGAATTTTGGAAAAGATTCCTTTGTGATTTTTAACTATTTTTTTAGTTTCACATTTTCTTTTTCTAGACAATGAGTCATGATTTTCTTTTTTCTCACTTTTTAGAAAAATATTTTCATTTTTAACTTCGTTTTAGTTGAGCCATTTTACTTTCTAAAACTTCACATTTTTCTGATAGTGATTGAAACTCCTTTTGTAGATTGTGATATAAATTTTGAAATTTACAATAATTTACGTCATTGTCTAGTCCCACGAGACACATATTTGCTTCTTCGGAGTCATTTGATTCATTACTAGAATAAGAGTCTTATAATTCACTGCATGCGGCTTTTATGGTCTTCTTTCCACATTTGTCATCGTGCTCTCTTATTCCTTTCCTTCTTTCCATCTTGAATTTGGGAAAATCCTCTATTACGTGACCATATTCATTGTATCCAAAACATTTTTCTTCTATGGGTGGATTTTCATTGGGTTGATATATTTGAAATTTGGTTGACTTGTTTCACCTTTCCTTTGATGTTTTAGAAAACTTTTAATGTATTGTAAAGAGTTCCACCAATTCTCAAGTGGCAGTTTCACCTTTATCCAAGTTCCCTGCGAGTGTTAAGCTTTTGTTTTGATCACATATGTCTCTTTCATCTCATTCTTTTAAGTTCCATCGCATAGATTATGAGTGATCCCACTAATCTTTACCAGGATACATCATATAAGCATACTTGTTCTTGAAGGATCATATTTTTTTGTCCCACTTCTTTTGCATTGACATGAGAATATTTCTAGCCTTTCATTGTTAGAAATGTCTCTCAATATTATGTTCTTTTGCTAATGATACAGTTGAATCTATTATACATTTCAAAAATAAAATCTTCATTTTTCATTTATAATAATTCATAGTTGTCCACAAGTATACTAATCTTATGTTTTTTTTACTGTGATGTGTCGTTGTATGTGATTTTAATAATATCCTATATATGTTTAGTGGATGATGAACATTATACCGCAAACCAAGCAAAATAAAGTGTTGATTGCTTTGGTGTTAACTTGCATTATCCTAAGATCATCTTCATTCAGATTGGTTTCAAATTTTAGAGTGGAAGCGTCATAAAAACATTCATTTATGTATAAAGACCATTAACAATAACTCCCCATGTGTCAAAATCACGGGCTTGAATAAACCATTGCATTCTAATTTTCCAAAAGCTATCGTTAGATCTAGCAAAAATAGGAGTCGATTTGTAGATTTTTCTTCGATAGTGTTGACATTGAAAAAGTTCCATCTATCTCTTTACACTCCAAAATACAGTTTTTAAAATAAGTATCTATGAGCTAGGCTCTTATAGCAATTATTATCCCAAAAATATACATAGGAGGGGTTGAATTAGTCATTCTAAGCTAAACGTTACTCTATAACTTTTTTAAGTTCGCTCTTAAAAGATTAATAGCAATAGGATTATTCATTTAGTAGTGAAGAAATTAATCAAATAATGATTAATAATGCTAGAGAGTTAATAGAAATATTAAAGAGAGGGTTGTAGACACCCTATTCTGCTCCATAAATATGACAACAACTTGTCATAACCTTCCCAGTGCCCAATAAAGCCTAAAACTCACGGTAAACCAAAAATAACTCACTAAAAGGCCTAAAGACCTTAAGAGGAGCAACGATAAATCATCCAAACAACCCAAAATCGTCCCAGAATAATCCCAAAATCAAGGATAAGATGCATTTAGTCGATCGATCCTTGTGCATAGTGCACTTAATCGACCAGTCTTGTTAAAGGACCAATCAATCTTACGCAATAAAAAGGGCCCTCCTCTATCATTTCAGTAAGAATTTACTTTTCTCTTAAATGTTATATTTCTACCCATAAGTGTTATTTCCCCCCACAAAATCCCTCAAACTCTCTCCTTTTACATTTAAAATCCCTTACAAGCTTAGATCTAGAGTTATGTGTAACACCCCGTAATTTTAATAATTTTTATATTGGAATTAATTAATTAAAATGAGAAATTAATCTGAATTAAAATAAATATTAATTATCGAGACAATAGTTAGTATTTATTTATATTGAATATTACTTAGTGAATGAGTAATGAATTAATAAGAAAGTACTATGATTTGACAAGAGTGAGAAATACAGCAGTTACGGTAAATTTTGTCAGGACGCGCATGTCAGTCGTGTAGGAACTTAATTTTAGGAAATAAAATATAATATCATTTTAGATAATTCAAATGGTCATTTCGAGTGCGCCAGTGTGTTCTTAAGGGTCGAAATAGTCAAAAAGTGTACTCGGGGGTTTGGTTTGGGTCCCGGGGCATTTTTTGGCCAAATCGGCACCCTGGGAGGGTATTGCGGTCTTTTGAATGTTTAAGAAAATGGGATCTGTGAGTTTTCTAGACTTATATCATTTGGTAGTGTGAGGTAGTTAGGGTTACAAGTTACAAATTCACAGAGAGGCCATAGGAGAGGAAGAAGAGAAGAAAATCAAGGTTTCCTACACAAATTCTCCCCCCAAATGTGACTAAATCGAAATCGAAGTGAGGGAAGATCAATCATATCAGCCTATCAATGGATTCATAACTAAAATAATAAGTCAATTGTTTATCTTTCATGTTTTTGAAGAATTTATAATACCCATATAGTATAGGGTTTTCAATTTCATGATTTCAATTATGTTCTTGAGTTTTAGATGAATAGAACTCATGATTCGGTGTAGGATTGCACGTAGAATAAATCCCTATGTGAAGATTAAATGGAATTAGAATATATGTGATGATTAATATGTAATCTTTATGGGTTCTTGATTGGAGAACATGAATCTTGAATGACTTAGGGTTTAATTGATGAACTTAAGATGTCAATCTACCAAAAAAATTTATGTGAATTTAAATGTATGCCATTTAATTTATACTTATAATTAGAGATCAATACATATATTTATGGAAATTTCTCTGTCTTATCTTTCCAATCAGCTTTGAATGAGGTCATTTGGAATTCTGTAGAGGGAGAAATCGTAATTTTACTATGGGGTGTTTAAACTGTCATCATAGTAATCTACCAGAATTTTTGACGTTACTTTAAACGTGTGCCATTTTAATTGTACTTAGAATTAGAGTGAAAATAATACATGTTTGTAAATTTATGTCTTATATTTCCAATGAGCTTTTAATGAGGTCATTTGGAGTTCTGTAGATGGAGAAGTCATAATTTTATTACAGGAAGAATAGTTACGACTTGATTCGGTTGCCCGGTTTTGCTTGTTTTGCTATATTTCTTCGGGAGATAAATTACGAGGAACTTGGGTGCTAATTTGTGGTTAAATAAAGACTTAAAAAGGGTCAATGAGTATATGGTTAACATGATAATAAATAAATTGAGATACTTATTGGGAATTTAGATTTGGGACACGGGAAGGGAAAACCATGACCTATGACTTGGACCAATAGCGTATTAGTGAATTAACTACTGAATTAATTATAGGGGTAACTATGGGACCTTCGAGGAAAGAATAATACTCGGGAAATTACAAGTGGGTAAATGTTGTGAATTATTGATGCAGTAAGTATTCGAGAGATAATTGCTACGTACGGACTATTATTATAGGTTGAGTGTATACCTATATAGATGATATTAATAGGTTGAGTGTATACCTATACGGGTTATTATTATAGGTTGTGTGTATGCCTATGATGAATATACATATGTATAGGTTGTGTGTACACCTATTATATATTTTCTTATATATGTAAACATACCTATACGGGAGGTTCCGCGTTGTGTACAGTCTTATCCTGATGAGCCCATTGGGGGGATTTTAGACTTATGCCCCAGGACATAGAACCTAGGTATGGGCTATCTAAGTGTATGATAGTTTCGACGGTCAATTGGGCACATTTGGTATGTGCGTAACCCATAGACTTGGAACTATGTGCACCTCAAATATGTGTGATTTGATTTATGGTTCGAGGGTGATATTCGAACCGATAGTCATTGATTTAGTACGAGAGGTACATGGACTTGATAGCAGAGTATGCATACTATCACAACGGTTCTTAGCCCGCGGATTCTGGAGATGTATATATAAATAGTGTGATATATACATATACATGCATGTATATTTATCCTACTTATGTGTAATGTAAGAAGGATAGATAGTGTATATCTAAAAGTGATGTGGTTATGAGATAATCAACTTAATGGGTGATAGTAGTAAACTTAAATAGTGTATATCTAAAGAATATTTAAGTATAACAAATTAATAAATCGGCTTAACGATAGTATAAGTGGATTGTTAATAATGGTTTACTGATAACATACATGAAATGTTAATTATTGTTTAATAATAACATATGAGGTAATGTTAATTATCAGTGATACTATAGCGTACTGTATAGGAAGTACAAGAGAGCCAAACCTATTAGTGGTTAGATAGTTATTGATGAGACCTAGTGGGTTTGGGTAGTATATCTTGGTAGGAGACATTAGGCGTGCACATTAGTTGAGAGGTGGGGAACTCAAGGGAGTGTATGTTGAACTAACATGTGTAATTAATAACTTTTTTTATACTTATGATAAATACTTGCTAATTATTTTCAAATGGTTTTAGGCTCTGACCCATATGCAAAATATTTTCAAAACCTTTTAGGCATCCAGCCATAGTTACGCCCCAACCGGGGATGCGTAGATATAGCACTTGTAGATGCTTGCAGGATTTGAATTAGGCATTTCAGTTTGCTTCATTCCTGGAGTAGGTTTCAGTTTTAGTTACTTCATTTGGGCATGTCGCCCCCCTTCAGATATTTATTCTATTAAGTTGTACCAGACTATGTATTATTAGATTTAGTTTTATTTCATAAACTTATAGTTGTATTCTTGTATTGGGAACTGATTGTTCAATCAGTATTATTTATTTGGTTATTTATCTTGTAATGGATTCATATCATTATTATTGCGTGGATGGTTTCATCATTGTTTACTTGCACATGTGATGGTTTAATGAAAGATAAAAAAAATTAGCACCAATTTATTTAAAACTTAGGTGGTTAGTTATTCAAAACGTTTTCGACAGTGATGCTACGAATGAAACCATTAATGATTCCTGTTTAATTTAATAAATGACTGATCACCCGGTATTTAAATAGATGAGGTGTCACATTATTATCCTTAACTTCTCCCTTCTCATTAAAACTTGAAAAAAGTCAAAAAAACTATTTTGTGTCTTTCTTATTGTTGATGTAAAAAATTAGATCATATCTAATTATTCAATCACAGATAAATAAATGAGACAAAGAATTTTTAAAGTGGTTCAGCCTTATAAGAATGGCCTACGTCCACTGTTATGTTATTGCTGAGTGTTTGGAAATTCTCGATTATAAGTTCTATCAAGATATTCCGGTCCCCTTCAAATGAGGATTGTACAATGTATTTATAGCCCTGAGGCTGTAATGTGAAATTGTAATACATTAAATGATGTACATATGAAAGGGTAATACATTCAATGCCCCTTAAGCGTGTGCGTCTGAATGATAAGCATTTAATGAACAGTCAGACTGTTTGTTTTCCTACTATTAATGCTTTGTTCGAGGTGCAGCTCGGACCGCATGAGTTGCTCGGACCGCCTAAGCTTTCTCGGTGTCTAAGAGTTCCTCGGAGAGTTCTTGTTCCTCGGAGCGTGTGAGTTCCTCGGGGAAGCAGTGTTCCTCGTTGTAGTATGGTTCCTCGGAGCGTGTGAGTTCCTCGAAAGTATTTATTGTTGCCACGTAGATTTCCATGCGTCTTCATTCAATTGGGCCATGTCAGCAGACTAAATTTGGTATCAACAGAAACCCCCAATGTTTTATAGTTCGAAATTTGAGGAGTGTGGAACATTCTTTCTCGGAATATGGTAGTTTTAAATGATCCTCCTGATTTTTAGGAGTGTTTGCTTCGTATTTATTTCTCCTTCCAAATTCGTAGAATCAGGCTTTTTGAATTTTTTATGCCCGCTTCGATTCCCGCGCCCTTTTTGTCTTTTTAGCCGTCGGTAACGTAATCGTCTCTTTTTGTAATCATTACTTTTCATTTTCCCAAGGTAGAGTATTTAAACGCTGCAGAAAATCCCATCGTCTTTTACTTTTTCAAATTTGTATCTTCGAGTTTTTCGTCGTTTCTTTCTCTCCTGTGTATTCATCTCTTCCATCGTTCGTTGTCATCAGATCCACTATTTTTCTGTAAGATTTTCTTCCTTCTTCTTCATTTCTTTTATTCATCATGGTTTACCCTGTTGAATCTCTTGATAAGTTTCTCTCTGATTTTTCTATTCCCTCCTGGGTTGTTCTAGAAGAGCTTTCTGAGCCTTCTGATTATTTTCGTTTGGCTGAGGGACATTGGTTCCCCAGTCTCTTTGTTGCTGAGTGTGGATTTTCTTTTCCGCCCAATCATCTATGTGTGAAATTTTGTCAATATTTTGACGTTGTTCCTGCAAGAATAGCCCCCAATACATGGAGAATAGTTAATGGGGTTCATAGGTTAAATCAAATCCATGGAACTCGCATAGGAATTCCAGAAATCATGTTTTGCTTTAGATGGGCAGTTGGTGATAACACCTTTTATTTAAAAACTAGATTTTTAAATAGGGCTTTAGTAGTCAATCTCCCGGATGCCAATAGGGACTATTTTGAGCACGGGGTTGTCATAAAAAATTGGCAACATGCTCCTTTATCTGGAGATGAAGTGTATCAGGGTCCCAGATGCCCTCCCTATGGCAATGGGATAGGTTATTTTTATTTAATTTTATTTATTTTGAAATTATGCTTCTTCTGTGTTTGACAAAATGTACCACTGATATTTTAATTTTGATTTGTTTGCAGTTGACAGTAAAAGAAAGTGTCCAAAAGAAGCAGACGTTAACATAAGATATTTTAAACTTATCTGGAGTTTGCATCAGTCTGTTGCCAACGAGCACATTAGGTCAGCTTCATATCTGCTGCAGTACAAGAGTTACACTACTTCTTTTATTGCTCGTCCAGTAATAAGTGACGCAGAGGCAATACCAGCCTCTACCAGTTCCTCGCCTGAATCACACGTCCCTTTAAGGGAAAGAATGAAGAAGAGAAGACCTCCCACTCTCTTCGAGAAGCCTTCCTCTGGTGCTGGAGAGGCCAAAAGAAGTAAGATTGACGTCCCAGAAGGGACAAAGAAAATTGATGCACCTTCCTCGGCTGCTCCTGTTAAGGTCGCCGAGAAGCCTCCAGTGGCCCCGATCAAGGCTGCTGATCCAGGTGAAGTGATTGTAATATCACCGACCAAGAGTTCTTCCTTGGTTGAATCTATTCCTGCTCCCCCGAGGAAGCTGAAGAAAAGCTCCTCGGTCAATTTGGCTGACACCATCACTCAACCCCCAGCTACTGGAACTGGTGTTCCAACTTTTGTTCCCCCGAGCTCTGCCATGAGCTCGGTGAAGACTTGGATCATTCCCGAGATCTAAGGTGTCGAAGAGAACCTTTCTCGGGATATGGTTACATCATTGGCTGCTCTCCATATTGCTTCTGTAAGTTTTGTTGCTTTGAACTTTTCATCTTTCCTTTGTTATATCTATCTCTGACTTGCTTTCATTTTCTTTTCACAGTTGGCGAGCTGCTTCAATATAATTTTGAAGAAAGATGAGGCGATTAAAGCTTCATGCTCCTCATCTAGTGTGGAGGAAGCTCTGAAGGAAGCTATTAAGTCTTTGGAAGATTCTCGCCAGAAATATGCTACTGACAAGGAAATCTGGGAGAATAAGCTTGCCTCCACCGAGCAAGAGAAAGATCAAGTTGCTGAAATCTCTAAGGGGTTGGAGAAGAAAATAAAGGACTTGGAGGAGAAAAATAAAGAGCTCGAAGGGAAGCTCAAGAATGCTGAGGAGTTTGAAGATAAACTCAAGGTTGCTGAGGCAGAGTTGGGTCAGCTTCAGGAAGTAAGTCGGCAGAAGGAGGAGGTTGAGAATAAATTGAAGACTGCTGAAAACCTTCTATCCGAAAAGCTTTCCTCGGAGAAGTTGAAGAGAAAATTGGCTGTGAAGAAGTCTTTCAGCGCTGGCTGGGACAAGGGGTGGAACAAGGGATTGGCTGCCATGGTGTCGCAAGTAGAATATGACAGCCTCAAGTACTTTAGGGATGGATAGGTCGCTGCTCTACAGGAGATGAAAGTGGATGAAAATTCCAAACTCTTTCAGCGACACATCCCTAGTCCCCCTTCAACTCTTGAAGACTTAGAAGAGGGCGAAACTTCCTCCGAAGAGTCTTCTATGGTGATGGGAGATCATCCCCCAACCATCCAGCCTGCTAACGAGGAACCTCATCAAATCGTTACTTCTTCCGAGCAACTGTCGGTGCTCCCCGAGCAACTTTCTATTCCCTCCGAGCAACCTACTTCCTCGTCCCAGCCTCCCGAGAAGGTTTTGGGAGACAAGGAAAAGGTGTAGAGTTGTTTGGGTTTCTCTTTATATTTTTCTTTTGTCAAATATAACCATGATCATGTAACTCTGAACCTTGTGATATAATAAAACTTTGAACTTTTGTTTTTGCATACTGTTGTCTCTTCTTCATGCTTTGTTGGTACTTTTATTGATTACTGCTTTTTCTTCCTCTGCTAGATTCTAGCCAGGATGGAATTATTATCTGCTCACGATACAAAGCTGCTGAGGCAATGCAATGAATATTTTAAGGATGGTCACACAGACCTGAGTGCAGCGCAAGTCATCAATATCCTCGGCCAAGAAGCTTCTGAGCAGGCAGTTGAAGCATACCAATATCTGAATTGTCTGCTTGCTCGTGCAGTGGCTAATAATGTGGCTTATTATGACATGATCGAGGATCTCCAAGGCACCCTCGAGGATCTTCAGCAACAATACAAAGAATCCACTGCCCTCTTGCATGAGGGGTATGAGAAGAAGTACCAGCAGATCATTGCCGACAAGGGTTACGAGAAACTTTTTACTGGCTACGATGTGAGGGAGAGAACTCTGAAGGGTGAGGTCGAGGAATGCAGACAAATAGCTGAATTATTAGAGCAAGAGAACAACAATCTTCAAAGAGAGTTATCACAGTTGAAGTCTGCAGCTTCTACTTCAAAAGCCTTGATCCCAGTAACTGATGAGGGATTCTCGTTCTTAGAAGTCGAGAGCGCCAACTTGAGGGACGAGTTGGAAACCTTGAAGAGGTCTAGCCCATCTACATCTTCTCGTGGTCGAGCAAGAGCAGCTCGGATTTCTATCGAGGAACAGAGGACTCAGTCTGCCTTAGAAAACCAGGCCTTCCAGCTGATGGCGAAGAACCAGGCATTGGCTGAAATGTCAAAGAAGATCAGGGACCTAGAAGAGCAGCTTTCCACGCAGAAGTCTACCTTGGAGAATAAAGAGATCTTCATCAAAAATCTCCACGAGCAGCTGGAAAGACTAACATATCAATTCCACAAACAGCCCAAGGAGTTCTGGATGGCTGGATACAACGAAGCTCTCTATCACTTGGACGGTCGTATCCAGAATGCCAATAATGAGGGCTACAAGCAAGGCTGGTTGAATGCCTTAGGTGTGCTGCAACTCGAACAGGGTCATTACCTGTGGGACTATCATGATCCTGGGTTGCTCGACCTACCTGTGCCACCATACAAACTGGATATGAGTTGGATCCCTTCTCGGGCCATTCCTCGATGCTTGATTTCCAAATATCTCGGTGACTACAATCTCCATTCAAATGCTGAGATATCTCGTCCCGAGCACCTCTTAGATCGACCATCCGTGATGAATATCAGGATATTAAAGGATCTCAACTTCATAAATTCTCCTCTGGCTTTAAATGATCCGCCTGCTGGCGAAGCACCTGTGTCAAAAGCAGAGGGGAAAAGACCAGTAGAATAGGAATATTAATGTAATAAATTTGTATACATTTCATTATCAATGTAATTTGTTTTGGATTTAATGAAAGACTTTCATTTTTGTTCGCAATTTTAACTGCTATTGTCTTGTAAAACACTTTATATCTGTGCATGTGTATCTGTTAAAAAGATAATAATAATGTGTTATTTGTCGACCAAATTATTGTCGAGTATTTTGAACTTGTGGTAATTATTTGGCAAAAATAATGTTTTGTTTCTCGACCAACTTAGTAAAAGTTACGAGTATCAAAAATGTTTAAAATGTTTCCGACCAACCAAGGTCGGTAAATTTTCCTTGTCGACCAACTACAGTTAATGGGTTTTTATCCCCGACCAGCCATAGTTAGTAGATTTTTTTTCTTAAATGTTTCCGACCAACCAAGGTCGGTAAATTTTCCTTGTCGACTAACTACAGTTAGTGGGTTTTTATCCCCGACCAGCCATAGTTAGTGGATTTCTCCTCTACGAAGAGCTTTGGCACGTTTTCAAGAATATATTTACTTCCTAAACAACATAAGTTGGCATTTTTAGGAATACTTTTATTTCCCGAGAAACATATAGTTTTACTTCCCGTAGGAATACATGTTTTATTTCCCGGAGGAATATTGGTAGCTTTACTTCCCGGAGGAATATTGGTAGCTTTACTTACCGGAGGAATATAGGTAGCTTTACTTCACGGAGGAATATTGGTAGCTTTACTTCCCAGAGGAATATTGGTAGTTTTACTTCCCGGAGGAATATAGGTAGCTTTACTTCCCGGAGGAATATAGGTTTCTCGACCAACCTTAGTTGGCATTTTTCAGAAAAAATTTGAGTAGCCTGAGCTTTGCCGAGTAGTGTGTAACACTAGTATTCCCCGAAAAACTTTCAATAAAAGAAAGAATTTGGCAGAATATCTTCATTTTATTCATCACTGATAATACTTGCGTAGGTGCTCTGCGTTCCATGCATTCTTAAACTCCTCCCCCTCTAAAGTTGCTATTCGATAAGTTCCTGGTCGAACAACTTCTGTAACTCGGTAAGGTCCATGCCAGTTTCCTCCAGTTTATTGTGCTTTTGAATTACTTTCTTGAGCACATAGTCTCCTTCTTTCAGGTCGCACTTCTTCACACTCTTATTGTAGAACAAAGTTGTTCGCTGCTGGTAAGCAGCATTTCTAATGGCTGCTTCTTCTCTAACTTCCTCGAGCATGTCTAAATCCAATCTTCTCATTAAGTCGCTGACAGGGGAATTGAAATTCAGTACCCTGTGTGTTGGGAGGCCCAACTCGGCAGGTATAACAGCTTCACTTCCAACGCCAGCATATATGGTGATTCTCCTGTTGCTACTCGGGGAGTAGTTCGGTAAGCCCACAGTACTGACTGTAACTCGTTGATCCAGTTTGCTTTTGCATCATCCAATCTTTTCTTCAAACCATTTAGCAGCGTTCTGTTTGTCACTTCAGTTTGTCCATTGCTTTGAGGATGGCCTGGTGCTGAATGGACCTTCAAAATATTTGACTGATGACAATAGGCAGCGAACTCCTCGTTATCAAATTGTGTTTCATGGTCTGTGATGAAAGCATGAGGGAGACCATATCGACAAATGATGTTCTTCCAAACAAATTGGTACACCTTGTCGTACGTCATATCAATGATAGGCTCAGCTTCTACCCACTTAGTAAAATAATCCACTCTGACGACGAGGTATTTGAACCTTCCTCTGGTCATTGGCAGTGGCCCAACCAAATCTATTCCCCACATGGCAAATGGCCAAGGGGAAGTTATGGGTGTCAATAGTGCTTGTGGAGTTCTTCGGGTGGAGGAAAAGCGCTGACACTTGTCACATTTCTTGGCATAGTCTATACAATCATCCCTCATCGTTGGCCAGTAGTATCCCTGCGTCATCACCCTTTGCAAAAGCGTCCGACCTGCTACATGGGCTCCACAGGACCCTTCATGGACCTCTTCAATTAATTCTTTCACCTCGTTGGGATGCACACATCTCTGCAAACCTGCGATAATTCCTCGTCTATATAGAATACCGTTAGTTAATACATATCGAGCAGCTTTAAAATTCAATTTCTTGGATGCGAGCTTGTCAATTGGTAATTCTCCCTCCTCAATATACGCCCTGATGGGATCCATCCAAGATGGTCCTAAGTCAAGGGTGATAAAATTCATCGTTAGATCTTCATCTATACTCCGACCAGCTAAAACTTCAATTGGGATTGTTCGTTGTAGCTCGGTACGAGTAGCTGATGCTAGTCGAGCTAGGGCGTCTGCTCTCGCATTCTCCATTCTTGGTATTCTGACCAGCTGAATAGCGGTAAATTCTGACACCAGCTCCTTTGCCTTTGCATGATATCTGATCATTAATTCTCCTTTAACTTCATATACTCCCAATATTTGATTTACAATTAATTGTGAATCACTGAAGACAATAACCTGCTGCACCTCCATAATTTTTGCCAAATTAAGACCTGCAATCATGGCCTCATACTCAGCCTTATTATTGGAAGCTTTGAATTGGAATCGTAGGGCGTATTCCATGTCGATCTCGTCCGGAGTGCTCAAAATTATCCCCGCGCCACATCCTGTAGTGCAAGATGAGCCATCTACATATAACCTCCATATAGGTAACTCGTCTTCAAATTTCTGATCTGTCAGAGTTCCTCGGTGAAATATTTGTTGCTTCCTTTCATCCTCCCCTGATATTTCCTGCTCTTCGTCGATCATCTTTTCTTGCCCTTTTACCAATCGGAGTTGGTCTGAGCTCGAATTTGATGATCCTGTAACATCCACTTGCCCTTTTACCAACCGGAGTTGGTCTGAGCTCGAATTTGATGATACTGTAACATCCACTTGCCCTTTTACCAATCGGAGTTGGTCTGAGCTAGTGTTTGATGATCCTGTAACATCCACAGGTTGTTCAGCGAGCAACTTTTGCTCCTCGGGGGTATCAGGATAGGTGAACTCTGCTATAAAATCTACTACAGCCTGCCCTTTTAGCGATGATCTGGGTTCATAAACTATATCATATTCACCGAGTTCTATTGCCCAGTACATCAATCTCCCTGATTTTTCTGGTTTATGAAGGGCTTGCCTCAATGGCATATCAGTATATACTACTATGGTATGAGCCTGGAAGTATGGCCTCATTCTTCTACTTGCTTCAATCAATGCCAGTGCTAACTTTTCAAGCCTTGGATATCTGATCTCAGCTCCTCGGAAGGCCTTACTTGTGTAGTAGATTAGTTTTTGCACTCCATTCTCCACTCTGATCAACGCCGAGCTAACTGCATTCTCCGATACTGCTAGATACAAGTACAATTTTTCTCCCATCACCGGCTTGGACAATAATGGAGGTGATCCCAAGTATTTCTTCAAGTCTTGAAAAGCCTTCTCACATTCATCATTCCACTCAAAAGTCTTTCGGAGTGTCTTGAAGAATGGGAGACATCTATCAGTTGCTCGTGACACAAATCTGTTGAGTGCTGCTACTCGTCCTGTGAGAGTCTGTACTTCCTTCTTCGTCGTTGGAGATCGCAGCCCTAATAGAGCTTTGATCTTTTCAGGATTTGCCTCAATGCCTCGTTGGTTGACAATGTATCCGAGGAACATGCCTTCTCGTACTCCAAATATGCACTTCGTCGGGTTCAACTTCATTTGATATTTATCCAGTTGATCAAAGGTCTGACTTAAGTCAACAAGATGATCGGCAGCTTTCTTGCTCTTTGTCAGCATATCGTCAACATAGACTTCCATATTGCAACTGATTTTTTCAGCAAAAACCTTGTTCATCAGCCGCTGATATGTCGCACCTGCATTTTTTAAACCAAAAGGCATAACATTATAACAATAAGTTCCCTTAGGGGTAATGAAAGAAGTACTCTCCCTGTCTTCAGGTTTCATTTTGATCTGATTGTAACCTGAATAAGCATCCATGAAGCTCAGCAACTCGTGTCCCTAGGTAGCATCCACCAGTTGGTCAATTCGGGGAATTGGAAAGTGATCCTTTGGACATGCTTTGTTGAGGTCGGTGAAGTCTACACACATCCTCCATTTGTTGTTCTTCTTTTTCACCATCACCACATTCGCTAACCAGTTTGGATATTTAACATCTTCAATGAAGCGAGCTTTCTGGAGCTTCTCGACTTCCTCCTGTATAGCTTGATTCTTCTCGGGACTGAATACTCTTCTTCTCTGCTTCACAGGCTTGATCTCCTTATTCACATTGAGCTCGTGACATAAGAAATTTGGGTCTATCCCAGGCATATCTTCATGACTCCACGCAAAAGTTTGTTTTCTTCTTCTAAGGAAAGTTATCAATTCTTATTTTAGTGAGGTTTCCAATGACGAACCTACTTGAGTAGTTCGCTCAGGGTGCTCGTCGTCCAGAATGATGTTTTCAATAGCTTCCACCACTTGGCCCTTCACGATTTGAGACTCATCTCTAGGATCCAATGTTTCAATTTCTGCACCTTCATCCACTTGATAGGTAGTAGTCTTTTTCCTTGATTCCTCCAGTTCTTCTTGCTCGGCGGATGAATAATAGCATTCCCGAGCTACTTTCTGATCACCTTTCACAACTCCTACTCCAAAATTTATTGGAAATTTTAGGCACTGATGCACTGTAGATGGTACAGCCTCGAACTTCTTCAATCCTACTCTTCCCATGATGATATTGTATGATGATTGAACATTCTTATCCATCACGAAGAACCGTATTCTTTCTGTTCGACAAGCAGGCCACATACCAATGAATATATCCAACTTGATCGTCCCAAGTGGAAATACTTTCTCGCCAGCAAAATCGATGAGGGGTCTATGATAAGGCTCTAGTTGAGATAGCTTTAGATTTAAACTATGGAAGCACGAGTAGAACATGATGTCTACCGAGCTATCGTTGTCGACCAGTACTCTTGAAATTATTACCTCCTTCGTTCTCATCTTGATCACCAATGGGTCATCATGAGGATATAGAACACCTGCGAGGTCATTCTTTGAGAAACCAATGACCAATTTCTCTTTATTTACCTTTCTCAGGCGATCCTCCTCAGCTAGATTTATTCGTTGAATGTACGAGAAAGCTTGAGCCTCATAGAGGTAAGCTTTTCTCTTGGCAGTAAGGTCTCCTCCTCCTACGTCTCCACCTGTTATAACATTACAGTCAAATGACCCAAAGCGTATTGAAAATACCTCACGTTCTGGCTGCCTTGGTCTCTTGGGAAGATCGGGGTCGTCTTCTGGATCAACTTCATGGTTTCTTTTCTTGTTCTCCTCTGCTCGACGAGGAGATCTAGACCTCTCTCTTGCTCGATCATTGTTTCTTCTTTCGTTTCCACGATCAACATACTTTGACATCTTTCCTCGTCTGATGAGTGTTTCAATCTCATTCTGAAGAGCTATTCAATTTTTGGTCATATGGCCATGATCTTTATAAAACTCGCAATACTTCGCCTTATTCCTCTTGTCAGGGTCAGCCTTCATTTTCTCTGGCCAGTTTAACTCCTCGTTGTTCTTGATTTCCTCTAGAACATGGTTGATATCCTTCTTCAAAGGAGTATAATTATCAAATTTCTTCATCACGTCCCATACCGACCTGTTTTTAAATGTTTGTCATTACCATTATTCTTATGCTCTTTCTTCTTAGCTTTATCTCCTTTCACCTTGGTTTCTTTGGGATCTATATTCTTCTTCGCAGCCATAGCCTCATAGGCATTCATAATCTTGGATGCTTTTCCCATCAGGTCTGACATGGTTCTAGGTGGATCTTTGGCCAAAGTGTAATACAACTTGTTGGGTAGTAGTCCACTCATCAAAGCAGTAATCGTTGTCTTCTCCTCATAATCAATGACTTCAAGTTTCTCGTTATTAAAACGAGTTATATAATCTCTGGTACTCTCACCAACCTTTTGTCTAACACTTAACAAGTGTGCTACTCGTTTGACTAGCTTTGCCCCAAAATAGAAATTCCCAATGAATAACTCGGCCAGTTGAAGAAAAGTTGAGATCTTACCCCGAGGAAGATTATTATACCATATTTGAGCAGATCCGGTAAGAGTTCCCGAGAACGCCCCGCATCTCATCTCATCTGGAACAGCATAGATGTCGGCTGCAGCTTGGTATTGTTCTATATGAAGGACAGGATCAGTCTTTCCATCATATTTGGGGGTCACAACAGGTGCTTTGAATTTTGATGGTGTTGAAAATCTACAATGGCCTGGAGAAAAGGTGTTCCTCGAACAAAGGTTCGTTGTAGGGGGTTCTTAACTTTAACCATTTCCCCCAATCTATCCTCCAGCCTTTGAATAGAGCCTTTCCATGCATCATTTCCTTCCTCGGGCCTGTTAGTTCGAGCAACTGATCGCGTTGATGTGGCTTCTTGGGATCTCTCTTGACGAGCAGCTGGTCACGACTGGGCAGATCCTTCCCTTAAATTTAATGGTCGTCAAAAACTCCTCGATGGGGATCTAGGAGGACTTTTTTTCCTCCTAGGATCTAATCGATTAAAAGGTGATACCCTGCTTAATCTTTCTAGCGCACTGGTCCTTTCTGGGGAGAGTGTGATACGTTGTTCAGTATCTGTGGCTCGCACTAACGAAGTTCGTCCAGGTTGATAAGAAAAATCTCCAGACTCCTCATTGCGATATGAATTGGTATGCCTAGTACGCGAAGAAGGCGCACGGGTATTTCTTTGAATACTCTGCAGTCCTGAATGAGTTGGTGCACCGCCATGGAGGGTTTGTATGAGTTTTCGCATAGTTTCTTACATGACGGTCTGGCCCTGAGCCAGATTTGTCATTATTCCAGCCAGATCTGGAATATTTGGCGAAGAAGATGGATTTGGAGGGCTTCCAGCGTTTCGATTGCTGGATTCTGGAATATCAGCCATTTGTGATGAATTGTTTTTGATGAAAAACGATATTACTAGTCGTTTCTCACAGACGGCGCCAATCTGTTGATGTAAAAAATTAGATCATATCTAATTATTCAATCACAGATAAATAAATGAGACAAAGAATTTTTAAAGTGGTTCAGCCTTATAGGAATGGCCTACGTCCACTGTTATGTTATTGCTGAGTGTTTGGGAATTCTCGATTATAAGTTCTATCAAGAAATTCCGGTCCCCTTCAAATGAGGATTGTACAATGTATTTATAGCCCTGAGGCTGTAATGTGAAAGGGTAATACATTAAATGATGTACATATGAAAGGGTAATACATTCAATGCCCCTTAAGCGTGTGCGTCTGAATGATAAGCATTTAATGAACAGTCAGACTGTTGGTTTTCCTGCTATTAATGCTTTGTTCGAGGTGCAGCTCGGACCGCCTGAGCTGCTCGGTGTCTAAGAGTTCCTCGGAGAGTTCTTGTTCCTTAGAGCGTGTGAGTTCCTCGGGGAAGCAGTGTTCCTCGTTGTAGTATGGTTCCTCGGAGCGTGTGAGTTCCTCAGAAGTATTTGTTATTGCCACGCGTCTTCATTCAATTGGGCCATGACAGCAGACTAAATTTGGTATCAACACTTATTTTCTTTTGCTTTCAAAGTTTCTTCATCTTAATGTAGCCTTAGATCCACCCTCAAAAAGGTTGTTCAGAGTCAAAATGCTACCGAAATGAAAAGGAACACGTGTAATATTACAAGTACGCCTCTCCTCACTATTTTAGTTTAAAATCTTGATATAAAAGTGTGATGTTGTGTTTCAACACCACCCCAAAATCAACTTCTTTTCATTTATTTCTCGTTTTAGACTTGACTTTTCTCAAAAGTTCAAGTCTGAACTACATTGACTTTGATTCCGTCTACGGTGGGTACATAGGTGTATTAGAGAAGTCCCACCTCTAAAACTGAAGTTAGATCTTGTAAATATTCTTATATTTTAATCTTTATTCTCATAAAGCACCCCAAAACCTCCCAAAAAAGCTTTAAAACCATGAAATACTTTCATATAGTCTAGAGGATCACTAAATTCGAGGATTTTATCTACTATTTTGTTCTTAATATTGGAAGTTTCATCATTCTTTCATCTTCAAAGTGACTTTATAAGTAATGCATCTCATTCAAGTTCTTTGATGAACATAAATCACTTATATTTTCAGATGTGATCTTGCGTCACTCTAAATACGCTTTAAAAGATCAAAGAAAGTCTAGATCTCTACATGAGCCTTTATAAGATGTAAAATCTCTCTTGTTTCATCATAAACTACATGAACTTTTAATCACTCCATGCGATTATGTTCGCTTACTCATATTGTTGTTCGAGTAAACAATAACCTCATAAGGATTTCCCTTTACGACATTCACGTTAAAGACAGTACTAGAGAAACTTCACTATATACATTTCACTATATACCAAATATTAATCCAACCTCCATTTTTTTGGTTTCTAATCTCAGCCAACAACACTACAATCATCTAATCCATGATTTATAACTAACCCACCAATTATTTTATGGTATTAAACCATTTCTCTTAGATTTAAACCCTAAAACCATTAAAACCCTAGTTTATCATTTTCTCCATTTCAAATCCTCTATACACACCATTAATATGGTTTTAACATTCTAATTCAAAAGGAGTTAACAACACATCAATTTGTTAGCTCTAAATCAAAATTTTCTCAAAATTATTTTAAGGTTTCTAACCCAAAATTATCTAGTTTACCAACTATAATATGAGATAAACACTCAAAGGAATAAAGCAAGTAAAATTTGCCTCATGGATAAAATCCGACGACTTCTGCTACTTATTTCGAGCAGTCCTCAACCTCGTTGAATAACTCCCGGTACCTCTTTGTGTAGTCCCGGAGGCTCTCTTGAGGCGTCTTCTTCATTGTTAGCAAAGCATCCATCCTCTTTGGATGGGAGCTGCTGGTAATGAAGCGAGTCGTGAAGAGCTCGGCCAGGGACTCAAAGCTCCTGATGGACCTATGAGGGCGCCTCTCGAACCACTTCTGGTCCACTTCATGCAAACTCGAGAGAAAAATCTGGCACATTAGTTCATCCCTGTGGTTCCAAAAAATCATGGCCTGTGTGTACTGCCTAACGTGATCGATATGGTCAGTCTTTCAGTCATAGATCTTGAATATTGGAGTTGTGAACTTCTTGGGGGCTTCTTTTTCTTCTATTTCCCTTAAGAAAGGGGATTTCATCTGGGTCCTGAGAGCTCGCTGAGCAAGCTCTCTGGTCGATCTGGCACCCCGATGTGCTGGGTGCTGGCCCATTTCTCTTCGGTCCAAATTTTATGTATCCTTATCACCTCGAGTTGGGCTCCTATAAAGGAGAACTGTTCGTTGTTGCTCGAGAAAGTCATCATCAGACTCGTGCTTCTCACTTCCTTGGGATCCACGTCCAGGACTCCTTCCTCGACTGCGAGACTTGCTTGCCTGAGGGCTAGGAGTGCAGAATACATGCCGCCTAGTGCTGCGATGAAGTTCTTTCTCCATCCTTTCCAATCTCCTTTTGAGGCGGGCATTCTTAACCTCTTGCTTGTGAGCGGCCTCCCCTTGCTCTTAGAGCCTTGCCTCATATTCATCGATCAACAAGGATATTTGTGTGAACCTCGCTGGTCCCTGACTTTATTCTGAGGCTTGCCGTTCTGGGCGAGCCCTTTGATCTGAACGTCGAACTTCAGATCTGATCCTGCGAGGGGCAGGCTGTTCTTGGATATCCCCTGCTTGAGGGGCATTGCTACTGTGACCAGACATTCTAGATTCTTTATTGGTGATGGCTTTCTTAAAGGAAGACATATGTTACCATAGACGGCGCCAACTGTGGTGACAATTATATTCAACACAAATTAATAAGAAAAGACAATCACCAAAGCAAATAAAGAATGTAAAAAACGCCAATCACACAACACAATATTTACGTGGTTCAGTAAAAAGGCCTACATCCACAGTGGTACTCTCAGTATTATTTCTCTTTACTCCGGGAAGTGTTTTACATGAAAAATAATGCGTGTCTTTTGTCTCAGGCTTAGGGTTTGTTATACACATGTTTGTTCTTGGGGAGTGGGGGTGTTGGACTCTCCCACGTCACTCCATAACCCCTAGAATATCTTCATGCGAGATTTTAGGGACTTGACTGAGTCGTAACCGAATTGGTAGGGATGCTAGGCTCCCAGACTTTAGGCCTTTACTGGGCTACTCGTCTGGGCCCGTGGTGACAAATCGAGGTACCCACAATATATATATATATATATATATATATATATATATATATATATATATATATATATATGATTTATAAATATTGGTGTGAATAATATTTATAGGGAAGCATACCCACTATAGTTCTATCATGGGAAGTTGCGCGATGTGGGTGAATTCCCTGGCTAGAGAATGCAGGGTGAGTATAGTCCCCAGGTCATAGCGCTCAGGTTCAGGAATGAGACGCTTTGGGTATGATTCGATCTCATTACCGTGGGAAACTATGGCCACCTCCAATGCATTTATTTTACTGATTCGGTGAGTGCACCGCATCAGGGTTGCTGGTGGATGAGTATACTCGAGGGTGATAGCATTTAAAGAGAATCCGTTGAGAGCCTAATCAGGAGGATGGTTATATCTACGACATGTGTGTGAATGATATGTATATATGGCGTAGATTTGTATACAGGTAAATGCATGATGTGAATTGTATTAATTATATAACTTGTGAGATTATTATATAGTATCAAATGAGAAATGATTTAAATAAGCTAGTGTGGTCAATAACTTATAAAACGTTAACTAAACTCACTCGGGATAGAGTAGTAGGGAAATGTACGATATGTGTATATATATGACAAGAATAGTTATGGGATAGATAGCTAAATGGGTCATATATAGGTATGTTAGGCGTGCACATTAGTTGAGGGGTGAGGTGGTTCTCAAGAGAATGTGCGACACTAATTAAATATGAAAAGCATTCATGCATTTTAATTTACTGCAATTCAATTCACTTGCTAAACATTTTCAAAATGTTTTGGGTTCTAACCCTTGCTATAAAATATTTTCCAAAACCTTTTAGGTGTTGAGGCACAGAGACGCCAGAATTGTTCTATTCCAGGGTTACGCAGCTGCGGTATATGTGGATGTTGCAGGATTTTGACTTAGTCGCTTCAGTCATTTCATTCCTAGAATAGGATGCAGTTAGTATATCCTTTGGGCATGTCTCCCTAGTTATTACTTCTGTTCCATCCAGATGATGTACTCATTTTATTATTCTTGTGGTGTATATTTTTGTGATTTGGGGTTTTGTAGGCGGTGGTTTTCTCGACAAGGATTTGTAAATATTCATTTTCAATAGTGTTTAAATTTTTATTGCGTGTATGATTTATTATATATATTCTTTCGCATGTTATTAGTGAGGTTTAATAAAAAGATAAAATTTGACACCATGTATTTTGAATACTAGGTGGTTAGTAAGTTTAAAAAGGTTTTGATAGTGATGCTAAGAATGAACCAGATGAGATTCCTTTAATTTGATATAGGGCTAATCACCCAGTATTTTATTAGGCGGGGTGTTACAGATGGTATCAGAGCATCAGGTTCTGGTGTCTTTAGGATCTGTGCGGATTTTCACGTTCCAGCGTAGCGTTATTTGATATAGAGCCTTGTTATAGGAATGTTTTATTCCTTCTCGTATGTGACTTATGTTCTCCTGCCATAAGATATAGCTCAAGTGATTCATATACAATTTCAATTGAGAGTGGCAGATCGAACATTATAGAACGACAAACCTGGGAAGTTAGAAGGATTGCAGAAGGGAGAACTAATCGAAAGCCATAGAGCATTCTGGAAATAGTGATGCGGTAGGAGTCACCATATTGTTCGAACAATTGAAGTTTAAGACACCACTGGGGCACAGTAGTTACCCAAAGATCCGTCGGGAAGGACGATGGTGTAAGTTAAAACCCTAAGTGTAGACCAAAAGGGGAGAAGATTTTGTTTCAGAAGATAATTCGCTTAAATTCGAGAGAGGTGCAGAAAGGTGATTTACCAATGGATAGAGAACATCCAATTAGGATCACATGTGGGAGAGTAATAATACTCAAGTCAAAATTTCGGGCAAAGAAGTTTGCTCTTATGAGCAGTATGGGGTGAGGGGAGTCAGTCACCATATCCATGAGGAGATACCGCGAATGACAAGGAATTTGGCGTGCGGAGTATTACGAATCCTCTCACTAGAGGTTAAATAGAGAAGTAAGGGAAATTTTAGTAACTTTCCAAAAAGGGTCGGACAGTTGCCGGAGGGTAAGGAAAGTTAACAGAATTAGCAAACTTCATAACTGACAAGAAGGATACGAAGAAACAAGTAGAGTTGCAAGTTGATGATAGAACCAGGGGTAGAAAATACAAGCACGAATAGGAGATCCAGCTAGAATGACTGGTGTCATTGTCATCAAGGTTGTACATTTACATATCAGCATCAATGCTCACACGAGAAGGGAGCTAAGGGAGTTGGATAATCTATTAATAATCGAGATCAATAGAATTTCTACCAAGTGACGGTGGGTTCGGTTAGGTCCGTCAAGGCCATAAATAAGTCTATGGGATCAAAGGATCCAAAGGGATATTTGGGGTTGCAATCAGGGTCAAGGCTACCAAGTCAGTGAGAAGGACAACCCCGACATGGACGGTGGGGCCAGAGAAAGGGGAATGACATAGAGAGGTGTCTTATGTGTAAAAGAGTAGAAACACATGGGTGGATCTTGTTCATAGCGAGGCGGGGGATAGAAGTGAGATGTCTAAAAGGGCATCAATAGAAAAGTTTTGGGTTTGGTTAGGACGAGGGTGTTATGACTATTAACCATTGAGTTAGCAGTGTTATGGGCAACTGAAACTACGAGTTTTATTCCAAGATTATTGGGGTCTGCTTTTTGTGATGCGAGCGGGTCACATGAATGTATTAATACTGCGTTCACGTGAGAAATGGATTTAGTGGAGGTATTGTTAATATAAATAATGTGTATTTTTACGACGGAGTAGAGGGGACTCTTCAGTTCCACCTGAAAGGAACGGGTGGGTACATTGAGATGATATATTATTCAGAGGATTATCTCGTTTGAGAGGTAATATTAGAGAAATGTTTTTATCATGGTATGAACGGGTTCCCATTGGTGGGCGATCATAGCAAGGTTATCGTGTTCGTTGTCCCAGGGTAGGAGGTATGTTTGTGTGATGTCCCACCGAAATAAGGTTGAGCTCGCGATGATATTTTGTGAAGTAGACTTCAAAGAGTACAGTTGTTTAGTTATATTGGATCCCGGTGCGTAGGACTTTTACTGATGAGATTTGGGGTATGTTGGGTTGCCATAGAGTGGAGAGATTTATCTCGTTATTAATATTTAGTGCTAAGGGCTTAGTTATAGTGCGAGCGCAGTAATATATGACTCCTTTAGATACGTAGGAGTCCATGATTAGATTTGTGGGTATAGGGATGAGGTTTGAGTGTCCTGGTTGTATGCTTTGGGTTTGTCAAAAATCGAGGATCGATAATGCTGAGAAATAGTGGACTTTTCTAGGAGTTGTTACATGCATAAGCCTTAATGTCGAAAGTGGGAAGATGTTATTGGAGTCTAGGTCATCGGATTTAATGATAATTAGTGAACATGTGGATAAAATACATTGAGCAGAGAGCTACAAAGGGATAGGGCCAGTGGAGCCGGGAAGTGTCGTGAAAGAAACACTGTGAAGTTTTGCACCACAAGTTAATTGGTGGGGCAATATCGGGAGGATATTGAATGGTAATTAGTAAGGTCATCGAAAAAATTTGGAGGATATAGCCACGTCGAAGATGCGGGAGCGGAATTAGAGATAAAATGGTTACGTATGTGATAATCGGAGGTTTGTGAAAATATGCACGGAATATAGGGTGTACGGGTACCCTGGGAGGAGCTAGAGTCTCTACTGTGTAGATACTTAGAAGATTCGGGGAGAAGACGCAAAGGAAATGATTTTAGGTATATTCCAAAGGAATGGGAATAAGATGTTCCTAGGATTATGAAATGTTGAGTGCGGGTGTGTTTGGAAGTGATATTGAGTGCGTCACATCCTATGGTTTGTTACCACTAGGATTCACAAGTGAGACGGATATTGGCGGATCTGTTGGTCGAAATATCCATAGTGTATATATTTAAGTACCGTGGGATAGCGGGGTTATTTGGTGTTAACCACAAGAGAGTGGAAGGTACACTAAGAGGATGGTTGTATTATATCAGATATCTCTACTTTCGAGAATTATGGGAGTAACGTGGATGTTTTTCCAAGTTTCAAACCGATTAGTTATAGTTTGGGGCTATAGTGGGTAGTTATAGTAAGATTGGGTGTTCGTAGTACCAGGGTTTGAATTATCTTTGCTAGGTTTCACCTGAGATAAGATCGAGCATATATATACGAGTGTATTTGACTATGATGTGTTGCATAATAATATATTAATATTGTTAATTGAAATCCCGGGGAGTAGGGGTATTTCTGATGTTATTTAGGTTGGTTTGAATTATTATCGAGCGGGGAGATATAGCTCGGGACTTATTTCGCGTAAGAAAACCAGTAATAGTAAGGGCGCGATAGTGTATGTTGTCCTTTTTAGCATCAGAGTGGATATATATACTTATATACTAAGAGAAAGGTATTTGGAGTGTTATAAACTTGGGATTGAAGTGATATATTACGATTTAAGGGCTGGTAAAACCTGGGTTTTATTTCTTGTGGTTAAGCATGGGCACACGGTGTATGTGCACTCTATTTAATTACATTCTCTTAAGAACTATGTGTGGCAATGATAGGGGTAAGTGATTAGGGAGCTAGCTGAGAAGAGGAGTACTAGGCTTATCCGATTATGTCCTTGTATCCCCATAGAAAACCCCGTTTTCTACATTTTGTTTTCTCATGCATTTTCTCCAAAAATGGTTCCAAAACGCCTCAAAATAACATTTTAAAAATCTGGGCAAATTTGTGGGGCAAACTTTTAAGAAATGTTATTTTTAGTTGTTATTCCATTGGAGGTTGCCTAGATTGATATTGATTGTGATTGTTGTTTTATAATAAGGACATTAGGCCTAAAGTGGAGATTAGGTTTACATAAAGTGAGACAAGTGAGTATTGGGATAATTGAGAAAATAACCCATAAGGGAATTAAGGTTGAAATTGAGTAAATTGAAAACCTTAAATTAATAATTGTGAAAAATTTATTGAGGAGAATCTTGAATAATAAATTCGGGATATTCTATTTTCGGACCAATCGAGTGAGTCCGGGTATATTGGTTGAGTGATGCCAAGATAATTAATTAATGCATGATTAATTCGATTGAGTCGGGATATTGACTCAGGTGAATTTTGGAGTAGTGATACGAGTGTTGAGACACGGATTTGGTTTAGATAATTTATTATAGGGTTATATAATAAATTATGGAATATTCAAAAATAAAAAGGGTGTTAACCTTAATATGTGGGATTTGAGGAATAAGTTCTACATGATGATATTTCAGGCTAGTGATGTATGTCCGGGTGATTTTAATTGGGTGACACAACTTGAGTGATAAATATATAATTGTGGAAATTATTTGAATATCACGTAGGTATATAGACTTGGGAATATTAGGCTAGTGTTACGATATTTATGCATGGGTAGCCTCGATTTAATATATATATATGCGGTGATGTGTAGTATATATATATATGATTTATAAATATTGGTGTGAATAATTATTATAGGGAAGCATACCCACTCTAGTGCAATCATGGGAGGTTGCGCGATGTGGGTGAATTCCCCTGCTAGAGAATGCAGGTTGAGTATAGTCCCCAAGTCATAGCGTTCGGGTTCAGGAATGAGATGCTTTGGGTATGATTCAGTCTCATTACCGTGGGAAACTATGGTTGCCTCCAATGAATTTATTTTATTGATTCGGTGAGCGTACTGCGTCAGGGTTGAGGGCGGATGAGTATACCCGAGGGTGATAGCATTTAGAGAGAATTCGATGAGAGATTACTCAGGAGGATGGATATAGTTACGACATGTGTGTGAATGTTGTAATATGATGATACGTATATATGGTGTAGATTTATATACGGGTAAATACATGATGTTAATGGTATTAATTATATAACTTGTGAGATTATTATATAGTATCAAATGAGAAATGATTTAAATAAGTTAGTGTGGTTAATAACTTATAAAACGTTTACTAAACTCACTCGGGATAGAGTAGTGGGGAAAGGTAGGATATGTATATATATATGACAAGACTAGTTACGGGATAACTAGCTAGATGGGTTATATATAGGTACATTAGACGTGCACATTAGTTGAGGGGTGAGGTGGTTCTCAAGAGAGTGTGCGACACTAACTTAAATATGAAGAGCATTCATGCATTTTAATTTAATTCAATTAAATTCACTTGCTAAATATTTTCAAAATGTTTTGGGTTCTAACCCTTGCTATAAAATATTTTCCAAAACCTTTTAGGTGTCCAGTCACAAGGATGCCAGAATTGTTCTGTTCCAAAATTGATCTATTGGGGATTTGTTGGCCCAAGAGATGGAAGACATTGAAAAACCTATTTATTACTTGAGTAGGATCATACACGGGCCTGAGGCCAGATATACTATCATTGAGAGGCATTGTTTAACCCTTGTATTTATAGCACAAAAGCTTAGTCATTACCTATTATCATTTATGGTTCATATCGTAACTAGGTGTGATCCTATAAAGTTTTTTCTTGCTAAAACTGTGTTGATAGGCGGGGCAACTCGATGGTTTTTAATCCTCTCATAGTATGATCTCAAGTGTGTGGTCCCGCGAGCCATCAAAAGCCAGACATATGTAGATTTATTAGTTATCTTCCCATCAGGGACGTTCGAGCCACCTGTTGAAGAGATCTAGGGTGATGATCTCCAAGTCAATTTTATAGCATCCAGCTTCGATGTGTGGAGTATGGAGTTCGACGGTTCTTCTGCCGAAAAAAAAAGGGGGAGCTGGAGTCATCCTGTAAAGAGATGACGAAGAAATCCATTTATCTTTCAATCGGTAGTTTGAATGCTAGAATAATGAGGGTGAATATGAGGCACTAGTCCTGGGATTACTAGAAGCACTGAGAAGAGGTATCCAAGTATTAACAATCAAAGGGGATTCTAACTTGGTGGTAAAATAGGTGACGGGAGAATTCGCTTTGAAGCACATGAGTCTGGCGCCTTACCGAATGATCATCTAGCAACTTCTTGGAAAGTTCGAGGTGGTGAAGATCAAGAGGCACCCTTGAACGATGAACAAACATGAGAACGCCTATGCAACCATTGCCCTAAAGATTGCCTTTGATGAGGAATCAACTGTGGTTCGAATCACAAAGAGAACGGCCCCCTCGACGGTGTCGGAAATGCCACCCTCAGAGGACAAAGATGATAGGAGGGATGAGATTAGAATGCAGCTAGAGAGGGGTGAGGGGCCACTCAAACTAGTCGATTTGGCATAGTACTTTGTTACCAGAGGCAACTTGTCTTACAAGAATAAAGGAGGTTGGTTGTCCAGATGCGTAGATCCCGAAGAAGCCAAAAGAAGATTGATCGAGGTGCATGACGATAGTTATGAAACCACTAAGATCCCTTTATATAGGAGGATACAACGGGTAGGGTACTTTTGGCCTTCGATGAGACAAGAAGTTACCGCAGTGCAAAGAGAGGGTTCGAAGTGCTGTCTATTCTATCAAGTAGCATAATGTAATTTTATTGGCCAACCGCAAGATTGGATACAACCCTATATGGATTTCTTGATAGACGGAGTGATGCCGATAGATAAAGAGAACGCTACTAAGATAAAAACGCGAGCACCAAGGTACTTCGTACAAGATGGGAAGCTGTACCGACGAGGCTATCATGACAGGCCCTTAAGGAGTATAAGAGGAGAAGAGACTGAGGAAGTATTGAAGCAAGCTCATGAACTGGGGCACATCGAAGGAGCTAAGATTTATGATCAACTAATGACCTTAGGTTATTACTGTCCTTCGATGGAGAAAGATTCATCAGAGTTCGTTCGAAAGTGCAAGGCTTGTCAGTTAGATGGGAATATGATTCATGCTCCTTCAATGGACCTGAACTCTCTCTACACCGTTTCCATTTCATACATGGGCTTTTGATTTGGTAGGGGCTATAAACCCTTCTTCGCGAGGAAAGATATGGATTTTAGTATCCACATAATGTTTCACGAAGTGGGAAGAAGCCATATCGCTGAAGAAAGCCATAGAAGGAATAGTAGCTCGATTCATGAAGGAGTATATTATCTGTCATTTTGGCATCCCAAAAGTGTTTTTATCAGATAATGGTACCCCCTTCATGAACAGTGAGGTGCGTCTGCTAATAAAAAAATACACCACAATCCATCACAAGTCAAGAGTAGCATACCCAAAGTGCAATGGGCACATAGAAGCTACCAACAAAACTTTAGTAAACATTTTGGTAAAAATGTTAGAGGACTTTTCGAGCACATGGGATAACAAGATCCCTGAAGTTATATGAGCCTATCGAATGACGAAAAGGAAACCAACGAGATACACACCATTTTCCTTAGTATTTGAGGCAGAAGCTGTGTTACCGGTTAAACTCGAGGTACCTTCCGCTCGCTACAACTTGTGAAGCGCCATCCCCACAGTCTTTATGTACAACTCGAAGCCCTAAAAAGCATAGGGATAATGCCGCGAGGCTTTTAGAGATATATAGAAAAGCAGTTGTCCAGATCTTACGACCAGCTGCGAGGTTGAGGAACTTTAAAGAGGGGGAATTGGTTCTAAAATCATGCACGAGGCATATTAGGAGTTTTTCATTACCCAAGTTCGAGACCAACTGGAAAGGGCTTACATCGTTCGAGCAGCCCACGATTTGGGTTATTGCGAGATATCTAAGCTGGAAGACAATGTTACTTTCAAATTGAACAACAAGTGGCTAAAGATTTACTATGTTTAAATGTATGTCTTGCCAAAGCTTTTGTTCATTATGTTGTACCTTGTCAATATTTGTTGAAAGAAAAGAGGGATGTATGTTTTAAAATAATTGGGTTTTTCCATTTAATATAGCTCGAAGAAATGTTTGCGTGGAAAATGTTAGGCCACTACTTTATTTTTATACTATGATTGTTGTTTTCCTTATCATGTATGATGTGATTCGTATTGATGTAATAAGTTTATCCAGTGTCAAAAGAAAATAAAGGGAATGGAAAAAATGCACCAAAGTCACCAATGTTTCTTTATTTAATAAAAGATATAGTTGTGGTTACACGCAAGCAAGGAGATCCAAACTCCAAAAAATGAGAAACATAAATAATAGAAATATTGAACAAAGGAGCTAGGGGTTATCCATGATAAAATGAAGGTTCGTTGATCTAAGAAGCCTATGATGATGTTGGGGAAGAATCTGTATAGGGCTGATTTGGTCTGAAATGAGGTCAGCCAAATCTTTCTGGCGAAGCTTCATTGTTTTATGAATGGACTTCAACTCCTGCTCTTTCTTGATTAGTTTGGCCTCCACATGAGCAACGGCCTCACGGGCCTCCTACACCTCTTATTCATATACCACTAACTTAGTCCCCAGGCTTACAAGCTCTTCTGAAATGGCCACCTGCGAGCGATGTGAACTTTGAAGCTGATGATAGAGGGTGGGAAGGTTAGCCTTCTTAAAACCATGAAGCAGCTCCACCAACCAGGACATGGAAAATCCATCATTTGTGAGCACATTAACTCTTCCCACTAAAGCCTTGATTGTATCAGGGCTAAGTGATTCAAGGGGAGTATTGAGGATTTCCTCCAAGACCATGATGAGCCCTTGCAAGCGACATGCCATCATTCTAGGAATAGGTTGAAGGTCGTTGGTGGTAAATGTTGAAGGAAAATGGACCAACAACTGTTCAATTAGTAAATGAGGAGCCTTAGTCAAAATCTAAGAGAAATTAGCCAAAGTCTGCCTCACAACAACCTCAGAGGCCGCCTCAGGAGGATGTATGCTAAAAACGCTATCACTTACAGAAGAACGTTGAGTATGCGAAGCGCTATCACTTGCTTGAACCTGAGGAGCAACCACTTCGGGCACATCATCAACCCTAGGGGCCACCTCTTAGGCCCGCATAATAGGGGCCCTACCCGAAGAAGCAACTTCGGTTAAGGTCCTTGCTTGCACCATTTCTTGATCAATAGTTTCAACTTCTGGCCTACGGGCCACAGGCTGGTCGACCTCCACCTCAAATATAAAAAATATCTTAAGTAATAAACAAAATAAGGAAATCATACACAAAGTATCTTGTAAATATGGGAGATTATGCCAATAAGACTTGGTCCGCCTAACCCTCGGTTATGGGAGATTATGCCAATAAGACTTAGCCCACCTGACCCTCGGTTATGGGAGATTATTCTAATAAGACTTGTCCCGCCTTACCCTCGGTTATGGGAGATTATGCCAATAAGACTTGGCCCACTCGACCCTCGGTTATGGGAGCTTTCTAAAGCCCAATATTACTTGGCAAAATTAACAAGTTTATATGCAGGAGATAAATGGAAGAATAAAAAATTACCTTTGGAAGCTTCTCATCAGCAAATTCATGGGTGGCCATTTGTACTACGTCCTCCTCCTCAATTGGACTAGGATCCACCAAAGGATGTTGACTTTGGGGGGAAGTCACATCCCCCTTATTCAACAACCCGTTCTTATCCACCATCCCCCCTATTTCAACAACATGTTCTTGTCCATCCCCCCTGACCAGCTCCAGCAAGATCGGCACCTTCCTGGTTTAGGATGGAAGGTCCGAACAGAGTGATAAGTACCTAGTCAATCGAATGGGCGGGAACTGATGGAGTAGCTTGAACAGGTACAGGAGCCTGCGAAGGACGAAGAAAATAAAAAGAAAGATAAAAGTTAAAATAATAAGTCGAAGGAGCAACAACAACCTAAACAAGTAATAAAAATAAACTTACCACAGGCAATGAAGAAACAGGCACGGGAGGCTGGGGTATATCCTCAACAACTCTCACATCAGGAACATCCCTCTCAAGGCTAGCATGCTCCTGCAAAAAAGGGGGACTCCAGGAATAGTTGCTACTAGACTCAGATAAAGAATCAAATATAACTGCCCCTAGGGGGAAATGGGAGATTACCTACGAAGTAGTAGGGGTAGCTATCTCGAAGGGACGATCCTCTCCAATATCATCGTGCGTATCACCTCACGCGTCAACCTGAAAAAGAGACAAAGCAGGTTAAAGCAGATTGGATTTATTAGCATGAAAAGAAAATAAGGAAGAAAACATTCAGAGCAAGATGGATCGAGGGGCTTACTTCTTTATCCAACACATATTCCAGAACCTCATAATCTTGTGGAGGCGAGGCGGGTTTGGAAGGAGAAACCATTATCCTCAACCTACGTCTCCGAACCAATGAAGTTTCCTCTTCCTCCTCCTCTTCTTCTTCTTCTTCTTCTTCTTCTTCTTCTTCTTCTTCTTCTTCTTCTTCTTCTTCTTCTTCTTCTTCTTCTTCTTCTTCTTCTTCATCCACTACCTTCTTGCTCTCGTCATCCTCCTCATCTTCATCATCATCACCACCAACATCAACATCAGCATTCTCCTCGGGCAGTTCTTCCTCGCTGGATTCAGACGATTCCTCCATCACGAGCTTAAGAGGACTGGATGCCTTTCTTTTCTTACCACTACCATCAATACGAGGAGCATATGAAAATCCCTGAGAAGCCATCTGGGTCGACATAAATGCCATGTCCTTTTCGCTAAAATTCTCCTAGGTTTAGATAAGCTTATCAAATATTGAGCTCACCTCTTGGGCAACCTTAGGATTGGGGGTGTGGTCAATTGGAGGCTGTTGGATGGTTTTGAGTTTTTTCAAAGGTGCCTTTCGGGTATCCCTAATCGCTACCCCAGATGAGGCAATGTGCGTGGATTCAGTTCTCTCAACTGGTCTCGAGTGACTAGGGGCAACGGCAGTAACCTTGGCTGGAAGGGAGGTCTGAGAGGCTTTCTTCTTTTTCACAACTGCCTGGTCCACGGGCGCTACTGGGTCCAACCCAGAGGGAACATTAGTGTTGGTAGTACTAAGAGGGAAAAAAGACGAGGAGGTGTTGCAAATTCTTAAACCCAACTTTATGGGTGGGAATCTCTCAACCTCAGGGTACCGGGGTTCCTTCAAAATGTTAGTTTGAAAACGGACCAGTTGGTTTTGCCAGAACATGTTCATGTACATAGTCGATCTCTTCCCTCAAGCCTATTTTCTCGGGACCACAGGATTGGTTGGATAACTGGCACACGAACTTACGACAGCTAAAGTCAGATAGTTCGCACAGGCAAAAGAAAAGTTTATGGGCTTTTCACGGGTGAAATGGCTCAATAAAGGGGCTCCTTGATCATAGCCAAATTGAATGGCTACACGGTGGGGGATGTAAACAGAATATAAGTAAGTCCACTCTGTATATAAGGGCAAGTAAGAAGGGATTAACAAAAGTGGGACACTGTTCTAAGGAGAATTCCTAGCAAAAGCTTCATCAATAGCAGCAATGGGGCGCTCCTCCTCAGCGAAAAAGTCATTTGTAAAAAAATGATCCACCCCATCATAGGGGTGAGGTAAGAACCTTTTTACTCGATCGATCAGGTAAACAAGGGGATTCTTGACGATTTTATTCTTCCAGCAACAAATATAGGGGATCTTTATGGGCTAAGAACTAGGGTAGTTACCAGCAGGAGCATAATCGGGAAAATGGGCATAAAGGAAAGTGTGACACCCCGTCCAATTAAATATCGGGTGATCTGTCCGTTATTTTAAAACAAAGTGTTCGATTGGTTCATTCTTAGCATCATTATCGAAAATATTTAATATTAATAATCAACTAATAAATAATTAAGCCAGGGTCAAAACATTTTCCATTTTAAGTTATACCCAAAGAATACATTTATAATTTCTAAGTTATTAAAACATCAATTATTTACCATTGGCCACTACACCAAAATGGGAGATTTGTGAGTGTTGTTAGCAGTCACTAATGACCTTTGTAACTGCTATTTACCGTCATAATTTGGGGGGTGACAAAAGAAAACTTGTAACTCCTAACAGCAGTTACAAATTTTTATAACCCCTATGGGGTAATGACTGGTGACCCCAATTTATAACAGTTGTTTTCAACTGCTGTCACCAGTTACGAATATAATATTTGTAACTGCTATTAGCAGTTATAAAACTAATATTTATAATTGCTATCAACAGTTACGAATCTTATATTTGTGACTGCTATTAGCGATTATAAAATTGACAGTATTGACAACTTTGTGACTGCTATTAGCAGTTACAAATGTTGAATTTGTTAAATGTGGTAGGTGTTGTTACAAATATCTTTATACTTTCACAAAATGATGAAATGATGAGAGTAAAATAAAAGTTAACTAAAATAAAGAAGTCGATGAAATGGCATGAACATGTAACAAGTCTAAAAAAATTGGACAAAATTTCATTTATATTTCGGACATTCCAAATATCCTGTACATATAAAACTTGTCCAAACTTAATTTAACATCAAACAAACCCATCTCGGGGGGTCAAATACAAAATAAACATCGAATTAAAAATAAACTAAAAAAATAACGGCACAACACTTTGATGACATAAAATGCCATGAACATATAACAAATAATCATGAGCCGACCAAGGATCATCACGCGATGGATACGCTTCGTGAAGCCTAGGTATATGAACCGTGGGGGGGTATTGATGTGGTGATAACCTTCCTCGTATACTTGGAGTACGCTTGCTGAGCAAGTTCAATGGACTCAATTTTTTATATGCGACGCCTCGGTATCCCTTGCCTTGTGCTTGTGTTGCTTGCCACGAAGTGTAAGCACCTAGATTTAGGCCTTTGAATACTAGGTATGCCGAGTATGCCGCGTGTATACCTGAAAAATAATAAAATGTAATTATTATCATGTGAAGATAAAGTTAAAGTTAAAAGGATCACATATCTCAATTAAATTAACTAATCCAAAAGGAGCACATATAGATCCAATCAAGACAAAAAATAGAGTCAAAATGCATAAATCTCAATCCAACTTCACAAAGAGTACCATTAGATGATGTAACCATGTCCTATTACTAATTTGAGATGATAATATGTTTTTTCGTTTAATAATTGATGTTTCCAACATATTTATACATTATTTATTACCCTTTTTTCGTATTTTTTTTACTAAATCTTATGATTTCATTCACGATAGGATTCCCTATTTTCGACTCAGATTTCGATTCGCATTTTGACAACTTTGGTTTTATCAAAGATGAACACTTCCTTGCCTCCCAGATATTCTCACATGATATATATAAATGACAATAAAATAATCAAATATATAAGGAAAAATAAATTGTTAAAACAATTCTCATAAGTCAAATTTAATGTGAGGCTGTGATCATCCCAAAATAATACATAACACCCACTGTATACATATATTAACATATCATTTCTCTAAACTAGAAACTTGATTGATCCTCTGTTCTTAATATATTGTATGTGCTTTGAAACAGTTTTGTAGTGTGTCGACTGAGGTGTAACATAGAGTAATGTGATTCATGTATGAAAAAATAATAACAGATTAAACAACTATTTGAAATTACATATTAGCCTCTACATGAATAATCTGTCCACAATCATTTATTTATATGCTCAATCTATAGCCAACAAAGAGAAAACTCAATTAATAGATACCATGATCCAAACTAATTTGACTACATTATACAATCACTCGAAAACAATGTTCGTAGCATCATTTAAGTCAGTCAAGTATTCACCCTTCCAAAACATAGATGTCATAGCATACAAGTCATAGCAGCATTTAAGCCAAGTATTCATCGCATCATTTAAGTCAGTGTTTAAGTATGTTGATAGACACATTTAAGTCGGTGTTTAAATTAGTAGTGTATGCATTCTTTAAAACAATAGTGTATGCATTCTTTGAAACCAGTAGTGTATCCATTTAAAACATCCGTAGCAGCATTTAAGTCGGTGTTTAAACCAATAGTGTATGCTTTCTTTAAAACAGTAAAACAGTAGTGTATGCATTCAAAACATTCATAACAACATTAATACAAGTCAGCTTTTATTGTATGCATTCTTTAAACCGTATACCAACAGTTCACATCAACAAATGAATTTAAGTTGATTAAATGTTCTAAAATGTTTAAACCATCACAACATAATTTTGTCCCAAGTTTCTGATAGTGACCTTACCATTAATTAAATGTACCCAGAGCAGCAACAACCACAAACAACTTTATAACTTGCCATATTTCTTGATTAATATCTCTTTGACGAAATCACATTAACATTAACATATAACAGAAGTCAAGTACGTAATAGAACTCAAGTACGTAATAGAACTCTGAATGTAGTTCTTCACTGTGATAGAACTCAAGTACGTCATAGAACTCACATTAACATATAACATAAGTCAGACTAAGCATAACAAAATAGGACTGAAATCAAGTACATAATAAAACTCACATTAAGCCGGAAATTAACATTACAAGTATTCCCCATAAGAGGCATGAAACATAACGAACAATAGTATGTATATACATCAAACGTTTAAGTAAAATACCAAAAAAAAATGATTGGAAACCAAAACTGACATGAAAAATACAAATCAAAAGTACACCCAAATCAAAATTATATTACATTACAATAATAGTACAAATCAGAAATTTTGTATATTATATTACAATAATATACAAATCAGAAGTAAACTCACATGGTAAGCCGTCAATGGAGTTTACTACAAAAAACTTTGAATCTTTTGGTCTTAAGGTTGCTTTTCATATTGGTTTTATGGATCATAAACATATCCTTATAAGAGTCAACTGTCAAGGATATTTCACGAGGCTCTAGATGAAAGACCAATGATATATTTGTAAAAGTCCTATGAGGACTTTTAAATGGTCCCTAAATTTTAGACCTAATCAAGAAAGCCCCATTGTTCCTACGTGGATTAATTTTCCTGATTTACATGTTCATTTTTTTACGAAGGAACCTTTGTTTTCTATGGCTCGAGCGAAATTCAGAATGGGGAAAACTGTTGTTTTTATTCTATCAACACTGCAGCAAATTGAGCCTGTTGCGGGTTAATTTGCTTCCCTTACTTTATGTCATACAAGGGAACTAGCTTATTAGATTCTCTGGAGTAAATTGAGCCTGTTGCGGGTCAAGCTGAACATATGATGTGAATGCCACGTGTGATGACCGAAGACCAATAGTACCCTCTCTCCTGCTCTTCTTCTTCTTCCCACCAACACCAACAAATCCACTTTCAAAATAAATTTATGCCCCGCAAACCTTACCCTTTTTTCCCTTAACCTATTCATTTTCAAAATAAATCTCCTCTCATCGATTGGTACCTTCTTCTTCAAGTAAGTATTTATGGCATTCTTCAACACATTATAAATACATATTTTTAAAACCTTTTTCTTTTTCTCTTTTAATATTTAGATGGGTTTTGATAGGTTAAGGAAAATATGGGGATAGATGTCATTAGAAAGCAGTATCAAAATTTTGGTACGTTTGAAATGAATACGACTGACTACACTTGCTATATTTATATATAATATATACATATATATGTTTTGTTTCATATGTATATGATGAACAATGTTTAATGTGCAGCTTTCCAACTTCATCCTGATAAGAACAAGCATCATAAGGCTGAAACTGCCTTCAATCTTCTCTCAGAGGTGTTTTTTGTTTTCTCCTGTCTTGTATTGTTGATGTTGTGCTTACATAGATAAATATGAAGATATAATGTTGAGAACCAGTACAATTTTGTCCTCATTATTATTTATTTATAATTTGTTTGTTCATTTACTACTAGTAGTTGTATTGTGAAGGGGAGGGAGTCCTTTTTTTTACAATTTATTTGCATCTGCTTGTATATTTTGGATGTTTAGTAAGATGGCAATAACTCTTAACATAATGAAGCTTAAACCAAGAACGTGGAATGGAAGTTCTGAGCAGTGATCTTCTGACTTTCCATTCCATTTTAGGGAACCAGGTGTAATCATTTTTTCCTCTTCAAATTGTAATGAAAACAAAGAGTATCTTGTTCTCGCACATGTTATTGGTCTCTCACATACATTGACACCACGGCGAGATTCTCGATAACTAATAATCCTCTTATGAGTTGCTGTCATATTGAGACTATAATATCCTTATGATGTAGTTATCTTTACAATATTAGCAACCTTTCCATGTTCCAAGAAGCATAATTGATTCCCTTCATTTTAAGTGAGATGGTGCAAACAAACTATTATCATGGTTCAGAGTTGTAGAGAAAATTTCTAGCATGTGAAGGTCTGGTCCAATCTTCCTCCATCAAAATGAGATTCAGGCGTAACATCAATTTCTTCACAACATCTTCCTCCGGGTCACTAACAAAATCAGATGATTGCTTCTCTGAATTATGATATAACTTTAGGTATTGTAATGATTCCTCATAAAATCCACAGTGGTATAAGAAAACACTGTAATCTCTTAATTCCTTCAAATGAGCTTCTAAAATAATAAGTCGTTCATATGCAGACAGTGCATGCCTCATATCCCCAAAATATACGCTGGTCCAAATGCCAAGTTCTAGCCTATGCCGAGCAGCCTTGGCAGATGCAAGCTCAAAGCCACTTTCTTGGACTTTATTTGATGCATCTGAACAGCTCGCAGCCTCTGCTTCCCTTAAAAATAAACTTCTAGTGTGATCAAGTTGGAATGGCCAGAAGGCATCCTTCAAATCTCTCAAGATCTTCACTAATAGTAATTGTGATGTCATAATATGTGCTTGATCAGACTCCTTGCTTTTCTGCTAAAGATAGCCTCTAGGAGAATTATAAGAATCACGAGGGAAGAAAATCTCCACATCAAAGTTCAAGAGACCCCACAAACGAAGCATTTTCAGGATCTATGAGTATATAAGGGAAAGCATAGGCGTAAAACCTAAACGATGTGTCAAAACTGAATGCAAATAAAGGGACCATTGCTCAAACTGATTTCCTAACTTGATTCTCCAAAAACCCTTATTAACATATAATTATCTTTCTAAAAACTCAAGAAATTTTTTCGATGATGATCTGAATGAAGAGCTGTAGTGTATGCAATAACCCATAGAAAGATCATCCAATCTCTCAGTGAAAACGTCAACGGGAAGTGGAACCGAAGAGTACGAAATGAGGGAGTCATCCTCCGCTCCTACATAAAGAACTATTTTCCTTAAATAAACCTCTTTATTTATGCGAATGCTGGTGTCCCTCTCGGCATCTGATAATTTTTTAATCTCTGAGTAAAATCCCTCCCTTGCTGCTCGGGCATGGGCATGGGTGGTGATATCCACGTCAGAAGAATCGAGAGCATCGTGTAATACAAATTTGACATCATTTAGTGTTGCAAACATGGATCGACGCACCACACCTAAACTATTATACGATGAAACTGCTGATGTTGGTGATGATAAAACACCCAAATTGCCTATCATCCACGGATAGCCTAACACCCTCATCATTCCCTAGATTTTGTAAGCAATTGCTAACCCTCAACACACTAGTTGCCAGATTTTTCTTCTTTTTTTAATGAGGGCCTATGGGAGGGAGTCATAAATTATTGAATTACCAAACAGAATCAATCATGCAAGTTATAGTATTCTATTGTCTCACTTGCCAAATCTTTGATTTAGTGGTTAGGGGTAATGTCCCAAAAATCTCAATGAAGTTTGATAAACAAATTTTACATGGGAGCTATTATGTATGTTTCATCAAAGCCAGATATGGATATCTCTTAAATTTTTTAGAACTATTTTTGGATCTTGTAAAGTGTGTCAGAATGAAACTTCGAAATGATAAAGCCGTAAAGTACAATAAATTTTAGGTATCACCTTTAAGTGTCCCTTTTCCCAACTCCTTGAATTATTCCCAAATTCTTCATACTTTAGAGGGACAAATAAATAATTATATTCACCTTACATCCAGAATTAGACTAATATATGACATGATTATGGCAGGCACATGCTTGTCTTTCGAATAATGAAAGAAGAGCAACCTTCGACTTGGAGAGGGGGAATAATTTCTATATCGAGTGCAATAGAGTCCCACATAATAACACTGATAAAAAGGGGTTATTTCCTACTGAGAGGTGGAGGTCTAATAAGATTGTGGGAAGAATGAAAGACATCAGAGCCAGATTTATAGAAGAGTCAAGAGTGATAAAGGATTGTTTGAAGGCATCAAAATCAAACACACCAATTTTTGGTGCAATTAGAAAGGAGATTATAGTCTTCAATCCATTTAATTATTTATCCCAAGGGTACCCTCATCACTGCACGAGGAACAACAAGAAACCTGAGAGGCTTTGGTGCTTGAGGAAAGGAAGTTCATATGAGCAGCAGGGGAAAGGGAAGTGTGATTCCCCAATTTTTGAATGTTAATCAGAGAGGAAAAATTATAGATTCAAATTTGTTCCCCTCACTTCATAGTTTAGAATAATGAGTATTATTTCCTATGAAACTATGTTTGGCAAATATTATTTATTCTTCTAGTTCTCCAATATTATTCCTTTAGTTAGAACTGTTCACATAGATCATCCCAGCTAGTAGCAGATATTTGTATATTTGGTCGTCATACTTGTGCAGGGCGTATTATAAATAGTCAAATATAAAGGTTGTTATGGTATAGAAAACAAATTTATCTAACGCCGTGTTTGATGTGAAATTTTGTGGGGCCCTTACCATGGGACTGCAAGCATTTTGCAGTTCGAGACATTGTAACACGGATGGTGATGTCTTTCAGTCCAAGATTTGGGATCCCAAACTTAATATTTTCTATTATTTTTTACAGAAGTAGAATGTGTGAGTGGCGCTCAATTCTGATAATAGTATTATCGGAGTTCCCCATCAAAATGCTAAAGAGGAGCTCAACCAGTGTTCTCTATAATTTGTTTCCTCCTTTACACATACTTCAATGTAATTTTTTTGTATTTCGCTTGAGTTGTCAAACATTTTTTGGTTTTTAATCCAAAAAAAACTGAATAAGATATGGTGTTTTTGGAGGCATGGGATTCATAGTGATGTTAATAAATGGTGATCAAAATTTGCTAATTAGGATTAATCATTCTCTTATTAAATCTCATATAGGAGTTAAATTTGCTAATCAGGATTGATCTAAAGCTCCCTCAAAATATGTCTACTTTTGTGTGGAAAGCTTTATCAAAATGTGTTCGTGTTGAAGATCTAATCCATAAGGTAGGAGTTAAATCGAGAAAGTAGGGTATGTTCACTATAAGGGAGAAAAATTCATACATACATGTGTAGTTGTATTCTGATATCCACCAAGAAATTCCCCTTATACGTCTACATAACTTTAAGAAATTATATTGTAGCTCACAAACTTACTAAAACATATTAAAATGACCGACAATTGGACTGTGAGCCCACATGGGCATGATTCATTCGGTAGCCGCAGATAGTACCTTAAACACGAGTAGCGTATAATCATAAGAATTTTCTAGTTATTCAATAAGCACTTCATGGTTATGCGTTCCTCTTTCCTGGACATTCATCGTTGTTTTTGCTTTTCACACCCTCAATGCCCTCTTTTAACCCCAAAACGAACGTCTACTGGTCAATTTCAAGATCCGCGAGTTCGATGAGGACACTGACACATCATGTAAGTTACTTTTGTACCTTTATGGGTGTTTGCTGGTCTGTCTAGGTCACTCGATTGCTATTTTAAGTTTTCACTCCTTAAATCCCATTTTAGTCCCAAAGTGAACACTTACTAGTCAATTTCAAAAACCAGGAGTTCAATGAGACAAACCACTTCCTATAAGTTACTTTGTAACTCTTGGGGTGTATGTAAATCTATCTGGGCCACACAGTTGTTGTTTTGAGTTTTCCCCACCTATGTTCCATATTTAACCCCAAAACAAATGTCTACTAATCAATTTCGAACAACCGGGAGTCCGATGAGGACATAGAAACTTCCTATAAGTTACGTTTGAACGTCATGGGGAGTATGTTCCTGTCTCTCTCCGAAAACTCGATTGCTATTTTCAGCTTTTTCCCCTTACATAATATTTTTAGCACCAAAACAAGCATAAACTAATCAATTTCGAAAACCGAGTCCATCGAGGACACAGTGACTTCTTTTAGGTTATCTTGGTACATTTAGGGGTATTTGTCTCTCTATTCGGGATACTTCATTTTTGTTTTCAATTTTATATGGTGTTGGATAACATTGGCGATCTTTTCAACGGTGATGAATGTTTGAATTAATTGGGTCCACCACATATATTACAAAATAAAATCATAATGGAATAGTAAATCAAATTAATAGCATAAAGTACTTCCAAATGACATTAAAAAATTAACACAAACAAACAGATCTATAATTCTAACTAAAATTCAAACAAATAAGTATACAAATATTCCCATAAATTGATCCTAAAATTATACTACAACAACCAATTAACAATCCTGGTTTTCGATTGGCTCACCCTCAACCTCCTGTCACCATTACAAATCAATCCAGTACAAAAACTAATGATATTAATCAATAACCAAGAATTAAAATTACCTTTTATTCATATCAATTCGACGATACTATAACTTCAATGCACGGGATTAGATCAAATATTTAAACGCCAATGAACCTTGGCAATTACCCATCAATGAAAAACATATGATTTCCATTGAAAGAACATAAAATTTTGATATAAGTAAGAAAAACATATGTTTGATTTAGTGTTTAAGAGTTATCAGCACAAAATTTAACCTTATAACCCAAACCCGAGCAAATTGCAAAACCCAAACCTCCAACTATGTCACAAATTATGGTATAAATGTTTGAGCAAAACCAACGTATATTTAACAAGTCTAAAAATTATGGCACAAATTTTTGAGCAAAATGGATGTATATTTAACAAATATAAAAATTATGGTATAAACCAACTGTGCCAAAATACATTGAAACAACGTATAATTTTTTTAGCAAAACCTGATTGAAGAGACGAAATCGATTTAGAGGGAAACCAAAAAACTTATATACTTAAAGGGAAACCAAAAAACTTATATACTTCTCAGAGAGAAATGAAAACTTATATACTCAGTTCGAAACTAAAAAACTTATATACTCAGAGTGAAATGAAAGAGAAATGGGCGAAAACTCACAGGAACGAGGTTCTTCTCACAGCAGCGAAATGTTTCTCATAGCAACGAGGTTCTTATCACAGCAAAAGGCTTCTCACATAAATCGAACTCAAAAACTCACAGCAATGAAATGAGAGAGAGGGGAGGGAGTTATGAAAAGAGAGAGAGGAGAGAGAGGAGGGAAATTAAAGTTAGGTGAAAAAAATTATAACTGCCAACGGCAGTTAAAAATTAAGTCTTGCCAAAATTTAAGAGTGCGGATAGCGGTTACAAATTTATGACTATCAATAGCAGTTACAAATTAACTGTCAGGGCAAAAATTTTGACTGTTGGGAGTGATTATAAATTTATTACAGTTGATAACAGTCACAAATTTAGTATTAGACCAAAATTTGTGACTCCTCATAGTAGTTATATTTTTGTGACTGCTCATAAGAGTTATAAGTTAGGCCTGGTGATAAATTTGTGACTGCTTGTGACAGTTATAAATTTCTTACTGCTTATAGGAGTCACAGATCAATTATATGGTAACATTTGTGGCTCTCATTAGTAGTGACAAACTAATTTACTCAAATTTTTGATTATCAATTGATTTTATCACCCCTAATGGGAGTTACAAATCATTTTGTGACTGCTCCCGGGAGTGATAATTTTCTCACCCCAATTAGCAGTCACAAAATTAGCATTTTTGTGTAGTGCGCAAGGATACAATAAATACTGAATATAACTCAACTGCTAAAATAGATAAGACTCAATAAAATATTCTAGTTTAAAGTCTCAAGCCAATAAACCATAAAAAAACTCAATCCAACTGAAATAAACAACTAAAATAATCTGAGTGCAATCTCTCTGATAAAATGACTGAAAATGGGCGACGCATGCCCTAAATGAAATGTCTGAATAGAACTGAAAGAAATGATAGATGCGTCTAAATGCAAGGACCTGCAACTCCCACAACCGTTGCAACTCGCTAAACAATCCAAGCATCTAAGTTTGGTAACCCTGTGGCTGGGTACCGGATATGGTACATATATATAGAAAAAGAGAGAAGAATAGCAAGAGACGGGTCAGAGCCCGGTTTGTAAAAATATTTATTTTAGCAAGTATTCAAAACTGTAATAAATCTAGTATTATGTGCATTTTAGTTTTGAACTCTCACATGAGATCCTCACCTCTCCATTATTATGAACGCCTAACGTACATCTACTCCAACCTAGTTATCTACAACACTCCCAACTAGGTCATAAACTTATATTTCCAATTATATCTCGTAAGGGTATCCCGTATCGCCCATATAATATGTCATTAAAAAAGTTTATCCCTGATAACTACATTTCATATTCACCGTTCAACTAATCAATCTTTTACCCAACTAAGATTATTTTATTTATCAACCTTACTATATCTACTAGTTTCACACAATAGAATTATTCACAAGCACATATATATATAGTCACATCATCCCTATACATATATATTCTAATCCTGCATTATTAGGTTAAGACCACTTGGTGCAATGAATACTCTGCTATCATGTCCCGATGCATCACTCACTGCATGAAGGACTGCTGGTTCAATCTCTCATGAACCATAAAATTCAAATCACAAATATTGGAGGCGAACATAATCCCCAGCCAATTGAGTCACGCACATGCCTAGGCTCTCATTTAGCCGTCGAAACTATCCTATATCTTAGATAGCACGTAACCAAGTTTATACTCTATGGGTACAAGTCAAATATCCCCTCAATGGGCAACACATGATAAGACTTTCCACTACGTGAAAATCTCCTCCTGATAGCAAGCAGCGTAGGTATGCTATACACATAATAATAAACATATAATAGGCACTCTCACATCGTATTAAAATCAATGGGTATTCGCGCAACCCGTACATATATTTTCCATACGTAGTATTCTCTCATTACTACTTATAATATAATTATTTCAATTACTCTCTCTCAAAATTTCCAAGGTTAACTTGTCGTTCCAATTTTTAACGTATTATTTCCCAAATACGTCCCAAGAATACTGCACTGTACTAAATTCATCAAATACCAGTTTTCCTCACTCAAACTAACTGTGTGACTTGATTTGGGTCAAAATAGGAATTGCCAGATTTTTGAACCTGTCGTTTGAACCAGAAGCTATCTCTTTGAACAAGATAGCATGTCGTTAGAATGACATCTCGCGAGATCCTGTCTCGTTCGAACCAGGCTCAATCTCGTTCGAACGAGATTGAGCAATTCCCTTCCCTAACTGCACCTGCTACGTTTTTCCACCATTAACAACTCAAGAACCTCTATTGTTAATTTCCAATCACCAAAACAACAATCCAAATTAATATCCTAACATGTTTAGATGATTTTTAACAATATAACATCATTAAATCATTACTAATCATCAATCAATTTTGAAATCCCCAATTTAATTATCAAGAACCCTAGTTCTCAAATTTACATGCATAACTCTAAATTAAAACCTAGATTTGTTCAAAACAATATCATAAATTCGTGGACATCATCCTAACTACATGAGGAATCAAACTCTTATCAATTCAGTCCTAATTTATGAAAAATTCTCCCAAATTTTCATCAAATTCAACTTCATAGCAATGGGGTAATTACTTATTCTACCATGAACATAATTGTTGCTAAAGAAAGAGAACAATAAACACTTGACTCGATTATGATGTTTTGCTCTGCTGATGAAATTCGTATAGGCTTGTTCCTCGTCTTCCGATCTACGCTTTGGTGGGATTTGTGGTGTGAGTACTTGAGTTTTGCACCAAGAACACTTATAGACTCTCCTTCTTCCTCTGTGGTTCTCTCTCTATCTCTCTTAGGTTTAGAAACTAACAGACTTACTCTCACCCACGTACACTCCCTTTTATTTTTCTAACTTTCGTCCATATTAATTTCATAAAAATTCAAAAGACACAAATACCCCTACGGGGTGCCGGTTTGGCCTAAAAATATTTCGGAGTCCAAATAAAATACCCGAGTAAAGTTTTCTGACTATCTCGGCCCTTTCGGACTCAATGGTGCACTCGAAATGACCATACGAGTTATTTAAAAATAATTTACTTCTTTAATCCATCAAATTAGTTCTGACACGACTCACACGCGCGTCCTAACTTAATATACCAAATCGTCGTATTTTTCACTCTCGACAATTTATAAAATTTTATAATTCCATAATACTTATTCACACAGTAATATTAAATAATTCTCAACAATAAGTATTAACCCTTGGCACGCTAGTTAATATTTATTTTAATTCGGATTAATTAATAATTAATTTCTCACCTTTTAATTTAATTAATCCAATAATAACAATTAATCCCATAATTATTTAATATCATAAAAATATGGGGTGTTACATACTTCCCCCTAATAACACAAATTCGTCCCGAAATTCAAAAAGTAAAGCATACCTGGTAAGAATAAGTCTGGATATATCTCGCGTATATCCTCCTCTCGCTCCAAAGTAGACTCCTCTACATTATGATGCTCCCGCTGTACTCGCACAAGTGGAACTACCTTTGACCTCAATCTCCTCTTGCTACGGTCCAAGATAGCCACAGGCCTCTCCTCATAAGAACTGTCAGGCTGCAAATCAATCTCCTCTATCGTAATGTGAGTGTGTGTCAACTCATCTCGAAGGTACCACCTCAATGACAAAATGTGGAACACATCATGAATACGGTGTAAGTTCTCCGACAATCCAAGTCTGTATGCCACCGGTCTTATCCTCTCGATACTGGGAAATGGTCCTACGTATCTCAGAGATAATTTCCCCTTCTTTTCGAACCTCATTACTCTCATAGGAGATACTCCTAGTAACACCTATTTCCCCACACTAAATTCCCTAAAGAACCTCTTGGCATCGGCATAGCTTTTTTGCATGTCCTGGGATACCCGAAACGTCTCCTGATCATCTCAATCCTAGAAGATGTGTCCTGAATCACCTCTGGCCCGAGTTGCTTGTTGTTAACCACCCCTATCCAACAAGCGAGAGAACAACAAGGTCTGCCGTACAATGCCTCAAATGGGGCCATGCCAATCATAAACTGATAGGAGTTATTGTATGCGAACTCCACCAGTGGAAGGTAATGCTCCCAACCCCTCCAAAGTCAAGGACCCACATGCGTAACATATCCTCCAGCATCTGATTAGTATGCTCAGTCTGCCCATCTGTCTGCGGGTGATAAGTCGTACTCAATCGTAGCTCGGTACCCATAGCCTCCTAAAAGCTCTCCCAAAAGCATGACACAAAAATCATGTCTCTGTCGGACACAATATCCCTGGGCACCCCATGCAACCTCACAATCTCGATAATAAATAAATGGGCATATTATCCCATAGTGTAGTCTATCTGCACCGGTAGAAAATGAGCCACCTTGGTCAATCGATCCACCACTACCCATATAAAATCGTGACTCCTCTATGATGTAGGCAACCTAGTGATGAAATCCATGGAAATGCTCTCCCATTTCCACATAGGGATCTCTAGCGACTGAAGGAACCCTGATGGTTTCTGATGGTCCACCTTTACCAACTGACTGGTGACACACTTGGACACGAACTCCGCAATGTTCTTCCTCATCCCACTCTGCCAGTATTATTTCCTCATATCCTGGCGCATCTTATCCCTTCCGGGATGTACCATAAATCGAGATCCATGCGACTCTGTCATAACTGCATAATGTAAGTCCTCGTCCTCTGGGACCACTAATCTTCCATTAAATCACAAACTCCCATTTGAACTCACTGAATAGGACTCTGCTCCCTCCGCTAGGAGTCGTACAATCTGATCCTGGCAGAACGAATTGACGACTTGGTCCTGGATCACTCTCGTGACAATCTCTGGAGTGACTATCATGACGAACATAAAGGATCGGGCCACTGCATCCTGATGTCCCAACTCTTTCCATTTCACCTTCCACACTTTCACCACCTCACCTACTGGACTACAGCTCAACGCATCAGCAACTACGTTAGCCTTCCCCGGGTGGTACAGTATCTCGAACAGATAATATTTCATAAGCTCCATCCACCTGTGCTGATGCATGTTCAACTCCCGCTGAGTGAACAAGTATTGTAGTGACTTGTGGTCTGTGAATTGGCAAAATTTCTCCCCCAACAAGTAGTATCTCCAAATCCACAGGGCAAACATGACTGCTGCTAACTCCAAGTCATGGGTGGGTTAATTCCTCTCGTAAGGCTTGATCTTACGGAGGCATAATCTAGAGCCTGATCCTCCTGCTTGAGTACTCCACCAAGTCCTTATAGGGAAGCATTAGTATACACTGGGTACTCCACTCCTAGCCTGGGTAAAGAAAGAACTGGTGCAGAAGTTAATTTATCCTTTAGCTCATCGAAAGCCAAATGACAAGCATTATCCCAGATTAATGGCACCCCCTAGCGAGTCAAATTTGTCATCGGAACCTCTATCTTCAAAAATCCCTGAATAAATAGTCAGTAATACCCGACTAAACCCAGAAAACTCCGTACCTCCGTCGATGTCGTGGGTTATCCCCACTCCCTCACTACTGATGCTTTGCTAGGATCCATAGATATTCCCCTATCAGATACAATATGTCTTATACTTCCCGCTGCCATAATTCACATTTCTCAAATTCGGCATATAGCTCATGCTCTCGTAAAGTCTGCAGAACCCTACGTAAGTGCTCGACATGTTCCTCCTCAATCTGGGAGTAAATCAGGATGTCATCTATGAAGACAATGATAAATTGATCTGAGAACTCCCTGAACACACGGTTTATCAAGTCCATGAATACAACTGGAGCATTGGTTAACCCAAATGGCATAACTCGAAACTCGTAAGACCCATATCTAGTCAAGAAAGTAGTCTTCGGCACATCCTGCTCCCTAATGCGTAGATGATGATACCCGGATCTCAAGTTTATCTTTGAAAAGTAGGCTGATCCCCTCAACTGGTCAAATAAGTCATCGATGTGAGGCAACGTATATTTATTCCATATCGTGACTTTATTAAACTCCCAATAATCAACACAAAGTCGTAAGGATCCATCCCCCATCTTCACAATTAGAACTGGAGCACCCCAGGGCGAGGTACTACTACGAATGAAACCCTGTCCCAATAACTGCTCTATCTGGTCCCGTAACTCCCTCATTTCTTCCTGAGCCATATGGTAGGGTGCACGTGCTATAGGATGGGTGCCCGATGTCAAGTCTATCATAAACTCGATCTCCCTACTCGGAGGTATCCCCGGTATGTCCTGAAACACATCAGGGTACTCACAAACAACTGGAATCGAACTAATTGGAATCCTTACTACCGTAGAGGTCTCCTCCTCTATGTAATACAAATGTGTGGACGACCCTCCCTCGAGGCGAGGCATCGTCACTATGAACATCTCTTGGCCCGGAATAATGAACACAATACTCCTACTGAAGCAATCAATCATGGCCTTATAAGTGACTAGCCAATCAATGCCAATAATGGCGTCATACTCAGACATATCTAAGACTAGCATATCTGCAGGCAAAATCATACTCCCAGTCTCTATACCTACTCCCCTTCATATAAAGAAAATCAACGACCCACTACCCAACAGTGAGTCTACACATATCACTGTACTTTTTATCATGCCTAACAACCCTGTGGCCCGTGCAAAGCTAGTGGATATGAAGGAGTGTGATGCCCCAGTGTCAAATAAAATTCTCCCCATAGTACCATGGATAAGAATAGTACCCTCAGCTGCAGGTGGCGCCTGTGGTGTTGTTGCCTGGTGGATGTTATAAACACGTTCATACTGTAACTGTCCCTGCTAAATCGGGGGTGCGGGAAAAGCTGGGACTGGTGCTATTCCTGGTAGGGCGACGGGAAAAATGGGTCTCTGGGGATCCTGTTGAGCACCCTGTTGTTGGGGAAACTTTCCCTAATCGGGGCAATCCTGTTTCCTCTGGCCAATCTTGCCACAAGAAAAACACTTACCGCTAAAGTTAACTCCCATCTGACCCTGCTGGCCGTTACCACCTCTACCTTGGCCCTGCTACTGGCCCTGATGACCCTTCCTGTAGCCTCCCTGACCATGCCTCAATCCATTCTCTCTAAACCTCTTAGCAAAATCTCTAGTCTGGAAACCCTGCTCACCCTGCCTTTGCTGCTGCTGAGCTACTAGTGCCCCACTGGCACTCCCCCCACCTGTCCTGCCCTGCTAGATAGGCTCACCTCCTAGCTTGTTCCCCTTGTCATGGAAATCGTGGTCTTGACAATGTATCAATGAAACATTAAGTACATCTATATAGGACTGCAAAGACAGATTACCCAGAAGATGCTGACGGATCCTCCAGGTTAGGCCATCCATAAACATTTGTATTTTCTTCTCTTTGCTAGGAACCTAACTAGGTACCAAATTAACCACTCTGGTGAATTCCTCCTCATATTCTGCAAATATTTTTCCCTCCTGAGTGAGGTCCAGTAATTTCCACCTCATCTCGGTCTGAACGGAGGAAGGAAAATACTTGCGATCGAACCGCACCCAGAAACCCCGAATCGTCATACTGTCCCTCTCTTCTAAAGTGGTAGTGGACTCCCACCACTGTAAGGCTACACCTACTATCTTGAAGGTAGCCAGTAACTGTCTCTGAATATTTGTGCATTCATACATGAGAATATGCCTCTGGATGTCTTTCTTCCATTGGCTCATGATAACAACATCATAACTGCCCGAGAACTCTGGGGGATGTGACTTTTGAAAGGCATACCTAACTCTCTCCCATGCAGTGGGAAACTGAACTGGAACTGTGTAAACGCAAGAGTTTATGGATCCCCGGATTTTAAACAATCTTCAATTAAAATCACAAACATGTAATTTCCTTTATATTTATAAACTCAAGTTGATATGCGGAAGCGTTATAAAGGAGGTGATGGTTCAACAAAAGAACAACAACAGTTTTAATTAATCTCAAGTCCTAGAATTTGCCTAAGTCATGATTATTCATTTAACAAAGTTAGGCCAAACCAAATTAATGCAAGTGACTTGAATTACACAATTTTATCCAATATTTAATTTAAGTCCCAAATTAAATATAGTGTGACAATTAAACCGATTTTATCTTGAATTAATCTAGCATGCGTTCTAAGTGAAATAGAGCAAGATAAAATAAACAGTCACACTACACCGCGATGTACGAGGAAAAACCCACTAACGAGAAAAAACCTCGGGACGCCCCTAGCCTCAAATCCACTAAAAATGGTATTACAAAATACAAGACAAAAGACTTACTTCCTAAACTCGAACCCTCTCAAGCCGTGACGCTTCTTCTTGTATCGACCTCCAATTAGCGGATAACCAACGGAGCTCCACCGTGGTCTCGGAATACACCGATAGGACTTTAAACGGACACCGTCACCCGAACATGGAGCCTTTCTCCAAACGGGTAGAATATCACCAAAAGTCTTCTTTGTGATGGGGTGTAGAAGCAAACCCGAAACGTCTCTTGAATTCGGTAGAGAAAACCGGTGCCAAAAACTCCAAGTAAAGATATGTATATATGGAACTTGGATAAACAACTATTGGGTGTAAACTAGAGTGTGTATGAATTTTCTTTAGAAATTGACACTCAAAACATGAACATTTTCCCTAAAAAGATTAGCTCTCAAACTCTCTCTAAGAGATGGATATGAAATGGAAAAGTTAGGAAAAGTTATCTTGGAAAATGTGTTTCCCGCACATAATAAAGTATGTAAAAGTTGGTTAAAAACCAAGTGGGGAAAGTGGGAGAAAACTGCAAAAAACTGCTCAAAACTGTTCCCGCCCTGGCGTTCTCGTTCGAACGACTTTGACTATCGTTCGAACGAGGCTTCTAACGAGCGACCAGCCTGGGCTCGTTAGAACCTCGTTAGATATCTCGTTAGAACGAGAAAGTCGTTCGAACGACTTATCTAACGACTGACCAGTTTGGTTAGAAAGGCAGTCTCGTTCGAACGAAGTTTGGTTCGAGCGAAAAATCTCGTTCGAACGAAACTTCGAACGAGTTTCAGAAATTTTGTTAAATTCTATTTTGGCCCAGAAACATTTATATATAGATATTAATATAAAGTCCTTTTGAAATAATTTCTGAAATAAACAAGGTTGTATTAAACCTAATCACCCAAATAAACAAAGTTCCAAGTTCCTATATAAATATAATTACATTCATACCTTGGGAGCATAGAACCTTAGTTGATAACGTAGAAACGAGGCACATAAACCGGCATTTTGATGAAGCTTTAAATTCTTTGCCGCTACGTCTTCAACATATACTTCATAGGTCTTGAATATTACAATTAAATAAAATCCTATGAAAAAATGTTTTTGTCCGGAATTGAGCCAAAACTATATATATGGACTCAATTGGAAATTTGTGTCCTTACAAATCTCCCCCTTTGGCTATTCCGGGACAAAAACCAAACAAAAATCCTAAAGGGCCGTCAAGCTCACTAGACTCAAAACATAACCCGCCCAATCTTGACTCAACCCAAGGATTAAACTCTTTGCCATAGAAAGATGCCGCTATAGAATAATTCCTGCACACTTAAGCAAACTCATCAAATGCATAGGGAATATCAAAATATTAAATGAAATTTTTAATTAATTACTCCCCCTAAATTAATTCTCCCTTTAAACACATGACCTACTTAGAAAGACGTCTCCCCCTAAGATAAATTTCCCCCCAAACGAAGATACGATAATAATAGGATTAGATACCATTTCTCCCCCTATCATCATTCTCCCCCTTTTGTTCGGGAATAGGCAAAGGATAAAGAACTAAGAAACAGCAAGTGAAAGCTTAAAGTGATAAGACATGAAAGCATATGGGCAATTAAAAACAAGGCAAAGACAAACAAATATCATATATATATATATACTAGAAATATATCAATGGACCACTTGCATATATATATAGATATAAACACACACATGACACAAAATACAATAAGTTTGCACACTCGTATGGCAAAAATGTGTCATATGGAAACGGAAGTGTAGGGGTGTGAACAAGCAACAATTAAATTTAGACCCAAACACTTAAGAAACGTTCACGGAGTTCTCATTTGATTGCAAACTTCATCACAGTTAAATATAACCTCATGTGACAATATAAAGATTGAACTCAATGAACAAACATACACAATGCATACAAGCCTAGCATGATGGTGATTCTACAAACCAAATAGAGTCATGACATTAAAGACAACTAGGATAAACGGACATTGTGCAAACCGTTGATATACCATCCAATTCTCCCTCAATAAGCATATATATTCTTTTGTTTTTGAATGAATATATCAAACAAACATAGGCCTTGGCAATTGCTTTCTTTGAATGCCAAATATTCTGTTTTTAGGCCTTTGGATCACGTATTTCTTTTAGATCCAATCAACGGTGGCTTACAATCGCAAAGGATTTAATTTATCCTTTCGGAGCCCTTCCCCGTGCATATATTTATTTATCATGTTTTTCATTTTTCGCACAAATCTCACATGCAACGGATTTTGACATGCACTAGTCCTCCTAGGTCATAGATATGTAGATGACTAGATTGGTAGGAGAACACCTCAAAAAGCTCAAATATAACATGTGACATTGAGATTTCAAAAAAGCTCGTGCATGTGTGAAAAGAGGCATATAGAAATAGAATCCATTTGAACAATACAACATCCAACTACTCCATAAAAATGGTAAAGAACATTTTAAGGATTGAAAATCTAAACCAAAAGTTCTAGCCACGTGGGAGCGTAAATGATGGGATTCAAACACAAGTATATGCCACATGAAGTGTGTCAAACTAAAATACACACAAAACAAAATCTTTTTGAGTTTTTAACATTTTTAATCAAAAATAAAGATATATACTCAAAAGACTAAACAAAAATCATTTGTAGTTTTCATTAAGCATAAATGAAATAAATAAAACACAAATGATAAACAAAAATCTTTTTATATTTTGCAGTTAAATCAAACACAAAAGATAATACAAAAAGATAAACAAGTTATAATTTCTAGCATGTGATATGAAGTAAGGCAATGACTAGAAAATGACTAAACAAGCATACTTTTAGCATATGAATATAGCATGAAGTACAAACGCTAAAGTATGCAAACACTAACACAATTATCCTTTAGATTTAGCAAGGGAGGAGTCATGTGTAAGTAAATGAGAATCAAAATCCATATTTTGTAAGGCAACCAAGTCGGATTTCCTAACCCAAATTAATGAAGAATTACTATCTTGGGGTGTAGAAACATTAGCTATCGTGGTTACTTTACTATGGGATTTTCTAGGAATTCGTTTAAGATCTAAACAAAATTTCCTAAGATGACCTTGTCGACCACAATGGGTACAAGTAAGAGCATGTCGAAAAGATTTATCTAAGGAGTGATCATTAAATGCATTCCTAGAAGATTCTCCTAAAACATTGGTTTTGACTTTAGGGTTAAAATCATTACAAGAATTGAAGCCTAAACCAAAAGTGTCATTTTTAATTTGGATTGTTCCTAACATTTTATCAAGTTTTTCCGAACGACATTCCAAATCAAATTTGACATTACTAGAATCTTTTAATTTATTTTCCAATTCAACAATGTTAGATTCTAGTAAAGAATTACGCTCTTCAAAAGCAAGAAGCTCCTTTTTCAAGGATTCCATTAAACCCCTAAGGCTATCTCTCTCGCCTTCTACATATTCAAGCTTCTCTTGAAGAGTCCTCACATGTGTCCTAAGGTCTTCTATTAAGGCACTTTCATCAATGACCTTGACACTCTCTCTTAAACTCGCTTCTAACTTCAAATTAGCTCTTTTCAATTTAATAGATTCTTTATATAATTCATGAAAAGCATTTTGAAGTTCACTCATATCAACCTCATCTTCATTTTCACTCTCTTCTTCTTTTTCACTCTTACTATCATCAAAAATAAGAGAATCATGTACAATGACCTTGGAAGTGGCATGTGCTATAATTTCATTATCCGATGAGTTCTCATTATCACTCACATGTGCCATAAAAGCCACAAAATTTTTCTTAGTGGGGGAATCGGGCTTCTCTTCCTTATCACTATCACTAAGGGTTGCATTATATGAAACGGGTCGTTTACCCTCTTTCCTTAGTTTAGTGGGGCACTCAAAAGCCCTATGGCCATAACCTTCACAACCAAAACATTTATTAGACTCGTCCCTATCTAAATTTTCATTACTAGGTTTAGGGATAGGTTCGGCTTTAGAAAACTTCTCGCTTTTATCATGTTTAGAAGTATCAAATTTCTTAAAATCATTTTTAACTTTATCTTTGTTAAATTTAAGAAATTTTCTAAATTTACGAGCAAACAAAGCCATATCTTCCGAGTCACTATCACTATCGCTCTCTACAACTTGTTTAACCTCTTTTAGGGCTTTTAAAGCAACGCCCTTTTCAATTTTCATATCATTTTTAGAGGGAAACATATCTAGTTCATAGGTTTGTAAATCACCTACAAGCTCTTCTAATTTTGTAGAGGCTAAAGTGGGTAAAGAATTTAAAACGGTCACCTTAGGAATAAATCTATCGGGTAGGGACCTTAAAATTTTCTTTACAACACGGTCGTCAGGTATTTTCTCTCCCAAGTTAAAGGATGAATTAACAATATCTGAAAGTCTAGCATAAAATTTATCAAAAGTTTCTTTTTCATCCATTTTGATAGTTTCAAATTGAGTGGTGAGGTTTTGAAGTTTAGAAGCTTTAACGACACTAGTTCCTTCATGAGTTATTTGTAAAATATCCCAAGCTTCTTTAGCGGTTTCACACGTCATAATACGTCGGAATTCATCCGGTGCGACAGCGCTAAATAAGGCATTTAAACCACGGGAATTAAAGTTGGCAAGTTTAAACTCATTTTCAGTCCATCTATCGACGGGTTTTAAAACACGTTCATTTTCAATAAGATGAGTTGGTGGGGAATACCCGTTAATAACAGACATCCAAACTCTCTCGTCGATAGATTTTAGTGCCGATCTCATTCGCGCTTTCCAATACGCGTAGTTAGAACCATCAAAAATAGGAAATTTTGAAAATGGGGAAAAATCCATTTTAGCCAAAAATTAAGGATCTTTAACGAAAAAATTTATCGTTTTTGGCTCTGATACCAATTTGTAAACGCAAGAGTTTATGGATCCCCGGATTTTAAACAATCTTCAATTAAAATCACAAACATGTAATTTCCTTTATATTTATAAACTCAAGTTGATATGCGGAAGCGTTATAAAGGAGGTGATGGTTCAACAAAAGAACAACAATAGTTTTAATTAATCTCAAGTCCTAGAATTTGCCTAAGTCATGATTATTCATTTAACAAAGTTAGGCCAAACCAAATTAATGCAAGTGACTTGAATTACACAATTTTACCCAATATTTAATTTAAGTCCCAAATTAAATATAGTGTGACAATTAAACCGATTTTATCTTGAATTAATCTAGCATGCGTTCTAAGTGAAATAGAGCAAGATAAAATAAACAGTCAAACTACACCGCGATGTACGAGGAAAAACCCACTAACGGGAAAAAACCTCGGGACCGCCCTAGCCTCAAATCCACTAAAAATGGTATTACAAAATACAAGACAAAAGACTTACTTCCTAAACTCGAACCCTCTCAAGCCGTGACGCTTCTTCTTGTATCGACCTCCAATTAGCGGATAACCAACGGAGCTCCACCGTGGTCTCGGAATACACCGATAGGACTTTAAACGGACACCGTCACCCGAACATGGAGCCTTTCTCCAAACGGGTAGAATATCACCAAAAGTCTTCTTTGTGATGGGGTGTAGAAGCAAACCCGAAACGTCTCTTGAATTCGGTAGAGAAAACCGGTGCCAAAAACTCCAAGTAAAGATATGTATATATGGAACTTGGATAAACAACTATTGGGTGTAAACTAGAGTGTGTATGAATTTTCTTTAGAAATTGACACTCAAAACATGAACATTTTCCCTAAAAAGATTAGCTCTCAAACTCTCTCTAAGAGATGGATATGAAATGGAAAAGTTAGGAAAAGTTATCTTGGAAAATGTGTTTCCCGCACATAATAAAGTATGTAAAAGTTGGTTAAAAACCAAGTGGGGAAAGTGGGAGAAAACTGCAAAAAACTGCTCAAAACTGTTCTCGCCCTGGCGTTCTCGTTCGAACGACTTTGACTGTCGTTCGAACGAGGCTTCTAACGAGCGACCAGCCTGGGCTCGTTAGAACCTCGTTAGATATCTCGTTAGAACGAGAAAGTCGTTCGAACGACTTATCTAACGACTGACCAGTTTGGTTAGAAAGGCAGTCTCGTTCGAACGAAGTTTTCGAACGAGTTTCAGAAATTTTGTTAAATTCTATTTTGGCCCAGAAACATTTATATATAGATATTAATATAAAGTCCTTTTGAAATAATTTCTGAAATAAACAAGGTTGTATTAAACCTAATCACCCAAATAAACAAAGTTCCAAGTTCCTATATAAATATAATTACATTCATACCTTGGGAGCATGGAACCTTAGTTGATAACGTAGAAACGAGGCACATAAACCGGCATTTTGATGAAGCTTTAAATTCTTTGCCGCTACGTCTTCAACATATACTTCATAGATCTTGAATATTACAATTAAATAAAATCCTATGAAAAAATGTTTTTGTCCGGAATTGAGCCAAAACTATATATATGGACTCAATTGGAAATTTGTGTCCTTACAAATCTCCCCCTTTGGCTATTCCGGGACAAAAACCAAACAAAAATCCTAAAGGGCCGTCAAGCTCACTAGACTCAAAACATAACCCGCCCAATCTTGACTCAACCCAAGGATTAAACTCTTTGCCATAGAAAGATGCCGCTATAGAATAATTCCTGCACACTTAAGCAAACTCATCAAATGCATAGGGAATATCAAAATATTAAATGCAATTTTTAATTAATTACTCCCCCTAAATTAATTCTCCCTTTAAACACATGACCTACTTAGAAAGACGTCTCCCCCTAAGATAAATTTCCCCCCAAACGAAGATACGATAATAATAGGATTAGATACCATTTCTCCCCCTATCATCATTCTCCCCCTTTTTGTTCGGGAATAGGCAAAGGATAAAGAACTAAGAAACAGCAAGTGAAAGCTTAAAGTGATAAGACATGAAAGCATATGGGCAATTAAAAACAAGGCAAAGACAAACAAATATCATATATATATATATACTAGAAATATATCAATGGACCACTTGCATATATATATAGATATAAACACACACATGACACAAAATACAATAAGTTTGCACACTCGTATGGCAAAAATGTGTCATATGGAAACGGAAGTGTAGGGGTGTGAACAAGCAACAATTAAATTTAGACCCAAACACTTAAGAAACGTTCACGGAGTTCTCATTTGATTGCAAACTTCATCACAGTTAAATATAACCTCATGTGACAATATAAAGATTGAACTCAATGAACAAACATACACAATGCATACAAGCCTAGCATGATGGTGATTCTACAAACCAAATAGAGTCATGACATTAAAGACAACTAGGATAAACGGACATTGTGCAAACCGTTGATATACCATCCAATTCTCCCTCAATAAGCATATATATTCTTTTGTTTTTGAATGAATATATCAAACAAACATAGGCCTTGGCAATTGCTTTCTTTGAATGCCAAATATTCTGTTTTTAGGCCTTTGGATCACGTATTTCTTTTAGATCCAATCAACGGTGGCTTACAATCGCAAAGGATTTAATTTATCCTTTCGGAGCCCTTCCCCGTGCATATATTTATTTATCATGTTTTTCATTTTTCGCACAAATCTCACATGCAACGGATTTTGACATGCACTAGTCCTCCTAGGTCATAGATATGTAGATGACTAGATTGGTAGGAGAACACCTCAAAAAGCTCAAATATAACATGTGACATTGAGATTTCAAAAAAGCTCGTGCATGTGTGAAAAGAGGCATATAGAAATAGAATCCATTTGAACAATACAACATCCAACTACTCCATAAAAATGGTAAAGAACATTTTAAGGATTGAAAATCTAAACCAAAAGTTCTAGCCACGTGGGAGCGTAAATGATGGGATTCAAACACAAGTATATGCCACATGAAGTGTGTCAAACTAAAATACACACAAAACAAAATCTTTTTGAGTTTTTAACATTTTTAATCAAAAATAAAGATATATACTCAAAAGACTAAACAAAAATCATTTGTAGTTTTCATTAAGCATAAATGAAATAAATAAAACACAAATGATAAACAAAAATCTTTTTATATTTTGCAGTTAAATCAAACACAAAAGATAATACAAAAAGATAAACAAGTTATAATTTCTAGCATGTGATATGAAGTAAGGCAATGACTAGAAAATGACTAAACAAGCATACTTTTAGCATATGAATATAGCATGAAGTACAAACGCTAAAGTATGCAAACACTAACACAATTATCCTTTAGATTTAGCAAGGGAGGAGTCATGTGTAAGTAAATGAGAATCAAAATCCATATTTTGTAAGGCAACCAAGTCGGATTTCCTAACCCAAATTAATGAAGAATTACTATCTTGGGGTGTAGAAACATTAGCTATCGTGGTTACTTTACTATGGGATTTTCTAGGAATTCGTTTAAGATCTAAACAAAATTTCCTAAGATGACCTTGTCGACCACAATGGGTACAAGTAAGAGCATGTCGAAAAGATTTATCTAAGGAGTGATCATTAAATGCATTCCTAGAAGATTCTCCTAAAACATTGGTTTTGACTTTAGGGTTAAAATCATTACAAGAATTGAAGCCTAAACCAAAAGTGTCATTTTTAATTTGGATTGTTCCTAACATTTTATCAAGTTTTTCCGAACGACATTCCAAATCAAATTTGACATTACTAGAATCTTTTAATTTATTTTCCAATTCAACAATGTTAGATTCTAGTAAAGAATTACGCTCTTCAAAAGCAAGAAGCTCCTTTTTCAAGGATTCCATTAAACCCCTAAGGCTATCTCTCTCGCCTTCTACATATTCAAGCTTCTCTTGAAGAGTCCTCACATGTGTCCTAAGGTCTTCTATTAAGGCACTTTCATCAATGACCTTGACACTCTCTCTTAAACTCGCTTCTAACTTCAAATTAGCTCTTTTCAATTTAATAGATTCTTTATATAATTCATGAAAAGCATTTTGAAGTTCACTCATATCAACCTCATCTTCATTTTCACTCTCTTCTTCTTTTTCACTCTTACTATCATCAAAAATAAGAGAATCATGTACAATGACCTTGGAAGTGGCATGTGCTATAATTTCATTATCCGATGAGTTCTCATTATCACTCACATGTGCCATAAAAGCCACAAAATTTTTCTTAGTGGGGGAATCGGGCTTCTCTTCCTTATCACTATCACTAAGGGTTGCATTATATGAAACGGGTCGTTTACCCTCTTTCCTTAGTTTAGTGGGGCACTCAAAAGCCCTATGGCCATAACCTTCACAACCAAAACATTTATTAGACTCGTCCCTATCTAAATTTTCATTACTAGGTTTAGGGATAGGTTCGGCTTTAGAAAACTTCTCGCTTTTATCATGTTTAGAAGTATCAAATTTCTTAAAATCATTTTTAACTTTATCTTTGTTAAATTTAAGAAATTTTCTAAATTTACGAGCAAACAAAGCCATATCTTCCGAGTCACTATCACTATCGCTCTCTACAACTTGTTTAACCTCTTTTAGGGCTTTTAAAGCAACGCCCTTTTCAATTTTCATATCATTTTTAGAGGGAAACATATCTAGTTCATAGGTTTGTAAATCACCTACAAGCTCTTCTAATTTTGTAGAGGCTAAAGTGGGTAAAGAATTTAAAACGGTCACCTTAGGAATAAATCTATCGGGTAGGGACCTTAAAATTTTCTTTACAACACGGTCGTCAGGTATTTTCTCTCCCAAGTTAAAGGATGAATTAACAATATCTGAAAGTCTAGCATAAAATTTATCAAAAGTTTCTTTTTCATCCATTTTGATAGTTTCAAATTGAGTGGTGAGGTTTTGAAGTTTAGAAGCTTTAACGACACTAGTTCCTTCATGAGTTATTTGTAAAATATCCCAAGCTTTTTTAGCGGTTTCACACGTCATAATACGTCGGAATTCATCCGGTGCGACAGCGCTAAATAAGGCATTTAAACCACGGGAATTAAAGTTGGCAAGTTTAAACTCATTTTCAGTCCATCTATCGACGGGTTTTAAAACACGTTCATTTTCAATAAGATGAGTTGGTGGGGAATACCCGTTAATAACAGACATCCAAACTCTCTCGTCGATAGATTTTAGTGCCGATCTCATTCGCGCTTTCCAATACGCGTAGTTAGAACCATCAAAAATAGGAAATTTTGAAAATGGGGAAAAATCCATTTTAGCCAAAAATTAAGGATCTTTAACGAAAAAATTTATCGTTTTTGGCTCTGATACCAATTTGTAAACGCAAGAGTTTATGGATCCCCGGATTTTAAACAATCTTCAATTAAAATCACAAACATGTAATTTCCTTTATATTTATAAACTCAAGTTGATATGAGGAAGCGTTATAAAGGAGGTGATGGTTCAACAAAAGAACAACAACAGTTTTAATTAATCTCAAGTCCTAGAATTTGCCTAAGTCATGATTATTCATTTAACAAAGTTAGGCCAAACCAAATTAATGCAAGTGACTTGAATAACACAATTTTACCCAATATTTAATTTAAGTCCCAAATTAAATATAGTGTGACAATTAAACCGATTTTATCTTGAATTAATCTAGCATGCGTTCTAAGTGAAATAGAGCAAGATAAAATAAACAGTCACACTACACCGCGATGTACGAGGAAAAACCCACTAACGGGAAAAAACCTCGGGACGGCCCTAGCCTCAAATCCACTAAAAATGGTATTACAAAATACAAGACAAAAGACTTACTTCCTAAACTCGAACCCTCTCAAGCCGTGACGCTTCTTCTTGTATCGACCTCCAATTAGCGGATAACCAACGGAGCTCCACCGTGGTCTCGGAATACACCGATAGGACTTTAAACGGACACCGTCACCCGAACATGGAGCCTTTCTCCAAACGGGTAGAATATCACCAAAAGTCTTCTTTGTGATGGGGTGTAGAAGCAAACCCGAAACGTCTCTTGAATTCGGTAGAGAAAATCGGTGCCAAAAACTCCAAGTAAAGATATGTATATATGGAACTTGGATAAACAACTATTGGGTGTAAACTAGAGTGTGTATGAATTTTCTTTAGAAATTGACACTCAAAACATGAACATTTTCCCTAAAAAGATTAGCTCTCAAACTCTCTCTAAGAGATGGATATGAAATGGAAAAGTTAGGAAAAGTTATCTTGGAAAATGTGTTTCCCGCACATAATAAAGTATGTAAAAGTTGGTTAAAAACCAAGTGGGGAAAGTGGGAGAAAACTGCAAAAAACTGCTCAAAACTGTTCCCGCCCTGGCGTTCTCGTTCGAACGACTTTGACTGTCGTTCGAACGAGGCTTCTAACGAGCGACCAGCCTGGGCTCGTTAGAACCTCGTTAGATATCTCGTTAGAACGAGAAAGTCGTTCGAACGACTTATCTAACGACTGACCAGTTTGGTTAGAAAGGCAGTCTCGTTCGAACGAAGTTTGGTTCGAACGAAAAATCTCGTTCGAACGAAACTTCGAACGAGTTTCAGAAATTTTGTTAAATTCTATTTTGGCCCAGAAACATTTATATATAGATATTAATATAAAGTCCTTTTGAAATAATTTCTGAAATAAACAAGGTTGTATTAAACCTAATCACCCAAATAAACAAAGTTCCAAGTTCCTATATAAATATAATTACATTCATACCTTGGGAGCATGGAACCTTAGTTGATAACGTAGAAACGAGGCACATAAACCGGCATTTTGATGAAGCTTTAAATTCTTTGCCGCTACGTCTTCAACATATACTTCATAGGTCTTGAATATTACAATTAAATAAAATCCTATGAAAAAATGTTTTTGTCCGGAATTGAGCCAAAACTATATATATGGACTCAATTGGAAATTTGTGTCCTTACAAACTGGCGTCATAATGTGAACATGGGGTGGGGCCTGCTGCACCACCGCTAAAGCTGCATTCACCGCCTGAGCAACTTTGGCGCCAACCTCGGTTGCATTCATTATTCCCTGAGCCTGAGCTACTGGCTGCTCTGGTTGGGCCTATATGTCTTGTGGTGCATGTAGAGGGGGCATCTGAGATGAGAAAGAATTTTATTAGCCCACAATTATTATTAAATCTCAAATAGATAAAGACTTAATCGCATATATAGAAGTACAACAGTCCTAAAGATAAGGCTCTATATTAAAGGACGCTAAGTTGAAAGCATAATAAGTCGTACAAATCCTAAAACGCTCTAGAACCTAATGCTCTGATACCACCTATGATACCCTGCCCAATTAAATACCGGGTGATCAATCCTTTATTCAATTTAAAATAAAGTGTTCGGTTGGTTCATTCTTAGCATCACTGTCGAAAATATTTAATATTAATAATCACCTAATAAATAATTAAGCTAGTGTCAAAACATTTTCCATTTTAAGTTATACCCAAAGAATATATTAATAATTTCTAATTTATTAAAAATCAACTATTTACCATTCACAGGGATACAATAAATACTAAATATAACTCAACTACTGAAATAGATAAGACTGGATAAAACATTCTAGTTTAAAGTCTCAAAACAATAAATCATAAAATACTCAATCCAACTGAAATTAACTACTAAACTAATTTGAGTACAATCTCTCTGATAAAACGACTAAGAATGGGCAACACGTGCCCTAAATGAAATGTCTGAACAAAACTGAAAGAAATGATAGAGGCGTCTAAATGCAAGGACCTGCAACTCCCACAACCGCTGCAGCTCGCTAAACAATCCAAGTGTCTAAGTCTGATAACCCTGTGGTCGGGCACTTGATATGGCACATATATATATAGAAAAAGAGAGAAGAACAACAAAAGAAGGTTCAGCGCCCGAGTTGTAAAAATATTTATTTTAGCAAGTATTTAAAACTGTAATAAAGCAAGTATTATGTGCATGTTAGTTTTAAACTCTCACATGAGATTCTCACCTCTCCACTATTGTGCATGCCTAATGTACATCTACTCCAACCTAGTTATCTATAACACTCCCAACTAGGTTATAGACTTATACTTCTAATTATATCTCGGAAGGGTATCCCGTATCGCCCAAGCAATACGTTATTAAAAATAGTTTATCCCGGATAACTACATTTCATATTCACCGTTCTACTAATTAATCTTCTACCCAACTAAGATTATTTTTGTTAGCCAAAGAATAATTGCCTATGATTGGTTTCAAACAATTTGATTTTAAATTATATAAAACCCAATTTTAAACCAATTTTAGTTCATCCCTAAAATATACAACTATGTGTCAAAACAAATTAAATATGCACAAGCTTCGGGAAAAATCCCCCACAGGGGCAAAACCTTTTATATTTCTAGAACTTTGAAATAATTTACAAGACCTTTGACTTACAGACAACTTGATAATCGCCCACAAGTGTAACGCACGGTGCCTTCAGAAAATCTTCAAAGTACCAGTCTAGAAATCAGTAGTGGTTTACGCGCAGCAACACCACAATGACACGCAGCCCTGACACGCAGTTTTTAGCAAATACTCAACACTCAGAAGATCATTAATGTTACGTAGTCATAAACTTCCTAGAGTCTCCCTCCACAATAGCACACAGCTTTTCGGTTATAGAGATCTCCCCATTAAGGATGAACAAAAGCTAAGCTCCCAACAAAACTAAGTTTTGGGTTCCATAAAACATATGAGACTCCTGTTTTAATTTGGTACAGGAGTGATCTCCCCGTATTTTATTAGGCGGGATGTCACAAACACTTGAACAAATTAAAGAAGAAAAGGCCTAAATCTATAGGGCTTCACTGAAACACCCCGTTTTTTTTAATAATTAATTTTAGCATTTTAATTACACATGTGGCTCGTAATAATATTACATATGTAATAAATATTAATTAGTGAGAATAAAATTAATATTTATGTAAGAATAAAATTTACCAAGTGTATTTAAGTATATTAAATTTGATCAATTGTTAGTACGTCGTAGCGAATAAAATCGACGAAGATTGACTGTATCTCAATCGGGGCATACGGGTAGGCTATTCTTCGGTTGAGATAGGATATTTATGTTTAGTGACTCAGATGGTGATTTCGAGTGCACGGCTGATCTGAGAATCATAAAAATGGTCAAAATTAAGTACCTGGAGGTAGATATTGGTTATTGGGAGCTTTTTAGACTAGTCGGGCCTCACTCGGGGGCATATGAGTCATTTTATGAAGGTTAACCTAATTTCGAGATTAAGAGGTTTAAATAAGAAATTAGGTTTAAGGGGTAGCCACTTTATAAATAAAAATTTACAGAGAAAGTTATTGTGAGAAAGGAAGGAGGCCAAATATTTAGCATATCCAAAAGGCCTGATTTAAAAAAGTAAATTGAGGGGGGCTCTTCCCATCTTCAACTCGACATAAAGGAAATTCAGATCCGACAAATTTAAGGCAAGTGTATTGTGGCAATCCCCGATCCTCGTCGCGTTGGGGCGAGCGCGCGAATGGAAAGGATCCTTCGGGTCCCGCGCATCCCTCTCGGGAGCGCTTCAGCCGGCGTCCTTTTTGAGATGTGGTGTAAAAATATAGAGAGATTTAGAGTCGCCAATCTATTTTACTCAAAACAGACAAAAGAAAAAAGGGAAGCCATCTCGAAGGATGTCATCCAAAGACATACTGGTGCATGCGCCAAAATAATTCGAGAAGGGTTCGGAGGCTTAATTACGAAATGGGAAGGTGTTAGGCACCCATTCCGCCCGTTCGATCTCTCATGGATATTTGTTATTTTCCTTTATTTTTCCCCTCCCCCCCCCCCCCCCCCCCCCGTGATATGTGTGCATGTGTATATATATAATGGAGGTAGGAATCCTCGACTTGTATCATGGAAAAGATAAAGCGAGTCATCCGTAGGAAGATATAAGAATAATATTAGAAGGTAAGGTTTACGCGATTACCCCAACGTTGGTCGTTATAATGGAACGACAACGCATATGGAGTAATACGTCACTAAGAACAAGTATATAGAATATAGGAAGATTAGATTTAGAGAAGATAGAAAATGAGAGAAAAGGTGGGAAAAAGGACTCGAGTCTCGGGTTTTACCCCGAGACGCCTACGTAACCTATAAAAGCATCAAAGTCCACATAGTTCGCATACAAAACGAGGGTGGGGTTTATACCATAAATCCAAATGGGGGATCTCTTATTTGTGAGAGTGTGTGTGTGTGTGTGTAAAAAAAGTGTTTTAGTTGTGAGAAAAGCGTGAGAAAAGTATGAGAATCCCTATTTAGAATTTATGAGCACACTCTCTTTTTCTTATTTTTTGAGTTTTATTTATATGAAAATAAGAGATGTGAAATAATACTAAATAAAAAAGTATATTAGGATGTGTGAGATGAGATAATAAAAATGCTAAGTAAGAAAACAAGTTATTGACAATTTAAGAGAATTTAAGAGAGAGTTTGAGAAAGTTGGACCTTCTTGAAGATCTTGAGCTTCATCTTAAACGTTGGAGAGCAGCCCTTGCACTTGGATGATGATGGAGAGTGACTAATTCACCGAGTTTGATGAAAATGATGATGAAAAGTGGAAGTAAAAAAGGGATTTGGAAGTTGAAATCACGCTACCTTCTTGAAAATCACGCTTCCTTCGGGTTGATGGAGAGTGAATTTTATCAGATTTGGGCTTCCCTTGCAAATGAGGTTATGGCCTCCTTTTATAGGCTCAGGTCACTACCGATCGGCATAGACCTGTTCCTGCCTATCGGCACCTGCCGATAGGCAGGGTCTGGAACCTGCCGTTTGGCAGTGCGCTTCAGGCTTTTTCGGAAAATTGGCCGCCGAGGGCAAACCGTTGGTCAGAATCGTGTAAAGGATGGACCGTTGGAAAGGTAATTCGGATACCTTCGATAGTCCTTTGGACCGCTCTCGGGTTCAGGAGTTGACTTTGGGTCAAAAATGGCTCGGAAGCATTTTTTAGTCCATTAGACGGGGAATCGCTCAGATGCAAACGAATCATTCGTTTGCATGGTAAGTCTGAATTGCACACGGGGCGGACTGTTAGAGAGGTTAGGAGATGTACTTCGACATTCCAAAAAGTTTGACCCAGTTTGGGGATTTGAATTTGGTCAACCGGGCCCAGGAAGCATTCGGTGACCTCTTGGAGTCAAACGAATCGTTCGTCCGCATGGAAAGTCAGAATCATGCACGGGATGGACCGTTGGAAAGGGGATTCAGTTACCTTTGAAGATTCATTCATCCTCAGTTGAGCTAAAGAGTTGACATAGGTCAAAAAGAGCCTGGGAGCACTCGGTGGCCTCTGGGTCAAGTTTCAGACGCAAATGGATCGTTCGTTCGCATGGTAAGTCAGAATCACGCACGGGATGGACCGTTGGAAAGGGTATTTAGCTCCCTTCGAAGATTCATTCAGTCACAGTCGAGACTAAGAGTTTGACTTTTTGGTCAAACGAAGCCGGAGAGTGCCCGATGGCTTCTAGGTTAGTACTCAGGACATGACCTGGGTTTGTAGTGATAGAGGGAGGTACTAGGGACCTAAGGAGAGTTATGGGGTAACAGAATGGGGTGTCTATAGAGCCCCTCGACGGGCGAGTTTGGAACAAATGATGACCGTCGAATAGACACCACATGATGCTTTTGAGGGAGTATGACCGATTCAGAGGGTCGAGGATGATTCTGAGGACCTAAGGAGTGTGCTGGTGATGGAATGATGATAAAAGGTTTAGGTCGATTCTGAGGACCTGAAATGGTGTTGGGGGGTTGACAAATTCTGCGAGTCAAAGCCGAATCTGCGGGCTTAGAGTGAAGATCTAATAACCGAGGTTAATTTTGACCTAAGAGTGGTGACTATCGAGGACCGGGGTCAATTCTGACCCAACTCAGGTGACGATCTAAGACTGAGGTCAATTCTGACCTAAGAGTGGTGACGACCGAGGACCGGGGTCAATTCTGACCCAACTCAGGTGATGATCCAAGGCAGAGATCAATTCTGACCTAAAGAGTGGTGACGACCGAGGACCGGGGTCAATTCTGACCCCACTCAGGTGACGATCCAAGATTGAGGTCAATTCTGACCTAAAGAGTGGTGACGACCAAGGACCAGGATCAATTCTGACCCAACTCAGGTGACGATCCAAGATCGAGGTCAATTCTGACCTAAAGGGTGGTGACGATCGAGGACCGGGGTCAATTCTGACCCAACTCAGGTGACGATACAAGACCGAGGTCAATTCTGACCTAAAAAGTGGTGACGACTGAGGATCGGGGTCAATTCTGACCCAACTTAGGTGACGATCCAAGACCGAGGTCAATTCTGACCTAAAGAGTGGTGACGACCAAGGACCGGGGTCAATTCTGACCCAACTCAGGTGACGATCCAAGACCGAGGTCAATTCTGACCTAAAGAGTGGTGACGACCGAGGACAAGGGTCAATTCTGACCCAACTCAGGTGATGATCCAAGACCGAGGTCAATTCTGACCTAAAGAGTGGTGACGATCGAGGACCGGGGTCAATTTTGACCCAACTCAGGTGACGATACAAGACCGAGGTCAATTCTGACCTAAAGAGTGGATGAAGATTGGATTTTGATTTTGCTGGGGAAATTGCTTTTGTGATTTTGATTTGAGTTGGGGAGCTGATATCTGAGGAAACTTTTAGGAGACCTCGCAGGGGGAACAACCTATTTTGGGTACTGTAAGAGAATTCCGCTGGGGAAGTGATCAGGTGATCCTTAGAGATCCTTCGGATCTTTATCGAGAGGATTTTTCACTTGGTTTTTGAGGATTTTGCTGGGAAAGAGGGGTTCCACTCTAGGGAACACGGAGTTTTCTTGGTGAAAAGGCTTTAAATCCCTCCGGGGATTTTTTTAGGCTTTCTAGTATTTTTTGGGAATTTCTGTACGAAATAAAAGGGGTTGCCGGTCGGCATAATATGAAGGGTTCCATTAGGCAGTGTCACGGACTTTTGGGCTACCTCAGGAAGGTAAGGGGTCAGTGCCAATCGGTATAGTAAGGGGAGGTGCCGATCGGCATGACGCTTGGCATCGATATAAAGGGGGCGAATCCCCTTATTTTTTCACAGATTCTTTTCTTTCTCTCTCTCTCTGCGATTCTTCTGCAAATCATTCTACCATTGCGATCTTCAAGAAATGGCCGCTTTTGTGAGCACTGCAGTCCACAGGGAGTGGTTGACCGTGGATGACTGGGCAAATGTGGAGTGGAGGGCCAGGGCACCTCTTGCTTTGGGGAGTGATAACTCCTTTGATGCGTTTGAGCCTATTGCGGATGAGCGGACGTTGCTGCAGGAGCCATCGCATCATCGCTCTTCGAGAGTGATCCTCGATGGTTATGTAAGTAACCCGACCTTTGGCATTCTTATCTTTTTGGTTATTTTTCTTTCTTGACTTTTGATGAGACTTTTCTTTTTGCCAGTTTGATATTTCTTTGAAGAACATGCGTGCCCGTGGGACAACGGGGCTCAGGGATGTCTGGGAGCATCTCCCACCTGTGGTGTGTTGGATGGTATCATCAGTGGGATTTGGGCGGTTGGCATCGGTGCTGGATGAGATGCCTCGTTCGACAGCGGTCTTGTGCGCTTTGGGAGAGAGGTGGTGGGATACTATCCACACCTTCTATTTTGGCTTCGGGGATATGATTGTGACTCCCATAGACGTGCAGTAGCTGCTGGGGCTAGATTGTGATGGAGAGAAGATAGAGGTGGATCGCTCTTTATGGGTGAGACCGAAGGCAGTGCGTGCGGCACTTGGTGATGTAGGGAGGATAGTTTCTAGGGATTCTATCTGGTTGTCCCGACTGAAGGATGTTCTGCTGAGCAGGGTGATTGATGTGAAGGACGATCTATAAGTGAGGTAGATGGCTCGATTATTTATTCTGCTAGTATTGGGAGGTTTCATGGTGGCGTCGAGCGGCGACGTCGTCCATTTGTTATTTCTGCCGTACTTGAGGATGTTTTCGAACATCCCTTTCTGTGATTGGGGGAGTCTGTCTTTAGCGACCCTTTACTCTTCTCTGAATGCATTCAGTCGGTGATGCCGGCAGACTTTTACTGGAGCCACGTACCTTCTGGAGGTATTCTTCAGTTTGCGCATTTCTTTTCATGCATTCGCATTTTCCTTTCATGCATTTGCATTTTCCTTATGCGTCTCTTTTTGTTTGTAAATTCATACGTGGTTCTACAAGGTGATTGGGTGCAACACCCCGCTGATTGCTTTGAAGGACGACACTGTTGATGACTTTTGTCGATTGTATCGATGGCGTAAGGCCAATCGACAGTCGAAGGGATCTCTCTCCCTGGAGGAGGTGCGTCAGGTCTTGAATGACCTGACCAGTGGTAGGGTAAGATTTTTTCCATTTCAATCTTGGGTTTTGCTCCTTCTGATCTTGTATTGATTTATGCTTGCTTGGAGATTTTCAGGTGATCTTTTGTCCCTGGGGGATAGCCATTCCGGATGCGGGGGCGACTGGGGTGAATGAGCGGATGAGGCATTTGCTGGCGCATGAGTTCGGCCATTCCTGGTATCTCGAGGAGAGGGTGGTTCGTCAGATTGCTGAGGAGGAGGTGGTGGTGCCACCTGCGTAGCCTCCTACATCTATGAGGCGGGAGTGACTGCTGTCGGAGGATGAGAGGATCGCGATGATGATCGGCGAGTCGTACTTATTGTACACTGATACGGTTGTGCCGTATGATTATATGGACTTTGTGACGAGCTGGTTGATGGCGCCCAGCATACATGATGCCCTGCCTATCCCTCCGGCAGGTTTGAGTCGGGTGGTGGGATCTTCCCATAGCGGCGGTGGTCCGTCGGCATCTGCGGCGGCGGTGACCTCAGAGGTCCCTTTTGTGCGGTTGCATACCCTTTCGTATAACATTCGGCGGGCTGATGGAGGAATGGTGCCTATGTTGCACTATCCTCATGCGATGGATCCGGAGGAGCTGGGTTTGACAGAGGAAGTCCTTCGACCAGCGGTATACCTTTTTGTTCCTCTCTTTCTTTCTTTTCTATTTTGGTCATTTCTGCTTTGATATTGATTTGGCCTTTCCTTGCAGCAAGTTCGGGTGTCGACCACTTGGCTAAGGGACATCAGCGACTGGATATCTTCGGCGACTTCCCATATTCGGGACGTGGTTTCTGTTCCTTCTTGCTTGGTACCGTCTTCTTCGTCCGGAGAGGGCTCGGTCTCGGGTAGTGGTGGTGCGTCGTCTCACCATAGGGGGAAGAGAGCACGTCGCAGGGGTGGAAGCACTTGAGAGAGAGAGAGAGAATGTGGGTTCGGGCTGAGTCCCTTTGTTTTTGCTTTTTCTTTTTATTTCCTGCAAAATTGATGTAACACATAATACAAATTGATGCAATGCAATAGAGTTTTTTTATTATCTTTTATTTAATGATGAATGCATGCACATGCGCTTTTTACTTTGCTACTGAGACCGTAAAAAGGAATATTTTTTGAAATTTTTTTTTTGGAAGGAAAGTTTTTATTTAAAGGGGAAATTAAAGGGATTTTGAAATTCTGTTGAGAATATCAAATTATTTTTATTGAGTTTTTTTATTTGACAAAAGAGGAAAAAGGGAAATTTCTAAAAATGGGGGGTTGCCGATCGGTAAGCACCCTGACCTGCCTATCGGCAGTTCAGTCCAGTCCAGTCCCATCAATTCAAAGCTTTGATTGATACCCTCTTCAGCCTTTGGTACCTTGTGGGGTAGGATTCCCTCCGATTTCTGCAGGGATTGTGTCTCTTGTGAGGGTTTTCAAGTATAAAAAGGGGTAAGGGTGGAGTGTTTTCATCACACCTTGGCATTTTCACTTACTTGCCCACTATCTCTTAGCCTTGTAAGATAGCTCTCCCTAGTAGCATTGAGTTTGTCAACTACCTCGAAGCCTTGGAAGCAATGTGCTCTTATAATGTTGACTACGATGCTTTCAACATGCGTCGAGTCTCCTTGTGGCGCAATCGGCATTTTGAGTGGAATGTGCTGATGGCGGCAGTATAATTCTCGTACCCCGAAGACCGTCTATTCCGCTTTGGGTTGGATGAAGTTTGTCCTACCTACGAGGAATCTTCTGCCATACTGGGCGCAAATCCTAGTGTTATTGCGTCTTTACTCGAATTTTCCCGCTCTCCCAGGGATTTATTTGCCGGGCTTCTTCATATTTCGCCTTCAGCGACTAGATCATTGGTTGCTGGAGGAATGATCTCCCTCCCGGCGGTGCTGCAGTTCGTGCATTTGTGGGAAGTAGGTGATGCTGGCTATGCTGGAGCCGTTGTTCTGGGTCTAGTTTCCAAATTGCAGTTGGTGACTGGGGAGGTGCAAGTGGAACCACAACTTCCAGCCATTACTTCATGGATGTCATATCGTCGCAATCCTGCGGCGGTGATACTGGCGGAGACCCTGAATGGCCTGGATGCCTGGAGAGAAGGCCGTTCTGACTTTTTGAGGGGTAGCCCTATGATGCTGTTCATGTGGTTGTCTGAAAGATTCCGTTTGGCGACTCGTCCAGAGTATCCCTTATCGACCGTACCCAACTTCTTTTCACGCTACTTCATTAGTGTTGGCCTATATGTTGAGAACTGGGAGAATTAGCTTGTGGAGCATGGGGCTCGTGGGCTGTATTGGTCAGTGCCTTGGTGGGGACAGTTGCAGCGTATTTTGGAGCTATGAGAGTATTCATATGTGCGGCTGGTTAGTCTTAGACAGACCTCTTTTTATTTCCCTTGGCGGCTTCTGTGCCAATTTGGCTGGGCACAGGTCGTGCCCCCTCGGACCTCAAATTTCTTTCCGGTAGAAGATTTAACTGAGAGCCTGCGTCTGTTGCTTGGGTCTCTATGGGAAAATCGGCGTCCATCGACCCGTCCCTCCCAGTCTTTCGGGAAAGTTTGGTATGTTCCCAAAGATTATATGAAGTGGTTGTGGAGGAAAGTAGTCAGCAATATGTTGGCAGTGGAGACTGGACAAAGATGGTTTGTTTTATCCAATGCCATGGAAGGGGGTGTTGTGGTCTTTTCGAAGATGGTTAAGGCTCATCGATCCATAGAATGTTTACGGTACTCTATTCAGGCAGGGGAAACTTGGGGACCTCAGGATGTAGATGATGAGGGTACAGACTCCTCTGGTAGCTGTGGGTAGGACTCTTGGAGAGTTTATTTATGTAATTGATGACAGATGTGGGGATTTTATTTATCTTTTTATGGTAGTAAGGGGAAGGGAGTTATCCGTTCCTTTTTCTTATGTAATCCATGCTGAATTTTCTTATTAATGAAATAAATAAGTTTATGATCATCTAGCCGTACCTTTCGATGAATTTTGTAATTTTAAATTATCTACACCGATCGCGAAGGCGTACATAATCCTTTTGTTCAAGTATTCTTTAGAATGAACCGTCGTTCTCGGAGGTAAGAAAAGAATAGTATTTTGTAAGAAAGAAAGAGGAAACGTACTTATGTGAGGTGCATGAGCTGCCTTCGGACCTCTGGGGCTTTTGAAAAAGTTTTTTTTTATCTGTTTGAAAATAGTTTTTTGTAGAGGATCCGGCCCACGTAGTTCTGGGTAGAGGGAAATGAAGAGTTTTTTTTAGAATAGAAGAGGGGTGAGAAGAGTCGTAGCGCGCCAAGATTTCGGACTAGGGGTAGAATTTCTTGAGACGGTCTAGATTGACTGGACGATCCATCTCTTCCCCATCTAGGTCAGTGAGCATGGCGGCACCGCCGGATAAGATTTTCTTCACAATGTAGGGGTCGCTCCAATTGGGCTTGAATTTCCCTTTAGGGTCCCAAATGGGTTCTATTATCTCTTTGAGGGCTAAATTCCCCTCCCGGACACCGCGGTCCTTAACTCTCTTGTTGAATGACCGTGCTATTTGGTGATGGTACCCCTGTATGTGGTAAAGAGATTTTAATCTTCTTTCATCTAGGAGGGCTAGCTCATCAAGACGGCTTTGGCACCAGTCTTCTTTGCTAACTTTATTTTCGAGCATGACGCGTAACGAGGGTATTTCCAGCTCCACAGGTAGGACTGCTTCCATTTCGTAAACCAGGGAGTAAGGGGTAGCCCCAGTAGAGGTTCGGATTGAGGTTCGATAGCCCTAGAGGGTGTACGAGACCCGGTCGGTCCAATCCCTACAACTTTCGGTCATCTTACTGATGATAGCTTTTAGGTTTTTATTGGCGGCTTCCACTGCACCATTGGTCTGAGGTCGGTAGGGAGAAGATTTGTGTGTCTGAATCTCGTACTCGTTGACTACTTCTGTGACTTCTGCCTCGAAATGCAACCCGTTATCTGACACCAGCTCGTGCGGGACCCCATATCGACAGATGATGTTTTTCTTAAGGAATTTGGCCACTTTCTTGGCATTCAATACTGCGTATGACTCAGCTTTGACCCATTTGGTGAAGTAATCAATGGCGACTAGGATGAACTCATGTTCGTTTGAAGCCTTTGGTGTAAACTTCCCTATGATGTCGACACCCCAGGTGGCGAACGGCCCGGGAGAGGTCATGATGTATAATTCTCGCGGAGGCAGGTGTTGAACATTAGAGAACTGTTGGCATTTAAGGCATCTTCGGACATAGGCGGTGCAATCCTGGGTCATGGTGGTCCAGTAGTAGCCCTGTTGGATGATCTTCTTAGCAATCATGTGACCGTTCATATGGCCCCGTTGTGGATTTTCTACATTATCTTTTCAATCTCGGCCCCTGCGATGCAGTGTAGATGAGTTCCATCGAAGTTCCTCTTGAGTAAATATTTATGACAGATGATGTACTGGGCGGCCAATTTTCGGAGGGTTATTCGATATTTCTTATTGGAACCCTCGGGATATCTACCATGTTTGAGGAGGTACCAGATATCATAGTACCAGCAATCGGCTAGTTCGGGATCTTCGGTGGAGACAAGCTCAATATGGTAGAAATGGGTCGGTTTGTCTTGCTTTTGAACTAGGAAGGGGGTCATTGTTATTCCCTCGACCATGGAGGCCAAGGTAGCGAGATCTTTGTCTAGGTTATTCTTTACTCGGGGTAGGTAATGGAAGGTGATATCTTGGAATCGGGAGGCTAACTCTTCTAAGTAGGCATGGAAGGGTTGGAGCTTTTCATCCTTGACCTTCCATTTTCTGAGAACTTTACCGATGATAAGGGCAGAATCCCCGTAGACATCAAGGTATTGAATACCTTTCTTGAGAGAAACTTTGAGGCCCACTGTGCATGCCTCGTATTCCATCATGTTGTTGATGTAAGGGAAATCCAATTTAATGGCAATGGGGGTGTAGGAGTCATCTGGGGCAATCAGAAGTATCCCAATGTCATATCCTTTTTGTTGGCAGCGTCATCAAAGAACATTTTCCATCGACGGCGGTCTTGAGTGGTGCAGAGGATATTTTCATCTGGAAATTCGTATATCCGAACATCTGCTTCTTCTACAGGGTAATCGACGAGGTAATCAGAGATGGCTCTTCCTTTATTGGCTTTTTGTGTGATGTATATGATATTGAACTCAATTAGGAGCATCAACCATCGGGCCATTCGACTGGATAAGGCGGGTTTCTCAAGCAGGTATTTGATGGGATCCATTCGGGACATAAGTTTGATGGGGAAGGTGAGCATATAATGTGGCAACTTTTGGGTGACCCAGATAAGTGTGACACATGCCTTTTCCAAGGCAGTGTTGTTGATCTCGTACCCGATCAATTTATAACTAGCGTAATATATGACTCTTTCTTTACAGGAGTCCTCAAGGTATTGGGTTGGGCTAGCAAAGCCCCAGCTACAGTGTCGGTTATGGTTAGGTATAGGAGAAAAGGGAGACCAGACTTTGGTGTCATGAGCACTGGAGGTTGGGTCAGGTATTATTTGATTCGGTCAAAAGCTTCTTGGCAGTCCCCGTTCCAAATCTTGGTTGAATCTTTTCGAAGGAGCTTGAAGATTGGTTCACAGATGGAGGTTAGCTGGCTGATGAACCAGCCGATATATTGTAATTTCCCAAGAAAACCTCGGACTTCTTTCTATGTTCGGGGTGGTGGAATCTCAAGTATGGCCTTCAGCTTTGCAGGATCTGCTTCTATCCCCTTTTTGCTGACCATGAATCCCAAGAGTTTTCCCTTTTAACGCCAAAGACACACTTTTGTGGATTAAGTCGCATCTGATATCGTCGCAGTCATTCAAAGAACTTTCGGAGAGTGGGAACATGTCCTTCTCTAGTTTTGGACTTGATAATCATATCATCCACATAAACCTCGACCTCTTTGTGAATCAGATCGTACAGGATGGTTGTGGCAGCCCTCTGGTAGGTAGCCCCAACATTCTTGAGACCGAATGGCATAACGGTGTAGCAAAAGGTTCCCCATGAATGTGATTTTTTCTTAGTGGTCGGGGTGCATCTTGATTTGGTTGTATCAGGAAAACCTGTCGACGAATGACTTGAGAGCATGACTGAATGTGTTGTCCACAATCATGTCGATATTGGGTAGCGGATAATCATCCTTTGGATAAGCCTTGTTTAAATCTCGATAATCTACACACATTCGAACCTTCCCTCCGGATTTTGGCACAGGTACATTATTGGCTATCCATGTGGGATATTCGATCACACGAATGAAACCCACATTCAACTATTTGACCACCTCTTTTTTTACCTTGAGCGATCATTCGGTGCAGAGTTTTCTCAATTTTTATTTAACCGGATGGTAATCTGGGAGAGTGGGGATTTCGTGCTGAGCTATTTCAGGATCAATGTCGGGCATATCATCATAGGACCATGCGAAGACATCCACGAACTCCTTCAGTAATTCTTTGAGTTGTGCACTCTCATGCTCTTCAAGGGTGGCCCCTATCCTAATCTCGAGCAGTTGGCTACTACAACCGAGATTAATAACAACAGTCTCTTCTTCATTAACTTGATTGCGATTATGTTTTTATTATTAACCTTATTGAGATCAGTTAAGAATTGTTCATTTGCAAAATCATCATCACCAAAAGTTCGATTAGAATCAAAACAATTAATATAAGGCACAGCAAGATACTCAAAATCTTCGTTTATTTCATTGATAGGAAAGACATTATTGAGAACCTCATTAAAAGAGGTATCGATTACATTTGAACAAGGATAGACAGTAGGAGAAGAAATAAGGTAAACATTGGGGTTAGGGGGGATTTCAAGAGGTGGAACTGGCGCAGCATGCCAGTTGAGGAGGAGTGTATCAGCAGCTTTAATCAGATGGGATGGATTCATTGATGTAGTGCCTGAATGAACCATGCAAAGTGCCAGCCCCAGTATCTGTAAGTTGAAGGAATTTTCGAAATCACTTTCCTCAGTCTCTTCAGTATCTTTGATGAGCAATTGTACTCGGTGTTAGAAACTTCCGACCCATGGGTAGCTATCTTGGAAAAATATCTCCATTCCAAGCTTCATCTTCTTGTCTGTGTGATCATACCAAGGTTTTGGAAAACCGCAAAAGGGGAAGTCCTCGCCTTCTTTGATGAATCTTCCATTTAAGGAGTCTCCTGAGATAGTTCGGATGCAGTCTAATCTTCTCTTTGGCCTAGACTGGTGGATCATTCTGAGCTCTTGTTCTAATGGTTGATACCCCAAGCCGCAAGGAGAGAAAGCTTTCTTCAATTCGATGGGCTCAAGTATCCCTTGTTATCTTTGCCCTAGTCCCAGTCCGACATGAAGTGCACCTTTCTGAACATCTGAAAAACATTGACATTGCCATGAGGGTCATATTCTGGACAAAACCTTTCTTTGAAACCGTCCCCTGCCAGGAGTAAGAGTGGCTCAACTTGGAATCCTGATAGGAGCATATCATTTGACCCGTGATGTATCTCAAGGATGGGAGTGCTGGTGCTTGCACCCTCGACATTTTCGTCGTCGCCCAAAATGGTGATGACTCGCCCGTCGGTGAAGAACTTCAGATTCTGATGGAGTGAGGAAGACACAACGTTGATATTGTGGAGCCAGGGGCATTTGAGCAACAGGTTGAAACAAGTTAGGATGTCTATGACTTGGAATTCAACGACGGGGTTTATAGGTCCAATCCCTATTGCAAGTTTTATGGATCCCATTACCTCACGACGGGTATTATCGTAGGCACGTACGGCGGTAGAGGTTGGAGCGAGGTCGCTTTCTTTCAGGCCTAAACACTTGAAGGTTCTTAGAGGGCTAACGTTTAAGGCGGATCCATTATCGACAAGGGAGAGTGGCACGGCCTTCCCCATAACTTCGACGGAGATATTGAGTTCATGATTGTGATTCGGCCCAATTCTAGGGATTTCCTCTTCAGAGAATGATAACATTCGAGTAGAGGTCAAAGATCCGACCAGATTTACTGCCTCTTCTGGTGTGGTAGAAGGAGGAACTATGGGTCCAGTGAGCAATTTGATTAAAGCTTTTCTGTGCAGCTGGGAAGACATGAAAAGCCCCCATAGAGTGATGTTAGATTGAGTTTTCTTCAGTTGATTGAGGATCTTGCTCTCATCAATGGTCATCTCTAGCATAGGAAGGTTTTCAACGCCCTTCCCTTATCGTTTGCTGGTAGTGAGCTTGGAACTTGGTAATGTCTCCCTGATCTGGTCATGTGATTTACTGAAGAAGGAAAGAACATGAATCCCGTTTCCTCATCAATCTCAGGTTGTTTCGCCACCCTGTTTATTTCTCTGAGGAGTTCTTCAAATGATATCATCCCACATATGTCGGCTACTGGGCCAGCTCTTCCGAAGTCTTGTTCTTTATTCGAATTTTGAATTCTTCCCCCCATCCGGTGGAAACAATTCTGTCTTTGCATGTAAAGTCGATGCATTCCACAACTTCAACGACTTCTTCATACAGGTCCTCCCATTCCGTGGAGATATGTGTGATTGAAGGGACCAAGCACCCTTGTAGCCTCAAAGCGTCAAGTAACCTGGTGATATTGCAAATGCTGTTGGTTTGCCCGAATAATCCTTCCATAGTCTGGACAACATCATCTAGGCTGACTTCGTCGGTTGGTACCACCCACTTATCTGAATCTCGATCCCACTTTCGTGCTTCTAAGAACAGTGTGCTGAACTTTTGGCAATCGATGACCATCTGTGAGGTCAATTTCAGCCCAAACTCTAGGAGTTGGTTTAACACTTCTGGAAATTCCATACTTCCATTTTCAGAACGAGTACGGACAGCGATGCATGATCTGGTCAGGAGTGACAGTGCCTGATCAGCGAGGCTAGTAGGGTGTAGGAGGAAATATGGGCAAATTTGAAGAGGTTTAGGAGAGTATATGGGTGTGATTTGAGTTGAGGGATCGAAATCTGGATTTTCTTCCAAGAAGATGGCATTGGTGTGATTCAAAAGTGGATTGTGAGTAATGTTTAGCTTAGGATTGGCTGGTGGGGCGATGGTACCTCGGTCAATGAGATCTTGGATTATATTTCGAAAGTGAAAGCATTGGTCGATGATGTGGCCAGCAGTTTGGTGGAAGGCGCAATGAGCATCAGTCTTGAAGTTTCTTGGGAGTGGATTTGGCAATGGACGTGGATCCAAGGGTTTGTTGAGGTTTCGAATTAAGAGGGCTTGGTAAACTTTGGAGAGGGGAGCATGGAGCTCAGTGTATTCCCCTCGTATGGGGGCAGGGCGGCTTTCTGGTGCCCATGATGTGGTTGGTTGGGAGATATTGTTGATGGTTGAGATGGTGGCACTATTAGGCTTGTCATACTTTCTAGGGGTGAATTGTCCGGACACCTTCTTTGGTTCAACCTCTGTTTTAACGAGGCTTTCCTCAATTTCCACACCAGCCTCTCTGAGACCTCGGAAGTGGGGATAGTATTATCCTCCCATCGTCGCTCGGACATGGGACAAAAAGTTCTTCTTCACTATGTTGACCTGTTCTTCTTCAGATGGCCGATTTGTAATGGTAGCTGCTTGCTCCCTCCACCAAGTTATGAAGTTACTGACTGATTCCCCATAATTCTATTTGAGCAGCTCTAAATCACGACGGGTGACCTCAAGCTCTTCGTTGTATTTATATTGCGATATGAATTCTCGGGCTACATCCTCCCAGCTACGGATTCTGGATTCCTCAAGAGATAAAAACCATCGGAGGGCACTATCCTTCAACATTTGCTGAAATAATTGGGCCATCACTTCTTTAGAAGCCCCTAGTAGAGTCATGGAATGATGATAACAGCGAAGATGAACAATTGGGAGTCCACTCCCTTCGAACTTCTTGATATTTGACATCTTGAACTTCTCGGGTAACCTCTCTTTAAGATAAGGAGACATATGGGTGTAGTCCATGTAATTCCCAGAGATCCTAACTTGGTCAAACTTCTTGGTGAGCATCTTGAGATCCTCTTTGACTTTATTCAACTCCTCCTATTTTGGATCAATGACCACAGGTAAGTTGACCACAGGCTGGGCAATGTTTGGCATTGAAAGTTAGGCAGGCGGCGACCCATTGACAGGAGGGGCACGTGGAGTGTGCTGATATTCTTTCGGAACCCAGATAGGCTCGAGTGGACCCATAGCACGAGGGAATAGGGCCTCAGGCTCTTGAGGAGTTGGAACCTAATTTCGTTGCATTTCTCGGACCTCAGTTTGGAGGTTGTCAATCTTGGACACGAGCTGAGCTAGGACAGTCTCAGATCCGGCTGTATGACTGGTGCTTGATCTGTATTCTCCATGGAAAGTGGATGGCTTCCAGACTCGGAAGAAGTAGTAGAGGAACGGACGAAACTCCGGGGTGATTTGACTGAAGACCGAAGCCAATAGGGAGCCAGGCCAAGGGCTTGCAATCGACCTGAGAAGGTGTAGGATGAGATTTATTTTCGGGAAAAAAAGAAGAACTATTTTTGGATTTTTGATAAAGAAGGGAGAAATATTTTTGGATTTTTGATAAAGAAGGGAAAAATGTTTTTGGATTTTTGATAAAGAAAGGAAAAATTCTTTTGGAGACGAAACTCAGCGTGATTATTGTGATTATTATGTTCTCACTTGTATTTAATTCTCCTAAATGCAATGTCGGACAGGACCCGAGCCTGGAAAAGTGGAGTTTTCAACATATGCAAAGCTACGATTTGGACTATTAACCAGGCTCACGGATAGGGTCCTATTTTAAAAATACACGAAAATTAGGCGGCAGGCCAACCCGAAATTTTGGCAGAGTTTCAGGTTGAAACCGCTAATCTAAAGTGTGTGGCCTAGGTCTGACACCTATATGCGTGTATGCAGTTGGTTGGGTGAATCGGCATGGGTTCCCCCCTTTGGCGTGACTTCCACGAGATACGTCTTGCTCTTGCGGGAAATCGGTACGTGTGGACAAGCCATTTGATATACTTGAGTATACGTGAATTGCCTCACCATATACCTTGTGGGGACGGTACGTGTGAGAGTGAATTTGATATACTCGGCGTACGGGAACGAATTCCCAGCGATATACCTCCCGTCATGACTTCGGTCAAGCGGTACGATGCGGGGGAACCGTTCGATATATGTCGAAGGTACTTGGCTAATGGAAGGTGAGAGTCATATCGCTTAGGCTAACTGCGACCTATCGGACCGGCGCCCATCACGAAGTGACCCTCCAGTTACTGGGTAAAATTTGGTCAATATCAATGCTCTTTGGTGATGTCGTGTGAATCATGCATGATTCTCTTATTAGTATCATATGATGAGAATGCCTTTCTTGATTATGCCAAACACGGAGCAAAGTACAAGTACCCAAGGTACACCAAGTATGGATGGATGATGCGTGCAACATGCGGATATATGTGATCCTAGGTGCACGTGGTGCGAAGTGTACATGGAGAATTTTCTACAAGTGTGTGAATATAAGCACCAACATGGGATACACATGGAAAAGGGGGAACATGCAGATATAGGGGGAAACATAAACAAATATAAGATCCATGTAAATAGAGTCAAGCCCACAAAATAAACACATATCCCCAGCGGAGTCGCGACAGTGGCCATCCCCGATCCTCGTCGTGCTGGGGCGGGCGCGCGAAGGGAGAGGATCCTTCGGGTCCCACGCATCCCTCTCTGGAGCGCTTCGGTCGGCGTCCTTTTTGAGATGTGGTGTAAAAATATAGAGAGATTTAGAGTCGCCAGTCTATTTTACTCAAAACAGACAAAAGAAAAAAGGGAAGCCATCCCGAAGGATGGCATCCAAAGACATACTGGTGCATGCGAAACCAAAATGATTCAAGAAGGGTTCGGAGGCTTAATTACGAAATGGGAAGGTATTAGGCACCCATTCCGCCCTTTCGATCTCTCATGGATATTTGCTATTTTCCTTTATATTTCCCCCTCGTGATATGTGTGCATGTGTATATATATAATGGAGGTAGGAATCCTCGACTTATATCATGGAAAAGATAAAGTGAGTCATCCGTAGGAATATATAAGAATAATATTAGAATGTAAGGTTTACACGATCACCCCTACGTTGGTCATTATAATGGAACGACAACGCATATGGAGTAATACATCACTAAGAACAAGTATATAGAATATAGGAAGATTAGATTTAGAGAAGATAGAAAATGAGAGAAAGGTGGGAAAAAGGACTCGAGTCTCGGGTTTTACCCCGAGATGCCTACATGGCCTATAAAGGCATCAAAGTCCACGTAGTTCGCATACAAAACGAGGGTGGGGTTTATCCCATAAATCCAAATGGGGGATCTCTTGTTTGTGTGTGTGTGTGTATAAAAAGTGTTTTAGTTGTGAGAAAAGGGTGAGAAAAGTATGAGAATCCCTATTTGGAATTTATGAGCAAACCCTATTTTTCTTGTTTTTTGGGTTTTAATTATATGAAAATAAGAGATGTGCAATAATACTAAATAAAAAATTATATTAGGATGTGTGAGATGAGATAATAAAAATGCTAAGTAAGAAAACAAGTTATTGACAATTTAAGAGGATTTAAGAGAGAGTTTGAGAAAGTTGGACCTTCTTGAAGATCTTGAGCTTGATCTTGAACGTTGGAGAGAAGCCCTTGCACTTGGATGATGATGGAGAGTGAATAATTCACCAAGTTTGATGAAAAGGATGGCGAAAAGTGGAAGTAAAAAAGGGATTTGGAAGTTGAAATCACGCTGCCTTCGAGAGAGGTTTCTGGGATTCGTTGAGAGTGAATTTTATCAGATCTGGGCTCCCCTTGCAAATGAGGTGAAGGCCTTATTTTATAGGCTCAGGTCACTGCCGATCGGCATAGACCTGTTCCTACCTATCGGCACCTGCCTATCGGCACCTGCCGATAGGCAGGGTCTGGAACCTGTCGTTTGGCAGTGCGCTTCAGGCTTTTTCGGAAAATCGATCGCCAAGGGCAAACCGTTGGTCAGAATCGTGCACGGGATGGACCGTTGGAAAGGTAATTTGGATACCTTCGAACGTACTTTGGACCTCTCTCGGGTTTGGGAGTTTACTTTGGGTCAAATATGGCTCGGAAGTATTTGTTGGTCCATTGGACGGGGAATCGCTCGGACGCAAACGGATCGTTCGTCTGCATGGTAAGTCCAAATGGTGCACGGGGTGGACCATTGGAAAGGTTAGGAGATGTACTTCGACATTCCAAAGAGTTTGACCCAGTTTGGGGAGTTAACTTTCGTCAACCGGGCCCGAGAAGCATTCAATGACCTCTTGGAGTCAAACGGATCATTTTGCCCGCATGAAAAGTTAGAATCGCGCATGGGATGGACCGTTGGAAAGGGGATTCAGTGCCCTTCGAAGATTCATTCAACCTCGATTGAGATGAAGAGGTGACATAGGTCAAAAAGAGCCCAGGAGCGCCCGGTGGCCTCTAGGTCAAGTTTCGGACGCAAATGGATCATTCGTCCTCATGGTAAGTCGGAATTGCGCACGGGACGGATCGTTAGAAAGGGTATTTAGTTCCCTTCGAAGATTCATTCATTCTCGATCGAGATGAAGAGTTTGAATTTTTGGTCAAACGGAGTCGGGGAGTGCCCGATGGCTTCTAGGTCAGTACTCGGGACATGACCTGGGTTTGTAGTGATGGAGGGAGGTACTAGGGACCTAAGGAGAGTTAGGGGTAACAGAATGGGGTGTCTACATGTATATCTTGCTTACTTGATTTATATATAGTATTTATTCATATAAAAATTGGTAGTAATTACCTGAATTTTTGGGTTGGGGATTACTACCTGAAACTGGGTTTAGTGAGACGAATTGTAATGAACAAATTAATGAATGACATCCTATATTGTTAAAGAATGCATGTCTTAGGTAATCGAAATTATGGTAGTGAAAAATTTAGATTTTGAGTTGATAGATGTATGATGCTTCATTAAGAAAATTCTAGAAAAATTTATATATATATATATATATATATGATAATTTGATTAAATTTGGGATTGAATTGTGTAAATTAATGAATCCAAGGACGTAAAATGATTAGGTTCATGTTTAGGATCATTAATAGGTGTAGTAAATAAATTTAGTTTGGTGCATGATGATTAGAGGCTTGTTATTGGAAACCCGTCACTTTGATGACAGATCTAGGCTCCTACCCAGAATCGAATAAATTCGACCTTCATAGGCAAATAAATTCGACAGGCGAATCAATTCGGCTATGAACCTAATCGATTCAGACCTATTGTAAGTGACAACTTGGTCTTTTATTGGAGAAAAATGGTAGATTTTGATATTGTCAAATTAATTGAGGTTAAGTGAATATTTGTACATACTTCAGGAGATGTGATTAGTAAGGTTAATTTGGGTAGACGGGAATTAGCTCGACTTATATGTACATAGGGTATTTAGGAGGCTGAATACTCAAAACGTAGAATACAAAATGAGATAGAATGACTTACAGTTATAAATTTAGGATGGATTGGGAATGTCCGGGAAAACTCAGATATGAGAAAATATGTTAAATTATTTAATTAAAAGAAGAATTTAATTAAATAAGAGTCGGGATTAGACTGGGGTTATTCGACTAGTGCTCCGAGATATGATTATATATATATATGTGTGTGTGTGTGTGTGTGTGTGTGAATTATGATAGCTGTGTGTATGATATTATGTGGAACATGCCCCTCTAGTGCTATCAATAAAATTTTGGCAATGTGAGTGATCTTCCTTGTCGAATCACATTAGGCTAAGTATCGACCCAAGGCCATAGCGCTATGTTTATATTTCTGTGATTTATATTCAAAGTGAGTTAATTATGGGTATATTTATGACTCACTGGAGAAGAATTATGACCGCTTCCAATACGTTTGCAATTTTACCTGATCAGTATAAGAGTCCGAACTCCTGTAATCAAGATGATGTGAGCATGCCCTGGATAATGGTAGCATTGTAGAGACCCGCATCCAGTGAGTTATTACTCTAAGGGATGGCAGTTATACATAAGTTTGTGTGCTTGTTGTAGTATACTTTTATGTATATTTATGTGTAGACATGTATAGCGTTTGAAATAATAAGCAGATACTGTTTAATTAACTAGAGACAATTATTAAAAATAAAGTAATGAATTATCAATATTTAGTGGAAATAAATAACTGGAATAAAGTTATATCTTAAATTGTGATAATTTAATGAAATATTGTTAAGCAATTATGAAAGATAATTAATGAACTAAAGCTAGATATTATACTCGGGTCAGGATAGTGTAGTATTTATGTTAGTGGTAAGGCTAGTAAGGTGGGATAACGTACCTAGGAGGGTTGAAATGCTTACATTAGGTGTGCATTTTAGATGAGGGCTGAGGGGTGACTCAAGAGAGTGAGCTACCGGTTTATTCATATGAAAAGTTTTCAAAATTTTCATGTGCGCATTTTATACACTTGCAAGATATTTTCAAAGGTTTTGGGCTCTGACCTGTATCAAATCTATTTTAAAAACTTTTACTTGTCCGGACACAGGTACGCCAAGGATGATTATTCTTTCTAGGGACGTGTAGCTGAAGCTGATGTGGAGACTTGTAGGATTTCAAAAATCCGCTTCATTTATTGCTATCTAGGTTAGGTTCTCTATTCCAGTATTGGTTGGGCATGTTGACCGCTTTATTCAGACTTATGTATTTCGAATTATTTTAGTCAGTTGGATTGTATGCATTGGATTTTTACCCTAGGGTTTACTTGGGGACTTTAGTTATTCATCTCAGCTTTAGACCTCATATTGTGATTTCATTTATGTTGGTTACTGCGTATGGAATTATTGTGGATTGGTTAATATTATTGTATGCTAATGGAAGATAAAATTGACACTACTTGTCAAATTAATTAGGTGGTTAGAAATTAATCATGTTTCGATAATGATGCTAAGAATAAGCCACATGAGACTACCATTTTATTTTTGTAGAGGGATGGACACCCATTATTTTAATAGGTGGGGTGTCACAGATGGTATCAAAGCATCAGGTTCCAGAGTCTTTTAGGATTTGTGCGTCTTACTACGATTTAAATGTAGTGTTCTTTGATATAGAGCCCTATTTTAGGATTGTTGCATACATACTTACTCATTTTTGTGCGTACATTCTTCTTCCATTATTTTGTATTCGTCTGCAAACTTATACAAACTTCAATCTCATTTCAGATGTCGCCAAAGAGACCCTGTCATACGAGAGTGGGATCTAGGGAAGAAGCCCCACGGGGGAACATTTCATCCACAAAGGTGGCTAATATAGTGGCACAGGCGATAAATATGGCGATGACCATAATGGCACAGCATTTTCCTTAGGCCCAACCTTAGCCCCAAGTGGCATTGGTCGTTCAGAATAACTTACGCCCATCAGCTTGGGAGTGAGGGAGGGAGGCCCTTTAAAAGGGAATTTACCGGAGTTTCAATCCAGCATGGGTGTAGTGGTAGTCACCGATGGAATAAGGACATTGCACGTAATCTTCGCCTTGTGGAGTGAAGTGACACCCAAAGACTAATACTAGCTACTTTTAAGCTAGTAGGTGCGGCACTGTAGTGGTAGGTTACAATTGCCATGGCAGAGGACAAGGACGTTATAACTATAGCAAAGTTCTGGGTGTAGTTTAATCACAAATATTTTTCGCCCACAATACAGACAGAGATGGGATAAAAATTTCTAGATGTTACTCAGGGAGATATGTTGGTGGCTGAATACGAGGTGGAGTTTACCCTTCTGGACAACTTTATGCCGATAAGGTGAACAGGGAATAGAAGAAGATGTTAAAGTTCATGGATGGACTCACTTAGAGGATTAAGAAACACTTGCTTAGTAAATCGACGTTGACCAGCTACTCTAAGGTCGTCAATGTCGCATTACTCCATTGCCAGGATCATTTCTCCCATTTGGAGGGAAGCAAAAGAGCGGGGGATACTAGTCATGCAGGTAAGGACGGAGGAAATGGTGTCCGTAGATCACCCAAGAAGCATATGGATAGACAATAGGAGTGGGATTCCTGACAGGGGGATCCGATTAAGAGGTTTCGATCGGGAGGTTTTGGACCAGAGGGTTATGGGTTTATACAGGATCAATAAGGCTGTCAGGGCTAGGAAATAATGGGGGAGGCCATCAGGACTAACGATCGGGATAGCCTTGATAGGGCCATCAAGGCCAGAGACATGGAGATTTCCCTGGCCATTATTTCAATTGTGGAGAGTTAGGATATCGGTGGAAGGAGTGACTGCAGCCAGGCAAAGGGCCTCAGCAAGGTGCCCAGTAGGGACAACAGGCACATTTATCACCTACAACACCAACCCAACTAGCCCCACAGCCATAGGAGCATCTACAGTATAAATGTGTCTACAACGTCAGGGATACAGTCATACCACAAGCACAGGAGGCACCGCCAGTAGTTGAGGGTACATTTTATTTTCATGGGCATATGGGTAGGGTGTTATTTGATATGAGATCCTCCTACTCGTTCATAGCTACCAAATTTGCACACACGAATGACCTACTAGAAATAGGAGATATTATCGTTATGTGTGTAGACTCATAATGGGCAATGAAACCCTTATACACTTCATTTGCAAGGGAGTAGATATAGATATTGGGAGATTATGTTAAATGAATGACTTGTTCATGTTGGACATGGTAGGGTACGATGTCATTTTGGTTATGGATTGGTTGGTAAGGTACGGGTCATGGTGGATTTCTTTAATAGGATCAATGTGTTTTCTATCCTAGGATATGAGATGTTTCTCGTGGATATGCCTCTTCTCGAGGGAGGGTCGATCACGTATCTTTATTATATTTAGGAGGAGACCTCACAGGGGGTGTTATTTCCTTAGATTCTATTTCGGTAGTGAGGGAGTTCACAAATGATTTTAAAGAGATCCCCGAGTTTCCACTTAATCGGGACATAGATTTTATTATCGACTTAGCACCTAGGACTAGCCTAATTATACGAGCACTGTATTGTATGGCCCTATTAAAGATGCGGGAGTTGAGGGATTAGATTTAGCATTCCTTGGGATATGGATTTATTAGGTGGAGTACATCGTTATGGGGTGGATCAGTATACTTTATGAAGAACAAAGATGGGTCTCTTCATCCATGTGTAGACTACAGGGAGTGAACAAGGTCATGATACAGAATAAGTATAAGTTACCTCAAATCGATGACTTGTTCAACCAGTTAAGAGGAGCAGTATACTTCTCGAAGATAGACTTTTGATCGGGGTATCATAAGTTACACATTAGAAGGAGGACGTTCCTAAGACCACATTCCTGATGCGGTATCTATCGTATGAGTTCAGGGTGATGCCATTCGAGCTGACTAATGCACCAGCGGTGTTAATAGATTTCATGAATAGTATGTTCAAATACCTTTTGGACCAATTTATGATAGTGTTCATAAACGATATTCTGGTGTAGTCTCAGATGAAGGGAAAGCACGCAGAGTACCTGTATATGGTTTTACAGACATTACGGGACCATCAACTATACTCTAAGTTCGAGAAGTGAAGATTCTAGTTGAGGGAGGTACAATTTTTGGGCTATATTGTGTCTGACAGAGGTATTTCGTTGGATTCGAGTAAGGTATCACTGGTGAGGGAGTGGTGACATTCCATGACATCGACAGCAGTTCGTAGCTTTTTAGGGTTGGTCGGGTATTATCGTATCATCATAAAGGGCTTCTCAAATATTATGGGTCCATTGACTAATCTGACTTGCAAGGGAGTACCGTTCATTTGGGATGACTATTATTAGTTAGCCTTTGATGAGATAAAGTAAAAACTAACTTCATCACACGTACTTTCACTGCCTAAGAGATGAGGGGAGTATAGTGTTTTCACTAAAGCGTCCTTATAGGGACTGGGGTGTGTGCTTCAGTAAGAGGATCGTGATATAGCTTATTCTTCTGGCAAGCTTAAGCCCCACGAGAGGAATTACCCACGCATGACCTGGATTTAGCAACGATCGTGTTTGCCTTGAGCATTTAGAGGAACGATCTTTTGGATGAGCGATTAGTCTATTCATGAACCATAAGTTGCTACAGTATCTGCTCATAAAGAAGGATCTTAATATGCGACATCGGAGATGGTTGGAGTTCATAAAGGATTAATAGTTTGATGTCCAGTATCATCCTAGGAAGATAAATGTGCTAGCAGATGTGTTGAGCCAATAACCTGTGAGGGAGATAACGAAGGTTTGGAAGTCGAATCGGGATGAGACTCGACATGATGAAACGTCGCCAGAGCATGTATAGCGGTATTAGCTATCAGTCCCGAGATCATTATGGGGGTGGTGAAAGCACAGTTTGAGGAGAAGTTCTGTCAGGATAGGGTGCGTCAGTTGTTGGAGAATGGGGAGTACTCTTACTCAATCAGTTTTTAGGTATGCTTACACTTAAGCGGGAGATTCATTATTCCGAGGGATGAGAATTTAAGACACATAGTGATGACCGAGTCTCACGAGTTGAGGTTTATGATACATCCAGGTGGGGATAAGATGCACTAGGATACGTATGGATAGCACTGGTAGTCGAGGATGAAGCGTAACATAGAAGAGTTTGTCTCTAAATGCACTACATGCCAGTTAGTGAAGACAGACTACCAGAGACCGACATGTATGTTGAAACCATTGGAAGTTTTGATCTGTAAATGGAAGAGCACCTCGATAGATTTCATCACTGGGTTACCGACATCACAGAGGAGTCATGATTTCATCTAGGTTATCGTGAATCGCTTAACAAAGGTGGCCCACTTCCTGCCACTTCATATAGATTTTGAGATGAGATAGTACACCCAACTGTTAATTGTCGAGATAGTGAGGTTAGATGGGGTAGCGATTAATATCGTGTTCGACGGGGATAAGATTTTTGTGTCCCACTTTTGGCAGAGCTTTCAGAAGGCGACGGGCACTGATTTATGGTTGAGTACAGTTTGTTATCCGTAGACAGATGGACAAACTTAGTGGGTCAATCAGATATTAGAGGACATTCTCATGATGAGTTTACTCAATTTTAAGGGAGGTTGGGAGCAGTACCTTCCACTGATGGAGTTCGGTTATAACAACTCCCACCAATTCACCATGCGCATATCACCATTTGAGGCACTTTATGGCCATCTTTATCATTCGTCCAATTATTGGTTAGAGGTTGGAGACAATAAGCTATTGGGACCAAAGATGATTCAGGACACCACTGCCAAGATTGAGCTCCTTAGGGGATGCATACGGATAGCTCATGATAGGAAGAAAAGTTACATTAATGCCGACAAGAGACACATAAAGTTGGAGATTAGGAACCAGATATTAATACACGTGTCTCCTAAAGTCCTGGTGTTTGGAAGAAGGAGAAGTTAGTGCTGAGATATGTAGGGCATTTATCGATCATTGAGAGAGTAGGGCCAGTTGCCTATAGGTTGGGGTTATCGTAGCATCTTCAAAGGATTCACGACGCATTTCATGTGTGGTCTTTGAAGAGATATTAGAGGGCTGAGAGGGATTTTTGGCATATCCCACTGGAGGAGATTGGTTTTCATCCAGATATTTTATATGAGGAGAGACCAGTTGCTATTCTTGATCGTAATTACCATAACTTGTGATCAAAGGTGGTGCCCCTAGTTCAAGTTCAGTGGGAACACCATAATGTAGATGAGTCAATGTGGGAGCATGAGGATGATATGCGGGAACAGTATCCAGATATTTTTTTCCACATGTATGTCCGGATTTTGGGGACGAAATTCCTTTGCAACGGGGGAAGTATGTAACACCCCGTATTTTTTTAAAATTAATTTCAGCATTTTAATTACAAGTGTTCTCGTAATAATATTGCATATGTAATAAATTTAATTACTAAGAATAAATTTAATATTTATGTGGAAATAAAATTTACTAAGTGTGATTAAGTAAATTAAATTTGGTCAATTGTTAGTACATCGTAGCGAATAAAAATGACGGAATTGATGGTATCTCAACCGGGGCATACAGGTAGGCAATTCTTGGGTTGAGGTAGGATATTTATGTTTAGTGACTTGGATGGTGATTTCAAGTGCACAGTTGATTTGGGAGTGGTTAAAATGGTCAAAATCAAGTACCCGAGGGTAGATATTGGTTACTATGAGCTTTGTATACTAGTCGAGATCCACTCGGGGGAATATGGGTCATTTTACAAATAGGGGTTAATCTAATTTTTGAATATAGAGGCTTAAATAACATATTAGGTTTAAGGGGTAACCACTTTACATATAAAAATCTATAGAAAAAGTTATTGTGAGAAAAAAAGGAGGCTAAACACTTAGGAGATTCAAAAGGCCTGATTTGAAGAAGAAATTTGAGGAAACTCTTCCCATCTTCAACTCGACACAAAGGAAATTCAGAATCCGACGAATTTAAGCCACGTGTATATCTTGCTTACTTGATTTATGTGTAGTATTCATTAATATAAAAATAGGTAGTAATAAACTAAATTTTTGGGTTGGGGATTACTACATGAAAATTGGGTTTGAGGAGACGAACCATGATGAATGAATTGATTAACGATATATGATATTGTTAGAGAATGCATGTCTTAGGTAATAAAAATTATGGCGGCAAAAATTTTGGATTTTAGATGATTAATATATGATGCTTAATTAAGAAAATTCTAGAAAAATTTATATATATATATATATATATATATATATATATATATATATATATATATATATATATTGAGAGAGAGAGAGAGAGAGAGAGAGAGAGAGAGAGATTATTTGATTAAACTCAGGATTGAATTATGTTAGATTAATGGATCCAAGGACGTAAAATGAGTAGGTCCATGTTTAGGATCATTAAGAGGTGTAGTAAAGAGATTTAATTTGGTTGGATGATGATTAGGAGGCTTGTTGTGATTGGAATCCTGTCACTTTGATGACAGAGATCTGGGCTCCTGCCCACAATCGAATCGATTTGGCCTTCACATGTGAATCAATTCGGTGGATGAATCGATTCGACTATGAACTTGATTCGATTAGGACCTGATATCACTACACCAAAATTACCTACTTTTCACGATAAAAAACTGTGACAAGGAAAACTTGTCAAAGTAAAAAACCGTGACAAGTTTAGGAGTGACAAAGCAAATTATCACAAACTTATCACAGTCAAAGTCGGTGATAAGATTTTGATTTGTCACGGACTTTGTCCGTGACAAAGGAAAACATGTAACGGTCAAAGTCCGTGATAAGTCCGTGACATATAAAAATTGTCACGGACTTTTACCGTAACAAATCCATGACAATTTTCATTTGCCACAGTGAAATTCCATGACAAATCTAGGCAGAATTACAAAAACATTATTGGGAAGTATGGCCACTGCCACTACCCAAAAATATATTTTGACCTATTACAGCATATTAAAATATGTTCCAACAGTATATATATCAAACAACGTTCAAGAATTCATAAAAACTACAATGAATTAACCAACAAATATCCATAACCACCCAATATTCAATATTCAAATCAAATAACTACAAATAATATCCAACCTTCAATATTTAATATTCAATATTCAGATTAAATAAATACAAAAAATGTTAAGGGATTAAGCTTTGAACAGGTTTGAGAAGGAAGGTAGGCCATACCATATATGAATTGATACATCCATCAGTTTGCCGAACGCCGCATTGCTCTTCCAACCACAAAGGTGCATTCTTTCTTCCAAGAACAATATGCGTGATATGAACCTTTGCCTCAATATATTGCAACACACATCCATGAACTAAATTACCCAAGTGTGTATCTGGGTCCCTCAACACCCTAGATATAGGGGTGCCCCCAAAGAGGTCTATTAAATACACACTCGAACAACCCATTATAGGCATAGGCCATTCGACGGGGGTCAAGGTGGAAAATGGATCATATGTAGGTGGCGAGTGGGTGCGTATCGGTGATGAGGGTGAGAAAGATGGATCAGTGGTGTCCTCGTCTACGGCCTTCCCATTCTTCGATAGCTTCATGTGTGTCAAATAGATAACGAGTTACTTTTCATGTTGCAAACTCGTTATTTTCGCTCGCTTGCCCATCACCTGACCACCCTCATTGACGATCTCATCACTGTTATTCACGCTGATTGGGTCAGACATATATTCTCGAGTGTAGATTGATGACTCCATGATGATGTATTCCTATTCTATTGATCCTTAGTGATTTGTGAACTTAGTGATTTGTGAAGATACAATGAAATTCAACCATAGTAATATTATAAGTATCGTAATCAAATTGTAAAACAAAGATTGCTTAAATAAGTAGAAATGGTAAAATAGGTCTTTACTATCTCTCCCTAGAAGCTAAACTGGTGGGATATTATTTTTCGGTAACATGAGGATGCTACGGGTGAGATGTTCTTGATGAAAGTGAGGGATATACATAATGGTCTAAATAAAATACAATTTTTAGTTTTTTGAAACTAAATATTTATCTTAAATAATTTGACCCAAAGTAAAACGTTTCACCAATTTTAAATGAAATTGTCTAAACCAATTATAGCTATTTTATTTTATCCTAGAATATGCTTCTAGGTGATAACAGTATAAAGTAAAATAAACAATCACACAATGCTCGATGTACGAAGAAAATCCAAATGGAAAAAACCTCGGATGACCCAGCCATGCAAATTCACGATGATACGGATTTACACAAGACTCATAAAGAACTCACACAACGATTCAACGCGCTCATAAACTTTGACGCGTTTTTAATATTCAATCGCTTATGTACATGATAATGCACGAGTCCATCCATGCAACTATCATAACATGTGAGTTCACACATGCCTCAGTATTTAATGGTTCGGGCTTAATAATTGTCACATAATAAAGAGTCCACTATATGTTAATAGACCAGGCACGGAATCCACCAACGAAACTCTTCTCAATCATGATGAGGAGATAATAGACTAATGGTGTCCAAAACACGATCTCCAAAGCATAACGTGATGAACATTTGGATCCTAAACAACTTGGGTGTAATCTAGGATTTTGAAGAGTTTTTTTACAGAGTATGGGAACCCAAAACATAAATTTTTGTATCAAATACAATTGCTGCTTCGAATTCTTATTTGTAGTGGGTTGAAAAATGAGATTACGATGAAACACTTTGAAAAAAATCTTGAAATCTTCAAAAATGTGCAAAGTTCTGCGAATGACTTTGAACATCGTGTAACACCCCGCCTAATTAAATACCGGGCGATCAGTCCTTTATTAAATTAAAATCAAGGTGAACAGTTGGTTCATTCTTAGAATCACTAACGCAAAATAAAATTTACCAATTTAAACACCCTAAATAATTAAGCTAAGTGTCAAAACGATTTAAAACTTTATTTCCATTTTATTAATTCCAAATATGTAAACCTTTTTTAATAACCAACAGTTTAATAATCACATAAATACTAAGGATGTCAATAACACACAAGAATTAAAACCATCTAGATAAACCAAACGAGTTAAAACTATAAATGAAACCATACTGATAATAGTTAACTCCCAGGGAGTACTGAATACTGAAAATACAAATAAACATAGATCTCTGACATATCCAAACTAAATAGGGAAACGGGCGACACATGCCCTAACTATGAAGAACTAAAACAGGAACTGAATCAATGAAGAGGTCGTCTAAAACAAAGGCCTGCAACTCCCACATAAGCTGCAGCGCGTCCAAGCCAAAGAACCTTCATATACATATATATACATGAGAGAGAAAAGATAGGAAACGGATCAAAGACCGAGTGTAAAACAGTTTTAAAATAGTTTAGCAAGTATTTAAAATGCTTACTGCTAATGCAACAACCATGTTAGTATGCGACACTCTCTTGAGAATTCTCACCTCTCGTCTAGTGTGCACGTCTACCGTACTACTAAACCTCATAAGTCTATCTCACTTATTCTTCATAAAGTTTTATCTCAAGAAATAATGAGGTTATGATAATTAGTTTAGAAAATTAATCTCTTCAAGATTTCTTACGCTATTTAGAATAAATCAGTACCTTTATAAAGTTCTCAAACACTTATAAGAAAGTTGAAACATTTATTCATTACTTTTACGCACAGTAGAAAGTTCCCATGTAAATATGCGTATATATATATATATATATATATTAGTCTCACATATAATATATATACTAACGGAACCCCTCATAAAATCTATGGTGCTGGCATACTCTACTATCAAGTCCCCGTATCACTCGTACTAAGGGAAATACTAGTTCGAAATCACTCCCGAACTGTATTAATACAAAACACATACAAATAGAGGAGAAGCATAGTTCCCAGTCCTAAGAGGTCAGCACATACCCTCACGTCTCTTAGGACCATCTGACTATAACTCAGATAGCCTGTAATCAAGGATACTATCATCTAGGTTACAAGTCAATATCCCCTATAAAAGTCCAATCGAGATAAGACTGTCCCGGCGCAAAAACCTCCGTGATAGCAAGTAGCTCGGGTATGATTTTTATACAGATACATAATATATGCAAAATCACACAGTCATATATATAGATATACACATTTGCTAAATTAGGTGCGCCAATGACCCATAATTATAATTATTCGTTCTTAACACATTTTACTCGATTATCTAGCATAGCGGTTTCGTCACTTTTATTCTCATATATGATTTAATTCATACTAATTTCTCATCTCTCGAAGTATTCGATCTTCCTAGGTATAATTTCAGTAGGGATATTCTCACTTACCTTCTTGTCTAACTCCCTTACGGTTTCAATCTTTTATTAAATGCAAGAATGATTTCTTATACATAAGAATAACTCCTTGTTAACCCATAATTCATCCTACACTAAATCTCAATCAACGGGGTCTACCTAGACCCTACTGGTCTTCTCTATATCCCATTATTTTCTAACAATAGTAGTCAAGGGTTCCTACGCATTTTAATCGGATTAAACAAACAAAAGAAAAGTACACAGTTTTCCTAGAGGGATCGATCGATCGAGGAAGGGGGTACATCGATCGATCGATCGTCGATCAATCGATGTTCTTGATCGATCGATCGATCAAGCAGTTATGACGAAACCTACCATTGTCCAGTTACGGTTTACCTCTCCAACCTCAACCAAATCTCCATTAACGATCCCCAACCTCCCAAACAACATTACAACAAGTTTTAAAAAGCGTTGGGTTCCCTTAAATCAAAATGGGCCTCTCAACATGCCCATAACTCTTTGATTTTTTAGTCCCTTCATTTTTATCTCTTTCTTTGATCTCTCAAACATGTCTTACACTTCCAAACTTGTTTTCACTCCTTTTATTTTTCTGGCTTCTCTCATGGCCCTAACAACTACCGATTGTCTCCTCGGATTGTTTTGATTTCACGCCTCAGCTTGAATCTGCATGTGATTATGAATTGTACAACTACTTTCATTGTATGTCCAATGGCGATAAAATAATTGGAGATGGTTGTTGTAATGCATTGTTAAACCTAAAAGATAGTAGCTATAAAATGTTGATTAACTACTCACTCTGGCAAGGCGATGTTGTCAAAGTGTACTGTCTAGGACACTCGCCTCTTCTGCAACCATGGTATAGCCATGCCTCAGGAGTTAGTCCGAGGTATTTGTCGCTTTTTGTTGGAGGGGTTTTCGAATTTGCATGGTTAATAATGTAATCGCGTCAAAAGTGATAAATTTTAGGGACATTTTCACTTCATTTTGGTGTTGTCGAAATAAAGTGGATTGTCTTCTGGGAGTTATTTGTCAAATATATACATGTACAAAGAGGATGGAACTTTCTTTGGTCACTGTTACATGTACCTAGTTAATTTTTGAATCATGTTGCATTTGTTAGGTCACTTGATTTGATCATGCAAATTTAATGTCCCGATTTAAAAGCATCGCTAAAAACTATTTTCCGCCTGCCGTCAAAATAAAAAGAGTTTTTTTTTTAATTTATTTATAAAATATAGGGACAATTAATGTTCGGTTGTAGGAAGTAAGTACGTTTTGCACTTATTTTACCTTATTTTTTATGTTTTAAAAAGTTTGTTTATGTTTTTGACAATTTTTTTTTAGAGTTTACGATAAGAGAAGAAAGAATGTTCCTGAGATTTTTATATATTAAGGAATTTTTTGAAATAAAATAAAAAGTATTGGACTAAACATTAATTAAAAACGTGCCAGGTGACTTTTCGTCAAATGACCCTAAAATATACATGGACCTTTTTTTTATTAAATGAACACAATATTAACGTCATAAAATAAAAATTACTAATTTAGAAAATAAAAAGGTAAAAAAAATTGTTGGATTCCTTGATAACAATGGGTCTAAATTACAGATGTAAAACGAAAACCACTATTAAAAAATAAACTAAAAAACGTTGGGTTCCCTTAGATTTCAGTGGGTCTCTTAACAACTCTTTGCTATTATTCCCACTATATATCAATCATATCTCAAGCATGTCTTACCCTTCCAAACTATTTTTCACTCTTTTTCTAGCTTGTCTCATGGCACTGCCAGTGCCACTACCAGTTATCTCATCTGATTGTTTTTATGTTATGCCTCAGTTGAATCTGCATGTGATAACCAATTATATAATTTTTTTCACGGTATATCCGATGAGTGTATAATTATTGGATATGGTTGTTGTAATGCAATGTTAAATTTCGAAAATAGTTGTTATAAAACCTTGATCAACGCCATGAGCTACTCACTCCATCAAAGCGATGTTGTCAAAGTGTATTGTCGAGACACGCCCTTCTTCCGCAACCGTGGTATAACCATGCCCGAGGATTTGATCCGAGGTATTTGTCGCTTTTTGTCACGGGGTTTTTGGTTTTGTGTCATTGATAATGTAATAATGCGAACGGTGCTGGGTCCGATTCCCCCGAGTATGTCAATGTTTGAGCGGGGTTCGTGTGGGAGGTGGTTCCCGCATAGGGCCCCCCTTGTTTAACTTGCACGAGGGAGTCCAAAAGCCACGATAGAGTTTTTTAGCAAGGATTTTAGTCTTTTTTGGTTTGCTATTGTTGCTACAAATAAAGTGGATTGTCTTTTGAGGGGTTATTTGTCAATCATGTACAAGTATAATGGGAATTTTCTAAGTGGATTACGAGTTTTTGGAAGGAATTAACTTCTGAATGTTCCATTTCTTAGGTCATTTTATCATGCTAATTTATGTTCCATGGGTCTTTTCCAATGTTACATGAGTTTGAAGCCCCAAATTATTTGTTATAGTTCTAGGATATTAAGCATTTCTTACCAAAAAATTGTTCCTTTTCATTTTGTCCTTAATGTAAGTCCCTTTATTTTCTAAAAATAGAAATTATATCTTAATGTTTTATTTATTTATTTAAAAAAAAAATCTTGGCCAGCAGAAGCCACGAATCGCGAATGGGAATTAGTCAAGGTGCGCGTAAGCTGCCCGGACACCTCATGGTATGCTACCAATTTTATTTTATTTTTATAAATGTAGTCCTTAAATTTACGGTTGTCTTTTTAAGGAAAAAAATGATTATGATACTTATTATTTAAACGTTGGACTGTGGATATCACCCGACGGTCATATGAATAGACAAATGCATAATTAAATTTGCAACGTCTATTTTCTAATTCGTTTTACTACATTTTTTAATGTTTCAATCGACCCATTACTTGTTGGCATACCACTGGCGCCAATTATAAGTTGCCTGATTCCAATTTTATTTTTTTAGTGAAAAGCAATAAATTCGACTTTGCGTTGAGTTTTGCAAACTTGAATTTTTTTTGCAGCGTAATTAATCATTTTTCAAGAAACGAAAAATATTGGCATACTACATAACACTAAATATACAGTTCAAAAGTAATAAAATTAAGAAAATTTTGCCTATAGTAGCATTTAGGATTTAAGACAAGAAGGTAAAAAAAGCTTCGTCTATGAAGCTTTATATTGTTGGACCAAACCTCATTAGTCACAAAGTTGCCTGATTGAAATTACTAAATTAAGACACTAATGCATCATTTTACACAAATAGGACACACAAATTAGAACATTTAGCCTTAAATTCATTTATAATGGAAATCACTAAATGTTGAATATTAAGCGAGAAAGGTTCTAAAATCGACCGAGTAATGTTATACGTACCAAGTTTTTTTTACCAAGTTTGTGTCCAAAGTGCATTAAATGATTGTATTTGCACTTGTAGTACAACCATTTAATGTACCCGAGATACAAAACTTGGTAAAAACATTTTACCCTAGTAGACTTTTCCAAAACCATCTTGTCTTTGATTTGATGATATTGAGCATATTGCACTAAGCTCGCTTACTCAAATAAGATTATAAGGAAATTTGTGTTTTATTTTAAATTGGGCAATGTATTTATTGTTGTTTTAAAATGTTAAAAGGGCATTTTTTATATTACAAAATTTAGATGGAAATATAATTGCCATAGAAAACCTTATACGTGCAGATAGAGTGATAAGCGCTAAAGAAAAAAATAGACCACACCAGTAGGTAGCTAGTAGGAGCGAGAATATTTTATAACAAAAAATTGTTGTACTATATAACACCACACATGACACCATTAATTACTAATGTGCTTTTAAAATATAGATAACTAGAGGGGGCCCTTTTGTAAAAATTCCTCTACAACAAAACCCAAGTCAAAGGGGTTTAAACTCAATCTAAAAGGCACCACAAATAAGACGAACTAATCAGCGGCGGATTCAGAAATTTGAGTGAAGTAGGACGAAAATTTTTGACGAAATTCGGGAGCGGGAGCCCCGAAACCGATTTTTTTGGGTTGTTTTTACTTTTTTTTTTTGCAATTTTTAACCTTAAAAATATTTGATGTAGTAATTAACTAAATTTGGATTCTGATTTTGTTTGTATTTTTTTTTAAAAATTTTCAACATAATATTACCCTAAAGGGTTGTGTGTTGTCACCTCTTTTCCATTTAAAAATTTTCTCCATGACTTTCTATATTTTCAAAAAATTTCAAATAATATACTTGTTTAACACATAAATAAAAGACAAATAATATACACAATTTAAATTTAAACACAAATAATATACAAATAAATTAACACATAAATTAAAACACAAATAAATTAAAACATATAAATAAAAATACATGTTTTCTTGAAGGCAGGGGGCGGCAGGACGACAACAATAGGGTGAAGGTCTGGCGCAGCAACAGGGGGCTGGTGAAGGTAGCAATGCAGCAACAGGGAGTGGTGTGATTTTTTGGGTGTGATTTTTTGTTTGGAGAGAATGACAATTGGGTTTGAATAAGAATAGAGAGAGCGGATGAGAGAGAAAAGAGAGCGTGCGTGTTGTGTTGTTGGTACACACGTTTTGTTTTTTTATTTAAATTAATTACACATTTACATCCTCATCTTTATAAATATATAGAGCTACCCTTTAAGTTTGAATTTTTACTAAAATATCTCTAATTTTTTTTTTAAATTGAACTGGGGTGGCTGCCCCACCTCGGCCTATGGTGGGTCCGCCCCTGCAACTAATCCTCTTAACATTTATCTCCATAAATACCGGATCTTATATCTTCATTTGGAAAAACCCTTTTTTTTTTCAAATTCATCCCAATTTCTATTTAAAAGTTGAGTAAACAACCCCTATGACTTCTCAACTATAGAATGAAGACGCAAGAGTTTATGGATCCCCGGATTTTAAATTATAAGTCAATTAAAATCTCCTTTTTATGAAAACTCAATAGAGATGCGGAAGCGTTATAAAGGAGATGATGGTTCAACAAATAAACAACAAGTTTTAACTTCTCAAAAACAAATTAAAACATAATTCAAGTCCTAGAATTTGCCTAAGTCATAATTAACAATTATCCAAAGTTAGTCGAAACCAATTTTAGCAAATGACTTGAATAAACCACTATTACCCAATATTTAATTTAAGTCCCAAATTAAATATAGTGTGATAATTAAACTGATTTTATCTTGAATTAATCTAGCATGAGTTCTAAGTGATATAGAGCAAGATAACATAAACAGTCACACTACACCGTGATGTACGAGGAAAAACCTACTAACGGGAAAAAAACCTCGGGACGGCCCTAGCCTCAAATCCACTAAAAACGGTATTACAAAATAGAAGACAAAAGACTTACTTCCTAAACTCGAACCCTCTCAAGCCGTGACGCTTCTTCTTGTATCGACCTCCAATTAGCGGATAACCAACGGAGCTCCACCGTGGTCTCGGAATTCACCGATAGGACTTTAAACGGTCACCGTCACCCGAACATGGAGCCTTTCTCCAAACGGGTAGAATCTCAACAAAGGTCTTCTTTGTGATGGGGTGTAGAAGCAAACCCGAAACGTCTCTTGAATTCGGTAGAGAAAACCGGTGCCAAAAACTCCAAGCAATTGATATAAATATAGAAACTTGGATAAACAATTATTGGGTGTAAACTAGAGTGTGTATGAATTTTTCATTAAAAATGAACACTCAAAACTTTGAACATTTTCCTAAACTAATTTTGCTCTCAAACTCTCTCTAGGAGATAAACAATGTTGGAAAAGTTTATTAGGAAAATGTGTTTCCCGCACATAATAAAGTATGAAAAAAGTTGGTTGAAAACCAAGTGGAGAAGTGGGGAAAAACTGCAAAAAACTGCCAAATAACTGTTCCCGCTGGAATCTCGTTCGAACGAACTTGATTCTCGTTCGAACGAGACTTCTAACGAGCGACCAGCCTGGGCTCGTTAGAAATTCGTTAGATACCTCGTTAGAACGAACATTCGTTCGAACGACATATCGAACGACTGACCAGTTAGGGTCGTTGGAAAAACACGTTCGAACGAACTTGGTTCGAACGACAAAACTCGTTCGAACGAAATCTGGTTCGAACGAAAAAACTCGTTCGAACGACATTTCTAACGAACGACCAGAAAGATTGAAAAATTTGATTTTGACCCAGAAACTTTTATAAACTTCTATATACTTATTTTAAAGTTTCTATTTGATTCTTTCTGAAAATAAAATGCAGTTTTTATTACACCTAACACCCAATACATATTGTTCCAAACTCCTATATAAATATAATTACATTCATACCTTGGGAGCATAGAACCTTAGTTGATGACGTACAAATGAGGCACATAAACTACGGCATGTTGATGATGCTTTATACTCTTTGCCGCTACGTCTTCAACAAACACCTCATAGGTATTGAATATACAATTAAATAAAATCCTATGAATAAATGTTTTTGTCCGGAATTGAGCCAAAACTATATATGGACTCAATTGGAAATTTGTGTACTTACAAATCTCCCCCTTTGGCTATTCCGGGACAAAAACCAAACAAAAATCCTAAAGGGCCGTCAAGCTCACTAGACTCAATACATAACCCACCCAAAACTTGACTCAACCCAAGGATTAAACGCTTTGCCATAGAAGGATGCCGCTATAGAATAATTCCTGCACACTTAAGCGAACTCATCAAATGCATAGGGAATATCAAAATATTAAATGCAATTAATTAAATACTCCCCCTAAATTAATTCTCCCCTTTATCAAACACTTGACCTACTTAGAAAGACGTCTCCCCCTAAGATAAATCTCCCCCAAACTAAGATACGATAATAATAGGATTAGATACCATTTCCCCCCCTATCATCATTCTCCCCCTTGTTGTTCAGGAATAGGCAAAGAATAAAGAACTAATAAACAGCATGTGGAAGCTTAACGGGATAAGACATGACAGCATATGGGCAATAAAAGCAAGGCAAAGACAAACAAATATCATATATATATATACTATAAATATACCAATAAGTATGTGCATATATAGATAGATATAAACACACACATGACACAAAATACAATAAGTTTGCACACTCGTATGGCAAAAATGTGTCATATGGAAACGGAAGTGTAGGGGTGTGTACTAGCAACAATTAAATTTAGACCCAAACACTTAAGAAACGTTCACGGAGTTCTCATTTGATTGCAAACTTCATCACAGTTAAATATAACCTCATGTGACAATTATAAAGATTGAACTCAATGAACAAACATACACAATGCATATTAGCCTAGCATGATGATGATTCTACAAACCAAATAGAGTCATGACATTAAAGACAACTAGGATAAACGGACATTGTGCAAACCGTTGATATACCATCCAATTCTCCCTCAATGAGTATATATATTCTATTGTTTTTGAATGAATATATCAAACAAACATAGGCCTTGGCAATTGATGTATTTTAAATGCCATATATTCTGTTTTTAGGCCTTTGGATCACGTAGTTCTTTTAGATCCAATCAACGGTGGCTTACTATCGCAAAGGATTTAATTCATCCTTTCGGAGCCCTTCCCCGTGCATATATTAATTTATCATGTTTTAATTTTTCGCACAAATCTCACATGCAACGGATTTTGACATGCACTAGTCCTCCTAGGTCATAGATATGTAGATGACTAGATTGATAGGAGAACACCTCAAAAAGCTCAAATATAACATGTGACATTAAGATTTCAAAAGAGCTCGTGCATGTGTGAAAAGAGGCATATAGAAATAGAATCCATTTAAACAATACAAAATCCAACTACTCCATATAAAACATGGTAAAGAACATTTTAAGGATTGAAAATCTAAACCAAAAGTTCTAGCCACGTGGGAGCGTAAATGATGGGATTCAAACACAAATATATGCCACATAAAGTGTGTCAAACAAAAATACACACAAAACAAAATCTTTTTGAGTTTTTAACATTTTTTAATCAAAATTAAAGATATATACTCAAAAGACTAAACAAAAAATCATTTGTATTTTTCATTAAGCTTAAATGAAATAAATAAAAACACAAATGATAAACAAAAATCTTTTTATATTTTTCAGTTAAATTAAACACAAAATATAATACAAAAAGATAAACAAGTCATGATTTCTAGCATGTGATATGAAATAAGGCAATGACTAGAAAATGACTAAACAAGCATACATTTAGCATATGAATATAGCATGAAGTACAAACGCTAAAGTATGCAAACACTAACACATTCATCCTTTAGATTTAGCAAGAGAGGAAGCATGTGAAAGTAAATGAGAATCAAAATCCCTATTATGTAAGGCAACCAATTCGGATTTCCTAACCCAAATTAATGAAGAATTACTCTCTTGGGGTGTAGGAACGTTAGTTATCGTGGTTACTTTACTATGGGATTTTCTAGGAATTCTTTTAAGATCTAAACAAAATTGCCTAAGATGACCTTTTCGACCACAATGTGTACAAGTAAGAACATGTCGAAAAGATTTATCTAAGGAGTGATCATTAAATGCATTCCTAGAAGATTCTCCTAAAACATTGGTTTTGACTTTAGGATTACATTCATTACAAGAATTGAAGCCTAAACCAAAAGTGTCATTTTTAATTTGGACCGTTCCTAACATTTTATCTAGTTTTTCCGAACGACACTCCAAATCAAATTTGACATTACTGGAATCTTTTAATTTATTTTCCAAATCTAAAATTTTAGATTCTAGTAAAACATTTCACTCTTCAAAAGCAAGAAGCTCCTTTTTCAAGGATTCCATTAAACCCCTAAGGCTATCTCTCTCGCCTTCTACATAGTTAAGCTTCTCTTGAAGAGTCCTCTCATGTGTCCTAAGGTCTTCTATTAAGGCACTTTCATCAATGACCTTTACACTCTCTTTTAAACTAGATTCTAACTTCAAATTAGCTCTTTTCAATTTAATAGATTCTTTATAAAGTTCTTGAAAAGCATTTTGAAGTTCACTCATATCAACCTCATCTTCATTTTCACTCTCTCTTTCTTCTTCACTCTCACTATCATCAAAAATAAGAGAATCATGTATAATGACCTTGGAAGTGGCATGTGCTATAGTTTCATCATTCGATGAGTTCTCACCATCACTCACATGTCTAGCCATAAAAGCCACAAAATTTTTCTTAGTGGGGGAATCGGGCTTTTCTTCCTTATCACTATCACTAAGGGTTGCATTATATGAAACGGGTCGTTTACCCTCTTTCCTTAGTTTAGTGGGGCACTCAAAAGCCCTATGGCCATAACCTTCACAACCAAAACATTTATCAGACTCGTCCCTATCAACATTTTCATTACTAGACTTAGGGATCTTTTCGGCTTTAGAAAACTTCTCGCTTTTATCATGTTTAGAAGTATCAAATTTCTTAAAATCATTTTTAACTTTATCTTTGTTAAATTTAAGAAATTTTCTAAATTAACGAGCAAACAAAGCCATATCTTCCGAGTCACTATCACTATCGCTCTCTACTACTTGTTTAACCTCTTTTCGGGCTTTTAAAGCAACGCCCTTTTCGATTTTCTTTTCATTTTTAGAGGGAAACATATCCAGTTCATAGGTTTGTAAATCACCTACAAGCTCTTCTAATTTCGTAGAGGCTAAAGTGGGTAAAGAATTTAAAACGGTCACCTTTGGAATAAATCTATCGGGTAGGGACCTTAAAATTTTCTTTACAACACGGTCGTCAGGTATTTTCTCTCCCAAGTTAAAGGATGAATTAACAATGTCAGAAAGTCTAGCATAAAATTTATCAAAAGTTTCTTTTTCATCCATTTTGATAGTTTCAAATTGAGTGGTGAGGTTTTGGAGTTTTGAAGCTTTAACGACACTAGTTCCTTCATGAGTTAATTGTAAAATATCCCAAGCTTCTTTAGCGGTTTCACACGTCATAATACGTCGGAATTCATCCGGTGCGACCGCGCTAAATAAGGAATTTAAACCTCGGGAATTAAAATTAGCAAGTTTAAACTCATTTTCGGTCCATCTATCGATGGGTTTGGGAACACGTTCATTTTCAATTAGATGAGTTGGTGGGGAGTACCCGGTAACAACAGACATCCAAACACGTTCATCGATAGATTTAAGTGCCGATTTCATCCGCGCTTTCCAATACGCGTAGTTAGAACCATCAAAAATAGGAAATTTTGAAAATGGGGAAAAATCCATTTTAGCCAAAGATTATTTAAAGAATCAAGTTCGTTCGAACGAGATTCCAGCGGGAACAGTTATTTGGCAGTTTTTTGCAGTTTTTCCCCACTTCTCCACTTGGTTTTCAACCAACTTTTTTCATACTTTATTATGTGCGGGAAACACATTTTTTAAAGAACTTTTCCAACATTGTTTATCTCCTAGAGAGAGTTTGAGAGCAAAATTAGTTTAGGAAAATGTTCAAGTTTTGAGTGTTCATTTTTAATGAAAAATTCATACACACTCTAGTTTACACCCAATAATGTTTATCCAAGTTTCTACATAAATACCAATTGCTTGGAGATTGTTTTGGCACCGGTTTTTCTCTACACCGAATTGAAGAGAAGTTCGTTTCATTTCTACCCGTTTGGAGAAAGGCTCCATGTTCGGGTGACGGTGACCGTTTAAAGTCCTATCGGTGAATTCCAAGACCACGGTGGAGCTCCGTTGGTTATCCGCTAATTGGAGGTCGATACAAGAAGAAGCGTCACGGCTTGAGAGGGTTCGAGTTTAGGAAGTAAGTCTTTTGTCTTGTATTTTGTAATACCGTTTTTAGTGGATTTGAGGCTAGGGCCGTCCCGAGGTTTTTTCCCGTTAGTGGGTTTTTCCTCGTACATCGCGGTGTAGTGTGACTGTTGATTTTATCTTGCTCAATATCACTTAGAACGCATGCTAGATTAATTCAAGATAAAATCGGTTTAATTATCACACTAATTTAAATTGGGATATATTGTGTAATTCAAGTCACTTGCATTAATTTGGTTTGGTCTATCTTTGTTTAAATGAATAATCATAACTTAGGCAAATTCTAGGACTTGAGATTAATTAAAACTTGTTGTTGTTTATTTGTTGAACCATCATCTCATTCAACGCTTCCGCATCGTTTTACATATAAAGGAAATTATAAGTTTGTGATTTTAATTGAAGAAAATTTAAAATCCGGGGATCATCCGGGGTTTTTTCATAGAAGTATGGCCAATTTAGTCCCTAAAGTAATAGTTTAACTAATTTAGTCCCTAAACTAATATAATTTGGTCAATTTAGTCCCTAACTAATATAATTTGATGAATTTAGTCAATAAATAGTTTTTTAATATAATTTTTTTTTCTTAAATAGGAAAAAATCCCTAGTTTAGACATTTTGGAAAAAAAAATCTTAGAATAAAATATCTCGATGTTTTTAGGAACTCTATTGGCTTCAAAAATCGAGAATTTAGTGGATTTCTCAAGGCGATAGGAGTATTTTCGCGTGTACACAAGTAATAGAAGAAGAAAAAGAATTGACCGCCTACGTATTGATAGTGAATGGAATAATAACCCTCTTGACATGGCTAATCATGCATGGGAGTACTTCAAAGCTGGATTTTGTGCGACTGGTTGGATAATTATTTTAATGTGAATAGGATGACTGCTAACACATTGATGACTTTCTCCACATGGCATAACAACAGTCTTGCAATTTTATTCATCAAACATTGGAAGGCTTCGGCTCGATGGGATTCAACAATCATTTTATTAATGTAAAAAAAAAATTGCGATATGATAAATCCTAGTTTAGCTCTTTTATCAAAGGGTACTTCGTATAATTTCCGTTTCCTAGAAGCGCTAACACCATCCTTATTACTTTAAACCAAAAGAATTGACAACTTTGTAGAAATAAATCATTTCAGATACATTATTATTTGTAATGTTCCCTATAAACTTATTTTTAGAGGTGCGCGCCAGCGGCACTCTCTCTCCAAAATATGTGGCAAATGACTTTTTGAAGCAAAATAAAAAAGCTTAGACTAAATGAGTATTAAAAAATGTTTGAGGGACTATTTGCTATATGTCCATTTTAAAAATGTGTTGATAAAATGTTGTGCTTAAAAAACTTGTTTTACCTCATTTGATCGTTTATAGCATAATGTGAGAAGAAAAAAACATTTGTCTTATAAATTTTGTCTATGACAAATTTTACCATGGCAAATATTAACATGGCATATACTAGACGGACCCTTATTTTCTTCCTACATGAGAAAGTAAGCTTAGTTTTTTCATTTCAAATATTGTTTTGGTCTTATGAGGGATCATGAAGTTTGCTTTTGTGATGGGCTCTTTTTTCCTATCACTGGGTTTGGATATTTTGGTGGGTACCTTCGTTATATGATGGGATAAATATACACTATATCGAAAATTATATAATTCATTGAAAATACTGTAAAGTTATTCTACCATTATGTGAGGCCCACCATAGTATAATATCATTTAAACATATTGGGTAAATTCTGTAAGTACTTAGCATTATATATAATAAAGAAATGCTTGCTTTTTTATTTTTTTATAAGAAATGAAAACCAAATATATTCAATTCTAGCAATTATCAAGTATTTTAAAATACTTGATAATTAACTACATGAGAGGCAACAGTGGGAGGGCACCCCAAAAAATTTGAACACAACATGCAACTTATTAAACGATGTCTAGAAACAACACAAATCAAATTATTAAGAGTCGTAGTGAAGGAGGAAAAATCAAATTATTAAGAGTCGTAGTGAAGGAGCAAAATCAACAGAGGGGGGTGGGCGTGGCAGTATAAGCTTAGTTAAGACTGCTGCTGGAGGATACGTTCCTTGGTGTCCTCGTTCTTTTGTAGCACCTTCTTCCCGTAGGGGTGACGGTGTATGGATCGGTAGTGTATCTTAATGCGACGGACCAATTCTAGCCCAAGATGCCCCTCAGATACTTCTAAAGCGGATTGAACGACATATTTGCCATAATCATGCGTGAGAAAATCCACGAAGTGTGAATTATCCATCAACTCATGGATAATCCTAGCTGACTAATTTTTAGAAGCTTCTTTCAAACATCTGTCAACCACGTTGCTGCTGTACTTGTTCATGGATAGATTTACGAAACTCCCCTTAAGCTTTGTCAGTATATCCTCTTTAACACGCATAATACGCATTCCCACTATATATTGCACAACATAATTCCCATAAGCATTATCTGAAAGGATACAAACATTTGAAATTATTTGGGTCAGAAGGCGCGCTTGGAGTTCTCCCTGAGCACGTGCCACAGACGTTTTCAACACTAAACATCCACTTTGATCGATTGCAATATCCAGGCAATGATTTGCTACTACATTTACAACAGGCTTCATATCTTCGGGAGAAAAGAGTTTCAGACAACGCTCAATAACATGATGACCATACTTGTTCTTGCTCAAGGCTACAGTGACGCACTTTAGAACCGATACTACCAAAGACAATTGGTCTTGCGTCGTCAGATGCTTTAATAATGTCTGCATAGCCAGAGTTCCATACATATTAAAACAAACATCCACGACCTTCTGATAGTCACTAATGATCGAAATAAGTATATGATTTATCTGTACATCACTGCAAACTTCAACCAGCTTTTGAATTAAAAAATACCCAAACTGGTCTACCATCAACTCAAAGACGCGATCCTTCACTTCCCAAAAAACCATGTCAACCACCTCAACGTTCCCTTCCTCTAACTTGTTCTCCAAGAAATGACACCCACGCTCTTCCTTGGCCACCCACAAAATCCTCCCCCTCAGTTCCTCCAAAGACCCATTATTCATTCTCTGCCTCCATGAAGGTGATCGAACCATATTATGACTATTGTTATTATACAAATAAGACATCAAGACACTAGGATTTTCCGATCCCAATATAGACCCAGGAGTCATCGAAATGTTTTGATTGTACGGGGTTCTAGTTGGCATTGGGATCCAACTTCTCTCTTCGTTGTACATATTGTTACGAGTTTCATAGTAATTAGGAAAAACAACATTAGAATAATTCAAAGTGTTACCTGGAGGGGGTGGCAATGGCCTTTGCAAACTCATATTTCTGCTCACGGTAGATTGAATTCTCCTTCTCTCCAAATCCATATTTGGATAATGGGAATCAATGAAAGAGTTGTTTACACGGGGTTCATGAGGTGGGGTAGAGAGATTGAACCGTCTGAAATCCTGCTCAAGATGGTCATATAGGTTCTCTGGGAAAATAGGGTTTAAGTTGTCTTGGAGAAAAAGGTTTAAGATGTCTTGGAAAGTATCGTTTAAGCTTTCTAGGGAAGTTGACTCTAAGTTGTTGGGATAAATTTCAGTGTCCAAAGAGTGGTTGTTTCCCGTGAAAGAGTAGCCCATCGGGGAAAAATTATTGGGCTGCAGGAGATTTGGAACGTTTGGGTCTTTGCGCCAATCGCTGAGAAAATTACCCATTGATGAGAAAGAAAGGGGAGGAGAGGATTTGGGTTATAAATGGTGGGAGGAAAGACGCTTGACGTTAGGCTTGCCTCTACTAATCTCTATCCATATCCATATAATACTCTAAAATGCTATACAAGTCATTTATAGAGCTAATCATCTAAGGTATTCCCGTGTCACTACATAATTTTTCTTCTCACTCCTCTCATTTCTTTCGTATGAAAACGTCTCTCCTCATTCTTAATTCAATACCCCTTTCTATTCCTCTACCGTATTAAATTGAAAATAGCCGAATCTCTCCGTATCTCCATATAGAATTGAAACGTCCAAATGATTGTTATCCATATAGAATTGAAACGTCCAAATCTCTCCATATTATTATCCCAACACATACTGATTGTTGTTGTTTCGTTTATACATATCTAACACTAACTCTAACTCTAACTCTTAACAGATACACACAAAAAGAAAAAGGACTTGTTTTAGAGCTTTCGCTTTCAACTGCTTATGGGACGACGAGCTCTGTCAATGATGGAGGTTTGTTTTCCTTTAATTTATAGGTTTTCCTTTTAGAAAGGATGAATTGGGTTGTTATTATTTTTGTGTTTTCTATTAAGACATCCTACGACAAAGATGAAATTACTGACCAAAAAAATTATTGGCGATGATGGGTAATCAGTATGTGTTAGTTTGGGGTTTTTTTTCTTTTCAATCGGTAATTTTTACACTTGATAGGAAAAAAAAGTAATTTTGTAATAATTTTTAGATTGAGCAACTTCGTACAGTACCTGTTTGTCTTAATTGAATCAGAGTGTTTTGGTTTACCTTTGATATTGCTTGCATTTTTCACGATGTTAGACTAATTGAGAAGTTAGACACTATCATCTTAAAAAAGAGAATATTTTTATAGTAGCCCGGCCATTGTTCAGTTGTAATTTATTTTACGTGATTTTTTCTTTATTATACTTTCCATTTCACTTTAGTTTTACCAATTTATTGATAAAAAAATTATACTTCCAAATACGTTACATATTTTCGATGATGGTTATTTGTGTAAAATTAGCTCATATTTTTTGTTTTGTGGGTGCTTGCCCGATATGATACCAACAATAACGACCAAGTCATCATGGGTACCAAAACCAACAACGTTGCTAAATTCTCCAATACATATGTTGTGTAATTTTTACCTATCATATATTAAAAGGAGTGTTTAGGACAGAGCTCTCTGATTTATTTTTGTTGGTGGGAGAATGTATTTCGGCGGATTTGTGCGGTGAGAGTTATTGTTGGTTAGTTGAATATCTAATTTTAATTTTTGACTATTTCTATCATTCCATAGCATATATAATATGCTTATAACTATGAAATGTCTTTATTTAGTTAGTATCCGTTGGATACCAATGTGGACAAAAGGACTGGGTTGCAAAATTTTCCACGATAAAAGTTGTGTGCGCAAGTCCTATAATTTGCCACATAGGACTATTTGACAGGATTAATTATCTCGCGACAAAATTAGATTGCTCGATAGCAATATAAAAATATTTTAACAAAAAAAAATGCCTTAATGAAAAAAAGGTTTTGACAAAATAAACCACTTTTCCTAAATAGAAAAACAATTTATAATGAAAAAAGGGAAAAAGTTTTGACAAAAAACAATTTTAACAAAAAAAAAAAAAAAAGTTTCTTTTAAAACTTTTAATGGAAAAAATAGTTTGAATAAAAGGAAATTATAAAAAACAGTTTCTTTTAAAAAAAACATTTCTTTTAAAACGATTTTAACTTAAAAATATAATGTTTTTAAAAAATATTTTTAATAATTTAAAGACAAAAAAAAACTAAAAAAATTGTTTATTACAAGATAAAAATAGTTTTTAACATAAATAATTATATTTTAAGAAAAATAGTTTTTAACACAAAAAAAGAGTTTTAAGCAAAAAAATAGTTTTTTACAAAATAAAAACATAATGTAGATGATCCGGCGCTCATAATAAAGTGTGAGTAAGTTTTGTTATTTACTTCTTGATTTTGAAATGCTCATAATCTCTTTGCGTTTTTTCATTCAGGGATTTTTCGTTATTTTCTAGTTACATTACGTATTATGTACATTCATATCTGTGAGGGAGGATCAAAACAAGATAAAATACAAACAGGAGGATTTGCAGTTTTAGCAGGGAAGTTCGAGTTTTTTTTTCTTTTTATGGTTATATAAAGGTTTTTATTTAACTTTATTTTCATTTTGGGAGAAAATGATTGCACGTTTAATGTAAAATTCCCTCATAATCCGAATATTTTTTTAATTTGATATTTCTGATTTGTTGTTGGGTCTTTTTTGGTATTGTCATTTATAGTTTTGGTGTGCATTTTATTTGATTTTGTACATTTGGATATATAAATGTATAGATTTGAATTTTTTTATCATTGAATGTTGACTTGAACTTCCGTGTTTACCAAAACTGGTTTATATTAGGACGTATGATTTTGTATTGGATGAAAGTCATTTTTATTAGTAATCGGGTATGAAGAATGTGCATTAAACGAGAAGTGGCATAAAAAATATTTACATATATTATAATAAATAATGTTTGTTTCTTACTTCATCTTGTGAATTCGCTATAAAGACCAATAAGAAAAAAAAAATTATTCAATTTTTTTTCTTTTCGTTTCAATATTTCTTGATTTAACATAGGGACTTCTTTATGGCGAGATAAACTAATTTGAAGATTAGATAAATGAGTTATCTCGATGTCTCTCTCTTTTATTTGGATCATAATCGTTCATGAGCCCGCGCATCGCGCGGGTGTACACCTAGAATATTCTAAAAAGCTATACAAGCTATTAAAAGTGCTAAACAATAGAGCTATCCACATGGCACCCGGTTAATGAATTTCACATATTCAAATGCCTAGCTGTAGAAATCTAATACCAAGAGACAAAGGTCCCCTCATTTCATTTCCCCTCCTTTTCGATTTCACCCTGGCTTTTGATTTTCCTTTTTATCTCATCCTCTTCCATCATCTATTAATAAAGCCTTCACCATCTTCGTCATCTTCTCCTATAAGATTTCACACCTATTGTGAGATGTACATACCCTTTTAGAGAAACGATCCAAATTTTGGATGGAAAAATGACCAACCAAACGGATTCTTAAGAACAGGGAACCAAAATCAACCTCAAGAACCCAGTCAATACCAGCCCCAATTTCAGCCTCAACTTCAATTTCAACCGGAACCTCAATACCATCTGCTCACTCACGTAGAACCAAATCTTGCTCTTGCGTTTCTCGACATAAGAAAACTTCCTAGGAGCCTTGGTGTTGAACCAAATGATGAACCAACCTGAATCATATGTGAATACATAATTAGCTCAGATGTTAAAAATGTCTCAAACCACACATGCGATAAAAGCATATGTTCCACAGCCGTTCAAAATTTAGCAAGGACTTGATAAAATGCATCTCCCAGCGTAAACCCAGAAAAATCCAAAAGGCGAAATGGGCACTGCGGGTATAAATCCCAATGAGACCCATATAGAATGTGCCAAAAGCCTAACCACCCTCTGCAATGGCAAGGTACTGGTCAATTAAGTCGCTAAACCAAGTTGTGTTTTTTGATTTTTCAGATCTCACGACATAAGGTTCATTGAGTGTTAGATCTCTCTTTATTTGATTTTTTTACTTTTTCTGTGTGGTTCAAATCATGATATTTTGCCTTGCGATTTAGCTGCAGAACATAACATTTAGTCTTCTCCTTTGTTTTTCAGTTATTTTATCTCTCACATCCTCTTTCATACATCCTCAACTTGACGGTTTCACCGATCCAGTTAGAATACATTTTCCTATATGGGTTTTTGTGATGTTTTTATAACATTGGGTTGTGGAGTAATGTTGTGTTTCTTTTCTTTTAGGACCTTTTGATGCTTGAAGTTGTAGGTCAGTTCACACTCAAATTGGGAATCCTCAGTTTAGTGTGTGTCTGTGTGTGTGTGTATATATATATACTCTTTTATAATAATTTTTATAAATATTTTTTATTTTTCGTTTATAGTTTTTATTTGCTTTTATTTTAATTCTTTTAAACCCCACCAAAACATTAGAGTAGGTTGGTAAGCAAAAAAAGAAACCAGGTCTTTGAGTTAATAAGGAGTGGTCTTTGTTAGTTAATAAGGAATAGGTCTTCACTTTGAAAAAATAAAACAAACAGGTCTTTCCTTGATAATATACAAATAGGTCTTTGGGTTAACAAAAAAAGGGGGTGGTAGTAGGTCTTGTAGGCCAAAAAAAGGAAGCAAGTGCAAAATAAGAGCAGGTCTTGGCCAAGGAGAAAAAAAAAAGAAGCAGGTCCATTTTTTTAGTTGCCCCGATCGTCGGACCACAGTCAACCATTCCCCATTGTCCTCACGCTCTGTTCCGTGACAAAAGTAAAATCTGAAAACGCAATCGATCGGTCCCCAGACCGCGGTCGACGGTTCAATCTAAAATGCTCTACACATTAATAAATCCTCCTTCTCTTAGAGGCTTTCCACGTTGGATTTCACTTCAATTCATTTTTCATTCAACTTTCAAAAGAGGCGTGGTTGTCATAAGTAAATAATAATTCTCTGAAAAAATAAATTAATTTGTTTACTCTTATGTTCATTTGAATGTTTTTAAAACCACCTACATGTCGTACATTTCGTCGCATAGAGCAGTATACCAATTTTTATTGTGTAAGAATTATTAGGACCATTTGATTTTACTTTTTCTATGTAAAATTGTTTTGATTTTTGCATTGGGACTTTGTAGAGGAGATTCAATGCTCTTGCGAAGGAAATTGAGTGTTACAGAGAGGTACGGCTGGACTCTGAAAGACAAGACGATTGTGATTGTTGCAGGGAAGAAGAAGGCACCTCATTAAATCAAAATGGGTTTGTTTTTTGTATTTCTTGAATTGAAGGAAAATGGTATGGGTTTTGTAGATGAATCGTATTGTAGTAGAAATTCAACTACATTTTTAATCCAATTTCTAAAATTTGAATCACACATGTTTTTTGAGTCACTACTGGTTCTGCAATTAAGAATATATTGATGTATATGCATTATATTCATGTTGTGTTGAATAATAATTTGTTGGGTACAAACTTTCCAGGTTGGCCACCCAGAGTTGCCCTCTATTGAGACTCCGAGTTCCACTCTCTCCCTAGGCGAATTTAGAGAATATATTATTGTGTTAATGTGTACATGTTCCAAAACACCAATAGTAACTGATATTATTAAAATGTTCTAGATTTTTTTCCACTCTATGACTGTTTATGATTCTTTATCCTATTGTGCAATTCTTCATAGGTGATGCCATGTTAGAAAAAATCCCTTGGTTGAGTTTGTACAATCTCAAGTAATTTAGTGCACATTATAAGCTTTCAATTGTTTATACATAGGAAGTCAATTACATTAAGATATTCATGATTTTATTAAGATCCATTAAATGTCGTCTTTATAAAAGTCCTTTTCCCTTCAATATCACAACATGGATTCTTTTATTTTTCTGTTTTCGATTATGGGTTTGTGTTGTGTCTACTTGACAACGCCTTTTGTTTGTGCATTGATATATATTGTTCCTTCTATCACCCTCAATAACCTATTTAGCTCTCAATTTGTAGGGTTTTTGGGATGTATTGAAAAGGTTTTGTTGATTTCCACTTGCTGGTAACTTAAAATTCTTAAAAAAAATAAAACTCATAGTCTAATCCACATTTTGGAGACTTTTAATTATGCTTTCATGCAGGGGTGTCCACATGGACATTATATGCAACTAACCGGATCGGTTGCCTCACGGTTCTACTTCTCTATAATAATCCTTTCATCTTCTTCCAACTTATGTCCGTAAATATCAGATATTAATTAAATAAATTAATTCTTGATATGGGAAGGATTCGACAAGGACTCGGCTGGTTTTGATGGGATTCGTAAAGAATAAAAAAAACATTTTTGATTTTTTTTTTTAATTTTCATCTCTCTCTCTCTCTCATTTTCTTCTTACTCTCCTTTAACATATACGAAGTTAACTGGATTTCTTAACAACTTCCTGTGTTTGTTTTTAGTTTAATGTTTTAATGTTAAATGGGTTTTGTGACCCAAGTTAAGTGCTTGTCATTATATTATATTGGATTCTACTTTTATAGTTTAATGATTTGTGGGTGATTATTATAATATATGCGAAGACTGATAATTCTATTTCTTAAAAACTTTATATATTTATTTTTGGTTTAATGTTAAAAGGGTTTTGTGGCCACAATTAACGACTTGTTATTACATTATGTTGGATTCTACTTTTATAAAAAAAAATGGTTAGTGGGTTTTAGTGGATTATTATAATATATGTGAAAGCTAATAGATAAGTAGGTTTCTTAACGAATTCGAATGTTTGTTTTTAGTTTAACGTTAAATGGGTTTTGTGAAGTTTACTGGTGTTTATTATATTATATTGAATTCTACTTTTATAGTTTAAAGGTTAATGGGTTTTAGTAGATTATTATAATATATGTGACATTGAAGGTAGAGTCCCTTGTTTTAATATTGTCAATGTGTTAAAAAATAACGAACACCCTTATCATAAATTTTTGAGAATCATAATAATGATGGAACTTATTTGTATTACTTAAAAATAACATAATATAATTTCTATTATTATATTATATCTCGCCTCACCCGTATCCTAATTTTTTGAGAATTTTGAATCGTCGCACCCGCACTGTGTCGCACCTGTACCTCGTACCCACATCCGCGGGGTTATTTGGGCGTTGTTTTGGATTTTCACCCTCTAAAGTCATGTTTTAATCTTAAGTCTAAATTTTGCAAATTATCCTTGTATTCTCAACCCGAGACTCTAGTGGCTACGTGGTAAGTCCCTACGTGTTACGTTGGTCCCGAGGGAGATGTTCGTGCCTCTTACGGGGCCGTTTAGGGACTATTTTGGGTTTTCACCCTCTCACAGCATATTTTTAAGCCCAAGTCTAGATTTTTGCAAATTATCGTCGTATTCTCGAAACGAGAGTCTCGTGACTACGCGATAAGTTCGTACGTGTTACATTGGTCTCGTGTGAGTTGTTCGTGCCTTTTACGGGGTCGTTTGGGCGTTGTTTTGGATTTTCACCCTCTAAAGTCATGTTTTAAGCTTAAGTCTAAATTTTGCAAATTATCCTCGTATTCTCAACGGGACCAACGTAACACGTAGGAACTTACCGCGTAGCCATTAGAGTCTCGAGTTGAGAATACGAGAATAATTTGCAAAATTTAGACTTAGGCTTAAAACATGAGTTTAGAAGGTGAAAATCCAACACAACACCCAAACGACCCCGTAAGAGGCACGAACACCTCACACGAGACCATTGTAACATGATAAATAGCTTTTTGGGTATAGTCATTGTCTTCAAAATCCACTCTCAAAATTCCCTTGAGTACCTACAAAACTTGTCTAAAAATAACTCGTATTGCGGTAAGTACGGGTATCAATCCAACTTCCAAGGTGAAACAATTAATGTGAAAACGTGCAATTCCAATTTTTTTATGAAAATCTTTTTTTTAAAACAATTTCAAGGGAAAAATTAACTAACAAATGCTAAAAATTATAAAATTGACTAAATAATGAAAAAATGTGCAACCGAGTGTGAAATATGTGAGAAGGTCAAGATATGGGATTACACTGCATTTTATATTATTAATTTCTCAATTCATTAATTTGAAATATTTCGAGATAATATTAAATCGATAATCTCTCTCTCGTTAAAATTATAAATTTAATAAAATCTTTTTCAGAAAATTAATTTAAAAATGTCACACGATGAAAAATTAGGACTTATACTATTTTCAAAAAATTACCCGCTAAGATCAATTTAAAGAAAACAATATCAATCCTCAAATTTCAATACCGAATTAATATTCAAATATCGAAAAAACCTATCTCTAGTTCGATTCCTAAATTCAAATATTAATTTGTTCAATTAATTTACTAACTCTCGTTACATAAATTAATTGGTGACAGTTAAAATTAATTTACCTAGAAATATAAAATTAATGAAACCAATTAATTAAATTAACATCATTCGCAGTGCATCTCACCCCTTGAACGGGGTATTTAGCCAAACATTCTCATGCGTGCATAAACAACATTCAATAAAATATCAAAAGATGACATAAATTTGAATAGAGAAATAGAATACAATACGTAAGTCTCCTTGTTGAATCGCGTTCATGAAATGCGTCTCAATCTTCTCACTAATCCAGCACTTGATTACACCAAAAAGAATAAAAAACAAACCTAAAAATTTATTCTAAAACTAAACTAATTTTTTTTTATTTTTTTGAAATTTTTTATGTACCTACTATGTACATATTATACATTCTCTCTCTCTCTCTGCGTCTCTTTTTTTTTCTGTATCTGAGAGTCCTCCTTTAAATGAGAGTTCTTTTCATTTTTGTGTAGCCCCCGATTTCATTTGGTTGGAGAGATTTTTATGGGATTTTCTTGGCTTGGGTTTGACTCCGATATTGTTGGGATATCGGTTGAAGGGATAAGGGTGAGATGGAAGTGATTGGAATTTCGGGTTGGAGAGAGGGTTTGAAGTGAGGTCGCCGATCGGATTCAGGCGACGATTTGACTGGTTGAAATGGGGGTCCGGTTTCGGGTTTGGTGGATGTGGTCTTGAGTTTTCATGGAGGTGGAGATATGGGTTAATGGAGGTTTGGTGGAATGTGGTTATGGAGGAGAGAGAGAGGGTATGTAGGTGGAGAAGATGAGTGGTGGGTATGTGGTGTGGTAGGGTGTATGGTATTTGGGTGTGTGTGAGTGAGTTAGTTTAGGTGTGTGAGTGTGTATGGAAATAGGGGGGGGGGGGGGGGGGGTGTTTAATTTGTACCCTTAAAAATTAATACAACCTAAAAAAAACTAAAACTAAAACTAAAATAATAATAAAAAACTAACATCTCAAAATAAAAAAGAAAAAGAAAAAGAAATAAAATAAAACTCTATTAAAGCTAAAAAATATAATCCTAATAAAATAGAACTAAAATAAATAAAAATATATATACATAATAAAATCTAATAAAACTAAAAAAATAAATTCCTAAAAAATTAATCCTAATAAAATAAAGATTAAAAATTAAAAGCTAATAAAAATCAAAATCAAAATACAGAAATAGAAAATATACCCTAGAAAATTCTAAATAAGTCTAAAATAAATCCTAAAAATAAAACGACTAAAAATAAAAATCTAAGAAAATCTAAAAAGGCACAAACTCAACACACACCGGGCTCGGGGTATGGACTGGGCTCGATTAAGGTTACGGGACTGATTCGAGGTATCGAAGCTCTTCTGGGCAAGCTCAAATAGGACTCCAGACTTTGCAATCTCCTTTGATTTCTTCGATGCACCCTTTTGACCGTTATTGCGTCGCAATTGACTTGATTTAGCACTTTTGATACCGCGACTGTGTAGTGACCTGCGAAATAAATAAATACGAACGTAAGGTCATTTTTATTAAAAACGAGCGACTAAAATGTATATATTCGGGGTATAAAATAGACACTTTTGGTTGCTTATCGCACCACCCCCAAACAGGACATTGTTAGTCCTCGAGCAAAAATTAGAGAGAAAACAGAGATAAGTATCCAAAAGTGTGCCACTTTCGCAGGCACTGGCGATTGCACTTAGCATGTGCAACAAGCCGTTAAGCCTATAGGTTTCCCTACAGGACGAGTGATGTCTCGTGAGGGTTTGTAGTGACTATACCCACAAAATTCAAAAATTTATTTAAATGCAGTATCTGAGTAGATGATGAAATGCTATACAACCCAACTTTAAAAGGATATCAAGGAACACCGTATTCAACTATCAAAATAAGATATGAAATTACTTAATACCAAAAGCGCAATCCTTCCTAAAATTCAGGGTGTGTTGTGTGAAACAATTTTAAGTATCATTAGAGTAATTCTTAGATCACCTATATAGGATCAACGTTTTGACTTCAATTCTCACTGGATATAACTCTCTGAATCGAACTCTCTGAGAATTGGATAAGTGTATCTCTCTAGTGTGTGAGGAGGTGAGTAAATGTAAACAAGTTCAAACGTCTCACACACTTTATAAAAAAGAAGGATACGTGAAAAAATCTGATATCATGAAGGAATGCTAACCACTATGTCGAGAATGTCGAGTTATTCACCATATAATCTTCTCGTTTGCCCGAACACATTACCAAGTGTGAAAATGTGGTTTATGAATGGTATGAGGGGATAATGAAATGAAGAACATGAATGATAGGGTTTTTGAGAAGAGTGTGACATAATTTGAATAACTATTGTCTTCATCATTTGAATTTATGATCGTAAGTTTTATTTTTCTTTTTCTTTTTTTCTGTATATATATATATATATATATTTAAAAAAAATATTGCGATGCATTTTTCTTTTCATAACAAAAATGAAGACAATTTACATTGAACATTTCAAACACTCTTTTTCTCAAAAATGATGGCAATGATGGATGGTATTTGGGATATATGAATAGGGGAATACGGACAATGGGTGAATGATAATATGGTAAGTGTATTGAAAAATCGGTTTAGTGCTTGAGACAAACTGCAAGACACATGTTTCTTACAACTCGAAAGTAATGTCATTCTCAGTGATTAAGACAAATTTGAAAAATAATGAGATCATTCAATGACTAAATGTAGTACCCAAAGAATACGTAAAACCCCTCAAAAAGGTGAAAAGCTCAAATCTCACGGGTTTAAGTCGCCACTAGTGATCTTTTAAGGCTTTCTTGAGAATACAATTACTCTTCAACTTTTGATTGTAAACGTGATAGTGCAAATTGCCGAGTTTAAGAATTCATAGTGCAAGTACGCTTTTCAGAGGCATTAATTAATTTCATGGAGAAAGCGTAACTTCAGGATCAAACACAGGTATTCCGAGATTTCTAAAAGAGGGATGATAGACAAATCATGTCATAAAATTTTATTTTTCACTGCACAAAAAGTTTAAAATCACTTATTTCTTAAAATTTTCAAAAGAGGTACGATTTTGATAGATTTTCCACCCCCAAACAAAAGAGAACATCGTCCTCGATGTTAAAAACCATATATAAAAATGATAAGCACAAGGACAGAAAGATATTACCATAATGAACCGCAAATGAAAATGTACCGCATGGTGGAGTAGAGATAAAACCTGAAGAACAAATACGATACAAAAATATGTACAAGTCTATAAAGCATGTGAAAAGAAATGGGTGGTGTGAAACACCACCCCCAAACAGGATAAGACTCATACTCAGAAACAATAAACAAAGGGCTGCCTCCCGGTAGCGCTAAGTTTAACGTCTTCAGCCAGACCGAACCAGTATCACCCTAAAGATAGGAACTAGGAAAGCACGGGTGGAAGAAAAAATTGGGTGATGCGAATCACCCCCAAACAAGACTGAAACGTCAGTCTTGTTGGATAAAGTTTAGAATAAGTCAATGCACTTGTATAGCAAAGTGTACTACTCGATCCAAAGCATCGGTGGACCAGGGGTGGGTGGGTAGGAGGGTATATGGATGAAGGGTAAGGGTAAGGGTGAACAGGCACCGGTCACGGGCCTTATTGAGCGTAAAGGTGAGGGCAACAAGGGCCCTATAATAATGGTGCTCGAATTGGTGGTGGAGACAAAATGGTTTGGCAATAGTGAAAGGGTGGGACTCAGAGAAAGTGAATGATTGTTCTATAAATGGACGATGGTAACAGTCGCGCCGTGACACGCCAGGGAGTGGTAGAAGGAAAAAATCAATACCACAAGGAAGTGGTGTGCATAGAGTTCAAGCTCAGTGTCACGAAAGATTAGAGTAGAACAAATACTCTCATAGATAGTGGTGTCTATGAAACATGCACAAATGGGATCGCGGGGTACTAGGGTGGAGGGTGGGTGGAGGTGAGAACCTAAATCCTTAGAAGTGAATAGGTGAGGAGAAATAACAAGGTCCAAACTAGGCGGTGGGGTGGAAGGGACCGTGGGTGGGTCGGGTGGGACAAAGGGTGGGGGAAGATGATCTAACTCAAGGGTAGGAGATACACATTCCTCATGAGGCGCAGAGTGATCCTCAAGGGCACGCGCTAGAGGAAGTGTGGAAATAAACGAGGGAGTGACCAACTTAACCACCATTACATCACCATCCGAGGTGGTGAAAGGGTCTAACGAGGCTTTAAGATCCGAGATAGATGAATCTACATCAATATTCAGCTCAAGGGGAGCCAAATATGATGGGGTAGGATTCATATCAAGAGAGGTAGAAACCATCTCAGATTCAATATCAAGAAAATGGTGAGCACTCGTAGCCGGATCTAACCTAAGAGGAAATGGTTCCTCGGGAACACACGCAGTGGCCTCAATAGGTGTAGGCTCAGGCATAAATAAGGATTCTATGGAAGGGGAAAGACGAACCTCTATGGTGGGTTCGAGAGGGTAGGGCGGTGTAGGATCAGTCTCACAAACAGTGGATATGTCAACAAAAATGTCAACTTGGTGCTCGGACCACGGGGTGGTCTCAACGTCGAGATTCTCAGGATAACAGGGTTGGTCACACTCAAAATCAGTGGCATAAGATTACACATCATCGTCCCATACGGGTTTAATAATGGGTCGACTTGGGGTGGAAGCCGTCTCGTTCTCACACTCAAATTTATTTAACCGTTGTTCAAGCCTTTGAAGGGATTCATTTTGAGAATTAAGAGTGTGCGCGAACTTTTGCAAGAGGCTCTTGAGAGCGGATGTGCAAGGTGGTGGGTGAGTTGGACACAACTCGCTAGAAACACTAGGGTGTGGAGAACACTCGTATGAAGTGTGTGGAGCAGGGTCAAGTGTAGCATTCACGGGAGAAGCATCTCCGTGAGGGACAAAAATGTAATCAGCATGAGGAGCATATGAAGGGGACTGATAGGTGTGAGGTGCACGAGGTGGCGATGACGACTGTTGGAAACCGTAAGGATCCACAACATGGCATTGGGATTCATATTGCATGGAAGGATGATCAGGCCTCCATGAATAGCTCGGGTACTTGTAAGGACATTTTTGTCCATTATCTATTTGTATGTCGTACGCCGTTACACCGTTGAAGAAATTCAAGATCGTATCTACATCAACGGATCCGAATATCAAAAGCATCTTCCCTTGGAATTTGGTTTCTGCATAACCGGACCGGTCTGCCCCTTTTAAAAACGAATCGATCTGCCTTCGGACCGATCCACCTCAAGTCAGACCGATCCGCTATGCTCCAAACCAGTAAAACCCAGATCGATGGCAAACCAAAGAGACCCTGTTCAAAAATGAACCGATCCGCTATCAGACTAGTCCGTCATCAGAAGCGGATCGATCCGCCGGAGATAAAATCGCATAGATCTGCTTGAGTTTTTTCAGGCTCGGGTTTCCTTATTTAAACCAACTTCGGGGAGTTATTTTCTAAGACTTTCATAGACGATTTTTAAGAGTCCAAAATACTCTAAGTCTTCACTTTTTTTAGTCCCAAGACTCATGTTTTGATTCACACAACTTTGCCAAATATTTGTGAATCATTTTGCAACCCAAGAACATAACCTTGTGTTTGTTCATCTCTTGTGGAGAAGACCGTCCTTCCTCTTCATTACTGCCCTCCTGAAAAGGGAAAGTTCCAGCCACCGACTACAAAACCGACACCCGCGGGTATTTCTGTGTCACTGTATTTTTACTGTAATCCGTGTTACCATTCCTTACAATATTATAGTGAAAATAAAAGGTTTTTCCCCTTTGGGGGATTTTTCCTCACATGTATGTGTTTGAATGTTCTTTCTTGTTTCATCATCTTATTCAATCACACCTAGATGCATGTTTAGGACTTAATTGATAAAAACTATGTTTGATTAAATAATATCTCTATTTGAACGCACGCGCACTCTCCTCAAATTGGTATCAGAGCAGGTTATGCTAATCTATCCCGTATTCCTAATTGTAATACCCCGTACTTTTATGCTATATTTAATTTGGGGATTTATTATATTTAATGTGATGATTTATTTAATAAAAATCCGGAAATTTATTATGTTATAATTATTAACGTGACTAGAGTTAGTAATTATAAGAAACTTGTTGAATATTACTAATGAGCATAGTAATATATTATATTGGTTATATTGAATGTCACGAGTGAATGAAATGACAATTTTGGAAATTTTAGTCAGGACGCGCCCGTGTCGTGTCGGGACTAATTATTGAGGTATAAAAGTGAATATTTTATAAGTTGTTCGTATGGTCATTTTGAGTGCGCCAACGCGTCCGGAAGGGTCGAGTTAGTCAGAAAAGTGTACCCGGGGGTTTAGTTTGGGTCTCGGGGTGTTTTTAGGCCTAGTTAGTGACCCGGGAGGGCATTTTGGTCATTTTACAAAATAGGGTAATTAAACCCACGAATTTCAGCCATCCTTAGCAGCCATTTAAGTCAGCCTTTTAGGGTTAGAACATTCAGAACCCTAGAACGGCCATTGGAGAAGAGAGGAGAGAGCTCTCAAGATGATTCAAGGCCAAAAACACCACCATTTGCACCACCGTCACCACCAACGCGTAGATCGCGAGGAGGAGAACGCAACCACACCAATATCAGCAGGAAACCAGACCTCTGAAATCCCAGGCAAGTGTTTAACTTGCGTATTTTCGTTGGTGCAATATTCATATTAGTTAGGAATGATTAGGAGTATAATCTATGGAAGAAAACCCCACTTTTTGATAGGAATTTGCATGTAGAAAATATTAAAACCATATTCTGGAAGTCTTATATGATGTAGATGATTAACCCGTGAATTTTGATGTTTATGTAGAAGGAAATTCTGGAGAAAAACTGATTAGAATAGAAGTTAAGAAAACTTAGGTTCTTGATGATTAGATGAGATTTTAGGTTATTTAATCATGTTTAATGATGGTTATACGCATGCTTAACGTTAGAAACATCTGGTAATATGTTATTGTGTTTTTGGTATAAGTTTTGGGACGATTAGGGTTGGAAAATATGAATTTGAATGAAGAATTTTGGTGAAACCCGCAACTGCAATTCTGCAGAATTTTCGCAGACTTGCTTGATCGATCGATCGACCCTAGAGCGTCGATCGATCGAAGGTTTCGATCGATCGAGCCCCAGTCGTCGATCGATCGACCCTTCCTGGCAGCCTCGTATTTCCCCATGTTTAATTAGTTTAATTAATTTATCGTGGAATAATTCTTGGGCATTATGAATAAAAAAATTTGGGATATAGGAGTGACCAGTAGGACATATGGTTGAATGTTGAGAACTTCATTATGAGACAATAATTGTGTTTTAGGGACATTTATTTGAGGAACGAGGAAACTATGTATTGCAAGTGAGAGATTACGTCGAATACCTACGATAGTGAATAGATGTCTACCTACTGAATTTGTTACTTGGATGGATAGAACCCATGAGTGTTCCATAACTAGTGAGAAAACCCTTCGAGTTAAAGTTAGAGACGAAACCTTATGCGTAATTCTAATAATGTAAACTTAAGGATAAATGTTGTAATTATGGGTAACGAGAGTGACCTATATTAATATGATGAAAGTAGTATATTTATATGATGTGTGTGCATATATTATATACATGTAAAAACCATGCCCGCGCTACTTGCTGTCCCTGAGGTTACCGCGCTGGGACGGTCTTATCCTGTGTTGCCTTACGGGGGATATTGATTCGTACCCTAGAAGATAGGAATCCTAGGTACAGGCTATCGAATCGGTAGTCACGGTCCTAAGAGACGCGAGGGTATGTGCTGACCTCTTGGACTTGGAAACTATGCTTCGCCTCAATAATGTTTGTGTTTGTATTGATACAGTTCGAGAGTGATTCCGAACTTGTATTTCCCTTAGTACGATTGATACGGGGATTGGATAGCAGAGTATGCCCGCACCATAATTTTTATGTGGGGTGCCATTAGAATATATATATATATTACACGAGTATTTAATATATATAAAGTTTTGAAACTTGGAACTACCTACTGTGATTTGGTAAGTCAGTCATGTTTGATGAATCAGATTGGAAATACTTGTTTTATGAAAGTATAATATGACACCGGGAAACTTTATAAATTAATGAAGCTAAAACGAGAGTTGTGCTACACTTTGAAAGTACCCTTTTTACACGTTGACTTTGTTCGGTTTTTAAAACTTATGAGTAAGTTAAGATAAACTAAATTATTGGGAAGGTTAGTATAATAATATGTTAAGTTATACCATTTGGGGAAGGTTAGTACGATAGGCGTGCACACTAGAAGAGAGGTGAGAATTTCTCAAGAGAGTGTCGAACTAATATGTTATTGCATTGGCCTGTATCAATTTAAATACTTGCTAAACTAATTTTAAATCATACACACTTTCGGGCTCTGACCCCTTTTATCTCTCCCTCTCCCCCTTGTATGTATATATATGTATGTATTTCAGGTGCCCAGCCACAGGGGCGTCTTGCTTAGGATCTTTTGGAAGGAACGCGCTGCAGCTTAGGTGGGAGTTGCAGGTCTTTTGATTAGACGACTTCGTTCATTCAGATCCACTCCTAGCATTTTCATTCTGATGGGCATGTGTAGCCCTTTCCATTATTTCTTTATGTTGGGACATTGTTATTTCAGTTTTCCTAGTTCGTTATTATGGGATTTTGTTCAGGACGGATGTATTACTTTATTTTTCTCGCACGTCGACATTCGTTGATAAATGTTTTATATATCGGATTCTTTCGTTCCAGTTTATTGTGGTGTGAATCTTATTCATTGAGCTTTGTTAATAATTTAAATAAATCTTTTCTTTAAAAAAAATTTTGGAAGTTAATGTTAAAAAAATTGGTTTTGACACTTAGCTTAATTATTTAGGGTGTTTAATTGGAAAGTTTCTTTTTACGACAGTGATGCTAAGAATGAACCAAACTGTTCACCTTGATTTAATTTAATAAAGGAGTGATCGCCCGGTATTTAATTAGGCGGGGTGTCACACTAATTTTCCGCAAAAATTTTCTAAGATATCAATTTTCTGAAAAATTGATTTTTGAAAACGAGTGTGTTCATAATGGAGAAGTTATATAATAAAATGTCAGTTTTTGACAGGACAAACTATGCATACTGAAAAGCCCGCATGAGATCTGCATTAAAAGCCATTGATGAACGTGTCTGGATTTTGGTTGAAAGAGGGTGGACACCTCCCTCCGTCACTCTTGAAAACGTAACCAATTTAAAACCTGTCACTACATGGACTGAAGAAGAGTTTAAATGGTCATCTTTTAATTCTAAGGGTTTAAGTGCTATTTCTGGGTCTGTCACACCTGATGAGTTCAAATGCATAATGACGTGCACCACGTCAAAAGAGGCATGGGATGTTTTGCAACTTACCCATGAAGGAACTAATGCTGTGAAAGAGTTTAAACTGCAAAATTTAACAACTCAATTTGAAACCATCACCATGCATGAAACTGAATGTTTTGATGATTTTTATGCTAGGTTATCTGATATTGTTAATACTAGCATTAATCTTGGTGAACACATTCCTAATGCTAGAGTTGTTAAAAAGATTCTTCGTTCTCTTCCTAAGCGCTTTATCCCTAAAGCCACGGTGCTAAATTCTATGGAAAATTTAAATACGCTAAAATTGGAAGAACTTGTAGGAGACTTGCAAACTTATGAAATTGATATGTTTCCTAAAACTGCTAAGCCTAAAGATAAGGGAATTGCACTTAATGTCCAAGAGAGAAAGAGTGAGGGGTCGGCAAGAAAGAGGGGAGATTCATCTAGAAAAAGAGAGACAGATACTTTAGATTCTGAATGTGATTTTGACTTAGATGATTTGGCTCTTTTTGCTAAAAATTTCAAGAGAATTCTCAAATTCAAGAAAAATGGTAATTTTAAAGATAAAAAGAAGTTTGAGAAAAATAAGTCTGAAAAGAAAAATAAAAAAGATTTCAAAGATCCTACTAAAAAGGAAAGTGAGAGATGCTTTGAGTGCGACGGTAGGGGTCATAGAGCCTTTGAGTGAGCCACTCGTCTGAACAGAGAAAAGGGTAAAGTTGTCCTAAATGCTACCCTTAGCGACGACAGTGAGGTCAAGTCGGTGGACTCGGGAGATGAGTCACCGCATGAGTGTAACTTCACCGCATTCATGGCTAGTCATGTGAGCACTTCTAGTATTCCTCACGACGATGAGGATGTTGCTTCACAGGGACACCTCGACAGTGAGATCGATGTGAGTGAGGGGGAGGATGACACAAGTGAGAGCGAGAGTGATATTCAACGCGCCTACGCTGAGTTATATTCTGAGTCTTTTGAGACCAAAAACCGTAACAAAGCGTTAGTTCTTAGAATCACCGCTTTAGAAAAGAGTTAAGATTGTTTGGAGAGAGAGAATATTTTTGTGAGAAAGAAAAAGTCAGAAAGGAAAACCTTGAGAAAATAAGATGTTTTGAGTGTGATGGGACAGGGCACAAGAAATTTGAGTGTCCTGCCAGACTTAGGAGAGAGGGCAAGAAAGTTGCCATGCCCGATACCCTAAGCGATTGTGAGGATGAGAAGAGTGATGAAAGTGTGATCCAAAAAGCTTTTAGAAAGTTGTTTATCGAGACCATGGAAATAAAAAGGTCAAATAGAATTCTAGGTCTTCGAATTTATGAGTCGAAGGAAGAGAATGTTGAGCTACAAAAGGAAAAATGTGACTTGACCAACACGGTGTCTAGTCTGACGACACGTGTATCCCATCTTGAGGATGATCTCATACAAATACGGGAGGTCCAAGTCTCATTAGAGAATGCATCTGAGAAGGTTGATAAGATAGTTCCCTATCCCGATTTGAATAATGGTGAGAATGTTGGAAAAGGTCATGATGGTGCATTCACTACTTCTAATGCGCACGAGCCTATCTCCACTTTGGTGAATAATTCTCATGGGTGTCCGTCTAGGATAGTTCATCCCAAAGTTTTTGATAAATTAGTTCCTAGACCGATTTATATTTGCTCCCACTGCAAGAAACGAGGACATCTTAGGGAGTTTTGTTCTATGTTGGGCTTTGTGCCACATCATTCCACTTCACACATTCATGCACATGCACCACTCATGGTACCTTGCTTTCACATAATGATAGAGAGTTTGCACACATTCGCGAGCAAGTGAAGTTTTTGATCAAGACCACACATGATCTTATGGAGTTGGTCCAAAAGATGTCACCATCTTTGGAAAATTCCATCGCTCTTACCGATTGAGGTTTTGACATGTTTGCTAGCATAGGGTAGTTTTCTTGATGTCTCTTTTGCCTATTACTAGCATGTACCATAAATTTGCATTATTTTTTATTTATTTTTTTAAAAATCCAAAAAGATTTTCCTTTATAAAAATTTAAAAAAGCACAAAAAGATTTTTGTATTTTTTTTGCACCTTTTATGGATGAGCATTTAAGATAGCCGACTCACAATTTCATTCCATTTATTCATGTGACTGTTTGATAGAGATTTGAGACGCTACATTATTTCATCCATGTGCTTTACATTGTTTGGAGTCTTTAAGAAGTGATTAGAAATATCTTTCTACATGTTTGACTCCTATATCCTTTATTGTACACATGCACGGATTTATTTGATTATTTTACTTGTCTATCACATATTGGCTTGAGTGTTTCCATCTCAATTCTGTCTATACAACTAACAATATGCGATAAAACTTGACAAGATTGTAATGCATGTAAAAACTGTTTTGGTGAGACTGTATGTTTATTTGAAAACGGGGAAGGACTGCGAAAGGTTCATTTAGACTTTGCGATTCTAAGCCACCGTTAAATAGGACCTAAAAAATAGAGGAATTTTATTATCCGGGGTCCAAAGAGGTTAAAAGATCCCGAAAAAAATAAAGGCAATAAAAAGTAATATGGACCATTAGGTTTCACCATCAATTCTCCAAAGTTTGAGAATTTAGATCGCCTCTATTCAAAATATATATCTGAGGGAGTTTGGTTGGAGAATATAAACGGGTTTTCACTTCCTTGAAAGTCCTGAAAAAGCATGAAATAAGTTTTGGACGTTATTGGTGTGGAAATCACTTTGCGCTTTGATTTGTTGATTTGATTGAGTCAATGTCTTATATTTCCAACTCTTTACACCAAAGGAAGATTTTGAGTTCATTCGTTAGGAGTATTCGATATTCATCGTGCACATATGTCATGTTTGTATGCATTGATTTTCCTATCGAATTTGATCACACACCTTCATTTACACTATCATCGACTTGGTTGTTTTTGTGTTCGTTCATGGTGTGATTTTTCTTGTCTGATATATTCGTGTAAAAATTTTGAAAAATTCAAAAATAGAAAGTTTATTTCCTTGTGACATTCTCCATGTGCATCTATTTCTGCTTCTCATATCTGTCTATTTGGGGACATCATAAAAGGGGGAGAAAGAATTATCATATTATGGGGGAGTTTTTGAGATTTGAGATTTCTCATGTGCTTTAATTATAAATTGGTATCTATGTTTATCTCATTTCAAGCTCGATGTGTCACGTGGTATTTGCTTTATCTCATGTGTGTAGGTACTACATTTATGATCACTGAATTGCACACCCTGATGAGAAAAGTTTTTATTTTTTTTTGAAGACTTGAAGAGCAAACGATGAAGACTTATTCATTTGTACCTTTTCAGTTTTGGGTCCATGAAAGGGTAGATTTGTATAGGCAAATTTGTTAGTTGATAATTCGGATTTTTTATGTATGTACCGGCATAGACATAGGGGGAGATTTGTAAGGACATTTTTGTCCATTATTTATTTGTATGTAGTACGCCGTTACACCGTTGAAGAAATTCAAGATCGTATCTACATCAATGGATCCGAATATCAAAAGCATCTTCCCTTGGAATTTGGTTTCTGCATAACCGGACCGGTCCGCCCCTTTTAAAAACGAATCGATCTGCCTCCGGACCGATCTGCCTCAAGTCAGACCAATCTGCTATGCTCCAAACCAGTAAACCCCGGATCAATGGCAAACCGAAGAGGCCCTATTAAAAAATGAACCGATCCACTATCGGACCGGTCCGGCATCAGAAGTGGACCGATCCGCCTGAGATAAAATCGCACAGATCTGCTCGAGATTTTTCAGGCTCAGGTTTCCTTATTTAAACCAACTTCGGGGAGTTATTTTCTAAGACTTTCATAGAAGATTTTAAGAGTCCAGAATACTCTAAGTCTTCACTTTTTTGAGTCCCAAGACTCATGTTTTGATTCACACAACTTTGCCAAATCTTTGTGAATCATTTTGCAACCCAACAACACAACCTTGTGTTTGTTCATCTCTTGTGGAGAAGACCGTCCTTCTTCTTCATTGCTTCCCTCCTGGAAAGGGAAAGTTCCAGCGGCCGACTACAGAACCGACACCCACGGGTATTTCTGTGTCACTGTATTTTTACTGTAATCCGTGTAACCGTTCCTTACAATATTATAGTGAAAATAAAAGATTTTGCCCCTTTGGGAATTTTTTCCTCACATGTATGTGTTTGAATGTTCTTGCTTGTTTCATCATCTTATTCAATCACACCTAGATGCGTGTTTAGGACTTAATTGATAAAAATTGTGTTTGATTAAATAATATCTCTATTTGAACGCACGCGCACTCTCCTCAGTACTCATACCCCTCGACATTAGATATGTCGTGACAATACGTCGAGGGTGGGTCCAAAACAGTGTTAGAGGGATACACATGTTCCAAGGTGGATTCAGATGTAGAGAATATAAATGGAGATTCATGGGATAAGTGATCGCTAAGAAAGCAGTGTGCACGGCGAAGCATGTGATGGGTTGACACTCGTCACCGGAGGTGGTGGAAGATGAGATGTGTGCAAGGACGACATAGGAGTATCAACGGTATGAGGTTGAGAGTTAAAGCCCTGAATTAATGAATCAAGGGTCGATTTGGGCTTATCATCAAACAAACTTCGAGAGAATGTGAAATAGCCAAAGTATTCCCGTAAAGGACGTTCTTCGACCATGACAAGAGGAATATTTTTTGGTTTTTAAATATTTTTGAAAAGAAAAGAAAATCTTTTTGTGATTTTTGAAAATAAGAAAAGGAAAATCTTTTTGGTATTTTAAATATGGAAAAAAAATCTTTTTGGGATTTTTGAAAATATTTAAAAAAGGAAAATATTTTTGGTATTTTTCAGAAAATGGAAAAATTGGACTCTGGATTTGGCCGAACTAACTAAAACCGACTACCTTAAGAATGGAATTGGACACACACGAGTTAAGAAAAAATTCCTAACGAGCACATAGCCAATTATTATCTTCAAAATTAGTGAAAGGGGTAGTCAAATTTTAATTAAGTCCGCGGGTGACAAAACTCACGAAAGTTATCTTTGTGATCGCCTGTTGTTAAAATGTGTGCCTACGGGGCTAGCTAGTTGATTGATTTTAAATTTAATTATAGCGAGGGTAGCACACAATGGATAAGCAAGTGAGTCGAGTGATGAAATCCCTTCTCGTTGTAATGACCGGGTCCAGGTCTTAGGTAAATTAATTCATCAATCCATGCAATGTAAGTGCGATGCAAAAACTAAAAGCACATAGGAGGACGTAATCACACAAAATTGACTCGCTTGCAGGAGATTCGCGAGGGATAAAAAATATACTTCCCACGGTTTTTACACACGTGGGGTGAAGATCGAGTTGAGTCGACCGGGGGGAGATCACGCCTATCTCAGTCGTCCTCGGGAGTCCTACCGAACCAAAATAGAGAGGCTTCAAAAATCCTCGCCTTGGACGCCCTCTCTCTACCTTGTCCGGTTTCCCTTTTCACTTTTTTTTATGAATAATTATTACAAAAATCGGTGTCAAAATGCACCAAAATAAATACACAATCTTCAAAAATCCTATACAACCAGTCTAAGGAGGAGGGAGGAGGAATAATAATTACAACTAAAAAAAATTATAAGTCTTCATTTGCTTCCAGGCCAAGAAAGCGGCAACGACACCATTTGATAAATAGCTTTTTGGGTATAGTCGTTGTCTTCAAAAGCCACTCTCAAAATTTCCATGAGTACCTACAAAATTTGTCTAAAAATAACTCGTAATTCGGTAAGTACGGGTATCAATCCAACTTTCAAGGTGAAACAATTAATGTGAAAACATGCAATTCCAATTTTTTTATGAAAATATTTTTTTTTAAACAATTTCAAGGGAAAAATTAACTAACAAATGCTAAAAATTATAAAATTGACTAAATAATGAAAAAATGTGCAACCGAGTGTGAAATATGTGAGAAGGTCAAGATATGGGATTACACTGCATTTTAAATTATTTTAATTTCTCAATTTATTAATTTGAAATATTTCGAGATAATATTAAATCGATAATCTAACTCTCGTTAAAATTATAAATTTAATAAAATCTTTTTCAGAAAATTAATTTAAAAATGTCACACGATGAAAAATTAGGACTTATACTATTTTCAGAAAATTACCCGCTAGGATCAATTTAAAGAAAACAATATCAATCCTCAAATTTCAATACCGAATTAATATTCAAATATCGAAAAAACCTATCTCTAGTTCGATTCCTAAATTCAAATATTAATTTGTTCAATTAATTTACTAACTCTCATTACATAAATTAATTGGTGACAGTTAAAATTAATTTACCTAGAAATATAAAATTAATGAAACCAATTAATTAAATTAACATCATTCGCAGTGCATCCCACCCCTTGAATGGGGTGTTTAGCCAAACATTCTCATGCGTGCATAAACAACATTCAATAAAATATCAAAAGATGACATAAATTTGAATAGAGAAATAGAATACAATACAAAAGTCTCCTTGTCGAATCGCGTTCATGAAATGCGTCAATCTTCTCACTAATCCAGCACTTGATTACACCAAAAAGAATAAAAAAAACAAACCTAACAATTTATTCTAAAACTAAACTAATTTTTTTTTATTTTTTTGAAATTTTTTATGTACCTACTATGTACATATTATACATTGTCTCTCTCTCTCTTTCTGCATTTCTGTTTTTTTTCTGTATCTGAGAGTCCTCCTTTAAATGAGAGTTCTCTTCATTTTTGTGTAGCCCCCGATTTAATTTGGTAGGAGAGATTTTTATGGGATTTTCTTGGCTTGGGTTTGACTCCGATATGCTGGGATATTGGTTGAAGGGATAAGGGTGATATGGAAGTGATTGGAATTTCGGGTTGGAGAGAGGGTTTGAGGTGAGGTCGCCGGCCGGATTCAGGCGACGATTTGACTGGTTGAAATGGGGGTCCAATTTCGGGTTTTGTGGATGTGGTCTTGAGTTTTCATGGAGGTGGAGATATGGGTTAATGGAGGTTTGGTGGAATGTGGTTATGGAGGAGAGAGAGAGGGTATGTAGGTGGAGAAGATGAGTGGGGGGTATGTGGTGTGGTAGGGTGTATGGTATTTGGGTGTGTGTGAGTGAGTTAGTTTAGGTGTGTGAGTGTGTATGGAAATAGGGTGGGTGGGTGTGTGTTTAATTTGTACCCTTAAAAATTAATACAACCTAAAAAAAACTAAAACTAAAACTAAAATAATAAAAAAAAAATCTAATATACTTAGAAAAAGAACTAACATCTCAAAATAAAAAATGAAAATAAAAATAAATAAAATAAAAATCTATTAAAGCTAAAAAAATATAATCCTAATAAAATAAAACTAAAATAAATAAATAAATAAATATAAAATAAAATCTAATAAAAATAAAAAAATAAATTCCTAAAAAGTTAATCCTAATAAAATAAAGATTAAAAATTAAAAGCTAATAAAAATCAAAATCAAAATAAAGAAAAAGAAATAGAAAAATAGAAAATATATCCTAGAAAATTCTAAATAAGTCTAAAATAAATCCTAAAAATAAAACGACTAAAAATAAAAATCTGAGAAAATCTAAAAAGGCACAAACTCAACACACATCGGGCTCGGGGTATGGACTGGGCTCGGTTAAGGTTACGGTATTGATTCGGGGCATCGGAGCTCTTCTGGGCAAGCTCAAATAGGACTCCAGACTTTGCGGTCTCCTTTGATTTCTTCGATGCACGCTTTTGATCGCTATTGCGTCGCAATTGACTTGATTTAGCACTTTTGATACCGCGACTGTGCAGTGACCTGCGAAATAAATTAGTACGAACATAAGGCCATTTTTATTAAAAATGAACGACTAAAATGCATCTATTCGGGGTATAAAATAGACACTTTTGGGTGCTTATCATAACACGTAGGAACTTACCACATAGTCACGAGACTCTCGTTTAGAGGCCCTCTAAGAGGCACGAACACCTCCCAAGGGACCAACGAAAGACGTAGGGACTTACCACGTAGCCACTAAACTCTAGGGTGGAGAATACGAGGATGATTTGTAAAATTTAGACTTAGGCTTAAAACATGACTTTAGATGGTGAAAATCCAAATCAACGCCCAAATGACCCCGTAAGAGGCACGAACAGCTCACACGAGACCAACGTAACACGTAGGAACTTATTGCGTAGTCACGATACTCTTGTTTCGAGAATACGATGATAATTTGTAAAAATCTAGACTTAGACTTAAAAATATGCCATTAGAGGGTGAAAACCCAAAACAGCCCCTAAGTGGCCCTGTAAGAGGCACGAACACCTCCCACGGGACCAACGTAACACGTAGGGACTTACCACGTAGTAACGGGACTTCCAATTTCAGAATACGATGATAATTTGCAAAATTTACACTTAGCCTTCAAACAAGACTTTAGAGGGTGAAAATCCAAAACAACGCCCACACGACCCCGTAAGACGCATGAACACCTCACAAGAGACCAATGTAACATGTAGGAGGTTACCGCGTAGTCACGGAACTCTCGGGTTGCGAATACGACGATAATTTGCAAAAATCTAGACTTGGGCTTAAAAATATGCCGTTAGTGGGTGAAAACCCCAAAACAGTCCCTAAACGGCCCCGTAAGAGGCACAAACACCTCCCACGGGACCAACGTAACAAGTAGGGACTTACCATGTAGCCACTAGAGTCTCGGGTTGAGAATACGAGGATAATTCGCAAAATTTAGACTTGGGCTTAAAACATGACTTTAGAGGATGAAAATCCAAAACAACGCCCAAACGATTCTGTAAGAGGCACGAACAACTCACACGAGACCAATGTAACACGTAGGAAGTTACCACGTAGTCACGAGACTCTTGTTTTGAGAAGACGACAATAATTTGTAAAAATCTAGACTTGGGCTTAAAAATATGCCGTTAGCGGGTGAAAACCCAAAACAGACCCTAAACGTCCTCGTAAGAGGCACATACACCTCCCACGGGACAAACATAATATGTAGGGACTTATCACGTAGTCACGGGACTCTCAGGTTGAGAATACGAGAATAATTTGCAAAATTTAGACCCTAAATGGCCCCGTAAGAGGCACATAACCTCCCACGGTGCAAACTTAACACATAGGGACTTACCACGTAGTCACGGGACTCTCGGGTTGAGTATACGAGGATAATTTGCAAAATTTAGACTTAGGGTTAAAACATGACTTCAGAGAGTGAAAATCCAAAACAACGCCCAAAATACATCGTAAGAGGCACGAACACCTCACACGAGACCAATATAACATGTAGGAACTTACCGCATAGTCATGATACTCTCGTTTCGAGAATACGGTGATAATTTGCAAAAATCTAGACTTAGGCTTAAAATATGTCGTTAGCGGGTGAAAACCCAAAACTGCCCCTATATGGCCCCGTAAGGGGCACGAACACCTCCCACGGGACCAACGTAACACGTAGGGACTTACCACGTAGCCACACGACTCTATGGTTGAGAATACGAGGATAAGTTGCAAAATTTAGACTTAGGCTTAAAACATGACTTTAGAGGGTGAAAATCCAAAACAACGCCCAAATGACCCCGTAAGAGGTACGAACAGCTCACACGAGACCAATGTAACACGTAGGAACTTACCGCATAGTCACGAGACTCTCGTTTCGAGAATACGATAATAATTTGCAAAAATCTAGACTTACGCTTTAAAATATGCCGTTAGAGGGTGAAAACCCAAAACAGCCCCTAAGTGGCCCCGTAAGAGGCACGAAAACCTCCCATGGGACCAATGTAACACGTAGGGACTTACCACGAAGTAACGGGACTGTCGGTTTAAGAATACATAGAAAATTTGTAAAATTTAGACTTAGGCTTAAAACATGACTTTAGAGTGTGAAAATCCAAAACAACTCCCGAACGATCCCGTAAGAGGAACGAACAACTCACATGAGACCAATGTAACACGTAGTAACTTAGCGCGTAGTCACGAGACTTTCGTTTCGAGAATACGACGATAATTTGCAAAAATAAGACTTAGGCTTAAAAATATGTCGTTAGCGGGTGAAAACCCAAAAGTGCCCCTATACGGCCCCGCATGCACCTCCCATGGGACCAACGTAACACGTAGGGACTTGCCACGTAGTCACGAGACTCTTGAGTTGATAATACGAGGTTAATTTACAAAATTTAGACTTAGGCTTAAAACATGACTTTAGAGGGTAAAAATCCAAAACAACACCCAAACAACCCCGTAAGAGGCACGAACAACTCATACGAGACCAATGTAACACGTAAGAACTTACCGCGTAGTCACGGGACTCTCGGGTTGCGAATACGACGATAATTTTCAAAAATCTAGACTTAGGCCTAAAACATGTCGTTAATGGGTGAAAACCAAAAATAGCTTCCAACGGGTGAACCTTTTTATCGATTGAGTTATTTATGAGGTTATTTATGTTTAATCGTTGGAAGGGAGTTGTTGATTATTTATTTATGGATTTTGTTGATGTCGTTGAGTTTATTTAAATGTTAAACATGTTGGATTTCTTGAATAAACAAAGGAAATCTGCCAAATTTTTTTGAAATTATTGAGTGTTTTAAATTGATTAACTCAAACATAAGTTTAGGAAACATGTTGAGACCTGGGCGTGGAGCGTGTAACTAAAGTATGACCATTGTTGGAAGGGATTTGTTGATTATTTATTTATGGCTTTTATTGATGTCGTTGAGTTTATTTAAATCATAAAATAGGTTGGATTTCTTGAATAAACAAAGGAAACTCTGTTAAATTTTTTTGAAATTATTGAGTGTTTTAAATTGATTAACTCAAACATAAGTTTAGGAAACATGTTGAGAAGTGGGGGTGGAGCGTGTAACTATAGTAAGACCATTGTTGGAAGGGATTTGTTAATTATTTGTGGCTTTTGTTGATGTCTCCGAGTCAATTTTAAATGTTAAAACATGTTGGATTTCGTGAATAAACAAAGGAAACTCTGTCGAAATTTTCTAAAATTATGAAGCGTTCTAAATTGATTAATTCAAACATACCCGAATTTGAAAATTGAGCGTCGAGGTGCGAAAATGTAAAACGACTATCAAAAATAGCAAAAAGGGGCACACTTATGATAAAAGTAGATTTTTTTTCATACTATGCAATCCAATTATGGTTAACATGTGTTTATTTGTTTCTTGTCGCAGATTGATGATAGATTTCATTGGGCTAGTTGATTGGATGACTCAAAGTTTCTCGCGAAATGTGTATTATTTTTGTAGTTGGTGTTATTTTGAATATTTGTTGTAATCATATTCATTTGAATGGAATGAATTGTCTTTTAACGGAGAATTGTAGAATTGAATATGGTGTCATTTTATGTGATAGTTGGATGCACATTTATACAGTTTATATCATGGCAAAAATCTATATATATGCATCTTGCAATCTTCTTTTGGAATTATTTATTGAAAAAAAATATCTTTTAGCGACATAACGTGGGTATTGCTAAAAATCAAATCGTATTCTGAATAATGACTTTTAGTGGCACTATAAATGACATTTAACGACTGATAAATATGCTTTTTTACTTGTATGTTCGTTATAGTGCAAGTCAAGTCAATCAAAAATCTCTTTGGTACTTACAAACACACTAAAAATGTATATTGACAACTAAGGGGTCAATCCGCGCTCTCTAATGTGGACAAGAACAATTTGAAAACAAGTATGATTTTTAAAATAATTATAAAGGGATATTTTTATTACTAAATGCTAAAACTATGAAATGACTAAATAATGAAAAATAATGTGCAACGAGTGTAAAATAAAATGTGGGAATGTCAAGAGATGGGATTACACCGCATTATCAATTATTTTTATTTCTCAATTTATTAATTTGAAATATTTTGAGATAATATTAAATCGATAATCTAACTCTCGTTACAATTATAGATTTAATAATATCTTTTTCAGAAAACTAATTTAAAAATGTCACGCGATGAAAAATTAAGAATTATACTATTTTCAAGAAAATTACCCGTTAGGATCAATTTAATAAAAACAATATGAATTCCCAAATTTCAACATAGAATTAATATTCAAATTTCGAAAAAACCTATCTCTAGTTCGATTCCTAAATTCAAACATTAATTTGTACAATTAATTTACTAACTCTCATTACACAAATTAATTGGTGACAGTCAAAATTTAATTTTCCTAGCAATATAGCATTAATGAAATCAATTAATTAAATTAATATCCTACGCAATGCATCCCACCCCTTGAACAGGGTGACTAGTCAAACATAATTGAACAATTAATCACAGTCACAAATATGGAACAACAAATATTTTTTAAGGGATTTTTATACTTCTAACTCAACTCAACTCAACAAAGCCTTTTCCCAATTATTTGGGGTCAGCTACATGAATCCTATTTTTCCATTCCATTCTGTCCAGTGCAATATCTTCGGTTAAACCACATGATATCATGTCCTTTTTTATAATATCCCGCCAAGTTAATTTAGGCCTACCTCTACCCCTTGGGTTACCATCAATACTAACTAAATCAGTCTTCCTTACAGGAGCATCCATTGGTCTACGCTTGACGTGTCCAAACCATCTAAGTCGATTTTCTCTCAATTTATCTTCTATAGGAGCTACTTTTACCGTTTCACGAATTTGTTCATTTTTAATTTTATCCTTTCGAGTTTTACCACAAATCCATCTTAGCATTCGCATCTCCGCCACACTCATTTTCTGCACATTTTGTTTCTTGGTTGCCCAACACTCTGTCCCATATAACATGGCGGGTCTAATGGCCGTCCTATAAAATTTTCCTTTTAACTTCAAAGGTATACGCCTATCACACAGAACGCCAGTCGCACTTCTCCACTTAACCCAGCCTGCTCTAATCCTATGTGTAACATCATCACTAATATCTCCATCTTTTTGTATAATCGATCCTAAATAACGAAAATGATCATTTTTAGGTATTTCTTAACCCTCTAATTTCACCACATCTCCATTTGTCCTCCTATTACTACTAAAATTACACTCCACATATTCTTTTTTAGTTCTGCTTATTTCAAATCCTCTTGTTTCTAAAGTTTCTCTCCACAATTCCAACCTAGCATTTATCCCCATCTTAGTCTCATCGACTAAAACAATATCATCTGCAAATAGCATACACCATGGCACCTCATCTTGTATTTGTCCAGTCAACTCATCCATAACAAGAGCAAAGAGATAAGGACTTAATGCTGAACCTTGGTGTAGCCCTACCGTAATTGAAAATTCACTACTTTCTCCAGCTGATGTTCTTATTGTAGTCATCACACCATCATACATATCCTTGATCACGTCAATATATCTGCGAGTCACTACTCTTTTATGTAGAACCCATCATATTATATCTCTGGGTATCCTATCATATGCCTTCTCCAAATCTATAAAAATCATATAAAGATCCCTCTTTTTCTCTCTATACCTCTCCATTAATCTCCTCAATAAATAGATTGCTTCCATTGTTGACCTCCCAGGCATAAACCCAAATTGATTCTCAGATACTGTTGTCTTAAATCTCAATCTATATTCAATCACTCTCTCCCAAAGTTTCATTGTATGACTCATTAACTTAATACCACGATAATTTGAACAACTTTGTATGTCCTCTTTATTTTTATAAATAGGTACTAAAATACTTTTTCTCCATTCATCGGGCATCCTATTAGTCATTAAAATTCTATTAAATAATTTTATAAGCCATGATACTCCATCCTCCCCTAAGCACTTCCAAACCTCAATAGGGATACCATCTGGTCCTAAAGCCTTCCCTGTTTTCATCAATTTTTTAGCAATCCTGACCTCTGTTGTCCTAATTCTACGAAAAAATATATCTTCTCGAATCTCCCTAAGTTCCTCTATATCTAATTTACTCCCATTATCTCCATTTAATAACCTCTCAAAGTATTTTTTCCATCTTTCCATAATTTCATCATCTTTGACTAGGACTCTCGAATCATCACTTTTGATGCACTTAACGTTATTAAAATCTTTTGTTTTCCTATCCCTAAGTTTAGCAAGCTTATAAATACTTTTTTCCCCTTCTTGTGTTCCTAATTTTGTATAAAGATCATCATACGCTTTTAACTTAGCATCTCTTACCACTTTCTTAACTTCCTTTTTAGCCCATTTATATTTCTCAAAATTCTCTTCATTTCTATTTGTTTGCCATGTTTTAAAGCACTCCCTTTTAATTTTTACTATATTCTGTACTTCTTCATTCCACCACCAAGTTTCTTTAGACTGTGGCCCTTTGCCTTTTGATTCTCCAAGAATTTCTTTGGATATTCTCCTAATGCATGTGGCCATCTTATTCCACATTATGTTAGTTTCTTCTTCACTATTCCATGTTGCTTCATTTAATACTTTATCTTTAAATAGTTCTAATTTCTCTCCTTTTAAATTCCACCACCTAGTTCGTGGGTTAATCTTCACTTTTCGCACTCGTGATTGATTTTTAATATTTATATCTAACACCATTATCCTATGTTGTGAGGTTAAGCTCTCTCCCGGGATAACCTTACAATCTTTACACGTTAATCGGTCTCCTTTCCTAGTAATGAAAAAACCTATTTGGCTCTTATGTGTTCCACTTTTATAAGTTATTAAGTGTTCAAGCCTCTTTTTAAAAAATGTATTTACTAGTACAAAATCATAAGTCATCGCAAAATCTAAGAGAGACTCTCCCCCGTCGTTCCTATCTCCAAAACCATGTCCTCCATGCACTATCTCATATCCTACACGATCTTCTCCTACATGGCCATTAAAATCTCCACCTATATAGATTTTCTCACCTAGGGGTATTTCTTGAATTAGTTCATCCATTTGTTCCCAAAATTGTACTTTAGTGTGCTCATCTAATCCTACTTGAGGTGCATAAGCACTAACAATATTAATTATGTTTTCACCTAATACCAATTTTACAAGTATAAGTCTATCACCTTTCCTAATAACGGTTACAATATCGTCCTTAAAGTTTTTATCTACTATTATTACAACTCCGTTCTTATTTCTATGTTTTCTTGTATAATATAATTTAAATCCTGTAATTTCTATTTCTCTAGCTTTCTCACCGACCCATTTAGTTTCTTGTAAACAAGTTATGTTAACTTTTCTTCTTATCATGGTATCTACTAACTCCATCCATTTTCCTATCATAGTCCCTATGTTCCAAGTCGCTATACTAAGTCTAGTATCCTGGACTAGTTACTTTACCCGCACACGTCCAGGTTGTTACAGGAACCCTTGCATATTTATCGTCGCATCCGGGTGCCAATGCGACGCCCTTTGCCTATTTTTCGAGACACCCGGTGGCAAGCGCAACGCATCGTTTAAGGGGAATGCCCTAGCATTAGCACGTATATTCATAGGATTCATGTTCATAAAGATCTGACAAAGTTTTACGCTGGCTGTCAGCTACCTAACGCAACCCTCCTCCTTTTTCCGGGCTTGGGACCGGCAGTGTCAAAAAAATAAGAAGTTAGGCACGGCTTGGGACCGGATATTTATACTTTTAACTATGAACTAAAAATTAAAACTACACTAATAAATAAAGAAAATGAAAAAGTGAGCTAAATATGAGGAGAAAATAATTATGAGATAATTCAAGGGATTAAATTTTACCACTTACTTATTTATTTTTATTAACTAGTTTGTCTATTTGAAATACCCCAAAACATATATAAATTCACAAATCAACTCTCGTTGCAAATGAAAGTTACATATAATTTTTTCAGAATATTAATATTTAAATTTCACATACTGTCAAAAAATTAGACTTAAACATTTTCCAATAAATCACCCGCTAGGGAAAATTCACTAAAAGTATTTTAAATCACTAAAAATTACATTTTTAGAGTAGAGAAATTCGAACTATAATACTATTTAAAAATTGCCTATCTCCAGTGTAATTAATAAATAAATATTATAATCTGAATTTTCGATTTTCTCTCGAAAATAATTCACCCTCTCTCGAGGCGTAAATGTAAATTGTAAAATTTTAATATTAATATTCAAAGGGGCATAATAAATAAACAAACCAAAAAATAAAAGTAGCTAAGTTAAGGGTTCCATCTCACCCCTTGAATGGAGTATTTAGCCTCTCATTTTGTTATTATTACATATAAAATGTAATAATGACACAACAAGAGGCATAAAAAATTAAAATTAAATTAAAAAAATTGTTGAACCAAGTCGCCTTGAACTCAATAAAAATTTCTCAAACATGAACAATTAAGTGCATCCACAAATCTGAGTATTACAATACTGAAATTTAATACCAACTCAAAATTTGTAGGTCACAAAATATTCTGGCGCACTCAAGTCACTAAAAAAAATTATAAAAGAAGAAATAAAAAAAAATTGTACAATATTACACTAAAAATGAGTTGCAAAAGTGGAGCGCTAAAAAAAACTAAACTACTCTCTCTCTCTACTCGGTGTGTCCGTCTTTTCTCCTCTTTCTTCCTCCCTCCTTTGTGTGTTGACAGAGTCCCTAAAAAATGAGATTTTTATAACCCATGTGTTGATGTAAAAAATTAGATCGCTCTAATTATTCAATCACAGATAAATAAAATGAGACAAAGATTTTTAAAGTGGTTCAGCCTTATAAGAATGGCCTACGTCCACTGTTATGTTATTGCTGAGTGTTTGGGAAATCTCGATTACAAGTTCTATCAAGAAATTCCCCTCCCCTTGAATGAGGGTTGTATAATGTATTTATAGCCTTGAGGCTATCTTCTGAAAGGGTGATACATTAAATGATATACATATGAAAGGGTAATACATTTAATGCCCTTTAAGCGTGTGCGTCAAGATGATAAGCATTCAATGAATAGTTGAACTGTTGATTATCTGGCAATCAATGCTGTGGCCGAGATGCAGCTCGGACCGCCTTAGTTGCTCATTACTCAAGAGTTCCTCGGAGCGCTGGAGTTCCTCGGAGTGCTGGAGTTCCTCGGTGTATCCTTGTTGCTCGGAGCGAACATGAGTTGGTCGGGGAAATGAACTTCCTCGTTGCTATTGTGCCACGTAGATTGACACGTGTCTTCTTATTATTCGTCCATATCAGCACACTAATTTTGGTATCAACAGAAGCCCCCAATGTTTCATATTTCGAACTTTGAGGAGTATGGAACATTCTTTCTCGGTATATGGCAATATTAAATGACCTTCCTGGGTTTTAGGAGATTTTTCTTCGTATTTAAATTTCCTTCCAAATTCGCAGAATCCGCCTTTTTGAATTTTTAATAAGCGCTTCGATCTTCGTGCACTTTTTGTCCTTTTAGCCGTCGGTAGCGTAATAGTTTCTTTTTTGTAATCATTTCTTTCGTCGATTCCCAAGGCAAAGTATTTAAACTTCATAGGCAATCACACCGTCTTCTACCTTTTCCAATTTTCTGCTTTCGAGTTTTCCATAGTCTTTCTTTCTCTTGTGCGTTCATCCTTGTCTTTGTCAACAGATCTCCTTTTTTCCCTGTAAGCTTTTCTTCCTTCTTCTTTTATTCATCATGGTTTACGTTATTGAATCTCTTGAGAAATTTTGTTCTGATTTCTCTATTCCATCTTGGGTAACTTTGGAGGATCTTTCTGAGCCTTCAAATTACTTTCGCTTGGCTGAGGGACATTGGTTCCCCAGCCTCTTTATTGCTGAATGTGGATTTTCTTTTCCACCAAACCCTTTATGCTTAGAGTTCTGTCACCACTTCGATGTTGTTCCTGTAAAAATAGCCCCCAATACATGGAGAATAGTTAATGGGGTGCATAGGTTAAATCAAACTCATGGAACTCGTATAGGAATTCCTGAGATTATGTACTGTTATAGATGGGCTATTCTAGACAATGTTTATTATTTAAAAACTAGATTTTTGAATAGGGCTTTAGTAGTCAACCTCCCTGATGCTAACAGGGATTATTTTGAACATGGGGTAGTTATAAAAAATTGGCAACACGCCCCTTTGGTTGGAGATGAAGTGTATGAAGGTCCCAAATGCCCTCCGTATGGCAATGGGATAGGTTATTTTTACATTATTTTATTTCTAAAACTATGCTTTCATTATATATGAATAAATGCATGATTGACATTTCAATATGTTTTTGTTTGCAGTTGACAACAAGAGAAAAATTCCTAAGGAATCAGAAGTTAATATAAAGCATTTAAAACATATCTGGAGTTTGCATCAGAAAGTTGCAGACGAGCACGTCAGGTCTGCTTCATACTTGTTGCAGTATAGGAGCTATACATCCTCCTTTACTGCTCGTCCTGTGGTGAGCATTAGTGAACCATTGCCAGCTTCTGAGAATTCTTCACCAGACTCTCACATTCCTCTGAGCCAAAAGATGGGCAAAAGAAGAGTTCCTGCTATCTTCGAGGAGACCTCCTCTGCTGGAGATGGAAAGAGAAACAAGGTTGATGTCCCAAAGGGGACAAAGAAAGTGGATGCTGCCCCTTCTGTTGCTCCTCAGAAGGCTGCCGAGAAGCCCCCAGTGGCTCCTGTGCAGAAGGATGCACCTGTGGAAGTAATCACCATCTCTCCAACCAAAAGTTCTTCTTTGGTTGAGGTTGTTGAAAAGACATCGAGGAGACTGAAGAAATCCTCCTCAGTCAGTTTTTCTGAAGCCATTCCCCAGCTCCAAGCTAGTGGAGCTGGTGTTCCAACCATTATTCCCCCGAGTTCTGCAATGAGCTCGGTAAAGACTTGGACCATTCCTGAAGTCCAAGGAATTGAAGAAAACATGTCTAGGGATATGCTGACATCCCTAGCTACTCGTCATATCGCTTCAGTAAGTTTCTCTTATCTTGAATTTTTCTTTCTTTCAGTCAATATATGTATCTCGGCACTGACTTATCATTACATTCTTTTTCAGCTGGTGAGTTGTTTCAACACCATAGTGAAGAAAGATGAAGCAATCAAGGCTTCTAGCTCCTCGTCTGGAGTAGAAGATGCTTTAAAGGGCTTTGCCCAATCTCTGAAGGAATCCCGTCAAAAATACGACGAGGATAAGGGTGAATGGGAGAAGAAGTTGACTGCGTCTGAGGCAGAGAAAGTGCAGTTGGGAAAGAAGGTGAAGGACTTGGAGAGAGAGAATAAAAAATACGCCGAGAAGCTCACAAGTTTTGGGGAGCTTGAGAATAAGTTGAAATCGGTCGAGGAAGAGTTGTCCCTTCTGCGAGAAGTAAATCGCCAGAAGGAGGAGGTGGAGGCCAAATTGAAAGACGCCGAGTATCTTCTATCCAAGAAGCTATCCTCGGAGAAAATGAAGAGAAAAGTGGCTGTTAAAAAATCCTTTCGAACCGGTTGGGACAAAGGATGGGATAGGGGGTAGCAGCAATGATGACTCAGGTGCAGTATGGGAGTTTGAAATACTTTCGAGATGGTTGGGTTGCTGCCTTGCAAGAGTTGAAGGTGAGCGAGGACTCTGAACTATTTCAACAACATCTCCTTGGTCCTCCTCCAGCTATTGAAGATGAAGAAGAGGATGAAGATGGATCCGAGGAGTCTTCAGTGATAGTGGGTGACCAAGTCCTTGCTCCACAACCCAATCAGACAGCCACCGAGGAGATTTCTTCTTTGCCTGCTCCTCCTGAACAAGTCCCAACTTCTGCCAACCAAATCGTTGTTCCTACCGAGCAACCAAGCTCCTCATCCCAGCCTCCCGAGAAAGTCTTGGGAGACAAGGAAAAGGTGTGAAGTTGTTCGGTATTCTCTTTCATTTTTCTTTTACTTGTACTCTGTATCCCAGATCTTTGTAACTTTGCCTTATGATCTAATAAAATTTGAGTTCTTTTCCTCCATATGATTGTCTCTTCTCTATCTGCACTCTGTCTTGATCCTCTTTTTGATGATTACTTTTTCTTTCTCTGTTAGTTTCTGGCCAGGATGGATCTGCTGTCTGCTAATGACACAAAGTTAATGCAGCAATGCCATGAATATTATAAAGCTGGTCACACAGACCTAAGTGCATCAGAAGTTGCCGACATCCTTGGCCATGGTGCTTCAGAGCAGGCAGTGGAGGCATATCAGCACTTGAAGGATTTACTTGATCGAGCTGTGGCCAATAACGTGGCCTATTACTAAATGATCGAGGATTTTCAATGTACCTTAGAAGACCTTCAAAATCAGTATAAGGAATCAACTGCCCTGTTTCATGAGGGGTATGAGAAGAGATATCAACAGCTTTCTGCCGAGACAGGCCACAAAAAGATCCTTGCTGGGTACGATGTTAGGGAGAGAACCCTAAAGGGTGAAGTTGAAGCTTGTAGACAAATTGCTGAGCTGCTGGAGCAAGAGAATAATAATTTGCAGAAAGAGCTGGCACAATATAAGTCTGCAGCCTCTTCTTCAACAGCGGTAATACCAGTGACTGATGAGGGATTTTCCTTCTTAGAGGTTGAAAATGCCAAATTAAGGCAAGAATTGGACACCTTGAGAAGGTCCAGTACCTCTACTGCTGCTCGGGGGCGAGGAAGAGGTTCTCGTGGATGAGGAAGAGTTACTCAGGAGATTGTCGAGGAACAAAATACTCCACCTGCTCGTGGTCGATCAAGAACTCTTCGTCGTTCTGTTGAAGAAGCTCGTACTCAGTCAACACTGGAAACTCAAGCGTACCAATTGAATGCAAAAAATCGGGCTTTGACTGAACTGTCCAAGAAAGTTAGAGATTTGGAAGAAGAACTCTCTGCCAAAAAATCAGAATTGGAGAATAATGGACTTTTCATCCAAAGTCTTCACGAGAAGCTTGAGAGGCTAACATTTCAATTCCATAAACAGCCCAGGGAATTTTGGATGGCTGGGTATAACGAGGCACTATTCCATTTAGATGCTCGCATCCAGAATGCCAATAATGAGGGCTATAAACAAGGCTGGCTGAATGCCTTATGTGTGCTGAAACTCGAGCAGGGATACTATTTGTGGGATTATTATGATCCTGGGGTACTTGAATTGCCTGTGCCACCGTTCAACTTGGATATGGAATGGATCCCAGCTCGTGCCATTCCTCGGAGTTTACTTGCGAATTACCTCGGTGACTACAGTTTACATTCTCAGTTTGAAGTATCTCGTCCCGAGCATCTATTGGACACACCTTCAATGATGAATGTCAGAATGTTGAAGGACTTGAACTTCATTAACTCTCCTCAGACTTTAAATGATCCGCCTGCTGGCGAGGAACCTGTATCGAAAGCTGAGGGGAAAAACCAATAGAATAGGAATTTCTTATGTAACAGTTAGTACACATATGTAACTTATAATTTATTTTGAATTTTAATGAAAGACTTTCATTTTCTGTTTGCAAATATATATTGATGTTGCTTTGTGCTTTGTCAAACACGTTATATTTGTGCTTGCATAACAATATTGTGTGGTTCATCGACCAACTCAGTAATAAAGAAGTTACAAGTATCAGAAATGTTGCTTGATCACTTAATAATAAAGTAATGAGTATAAAAATGTTTAAAAAAATTTCCAACCAACCAAGGTTGTTAAATTATGCTTGTCGACCAATTATGGTTAATGAGAGCTTATCCCCGACTAACCATACTTGGTAAATTTTTGTCTTTTTCATAAAATATGTTCGACCAATCAAGGTTGATAAATTCTCCTCGTCGACCAACTACAGTTAGTGGGTTTTTATCCCCGACCAACCATACTTGGTTCAGTTTGGAATATTTTGTTCTTCGAGGAACTTTTTGTAATAATCTTACCTCCCGACCAACATAAATTGGCATTTGAGAGCATATTTTGTTTCCTAACCAACTGAGATTGGCCTTTTTAGGAGTCTCGTGTTCTCGCCCTTTTACCAACCGGAGTTGGTCGTGGGTTTGAACTATCATGTCCACTAGCTCTTTTACCAACCTGAGTTGGTCACGCTAGTGTACGCCTCCTAACCAAAGGAGTATAGTTTGTTCTCGCCCTTTTACCAACCGGAGTTGGTCGTGGGTTTGAACTATCATGTCCACTAGCTCTTTTACTAACCTGAGTTGGTCACGCTAGTGTACGCCTCCTAACCAAAAGAGTATAGTTTGTTCTCGCCCTTTTACCAACCGGAGTTGGTCGTGGGTTTGAACTATCATGTCCACTAGCTCTTTTACCAACCTGAGTTGGTCACGCTAGTGTACGCCTCCTAACCAAAGGAGTATAGTTTGTTCTCGCCCTTTTACCAACCGGAGTTGGTCGTGGGTTTGAACTATCAGTGTTGCTTTTATTGCTGAACAGCGTAGTGTTGTACACTAGCTCTTTTACCAACCTGAGTTGGTCACGCTAGTGTACGCCTCCTAACCAAAGGAGTATAGTTTGTTCTCGCCCTTTTACCAACCGGAGTTGGTCGTGGGTTTGAACTATCAATGTTGCTTTTATTGCTGAACAGCGTAGTGTTGTACACTAGTATTCCCCGAAAAACTTTCAATAAAAGAAAGAGGATGGTGAAACATCATCGTTTTATTCATATTGATGGAACTGCTTTACATTTTACATCACTGATAATACTTGCGTAGGTGTTCAGCATTCCATGCATTCTTAAATTCCTCTCCTTCTAGAGTTGCTATGCGGTAAGTTCCTGGTCGAACAACCTCTGTAACTCGGTAAGGTCCATGCCAGTTTGCTTCCAGTTTATTGTGCTTCTGAATGACTTTCTTTAGCACATAATCTCCTTCTTTTAAGTCGCATTTCTTCACCCTCTTGTTGTAGAACAGAGCTGTTCGTTGTTGGTAAGCAGCATTCCTAATGGCTGCCTCTTCTCTAACCTCCTCGAGCATATCCAAATCCAATCTTCTCATTAAATCGCTAACTGGGGAATTAAAATTCAGCACTCTAGGTATTGGAAGACCCAACTTGGCAGGTATTACAGCCTCACTTCCAAATTCCACCATATATGGTGATTCTCCAGTTGCTGCTCGGGGAGTTGTTCGGTAAGCCCACAATACTGACTGTAGCTCATTAATCCAATTAGCTTTAGCCTCACTTAGCCTCTTCTTCAAACCATTTAGTAATGTTATGTTCGTCACTTCAGTCTGTCCATTGCTTTGAGGATGGCCTGGTGATGAATGAGTCTTCAAAATGTTTGATTGACGACAATAGGCAGCAAACTCCTCGTTATCGAATTGTGTTCCATGGTCTGTAATGAAGGCATGAGGGAGACCATATCGGCAGATGATATTCTTCCAAACAAACTGGTACACCTTCTCGTATGTCATATCAATAAGTGGCTCAGCTTCTACCCACTTAGTAAAATAATCCACTGCAACGACGAGGTACTTGAATCTTCCTCGGGTCGTTGGCAGTGGTCCAACCAAATCAATTCCCCACATGGCAAATGGCCAAGGAGAAGTTATGGGTGTCAACAATGCTTGTGGAGTTCGTCGGATGGAGGAAAAATGTTGGCACTTGTCACATTTATTGGCATATGCTATATAATCAGCCCTCATCGTCGGCCAGTAATATACCTGCGTCATCACCCTTTGCAAAAGTGTCCGACCTGCTACATGGGCTCCACAGGACCCTTCATGGATCTCTTCAATCAATTTTTTCACCTCGGAAGGATGTACACATCTCTGCAAACCTACCATAATTCCTCGTCTATACAAAACACCATTAGTTAGTACATACCGAGCAGCTTTAAACTTCAATTTCTTTACAGTGAGCTTATCCTCCGGCAATTCTCCCTCTTCAATAAATGCCCTGATGGGATCCATCCAAGATGGTCCTAAATCAAGGGTAATAACATTCATCGTCAGGTCTTCATCTATGCTCCGACTTTCCAGTACTTCAATTGGTATCGTTCTTCGCAGCTCGGTACGAGTAGCTGATGCTAGTCGGGCCAGTGCGTCTGCTTGTGCATTTTCTATTCTGGGTATTCTGATCAACTGAATGGCATCAAATTCTGCCAATAATTCCATCACCTTTGCATGATACTTGACCATTAATTCTCCTTTGACTGCATATGTTCCCATCATCTGATTCACAATTAATTGAGAATCACTGAATACCATCACTTATTGTGCTTCCATAATCTTTGCTAAATTAAGACCTGCTATCATGGCCTCATACTCAGCCTCATTATTGGAGGCTTTGAATTGGAAGCGCAAGGCATATTCCATGTCAATCTCGTCTGGGGTTTTCAAAACAATCCCTGCTCCACAACCTGTTGTGCAAGATGAACCATCTACATACAATCTCCATGTAGGTAACTCGTCTTCAAATTTCTTATCCGATAGAGTTCCTTGGTGAAATATCTGTTGTTTTCTTTCATCTTCCCCTAGTAATTTTCGTTCCTCGTCGACCATCTTTTCTCGCCCTTTTACCAACCGGAGTTGGTCTGGGTTTGAATTTGATGATCTTTCTACATCCACAGGCCCTTTTACCAACCAGAGTTGGTCTGGACTTATGTCTGTTGATCCTGTAACATCCACAGGTTGGTCAGCGAGCAATTTTTGTTCCTCGGGGGTATCAGGATATGTAAACTCTGCTATAAAATCTGCTACAGCCTGCCCTTTCAATGATGATCTGGGTTCATACACAATATCATATTCACCGAGCTCTATTACCCAGTACATCAGTCTCCCTGATTTTTCTGGCTTATGAAGGGCTTGTCTCAATGGCATGTCGGTATATACGACGATGGTATGGGCCTGGAAATATGGCCTCATTCTTCTACTTGCTTCAATTAATGCCAATGCCAGTTTTTCCAGCTTTGGGTACCTGATCTCTGTACCTCGGAAAGCCTTACTTGTGTAATAAATTGGCTTCTGGACTCCATTCTCCAATCTGATCAATGCCGAGCTGACTGCATTCACTGAAACTACCAGGTACAAGTACAACTTTTCTCCCATTACTGGCCTGGACAACAGTGGAGGTGCTCCCAAATATTTCTTCAAGTCTTGAAAGGCTTTCTCACACTCATCATTCCACTCGAAAGTTTTTCGAAGTGTTTTGAAGAATGGGAGGCATCTATCAGTTGCTCGAGATACAAATCTGTTGAGCGCTGCAACTCGTCCTGTAAGACTCTGCACTTCTTTCTTTGTTATTGGAGATCGCAACCCTAAAAGAGCTTTGATCTTTTCTGGATTTGCTTCAATGCCTCGCTGGTTGACGATGTACCCGAGGAACATTCCTTCTCGTACTCCAAATGCGCACTTCGTCGGGTTGAGCTTCATTTGGTATTTATCCAGTTGATCAAAGGTCTGACTCAAATCAAATAGATGATCAGCAGCTTTCCTGCTCTTTGTCAGCATATCATCGACATAGACTTCCATATTGCAGCTGATTTGTTCGGCGAAAACTTTGTTCATCAGCCGCTGGTATGTCGCTCCTGCATTTTTCAAACCAAAAGGCATAACATTATAACAGTAAGTTCCCCTAGGGGTAATAAAAGAAGTACTTTCCCTGTCTTCAGGTTTCATTTTGATCTGGTTGTAACCAGAGTAAGCATCCATGAAGCTGAGCAGCTCGTGTCCCGAAGTAGCATCTACTAGTTGATCAATTCTAGGCAATGGAAAGTGATCCTTTGGGCATGCCTTGTTGAGATCGGTGAAATCAACACACATTCTCCATTTATTGTTTTTCTTCTTTACCATCACCACATTTGCTAACCAGTCTGGATACTTTACATCTTCAATGAATTGGGCTTTCTGGAGCTTCTCGACCTCCTCTTGTATAGCTTTATTCTTCTCGGGACTAAATACTCTTCTTCTCTGCTTTACAGGCTTAATCTCCTTATTCACATTGAGCTCATGACATAAGAAGTTTGGATCTATTCCTGGCATGTCTTCATGACTCCATGCAAAAATTTTCTTCCTGTTTCTCAAGAAAGTTATCAACTCCTGTTTTATCGAAATATCCAACGACGAACCTATCTGGGTTACTCGTTCAGGGTGCTCGTCGTCCAGAATAACATTTTCTGTAGATTCCACCACCTGTCCTTTTACAAGTTGGGATTCATCTCTGGGATCAAGAATTTTAATTTCTGTACCTTCTTCCACCTGGTAGGTAGTAGTCTTTTTCCTTGACTCTTCAAGCTCCTCTTGCTCGGCGGATGAATAATAGCATTCCCGAGCTACTTTTTGGTCACCTTTCACAACTCCTACTCCGAAGTTTGTTGGGAATTTTAAGCACTGATGTACTGTAGATGGAACTGCTTCGAACTTCTTCAAACCAACTCTTCCCATGATGATATTGTAAGTTGACTGCACGTTCTTATCCATCATAAAGAAGCGTATTCTTTCTGTTCGACAAGCAGGCCAAGTTCCAATGAATATATCCAACTTGATCGTCCCAAGTGGAAAAACTTTCTCGCCAGCAAAACCCAGGAGGGGTCTATGATAAGGCTCCAACTGAGATAATTTCAAATTTAAACTATCAAAGCATGAGTAGTACATGCTGTCTGCCGAACTACCATTATCTACCAGAACCCTTGAAATCACTACTTCTTTCATCCTCATTTTGATCACCAAAGGGTCGTCGTGAGGGTAAAGAACACCTGCCAGGTCGTTTTTTGAAAAGCCAATGACCAACTTCTATTTGTTTACCTTCCTCGGGCGATCCTCCTCAACCAAATTTATTCGCTGAATGTACGAGCAAGCTTGAGACTCTCCGAGGTAAGCCTTTCTTTCTGCAGTAAGGTCTCCTCCTGTAATAACATTACAATCAAATGACCCAAAACGTATGGAAAATACCTCTCGTTCTGGCTGCCTTGGCTTCTTGGGAAGATCGGGGTCATCATCTGGATCATCTTGATGATCTCTCTTCTTTTTCTCCTCGGCTCGACGAGGAGATCTAGAACTCTCCCTAGTTCGGTCATTTATTCTTCTTTCACCTCCCCGATCAACATACTTTGCTAGCTTTCCTCTTCGGATGAGTGTTTCAATCTCGTTCTGAAGAGCTATGCAATTTTTGGTCATATGGCCATGATCTTTATGGAACTCGTAATATTTCTCCCTGTTCCTCATGTCAGGGTTTGACCTCAGTTTCTTCGGCCACTTTACCTCCTCGTTATTCTTAATTTCTTCCAAGATATGATTAATACCCATTTTCAAAGGAGTATAATTATCAAATTTTTTCAGGACTTCCCATGACGACCTATTATTCTTGGAATGCTTGTCACCACCATTGCCCTTATGCTCTTTCTTCTTAGATTTGTCAACTTCCACCTTGGTTTCTTTATCCATATTCTTCTTCGCAACCATAGCCTCCTCGGCATTCTAGATTTTGGCCGCTTTTGCCATTAACTCTGACATAGTTGTAGGTGGATCTTTGGCCAAAGTGTAATACAACTTATTAGGCAACAACCCACTCATCAAGGCAGTGATTGCTATCTTTTCTTCATAATCTATGACTTATAGCTTCTCGTTATTGAAACGAGTTATGTAATCTCTAGTACTCTCACCAGGTTTTTGTCTAACACTTAACAAGTGTGCTACTCGTTTTACTGGCTTTGCTTCAAAACAGAAATTGCCAATAAACAACTCGGCCAACTGAAAGAAAGTTGAAATCTTACCCCGAGGAAGATTGTTGTACCATATCTGGGCAGATCCAGTAAGAGTTCCTGAGAATGCTCTACATCTCATCTCGTCGGGGACAACATAGATGTCGGCAGCAGCTAGATATTGCTCTATGTGAAGAACAGGATATGTCTTTCCATCATATTTGGGAGTCACCACGGGTGCTTTAAATTTCGACGGTGTAGGAAAATCCACAATGGCCTGTATAAAAGGTGTCCCTCGAACAAAAGTTCGTTGTAGGGGGTTCTTTGCCTTAGCCATTTCTCCCAATCTATCCTCCAACCGCTGAATGGACCCTTTCCACGCATCATTTACTTCCTCGGGCCTATTAGTTCGAGCAATTAATTGTTCTGAAGTAGCTTCCTGAGATCTATCTTGACGAGCAACTGGTCGTGATTGTGCTGATCCTTCTCTTAGATTTGATGGTTGTCGAAAACTCCTCGACACGGCTTTAGGTGGACTCCTATTCCTCCTAGGGCCTAATCGACTGAAAGGAGACGCCCTGCTCAGTCTTTCCATGGCACTGGTCCTCTCTGGAGAGAGAGTAACACGTTGCTCAGTATCTGTGGCCCGTATTGATGAAGTTTGCCCAGGTTGATAAGAGAAATCATCAGATTCATCATTACGATACGCATCCGAACGCCTGGATCGTGAAGAAAGTAAATAGGTTTGCCTCTGACCACTTCGTTGTCCCGAATGTGCAGGTGCACCACCATGAAGGGTTTGTATGAGTTGTCGCATTGTTTCCTGCATGGCGTTTTGTCCTTGAGCCAGATTCGTCATAATTCCAGCCAGATCTGGAGGTGCAGAGGGATTTGGAGGATTTCCAGCATTTCCAGCGTTTCGATTGCTGGATTCCGGATTATCTGCCATTGATGATGAATGATTTTTGGTGAAAAACGATAATAACAATCGTTCCCACAGACGGCGCCAATCAGTTGATGTAAAAAATTAGATCGCTCTAATTATTCAATCACAGATAAATAAAATGAGACAAAGATTTTTAAAGTGGTTCAGCCTTATAAGAATGGCCTGCGTCCACTGTTATGTTATTGCTGAGTGTTTGGGAAATCTCGATTACAAGTTCTATCAAGAAATTCCCCTCCCCTTGAATGAGGGTTGTACAATGTATTTATAGCCTTGAGGCTATCTTCTGAAAGGGTGATACATTAAATGATATACATATGAAAGGGTAATACATTTAATGCCCTTTAAGCGTGTGCGTCAAGATGATAAGCATTCACTGAATAGTTGAACTGTTGATTATCTGGCAATCAATGATGTGGTCGAGATGCAGCTCGGACCGCCTTAGTTGCTCGTTACTCAAGAGTTCCTCGGAGCGCTGGAGTTCCTCGGAGTGCTGGAGTTCCTCGGTGTATCCTTGTTGCTCGGAGCGAACATGAGTTGGTCGGGGAAATGAACTTCCTCGTTGCTATTGTGCCACGTAGATTGACACGTGTCTTCTTATTATTCGTCCATATCAGCACACTAATTTTGGTATCAACACCATGATTTTTGGTTTGATTTAGATTAAAATATATGGGTTTTTGAAAGATATGTTAGTGGGGGGAATTGTTGAGGTCTTTAAGGGAATTAGTTTTGGTTAGTGGGTAGGCAGGTGGGGTGGTTATTATTATGGAGATATGGTTGGTGGGGTCTTTACAGGTGGAATCAATCGTGGCTTTTGGAAGAAATGGAAATGGGTTTGGGTCTTGTCTTGTGGTACACAACCGGTTGGAGATTTGGTGTCGGATTGGAACTGTATGTGTGACATGGGTATGGGTTGTAAAGTCGCCGGTTTGGGTGAGGGGGTAAGGGATTGGTGGCCGGGTAGCGGGTTTCGGTAGGTGGGTTGCGCAGGGGCTGTAGGTCATCGGTAAAAGGGGCTGGCCGGAGGTGGGTCGCCGGCGAGGGGGTTGGGCTGCCGGAGTGGGCTGGATCGGGTTGGATTTTGTTGGTTGTTAATGTGTGATGAAGATGTGTTGTTAATGGAGGTCAAAGAAGTGGTGTGTTTTTGGTTATGGAGGGAAGAGAGAGAGAGTGGTGGGAAGTTGAAGATGGGTGAGGGGAGTGTTGGTGTGTGATGAGGTGTATGGGATAAGGGTGAGGGTGAGGAATTAGTTTTAGGGGTATTGGTGTGTGTAAGGTATTAAGGGGGGGGGGGGGTGTAAGTTTGTGATCTTTAAAAATTAACTAACTAATTAAAAAAATAATATTAATTAATATTTACTAAAAAATATATAAAAATTTTAATCTGTAAAATAAAAGAGACAACTAAAAAAATAAAAATAATAAACAATAAAAATAAAACTAGAAAAATATTAAACTATTAAACTAAAAACTAAAAACTTAAAAAAATAAAATAAAATTTAATAAATCTAAAAATAAAATGAAATCCTAAAAAAATCTAATCCTAATAAAAACTAAAAAATAATAAGAATCAAAATAAAACAAAATTATACTAATAAAAATAAAATAGAATATAGAAAATAAATTTTAGAAATTCTAAATAAATCTAAAATAAACTCTAAAAATAAGACAACTCTAAAAAATAAAAATAAAAGTAAAGGAAAGCAATTCCTCAAAGCACATAAAAAATATATATATTCTAAAAATAAATAAAATCTATTAAAAATAAAACTCACATAATAAGAAAAATAAAAACTATACAAGAAGTGAAAATAAAACCTAAAGTCCTAAAATATAAAATCTAGCAAAACCAAAAATAAATATTACAATTAAAAACTAAAAAAAATAAAATTAATTCTAGAAAATTCTAAATAAATCTAAATTAAATCCTAAAAATAAAAACGACTTAAAATAAAAATCTATAAAAATAATAAAGGTACAAACTCAACACACATAGGCTCAGGTGATGGCCTGTGCTCGGATTAGGCTTAGGTTTGGTCCTGGGATAGGGTTTGGGGTATCGAAACTCATCGAAGCAAGCTCAATGAGACTTCAGACTTCGCAGTGTCTTTGATTTCTTTGATGCATGCTTTTGACCGCTATTGTCTCGCAATTATACTGATTTAGTATTATTTGTACCGCAACTGCGTATTAACCTGCAAAATGATAAAATACGAACATAAGTCCCTTTTTAATTAAAACGAGTGACTAAAATGCATCCATTCGGGGTATTAAATATACACTTTTGGGTGCTTATCAGCGACATACACTGTCGCCTAATTAAATGACATTTCGCGACATGTTTATCATGTCGCCAAAAAGGAGACATTCCGCGACATGTATGACATGTCGCCTAAAGAACGACATTCCGCGACATGTATGGCATGTCACGTAAAGAATGACATTCCACGACATATCATTATGTCGCGAAAGGTAAGGTATTATTTAATATGAAAAATAAATTTTAATATATATTTTAATAAATATATACATTTCACGACATGTATCCTGTCGCAATTGGTATATACATTCCGCGACATAGATATATATGTCGTCGAATACATTCCCAGACGGCGCTACCGCGACACGGGGGCGACAGGCAGTCTTATGTCGTGAAATGTCTTTTGCGACATAATTAATACATTTCGCGACATAGTTTCTGTGTTGCGAAATGTGTTTTTTCTTGTACGGATAGGACTCAACATTTTCTTTGTATGGATCCCATACAACCTGCAATTTGAATAATCATGCAAGTAAATAGTAAACTTAACTAAAACATGATTATAAACAGTAAACTAAACTAAAACATATCAAGTAAGTAAAAATTAGTAGTGATACTCACATCATGAACTTTGAAATCATCCAACGTCTCCCTCATAGTAAGCAATTGCTCTTTCGAGTCACCCGAAACCATTTGCGCCTTGCACCTACAAATTCGGCGCTCGACGGTCGTATAATCAGACTTACGAACACTACGTTTTAGATCGAAGTGATCGTGTATCCATTAAATTTTTCAATGAATCTAAGTTAGAAAAGGAATATGATAAATCAAAATATATTAAAATAAAGAATATATATACACATTACTACTAGAAGAGGGAGATATCCAGTACCTTACCGTACGTCTGCTCTGGATGCGATCCCCAATTGGCGGTATAAATGGGATAAGAGGGCACCTCCCTAGTTCTTGTCCTTGACTTCCCCCACGTTTTTCAAAGATTGAATGTAATATATCCGGACTCGGATCCCCGACTTGTCTGGAAAAAGAAGGCACCCTATCATGAATAGAAGATAGGCCTGGGCACATCGATTTATGTGTTTAGCCTTTGCATTCTCACCCATAGCCTTCACCCCATCCTTCCACAATTTCATCAACCAATCAAAACAGACCGCATGAAAAGACTCGCACTCCTCCTCAACCTCTTTCACTGTTGATCCGATCAACTTAGAAAACTTCCTAATTGATGTAGCTCGTTCTTCAGCCGTCTTCGGGATCACCCCATACACACTATGCCCCTCAACCGCTATCCCCAATAAATGATAAACATCATTCAGTGTAATGGCCATTTCACCAAATGGCATATCAAATGTATTAGTCTCGAGTTGCCACCGTTCAAAGAATGAACATACAATAACATGATCAATAAATCGATAAAAGTTTTTTTTTATCATAGGCCATAATCCCGAGACCTTTACCACATTTACCACTCGCTCATCCTCTTCATCTATATTCCACTCAGTGAATTTCTTATAATGGTATACACACTTCATCATACCTCTTTCTTCGTCGTGTTTCCAAATACCGTATGATACATGGTTCTAACTGCTTTGCATCGGATCTTCTTGGTTTCATCCTTTTTTTTCCTTTTCAACTGGGGCCGAAGAAGATGTCCCTCTGAGTAGGTTGTCATCATCAGACGATAATGATGTTGATGAATCGCTTGAAGTGCTAGAGCTACTATCCCCCTTAGCATGTTCATCAACATCCCCCTCACCAACCGTCCCCAAAACAACAACTCCCTCACGAACCACATCCTCACGAACCGCATTCTCACCCACAATACCCTCACCCATCGCACCCTCACGCACCACATCCTTACCCACATCACCCTCACCAACTGCCGCCTCCTCACTTACCATACCCTCACCAACCACATCCTTACCAATAACATCCTCACCAACATCCTCATCACGGACCACATCCTCACCATCCACCTCATCACCTACCACCTCATCCACTACATGTTTACCTGAAATTCTATCTTATTTTCGTTTTCTTTTCGACGCAGTCATGGGTTGTATACCCTCTCTCCCCATTTATGATCTGCAATACTTGTTAAAATGGATAGAGAAATGAATAAATTTGGGAACATGTATTTAACGAGGTTTGTAAAATGGATTGAGATATTAATAGATTTGGAAAACAATACCCATGACCCTTCATAACCGTAAAATATGGCAAACCACGGTCTCAGTAGGCCGTAGGTTTTACAAAATGGACCGTCTACTGTAGCCGTGAATTTAGAATTCACGACCTAAGTAGACCGCGAGAATTCACCTTCTCCGATGACGGGAGGCTGTAAGATTCCACGGTTTTCTATTTTTTTTACGTTTAAGTTTCAGTTTCAACAAATTAGGGTTTTATGCAGGTTTAGATTAAGTTTTTTTAACGAAAATTAAGGTTTTACTAATGGGTTTTACAAATTAGTTTTTTTTTTTATTACTAATGGGGTTCAATTGGGTTTGAATGTAGGTTTAGATTAGGCATGAACATAAATGCACAAGTAGAGAGTTTTGGAGTACATACGAGGTTGTGAATGGTTTGAATAAGGATTTAGTTTGAGTATGTAGAGATACAAAATGTAGTAGGGAAAAATGAGTAGAGAGAGACAAAGGAAGGACAAAATGGGGGGATTTTTTTATTTCGATTTATATAATGGGGTTTCAAATTGTGGTGTTGGGTTTTTGTGGTGTTAGTGAGAAATAAGGTATATTTTTGTGGTGTTTTGGAGTTAAGGGTGTTTTGGAGTTTATTTTGTAGTGGGAATATCACCACCCATTGATAAATAATGTTGAATGTGAACTTCAACACTTGAAATTTATAATACACGTGGTTTAGTAATTCTTGGATTCGATGGGTAACCACGAAGAAATAAAGATGAAGCCTGTTACGATGATTGGCAAAATTATCTATACACAAACAAATATTAATATCAAAATTAAGAGATTGGATAAGGGAGTTGGCATGCAAAACAGCAAGGTGTTATGGTTGATTTTTTACATTATCTTTAAATGCAATTCTATTTCATGGGATGTAGTTAAAAATTTCTTAAACAATAATTCAAGGCCAAAGCCACGAAGAAATTAGGGTGAAGCCTGTTACGATGATTGGCAAAATTATCTATACATAACAATTCTTAATATAAAAATTAAGATATTGGTTAAGAGAGATGGCATGCAAAACAACAAGTTGTTGTGGTTGACTTTTTAATTTTTAGGACATTATCTTTAAATGCAATTTTATTTCATGGGATATAGTTACAATTCTTTGAAACAATAATTCAAAGCAAATTACATGTTAAAATTTAATATTTTTTTTTGGGGGGGAGGGGGGTTATTTATATGTTGAGCCTCAAAATAGTAAGTATTAGAGTTCCTCATGAGTATTTGTTCCCTATTAAGTGTATGTCGGATCTTTGTTCCTACTATTTTTAGGATCTTAATGTGTCCCTTAGGGCACATGTTATGAGGACCCTATTTATATATGGGTCATAATAACATGTTCCCTAAGCGCACACACTGAGAACCCAAAAATAGTAGGGAGAGAGTTTCGACATACATTTAAAATATGTATAATACATGTAATTCTTATTTTGATTTTTTTAATGAAGTTCTATTGACTATTTCGGCAATAATTAAGTTCTATTTTTAAAGGTTTACATAGTAAATATTATTGCGTGTGTAATTTTTTTCATTAAAATATTATGGACTCTCTGAATCTTGTTGGATAAATATATGGATTTTATTTTCTTGTGAACACAAATTTTTTTACTGTTTGTGTAATATTAACACAGTAAACGTTACTGTTTGTGAAAACGTTACTGTTTGTGAAAACGTTACAGATATAAAACTATTTCATTTTCTGGTTCATACAGTAAAGTTTACTGTATGTATAAAAAAAATTCTTTGAATTTTATAGGCTTCATGGATCTTGTTTGATAGATCTCGGAGAGCAGATTCAAAAAATAGTAATTTTGTGAAAAACAAATTTGTTAATCAAAAGTTATGATCATTTGAAGATTAAAAATATGATGAAAAAAAAGTTCAACCACTTGTTTAACTTTCCACAAAGAGTTACGCATGGTTGGTTTTAAAAGGGTAAAATTATGAAAAAAATTCTAAAAAATTAGGAATAGGACATATTTGATTGTTGAAAAGTCAATAGGACTTAATTAGAAAAACTTTATTCTTATGGGACCTATATATAAATAACCCTTTTTTAGAAGAAAATTTATTTCCCATTTGATACATGGTAAAATTGGATGGAATCTGATTTCTTTCAAACATTACTGAACAAACATAATAAGTGTCTAAAGTAGATATAATTAGACTATTAAAAAAACTAATTAGAGATCCTAATTAAGTACCTACCAATAAAAGTTGTTGACTTTAATTCACTAAAATATTTTTTTGAAAAATGCAAGGCTTTTTTTTTGTACAAACTGATGTGGTATCAATCAATACTAGAGACAAGCAAACAAAAAATATTAAAAATGTGATGCTCACAATTATTAATTGGTGTAATATCAGTTTGTAAAATAACATTGCTAAAGTTTCCTCACCTTTAGTGTACATATTATATTTGAGTGTAAATACAAATTTAATAGCTATACATTATAAAAATGAAAAAAATTAAATTTTAAACCCTCCACCCTCCACCCCCCCAAAAAAATGGAACTCTGAAAAAACCTCAAATTTCATACGCTTTCAACACACGCACACAAACATCACCATGAACTAACAACCGACCCATCACTCTGCCTACACCCGACTCGGCCGCTCTCTGTCTCCTCCACATACGACACCCCACGTGGCAAGATCCTTAATTAGTTTCCCCTCACGCACCTCACAGTGTTCCAACATCAGGTTAAATAGAGAGAGAGAGAGAGAGAGAGAGAGAGAGCATGTTGTCCCTTCTGATTCCTCAACCATTGACCTTCTATAACCTCCATAAATGCATAATACACCATCAACCTCTCGATTGAGAATCCATTTATCTTCATCTTCCCCCACAAGGTTATATATATGCAACGGCAGAGCTGGTCCAATCCCTTTTCAATCGTGTTATAGGTATGTAGTATTTCTTCATAAATATTTACATTTTAGTCGTCTATTTCCAATTTCACACTTAATTTTTTATAAAACTCACTCGTGTTCAATCCTTCAAATACATGTTGTTTCAATCCTTTAAATACATGTTGTGTAGATTTCGTGTCATCTTATTTTTCGTTATCTAAAATTGAAGGCATGTATTCGAATTTGTTATTGTTAATTCTCCAAAATACATGTATATTCTTCAAATACATGCTATGTTTTTTTACTGAAGCAATGTAACACGCTTTTAATTAATAATAAGCCATGTTTTTTCCTTACATTATTGTATCTTGTTTTAATTGTATTATGGTTGCAATGGATCTCCTGCTTAATTCATGCGAGTGGACGCATTACTTATGTCATCTGTTTGTTATATTACCGTACATCCAACATGTATACATTGTTATTGACAAGAAATGACCAAATATGTCAATTTCTACTTTAGAAACTCTTGGCTTTAGTTCCATTTTACTATTGACATAAGCACAACAGTTGGGGTTGGGCAATCATTATGATCAGGTTCGACAGGAGTGTGCCCTATATAATGGGGGTTTGGAAAACTTGCCCAAATTACTTAATACAAATAAAATGCAGTCAATTGTTAAATCAACACATTTTAGTAAACATTGTGGACATACCAAAATGGAAACTCATTGTATGTATAATGATATTGCACAGTGAGCATATACTATTTATATCCAATAAAGGTGGCCTCTTTCACATTTTTTGTGAGAAGTTGTTCGAAAGGAGGGGGTGAAGTTCTTTCATTTGGTCATTTCCTTATCTCTAGTTAGTTTTTATCCCTATGGATACCTATCAATCTACTTCTTATATTTGTATTCACAGAACACCATATATGTTTGGGGCTATGAAATTTATCACTTTGCATTTATGTTTTACAAGTTGCAACATTACATAATTTCTTTCGTTCCATATTCCTTTTTTTTTGTTCTTTAGATTGTCAAAGTTTAAGGCATAGATCACCGATCCTATTTACAATTGTGACATATGGGCTTAAATTGATGGTTTTATTTTCTTTTTCCTTTTTTGTTTACCAAAATATTTGGATTTAATTTCGTGAAGGAGAAAAGGCAAACATCAGTTGAGGTTCCTTTATTTGCTCCGGGAAATTTGCACGGTGAAGTTTGTTAGTTTAGGTGTGACCCATTTATCTCAAGTTTTTTCACCCAATTCTGTCTCTACAAATTGACTTAAATTCCTTCCGATCCTCTTTTTTTTTGTGACTCCAAACCTCTCTTCAATTTAAGTTTATTACAGACGGATTAAAGCAAGAAAAATAACGAAAAACGTGTTAATAGTTTATGTAGTAAACTTCTAAATAAATCCTTAGTGTATATATATGGAGTTGTAGACTTAAAACCTCAACTTCACACACCGAGTGAACAATACATGCCCTGTTTGATTTGTTGATTTATAAAAATATTTTATTTAAAAAAAATACTCCTACCATTTAATTCACTTGCACTTTCCATCTTATGTTTATTTTAATGAGATGTCTTTCCAACTTTTCATAAGTTAGGGATTGATTTTGATTTGAACTTACATTCTTTAAGAGATGGTTTGACCTATCCATTTGTACTTTAAAATTTGAATGTCCAAGATTGGTGTTCTGCACATATTTAAAAATATCTAATTACCCTAAAATTTGCCTTGAACTTATTATGCTATCAAATGGACCATAAGTGTGAATCTAAAAGTCGAAGTGAGTCTAATAAATTGAGAAGAAAAACAAACGTTGCCTAAAATGCAAACAACCCATTAGCGTAACATCACCCCGTGCATCTAGGGTTTTATCAAGGCCGTGTCTAGGGAAATGAAGATTTTTTTTAGAATAAAAGGGGGATGAGAAAAGTCGTAGCGCGCCGAGATTATGGACTAGAGATAGAACTTCTTGAGATAGTCCATGTTGACTGTGCGTGCCATTTCTTCTCCATCAAGGTCAGTAAGCATAGCGGCACCGCTTAATAGGATCTTTTTTACTATGTATGGGCCGCTCTAATTGGGCTTAAATTTCTCTCTGGGGTCCCATATGGGCTCTATTATTTCTTTGAGGGCTAAGTCCCCTTTTTGGACACCGCGGCCCTTGACTCTCTTGTTGAATGATCGCGCTCCGACCCACTAACTCAAAATGACAAAAACCCATTTTTCTTTCACATATACAAAAATGTTTTCGATATACACAAACCCGTAACCCGGTGAACTCGGTTGAATCCCAAACCAGCACATATGTACAAATCCCCGACGATCAGTATATACAAACTTGTTGAATCCCGAACCAACACAGATATCCCAAACATCTCCGACGAACGGAATACACAAATCGGCAGAGATTTGGTCTTTATCTGATCGAGATGAAATTCATGTATCTACTCCGGCCGAATTCATCGTCATTCAGTAGAGAAGAGATTAAATTTATGTGTCTACTCTGGTAGAACCCATCGTCGCTCCGTCTTCCTAATTGGATAGTATTGTTTTATCTGGGTCCTTAATTTGTTTTGATTTCGGTTTCAAATACCGAACCCATCGCCGTTCAGGGGAGGTATGTTTTTTTAACAAAAGTTTGTTCTGAGTCAGTAGGTTTGTAATTAAAAGAACTGAATCAATATGTTTCTTCTTTAATGGCGTTATATTTTTAAGGCTCTATTTTGGGTTTTCAGGTTCAAAAAAAAATTAGGGCTTTCTGGTCAACACTAGATTCCATCTTTTCGAAAGGTTGGCTTTATGAATCATGTCTTTTAACAACAAATTTTTTATGTGTGTGCGAGGTTATGTATTGTTGTAGGTAACTCCCGGTGTAAAGAAGAAAGGGTTTTGGAAATGATTTGGTTGTAAAGAAGAAAGGGTATTATGAAATACGCCGGTAGTTTTGAGCTATTGTTCAGACGACTTAAAAATGGGTGAGTAAGAGAGAGATAAAATGGGTAGTTTGGAGTTATTGTTGAGACGTCATAAAAATGGGTGAGTAAGAGAGAGAAAATGGTGGGTTTTCTATTGTTGAAGCCTGTTTCTTTTTTGTTTGTATATGGTGTTTTTTTAGATATTTACCTATTCTTCATAAGGCTTTTGTACACTGTTTGATAAAATGTCAACGCTAGGTTTATACATTATTTTTTTGTTATTTTTTATTTGATGCTTTAGTCTTGGTGTTGTGAGTCTAATTGGGTTTGTAAAAAAAACTCAGAATTTTGTTGTTGATGTTGTTGCATTTGAATTATGGTATTGGGATCAGTCATCTTTGGGTCAAGTGAATCGGCCAAGATATTGTCAAGTTAGTTCTGATTGTAGATGGTTTGTTTCCTTTTTTTGGATTGGTTGTTTTTATTAGGGCACCAAGATGATGTTATGTGTGCTACACTGTTTTTTAATAACTCACAAAAAAATTGAAAAAATATAGGAGTTGAAGCACCTAAAAAAAACATTTCAAATATTTATATCCGTGTGTGATAAGATGTTAACATCATAAATATTTTTATGTAATATTTTCTTTATACAGTTATTAGATTAATTTTATTTTGCAATGATTTAATTCATGTGATTTTTTTTATATAGTTATTCGATTAATTTTATTTTGCAATGATTTAATTCATGTGTTTGTCTTTTACTAAATAAGTGGTCTATACATTTTGTTCCCCCCCCCAAAAAAAAATATATATATATATATATATTTGACAGGAGGCAAGATGACGATGAAAAAAAGGTTTCGCTGAAGGGTTTATCATCCGAATAATTCTCCAAAAATTTTTTGTTCCCATCTTATTGCAATGTGAATTTTTTGTTTTTGCGAGCTCATATATTGTACTCCCCTGTTTGATCAAATGCCTTATTGAATATTTTTTTTAGCTCATATATTCTTTGTAATTGGGTTAACATGTCTCTCAATTTTATTTTAAATAAATTTTATGTAGTTGTTTTTCTATATAACGCCTGCGCATCGTGCGGGTTCCATGCTAGTTATTTCACTATTATGTTAATTCAAAATATGGTTATGAAGGTCAAGCTTTGTTTGATTGTAGACATAAATGTAATTGAAGTTCCATGTTAGCATTTATGACAACAACGAGGGGAAATTGAGATAGTGGAAAAATATGATGAGTTAGCAACTAGTATTCTTAGTTGTTTCAGCTAGATTCAACTCACATCACACAACTTTCATTTACTAGTGTGTCCCTCTACCCGGATAATAATATTGTTTCTCTCTGTCATGTAGTAACAGTAAAAAGCAAGCCCAAAGTCCTCTTCATTCTCACCCGATCTTTCTCTTTGAACTGGATATACTGCATGGAACAATTTTCACGAAAGGTTAAATTTCATTTTCATATTGTTTTCTCGAGCTTGAATATTGTTTCAATTTTTTTAATGATCTGAACTTTGTCAGATGCGACTCAAATAATAGAGCAATTGCACTGGCTTCATTATCTGTCTCGTGCTCTATTTATATATCGATGTTTTACACCAAATATAGCAAGTCCGTGTCATCTTTTACATTGCGTGCCGATTTTTGGGGGGACATATACCAAATAGTCCCTCGAACATTTTTTAATATACGTTTATTTCAAACCTTTCTATTTTGTTCCAAAAAGTCCCTCACTACACAAAAACACTCAAAAAAAAGATCTCCGGTGAGGGTCGTCGGAGCTCCAGCAGTGGGGAGGTGAGGCGGGGGTGCCGCTAGCCTTTAAAAATAAGAGAATATCAATTAAATGGATGTTTGCAGAACCTTTTGGAACTAAATAAAAAGGTTTGGACTAAATGTGTATTAAAAAATGTTTCAAGGAGTTTTTGGTAATTGATCTTTTTTTAATATTTGCAAGCAATCTTTCATGAAATGAGGCAAAACTATACCTGCTAAGAGTACTCATGATGATTAATTAATTCTTATATATTTATTGCTTGGTCAGTTATTGGAACCTATTACAGTCATTTACATTGAATGATGTTAAAATTGGTACATTGGCAATATCTATTCAGTCAAAATGTCTCTACTTGTGCTTCAAATTAGAAATTTATTTATTATACATGCCTTATTTATTTATTATTTTAATAAGCTATTGAGACCTATGACTATCATTTACATTGTCATGATGCTAAAATTGGTAAATTGGCAATATCTATACATTCAAAAGTGTGTCTACACATGTTTCAATTAACTAGTTCTTATTATTATCTGGTCAGTTATTGTTCCCTGTGACAATCATTTACATTGTGGTGATGTTAGAATTGGTACATTGGGAAATTCTATTTAGCGAAAAGTGTTTCTGTCTGTGCTTCAAATTAGAGATTGTGCAATGACTGATACCTATGCTGATGTCATGTGCAAATTTTATTTGTAGTCAGATTTCAGTAGCTGTATTTTATTTTAATCCTCTAATTTTTATCCTTTTTTATTTTAGAAGATGAAGGAGCTTTGGTTCGCAAATAATGATATTTCAATCGATGTGATATCCCAGTTGTTTACTAAACCTTTGCTTGAGCTCAAACGTGTATCAAAGGAATGGAATCACCTTATATCAGACCGCTCTTTCATCCGGTTTCAGCTGAAGAGGATAGAACCGATATCTGGTTTCCTTTTCCAGAAAACATTCGAATGATGTGAGGGTGAGGATGATATAAAGTCTAATAGCTACATTCCCATCAACATGGAAGGCAATCAAGTGAAATGCAACATCCTCGATTTCCTTCCTGAGAGTGTTGTGATACTGTCCTTAGTCAATGGCCTGATTTTCTACCGAAGTTGCTTTCCTTCTCGACTCCCACTAACCTACGTATGCAACCCAATAAACAAAACATGTGTGAGCTTTCCATTTCCCGACCCTAACATAGGAAACAACCTTGCTTTGGCTTTTGACCCTTTTCTAGATCCAATAGATGTTTCTACAAATTTCAAAGTGGTTGGAGTTCGTCAAACCGAGACGAACATATACGATTCCCACTTTTCATTCTATATATTTGCATCGAAAGCTGGGGATTGGAGGAGATCAAGGTAGATATGCATGTGCGATTGCAATTTGTTATAAAACAAGGTCATCTGTATAGGAGGGGTTTTATATTGGTTGACCGACGGTGACAGGGTCCTCATATTCGACCTTGAAAATGAGTTATCTTGGTTGATTATGACACCGTTTCCTACCTCCCAGTACAATTGGATTCGCGATATGTGTATTGGAGAATGTGAAGGTCAGTTGCATCTTGTGTTGATTTCTGAAGATGGTGTTCAGTTAAGGGTTCTGGGGGATCATTTTGCATCTTTGTGGACACTTAAATTTTAGGTATCTCTGGAAAAATTGGAGGAAGAAAATCCCCAGTTCTTATGCAATTTAACTAAGAAAGTGGAAAGATGGTATATGAACTAATGGGTGGATCCTTTGGCCTTTAAGGACGAGTTGTTGTTTTTTAGGATTTTAACACATACTTACTTATACAACATTAAGACGAGGAACATGGAAAAGCTTTGCAACATTTTCGTCCTGGGGAACTTTTCCACGTTTTCTCCTATGGTGCTTCCATATACATTGAGCTTGGTTCCATTGGGTTCTGCATAGGACACTGCAATCCTTATGCATATATCTCAGCCTCTGAAATGATTACTGTCATCAGTGGCAGGGCTACATGCTGGGTGACCTGGGCACAGGCACAGGCCAGAAACGGGGAGCTATTTTTTTTATATATATACACATATCATTAAGGGCAATATAGGAAATCCAAAAAATTATATTAGACCTAAAGAAACATCTCAACTATACAAGACCTCATTACCTCCGCCTCTCTCAACTTTTTCTCTCTCGGATTGTTCACCTCAACAGTTTTTTTCAAGGCATATGTGCTGAATTTTTTTGGGTTGACACATATGTCCTGAATTGTTTTCAAGTTATATGGGTTGACACATATATGCTGAATTTTTTTTAGCAAATATTCGTTGTTTGTATAAATTATTTTTATTGGTTTGTAGTAATTATTTTTTGTTAAAGGTTTGTAGTAATTATTTTGTGGGCATGAAGTTGTTGAAATTAATGTTGTTGAAATTCTGAAATTAATGTTGTTGAAAATATTCATTGTTTGATGTAATTTACAATGATGTAATCATGAATCGTTTTCAGAAAATGAAAAATTGTAGACGAATTTTGTAGAATGTAATGGCAACTATCTATTTTTGTATGAACTTGCATTAGTATCGTTTTCTATGCAGAATGTAATAAAAAATCATTGTAACTCATCTAATTATATGTTAGTTTCTATTTAGTTAAAAGATTATTATAAGTACTCCTAAAAAAAATCGGGGGATCCCGCCCCCGAACCCCCGAACATTTCCTTTTGTGCCCAGGCCAACAATAATTCCTGGCTCCACCACTGGCTGTCATCTTAGGTTTTATACTTGTATTATCCTTACAGTTGCTCTCTGAGATGTCTTTTTGTTGAGCTTGCATAAGATTAATGATTAATGATGGAGGTAATATATATATATATATATATATAATTTGAATATTGTTACCAAGACCAGAGCTTCAGATTAAATAGATAGATACGCCAGTTTGTCATGAACTCGTTTGTGCTATTCTATCTTTTCCATTTTTATTTTCTTGTGATTGTTGTTGCGGTTTATAATGCATTCTTCTGTTTGATTTTTCTAAATAATACTCCAGATGAGGATAAATCCCTTGTAGATCTATGAATTTATTAAATAAAGAAGCTACACAACTGAGGATGAAATTGTCAATAATGAAAACCATGTAAAGGAAGAGAATAGTAATAATGAAAGCATGCATTTTCCATTGAGGATTAATCAAAACATTTCAAAACCAACGAATTCTATTGGTAATAGGGGTCCTTTGGTTGACTGACTATCTTTTACAGCACTTGTTCTGAAAAGAGGTGCTACTATTATAGTGGTAGAAATGCTTCTTGTTGGTTGTTACATCTTGTTAATTTTGCACATTTTTATGAGACTTGCTCTTGGCTATGACAACAATTAAATTATTCACCTAGTATGTCTTCATTTTACCGTTTCCATCATAGTGTTTAGCATCCTAAGATGCTTTATTCCATTAAATAATTTTTGCAACACTCTTGGTCAACATCTTCTCATATATTTGACTTTGTGCTGCTAAAAGTCATTTCGAATATCAATGCCATGTACTCCAGACTAGGTTAACACAATTAATGGGGGTCAAAATCAAAATAAACTTATAATATTAGTTCAATTCCTCTTTGTCTAATCTCCCTTTGTATCTACTTAGTATTCAGTCTGCACTTCAGATTTTCTGTGGGTGGGTGGGTTGGGTAAGGTATGAAGAGAACAACAACGAACAAAACAAGACAAAAGTTAACCGTTAGTATTCAGTCTACACTTCAGATTTTCTGTGGGTGGGTGGGTTGGGTAAGGTATGAAGAGAACAACAACGAAAAAAACAAGACAAAAGCTAACCGTTATAAAAATCCTACCCTTAACTTGTCCTGCTCAATAATCATCTCCATCCCAGCAAGATCATCGTTCATTTGCACAAATTTTCTTTAAGTGATGAGGTGTATTCATATCATATTTGACTCTCATTTAACCAACTGATATAAATTTTTGTTATTCAAAATGATTATCTAATTATATTACACAAAGTATAAACGTAAATATTAAGCAATGGAGAAACAATAATTTGAAATTATACATATAAACTCACAGTAAGAATAATTGCAGAATATATGATTGAGGCAAGTGTTGGACACTTTGTTCTTAAAGAAGAAATTTGTTCTGCATTGCTGCTCGACGGACTCAACAGTAATTGTCTTCCAGGATACAATAATCTCACTTGCAATAGTAGCACTTCAAATTGCAAATCTCTGTTGAACCAACAATGGAGAACTCTCAAATTTATATGGACTGAATGGACTGATCAGAAGAAATGTTTTATGTCTGTCTCAAAAATGTGATAAATTATTGACTCAAACCACTTATTTACACTAATTAAGTGACGTTTAAAAAATGGTCGAAAAAATTTCAACAGTTATTGGGTGTTGGGATAAAATCGAATTTTAACAGTAAATAATTAAGAGAAAATAAAAAACGGCACAAAAAAAATGGCCGAAAATAAATAAAATTAGTCCACAAAAATTAATAAAAATCCCATTAAAAATGATCCAAAAAGTTCAAGTGAAAGTCCAAGGCCCACGAGCACGAGCCGCACTGGACAGGGTCAGGCGGGCAACGGCAGCGTGCATGCGTATGTGGGTTTAGAAGTCAATCCAACCCCATGTAAGACCTCCCTCCTTCAAAGAGTTAAGATATCCCAAGGCCTGCAAGTCTTTAAGCCAAAATGGGTTATATTATACTACACTTATTTTCACATTCTTCCTATGTGGGATGAGAGCTTTAACATAACACTTCAACTAAGTTCCATATTCCAAGTGGGTATTTTGAGTTGTAATTTCTCATTAATTAATTGATGATTTTACGTATGTGAGTATACCACGGTATACTCCTCTCGGAGGAGAATGTGTTATCATTTTGAATCATCTCGAAAGACGTGTGGCCCTGAACAACTCCTAGTTTCATGACTGCTTTATAGAATTTCAGCCTTTCGAAGCTCTCATAGACACGACCCGTTTAAACTCGTATAGGTGAATTCCCATTAAGAGTATCATATTATATCGCATTTGAATTTTCAAATATAGGATTCATTAAAGCTAAGCTTATCCTGAATTACTTTGTAGGCCGCATGATGTTTCATCATAGGAATATGTATGAGTTTGAAACTCATTAGTGCTCTCTTCAATGAGTCACCAAGATTTGGTTGTCCCTTTAAACTTAGATCTTGGAATCTCTAGTCAACTAGGTAGGGTTGCCATCAAGACAACTCTTTATTTTGTAGGCTTTAATCCCATTTCCCTTGATAAATTATACGCTTGCTCTCTATTCAACACTTTGTTTAATAGATCCCCCATATTATCCTTATAATTAATATAATTAATTGAAATTATTCCACTTGAGAGAAGTTGTTTAACGGTATTATATCTTCGACGTGTATGTCAAGACTTACTATTATACATATGACTCTGTGCTCTGCCAATTACCGATTGACTATCACAATGTATGCAAATTGCATGCACAAATTTTGGCCACATTAGAATATCCTTTAAAACATTTCTATAAGGACAAAATTTTCAATTGATTCCATTTGTAGTTTTGACTTATTCCGTGAATAAAATTGTGTTTGTAATTGTCATAGATAGATTTTATTTGTCACGATCCCACATGGTCTATGACATGAACATTTGAATTGAAGATGTTGAGGCAAAGCTTCAGAGATTTATCATGCTGATTTATGGTGCATTTTATGTCTTCAATTTAATTTGCATTCTGAGATCGCACATGTATGAATGTGTATGGTTAATGAGACTCAGAATATTTTTTTATAAAAAGATGAGGATGTATTTTTATTAAAGAAAGTGTTTTAATAGTGTTTGAAAAGGTTTATACTTCATTTTATTCTGATAAGGTCGAAACAGAGTTTGTTTTAATTTAACCTTTTTGAATTAAGTTGGATTTAAATTAAAAAAGTTTTTCGCGCGATGTTCAAACGACAAGGCTGTGTCACGCGAAGTCTTCCCGCGAGATGGCTATCTCGTTCGAGTGACACATGTGTCGAGGCACCGACTTAAAATTCTTATTTAAGTCGTGTTTGCATTAGAATTTCGTAAGTGTACATTCTGGAAAACAGTTTAAAATCCAGAACGAGTTTTGCACATGTTTTTCTAAGATTTCAAAGATTAAAACATCCTTAGAGTTTACAAAGATCTGAGTTATCATTAGAATATGTTTATGTGATCTTTGTTGCACCAAGTTTGGCTTATTCTACACTTGAACATTGCTAGGTTTTGCGGTGAAGAAGCGAAGAAGGTTACTTTCGTGTTCAACATCGTAGACGACATCAAAACCATATCGATGGAGACCGATGCATTCATAGAGGCGACTGCTGTGGACGGGTATCATAGAAGAAGGTTACTTTCTGCGTGGGCACTGTGAGAGGAGTGGTTGAAGATCAGAAGAGAACCAAGACCCGTGGGGATCGAGTCGTTGTATAAGGCTGTGTCTGTTCATTGTATTCCACATTCATAGTGATTGTCTGTCTTGGGGCCGTCCGAGGTTTTCTCCCATTTTGGGTTTCCTCATACATCCTACGCTGTGAGTATCATTTACTTTATTTTATTTGAACTAATCACTAGATGAATGTTTAGGATTAATTAAGATAAAATTTGGTTAATTTAGTTTGATTCACAACTTGGTTTGGTTTAATAAAATTGAAAAAGAGTTTTTCAAAAAGAGAAATTGGTGTGTCATCCTTAAAACACAATTTGAATTAAAATTGGGACTACAAATTGGTATCAAAGCTAAAAACACTATTTTGTTGTGTTTGATGCTTTGTGTTTTTCGAGATGAATTTTGGTGCATATGAAAGTTTTCGTGCTCCTGTTTTTTATGGAATAAATTACACCTATTGGAAGATGAAGATGAAAAGTTCCTTAAAGTCGATAGATGAGCGTGTTTGGTTAGCGGTTGAAAAAGGTTGGTCATCCCCGGTCACGAGAGAAGGAGAGGTCACTAGTTTAAAGCCCGTTGAGTCGTGGACTGAAACTGAGCATAGACTTGCACAATATAATTCTAAAGGTCTTAATGTTATCTCCTCACATGTTACACATGAAGAATATAATTGAATAATGACTTGTGAAACTTTGAATGATGCTTGGGCACTAACACGATTAGGGCGTCGAAACTTCAAAAACTCACCACACAGTTTGAGACGATTAGGATGTTAGAGAGTGAGACATTTGATGAGTTTTATGCTAGGTTGTCCAATATTGTTAACTCGTCATACAATTTGTGAGAGAAAATACCCGACAACCGTGTCATTAAGAAAATCCTTAGGTCGTTGCCAAGTAAATTTGATGCTAAAGTGACTATTTTAAACTCCTTGGGTAAGTTAGAATCGACGAAACTTGAAGATATTGTAGGTGACTTACAAACCTATGAAATCGACGTGATTACCTCCAAGCAAGTGCCTAAAAAAAAGGGTATCGCCTTGAAAACACGGAAGGAGGTAACTAATGTTTCGAATGACGATTTCGATTTTGACTTTGATTTCGAGACTGTTGCTTTGTTGGCAAAGAAATTTAAAAAATTTATTAAGTTTCAAAAGCAATCAAAAGATGCCAAGAAATTTGAAAAATTCAAGAACAACAAAGTATATTCCAACTCTAACGATAAGTTTGAGAATCCTAAGAGAGATGAGTCGTAGAAGTGTTTTGGGTATGAGGGGTATGGCCACAAAGTTAAGGAGTGTCCCACTAGACTTAAGAAAAAGGGGAAGAAACCAATTGCATATAATGCCTTATTAAGTGATAGTGAGACGGAAGAGGGAGAGAGTTCCCCCATTGAGCGTAACTTCGATGCGTTTATGGCATGTCATGTGAGTGACGACGATAAATCTTCCGACGAAGATTCTCATGTGAATGACACTTCCGAGGAGGTTGTGAGTAAATCCCAAGTGAGTGAGGGTGAAGTTAGTGAGGCTTAAACGAGTGAGGAAGAGGAGGTAGATGTGAAAGAGTTGCAAAATGAATTTAATGAGTTGTATGCTGAGACGGTGAAATCGCCAAAGGCTATCTCAAAATTACAAGCTAGGTTGAATAAGCGTGCCATAGAAAATAACGATGCATTGATTGAGGATCTTAGGGCACGAGAGAAGAAGTTTAGGGATAAACTAGAGTTTGTGAAGAAAAAGAGAGATGGCCTTAAGGGTTTGATGGAGACGATGAAAAAGGAGATTTTAGAGTTTGAGGAGTCTAGGCGTCTACTTGAGTCGTGCTACAACTATTTTCTTGAATTCCTTGGTGCACATACCAGAATTTTATTTTGCTAATATCTTATTTATTTTATTGAAACAAAGGAATCCATATTTTACATGCATTTGTTATGGTTTAGAGCCAAGTATGATTTGAGAAAATGAGAAAGATTTCCATTATGGGTCTGGAAGATATTGCAGGAGTTTATATAAACAACGAATCGTAACAAACTGTAGACGACTCTAAACAACTCTTTTATATAGTTTACATATGGCTAACTAACTCTTGATAACTCCCCTCAAACTTAGAGTGGATGATTATCTTACTCCAATATCTATACATTGTGATAGTGAGTCTACACTTTTCAGAGCTTACAGTAAAGTATAGATTGGAAAATCTAGACATATTGGCCTGAGACATAGTTATGTCAGACAAATGATTACAAATAGTGTAATCATAGTGTGGATTATGTAAAATCAAGTCAAAATTTAGCTGATCCTTTTACAAAAGGTCTTGCAAGAGGACTGGTGTCTAAGAATCAATAGGGATGGGACTAAAGCCCATTAATAATAATCACTCTTGATGGAAACTCAATTTCAAACTTGATATATTCAAGTCTCAAGTTCAATGATTAAAGTACATCATACGACGTGATTGTAAACACTATAAAATTTAACATCCCAATGATAAGTGCTTAGAACATGTAATGAATAATGAAAGAGGATGAGTTTAACCTTAATAGATTTATGGTGTTTTAAGTTACATGGACACCTATGATAATCTACCTATATGAGTGTGGAAGTGGTGCCACTTCCTATCAAGGTGCAGACACAAGGCCTAATACATGTGTCGGCTTATATGGATAATCAGTGACTAAAAGATTTGTGTGTGAAGACAAATCCGACTGATCAATATGGATTGATAGTTCAAAGACAAGTCTATTATACTTCCATGGTTAGCCTTGACGAACCTTCGCAAGGTATTGGTTCAAGTCGTGAGACACCAATGCTTATACACAGTCTTACAGATAATCAAAGATTTACAAAACTTATTTTGAAAATGGTGGAGGAATGTTGGAGAATTTTAAAATAAGTGAGTAAGAGCTTTGGGAGTAAAAGCTTAAAAGCTTGTCCCACATTGGAAGTATGTAGAGAAAAGTGGGAAGCTAACCCAATATAAAAGGGAGAGTGTCCCATATTGGAAAATGAGTAAAGCTAAGTGATACCCACTAAGCTATAAAAGGCGTGGGCAACCTTTGAGTCCCACATTGGAAAAATATTAAGAAAGTGTGCACTTAATAAGTAGAAATGGAAGATGAAGAGTTACTTCATCTAGCATTTAAGAGGCTATTTAAGAGACCTCTAATACGGTGCGAAGCACCGTATGCACACGCAAGCGCGTGCGCGCGTGTGCGGGGCAGTGGGCTGTAGAGGCGCTAGTGGCGCACTTTGCACTTCACATTCCTGTAGTGGTAGCGGGTTGTCGGGATTCGTCCGGGTCGGATCGCGATAGCTCGGGCGCGGTCACTTTTTGGTAGGTCTATGTAATATCGTTTCGTTATTACTGTACCTGTTCAGAAATGGTTTAAGACTGTTGGTAATTAACAGTCATGCCATTTCAGAATTAAGTAAAGGCTGTTAAAACTTAACAGTCATGACCCCTGAGATGCAGCCTTTCATTTCCTATAAATAAAGGCATCCTATTTCGAAATTGCACATAATAAATATTATCCAGTTCCGAAATTTCCAACCCTTGCTATTACTCTCTTACAATTTTCAGGAGATATAATTATCTTATTAAGTTTAGTGCACATAAGCCGAATAAGAACTTGATTGACTGTTCTTCCCCGCTGCATCCAAAGGCTGTCTTTAAATATATAAGTTGCAGGCAGTGCAAGTTGCTTCATTGTATCTTGAGTACGGATTTGCGGATTCCCGTTTGTATACCGAAGTTATTCGTGTGGGGCAAATACTGTATTTAGGAAAGTGACATCACGCCTTGAAGTTTTCTAGTATCTATTCAGAAGTTACATTATTTATTGAAGTTGACATTAATGTGATATATAAAGAGTTCCATTTATGTATTTTCTTTCATATTATCCAACAATGTTCATATTTACTATATAACATATATCTTATATTTTTACTTCTCTTTCATTTGTGTACCATCTCAGGGGTCTTTGGGCTAAAGCAAGAGGTTTGACAGTGGATCTGGTTAAGTTATTATTTAATCCTATTTTAAAATAAAATGATTGAATTTATTTTTTTGAACTCCTTGGTTATAAATGTTTTTTTTATAATGTGTATAGTTTGTGGATGTGAAAACACTGCATTGTTTTCTTTGATTTTATTTGTTCAAAAAAAATTATATAGTTTAAAATTTTGTACATATCAAAACATATAGGTACAAGGGGTTTCATATTTCCTCATGGTTATTTCAGAAATGGAATGTAATGGTAAATGACTTAGAATATCTAAAGACAAAATTCCATTGTCAATTGGTTGAACTGAATAGGTGCATGGAAGAAGTCAATAGTATCAACATGATGGTTCAAAAAGAACTTCATATGGGTCAGAATCATCTTCCTTGGATTGGCCCACTGTCAATAATAAAGATCCTCTGACCTTAGATAATAAGAGAGTATTCAGCAAGTTCATGACTAGTTAACTTGTTATTGATGTTAACTAAGTGAAGTATTTGTGATGAAGTTTTCATATCCTTATGGTGTTTCAATTTCTCTTCATATAGCATCAGTTTGCCTCAGGTAGTGTATGTATGTTATCCATTGTTTGTTCTTGATTTAGACTTGAGATAGTAAGGCTTAAAACCTCAAATCGCTATCTGTTATTTATTGATATCAGTTGTAGTTGTTTTGTTTATTTTTTGTTAGTGATTTCATGCAAATTTATTTATTTTTATATCTTTTTTCCCGTTCAATTAACAATTTGTAATACTATTTATTCACGTTTCAAACCTATTATTTTCTTTTGAACAATGTGTATTTGTGTGTTATGCTCAGGTACAAGAAAATAGAGTGTCACCGGTACTTGACGGGGTTGTGGACCTAAGGTACCCACCGATAACTAGCTTGTATTCAATTGATTTTTATAAATGTAGTGTTTGTTGTTTAGTGTTGTATTAAAATCGGGAACCATATTATTAACTGACCAAAGGTACACACTGTGTTGAATGAAATAGTTCAATATCAAGAGCATAACTAAACCTATCTATCTCTATATTTTTTTTTTCCCTTTCTATCTACCTTTTTTGTTTAATTTTTTTAACTTGGGGTTCAATCTACCAATCTGAACCATAATATTAAGAACCTTATTTTTTGGACATTTTCTTATTTTTTATTTATTTGTTGAACTTCACTTCATTTGTGGCAAATTGGTTTAGTAGTGTTAGATATAAAAAATAGGTTAACTCTCACTATTGGAGGCTCTTCATTTTTTTTAAGGGGTTAGTATTTGGTGTCGTGGAGGTGGTGGATTGTAAAATCTCTATATTGGTGTGGATTTTAGTTTGGTATATTGTCTCAGATTTTTGACATTTTGAGGGAAAAAGGATTCCTTTTCCCACTTCAATCTTAATAGTATGCATAAATCCATCTAACGAACAACCCTGTGTTGTTTTGACACATGACCACTAATTTGATTATTTATAGTTTTGATTTGAAATGATATGCCATTTTAATTTCTTGTGTGTATTAATTAAAACAAATTCCATATAGTTTAGTTTTTTCCAATACTAAGATTGAGTTTATTCGACAAGTTCTTATTGGGAAATATGAAGATTACTTCAGGGAGAATGAATCTACTTTCGCAAGAAATATCGTGAAGATTACTTTGGGGAGAATATTATGTTTAAAACTTTAAAGTTGTTAGACTTCGTCTTGAGTTCAAGTATTGTTATAAACTAGTTGGTTTATCTTGTACTATATTTTGTTTTTGAAATTTTAATGGTTGTGAATAAAATATAGTTTTAGATCAGTTTAATGTCACTGAAATATTTGGTCATCGAAATATAGTTTCATACATTTTGTCACGTGTGTTTATGTTTTGAGTGAAATTTGTGGGTATTGGTTAAGTGTAGTGCATTGCCATTTGTTGAGCACGAGCTTTAACTAGTGTATTTATATCTATTTATTTAATGAGAAATTAATATATTTTTAAAAATATATTAATATTGCTAACGGATTTTAACCGTTACAAATCAAAACATTCGTTGCAAATATATGACACTCCCAATCCATTACATTGTATTTTGTAATGGTTGGCATCCGTTGCAAATTTTATATTTGTAAGGGATAAACACCGTTACAATTTAGTAAATCCATTACTAATATATAATATGTGTACCAATGCTAAATTCGTTATAAAATAAATTGTAACGGTTTTCGTCCGTTACAAATATTAATTTTGTAACGGATTTTATTTGTTACAAATTATGTTAGTAAAATAAATAACACCAATTTTTTAACGTATTTAATATGTTACAAATATTTTTTATAACGGTTTTTGTCTATTACAATTGACCTGTTTTGGTGTAGTGTTCGTCCTTATCAAATTAAAACGAATCGTAAACTATTTTAAACATTTTAAACATATTTCTTTAATAAGATGACATCCTTATCTTTATAAAATTAATTTCCAAGTCACATTATTATTAGGCATTCATACCTGAGTGATCTCGGAATGCAATTAAATTTGAAGATGAATAAACTTGCACCAATTAAACCTTCGGCATAAATAATTCCATGAAGCTTTGTCGCAACGTCTTCAATTAAACTTCAACTCGTCATAGTCTGTGTAGGATCATGACAAAAAAAATCTACCTATGGCTCAAACATGTTTTGTTCCGAGAATAAGTCAACATTATACAACGAACTTAATTGGAAATTTTGTCCTTACAAATCTCCCCCTTTGACTATTCCGGGACAAAACCAACAGTGAAATGCCTAAGCCGGATCGTCAATACGTATGATGCCTAGATCCCATTCCATAAAATCCAAAAATAAAAAATACAAGACAAGACTATTAAAAGATGGTCCGGCAAGCATGAACTGTCTCTGAATGTCTGAATGTGTTGTAGACTTGAAATTGTGAATCTCCTTAAGCATACCTACACACATGAAACAAACAAATACCCAGTGAAGTATTGAGGAACAAATGATATAAAATCAATATGTAAAATTAAATCCAAATCATTTATTATGTGAAAAAAACATGATATCAATATGTAAACAAAATTAAATCAGGATACCAATCTCACAAATCTCCCCTACATCACATACATCTCTTTCCCTTTTTGTTTCGAATACACAATCTGGTGAAAAGATAAAGATATCTAGGATAAGATAAAACTATGAAGTATATCTAGATAAACATGCAAACAACCAACTAATAAAGATCAACAATATCAAATTCGTAGCTAGCAAATAGTAATCACACAAATGAATAATCAATCTAAGCAGGTGTGACTAAACGATCTAATGCAGTAAAATAAGCAAATCTATCAAAGTAAATTGCATAACATAAATCCAGAAGCAATCAGCAGTACCAAAATATAGCGATATAAATCCAGGGTATCGAAATAGAATAATGCAGAAAAACCATAATGGTCGCTCGAACGAGAAAGCTTAGTCGTTCAAACGACAAGAGCTTCTCGTTAGAAGGGCTTCGCGCGATATCACAAAGTCTCTCGAACGAAAAAACCAACTTCCCAGATCCAGTTCAAAAATTCAAACAGTGTTGCCCAGTTAAAAAAATTCGAGAAAAAACTAACTGGAAGGGGTCCAAAACTTCAAAACAGTACTAAAATAGTAGCTAAACTAAAACGCACAAAAAATACAATTATGAATTACATGCTAACATAGTATCGATATGCTCAAACATAAATATGGAATGTATGGGCATGAACTACAACAAATGAATCACAATTCCAACACATCGAAACGATCAAGAAGAAATCATTAAACTTTATTTTAGCCAAACGTGACAATTAAAGTGTGAGATTAATAAACTAAACAAACACCATGCACACAAATCCATAATTTTGATGATTTTACAAACAATAGAGTCATGACACGATTTTTCAACGTTAGGATTCGTGGTGCAAACCCGTTTAATTTTTATCCATCCAAACTCCATCATATATATCATAGTTTTCTTTAGAGATTTCTATCATTCGCAACTTCGAAAAAATCATTTTAGCCCTATTTTGGCATATGTTTATTTTTATTCCCTAGATTCTCTTTTGGGATCTTTTAAACGGTGGCTTTCACGATGAGTTAATTTTACACTCTCGCAGTCCTTTCCCTTGAACACTCGTCATTTTTTCAATAGAATCCTCACGGTAAACGGTTCTTACATGCACACGTCCTCCTTCAGATTACTTACGCATAGATAATAAAATTGAGATAAGACGTCTCACCAAACTCAAATATGCAAGAGTAGTCAAACATCCATATAAACTCGTGCATGTGTGCAATTATGGCATAAAAACAAAGTCGACTCAAAACGCATATCAACTTTGAAACAACCCCATAATATAATGGTTAAGATTATTCTAAGCATCAATAATTATGTCCAAATGTCCTAGCCACATGGATAATGAAAGAAAGGGGGTCCAAGCACACAAATATGCCACATCAAACATGTAAACTCATGACACAAAATAAATCAAAAAATATTTTTGGCTTTTTCAAAATATTTTGACTCAAATAAAAAGAAAAATCTTTTTGAATTTTTTCAAAATTATTTAAAACCAAAAATCTTTTTGCATTTTTCAAAAAAATTTATCAAAAATAAAATCTTTTTGTATTTTTTAAATAAGACTCAATAAATAAAAAATATAATACAAGTTGATACATACGTCATAACACGAGCAAAATATAAATCATGATGCAAAGACTAGTGTATGACAAACATGGTAACATAACCATCCATTAAATATAGCATGAGAAGAATCAAGTGCAACCAAATGAGAACCATGAAATTTTAGTCCTAAAGTCTCTAAGTCCGATTTCCTAACCCAAGTAGGTGTGAAATTATGCATGGGGGTTTTGAGAACCGACATGACTTTATTCCTAAACTTTCTAGGAGCATTCCTAAGGTCATAGCAAAAATGTTTAGGGTGACCTTTCCTACTATAATGGGAACAAGGATAAACACGGCAGGAATGATTACCAAAATGTCGACCTCTCCTAATGTTCCTAGTGGGCTTTTTCACACGATTGATATTGGCTTTGGGGGTGGGGACAACTCTCTCGTCGTAGCCTATACCAAACCTATCTCTCTTGACTTGGACGGTGCCTAACATCCTATCCAACTTCTCCGACCTGGATTCCAAGTCAAACTTTACCTTACTCAAGTCTCTCACTCTCTCATCTAACTCACTAATCCTAGACTCAAGTGCACGGCTAACCTCCTCAAACTCTAGCACCTCTTTTTTCAACGCTTCCATCAAACCACGAAGGCTGTCTCTCTCTTTATCGATGTACTCTAGATTTTCCCTATGCTTCTTCTCCCATTACCTACGATCCTCAATCAAAATATCATTATTTTCTACGGTACGCTCATTCAACCTAGCTTGCAATTTAGAGTTTGCCTTTTTCACCTTCACCGTTTCTTCATACGACTCTCTAAATGCAACTTGCAACTCACCTACATCTATATCCTCCTCATCACTCTCATCACTCTCATCACCCTCATACACTCGGTATGCACTCTCAACGGCCTCGAAAGTGTCATGCACGTGAGTTTCCTCGGGGGAAGACATATCATCGTCGCTCACATGACATGCCAAGAAAGCAAGAAACCTGCTCTCATTGGGGGAACTCTCTTCTTTTTTCAGATCACTATCACTTAAGGTGGAATTATATGAAATTTGTTTCTTGCCCTCATTCTTAAGTCTAGTGGGGCGCTCGGCTATTTTATACCACTCACACCCAAAACACCTATCCAATTCAACCCTATTGACTTTCCCAATCTTATCCTTAGCGGTGGAATCTATTTTGTTGTTCTTGAATTTCTTAAATTTTTTTGCGTCTTTCGATTGCTTTTGAAACTTAAGAAAAAATTGTAACTTCTTTGCCAACAAGGCGACATCCTCAAAATCGAAATCGAAATCGTCATCTAAAACTTTAGTTTCTTCCTTCCGGGCTTTCAAAGCAATGCCCGTTTCTTCCTTTGACACTTTCTTGGAGGTAAACACTACACCAAAAATGCTAATCTGGCACGCCGTGGCAAGGAGATTCTGGCACGATTTTAAACCGTGCCAGAATTGGGCACGGTTTTAGCATAAACTGGCACGGTTTAAAACAGTGCCAAAATATAGCACAGTTTTAAACCGTGCTAAATATGGGTACGCTTAATTAAAAAAATAAACCCCCCAATTTTTAGTCGGGACCAAACTCATTCTCACCTAACTCTCTCTCTCCTCAACCTCAATCTAACCTAAGCGTCTCTCTCTCTCTCCCCGATCCGTCATCCTCCACGCCCCGATCCATCATCCTCCATGCCTCCATCCATAAAACCACGGATCCTCCATCATCACCGTGGCGCAGGCGGAATGGGTCACCGAAATCGGGTTTGTTCTGACGGAGGAAGGGTCACGGTCACCACGTGGCCCAGGCTGAATCGTTGATACCGAGATCGGAGAGAAGGGTCGAATCCTAGCAAGTCATTGGAGGGTGGACAGGTGAGGCCATTGCCAAAGGTCCGATCTGAGTTTGTTTCTTGACAAAGGTGCACGTTACCAATACCCCCATTGTCAGTCTCTCTCTCTCTCTCAAATGGGAATGAATTATTTATTTTTATTCTTAGTTAATTTTTGCTTTTCTCTTATTACTAAAAAAATCAGTATTTGTTTTAGCTTAGGTGTTGTGGTCATCATAGTAATTTTGTTGTAATTTTGGTGCAGATAAAATTGGTCTTGTTGTGATTTGTGCCCATTTTAGTTAATTTAGAAATTTTTTTTTTCATATAAAAACAGTATTTGTATTGTGAATTGTAATATTTATGAAAATAAGAGCTTCTTCATGTTTAGTTTTCTCTCTTTGTATCACCCCTTGCGTTATATGAAATTCAAGGAGCTCTACCTTGGTGTGTGTGCTGGGAATTGGGGAAAGAGCCATGTGTGTGTGTGAACTAGATTTGTTTCTTTATTCTAATTGGATGAGATGTCAATTTTGTTCAATTTATGAGTATCATGATCTGTGCATTATTGAAAATAAGACTAGCAGATTGTGAGCACATGCTCTCACGTGGACTGTTGTTTTCTTGATATACAATTTGAAAGGAAGAACATTAAAGAACAACAAATGTGGTTGTGTGGATCCTTTATGGGTTGTTCATGTTTAATTATATTCATTCTTATCAAATTTAAGCATATAATGACATCTACAATATTGAGAATGAGTTTATCACATATTGAGGGGATCTTACTGCACTCAGTTATAATTTTTTGTGAAGGAGGAATCATAATTAAGCTTTATTATTACAGGAACCTTCATCTACTCAGTATATATTATAGCAATACACAATAGCCTCGGGGGGGGGGGGGGGGGGGGCAAAATCTTCAAAACTCAATTCACAACACTTATGCGATGGGAAAGGTGAGGATGCCAGCCTTTGATATCGAGACAACAACAAAAATGATAAAGAACATAAATTCCTCAATGGAGGTATCAACATATGCCTACATTTTTTAAATCATGATAATAATTATATCAATACATATTGTTAAAAATGAGTACTAGGTATGAATACATAATGCCTTTTTGGATTTATCGGGATGACTAAATGCATAATTATATGAATACATAATGTGAATCTATTTTCTGATAGTTTTGAAGCAGCATTTAGTCATCCCGGCATCTTTTATCACCTATCTTCTTTTTTCCACGTGGTTGATAAGAACGGGAACGTAAACTAGTGTTCTCTTTTATCACATGTTTATGGCTAACCAAGTTTCCCTGATAAAATTTTTCCTTTTCTATAGATGTTACTCACCTTGCGCTACCTCAATTGGATATAGCGAAGACCAGCACCGAGCAAGGCATCCCTCGCGGAGAGCGGGACATTATTCCACTCGAACTAATATCCTCTCACCCCGGGAATCCAAAATCTATCAAGGCAGGCCCCATTGATTCGTGGCACATGGATCACATGCCCAGCATCGAGCCTAACGATGTTAAACTCAAGCCACAAATAGGCCTAGAGGTGATAGCAACATCAAAATCTATTTGTTTCGTTTAATATACACATTTATTTTTATCATAGCCATTGATTGTGTAGCCATTGATCGTTATTGATTGTGTAGCCAATCATGATTGGCTACACAATCAATAACGAGCAATGGCTACACAATCAATGGCTATGATCAAAATGAATGTGTATATTACATAAGATGTGTATAATACCTTCGTACCATATATATAGTCGCTACATGTACATTGATTGTGTATATTACATATAGCTATGATCAAAATGATTTAAGAATTTCCAGAGTTTAAGCCAAGTTATTACTCGGGAGTTTAAGAATTTCATATGGAATGATTTGTGTTACAAGTAGCCTTATCAATATGAATAATTTGTTTCGCCTTACTTACAGGGGGATGTATGTATGTTGCGACCTGAGCTACAAAGAGGAAGAATTTGAAGCTGTTGACGTGCCGTTAGAGTCTGTAGGCTTTATTGAAATCGACACACCGATTCTACAGGTTTGTAAATTTCTTAATTTTTATGTTCGGTTGATTCATTTTGTGGTTATAGTTATCTGAATAAAAGAGCTAGAAATATTAGAGAACATACATGTTTAATAAAAAAATCATTTCCTTTTTTAGACAAATGAAAATGATAATAACTGTAATGCAAACTTGAAAATATCTAGATTAGGCTCAAAAGCATCTCGCACGGGATCAATGTAACTTGTAGAAACTGGTCGCATAGTTATAGGTCTTCCGGTTTGAGAATATGATGTTAATTTCAAAATATGTAGATTAGGCTTGAAAACAAGCACTTTGAGGGTGAAAACCCAAACCATCCCGAAACGACCCCGTAGGAGGCACGAACACCTCGCACGGGACCAATGTAACTTGTAGTAACTGATCGCGTAGTCCCAGGTCTCCCGATTTGAGAGTATGATGATAATTTGCAAAAATCACACTTTGACTTAAAAACAAGACGTTAAAGGGTGAAAACCCATACCAGCCCCCAAATATCGCCGTAGGAGGCATGGACACCTCGTACGAGACCAATGTAACTTGTAAGAACTGACCGCGTAGTCCCGGGTCTCCCGGTTTGAGAGTATGACGATAATTTGCAAAAATCAACACTTAAACTTAAAAACAGACCGTCAAAGGGTGAAAACCCAAACCATCCCCCAAACGACCCCGTAGGAGGCACGAACACCTCACACGGGACCAATGTAACTTATAATGGAAATCACTAAATGTTGAATATTAAGCGAGAAAGGTTCTAAAATCGAACGAGTAATGTTATACGTACCAAGTTTTTTTTACCAAGTTTGTATCCAAAGTGCATTAAATGATTGTATTTGCACTTGTAGTACAACCATTTAATGTACCCGAGATACAAAACTTGGTAAAAACATTTTACCCTAGCAGACTTTTCCAAAACCATCTTGTCTTTGATTTGATGATATTGAGCATATTGCACTAAGCTCGCTTACTCAAATAAAATTATAAGGAAATTCGTGTTTTATTTTAAATTGGGCCATGTATTTATTGTTGTTTTAAAATCTTAAAAGGGCATTTTTTATATTACAAATTTAGATGGAAATATAATTGCCATAAAAAACCTTATACGTGCAGATAGATTGATAAGCGCTAAAGAAAAAAATAGACCACACCAGTAGGTAGCTAGTAGGAGCGAGAGTATTTTATAAGAAAAAATGTTGTACTATATAACACCACACATGACACCAATAATTACTAATGTGCTTTTAAAATATAGATAACTAGAGCGGGCCCTTTTGTAAAAATTCCTCTACAACAAAACCCAAGTCAAAGGGGTTTAAACTCAATCTAAAAGGCACCACAAATAAGACGAACTAATCAGCGGCGGATTCAGAAATTTGAGTGAAGTAGGACGAAAATTTCTGACGAAATTCGGGAGCGGGAGCCCCAAAATCGATTTTTTTGGGTTGTTTTTACTTTTTTTTTTGCAATTTTTAACCTTAAAAATATTTGATGTAGTAATGAACTAAATTTGGATTCTTATTTTGTTTGTATTTTTTTAAAAAATTTTCAACATAATATTACCCTAAAGGGTTGTGTGTTGTCACCTCTTTTCCGTTTAAAAATTTTCTCCATGACTTTCTATATTTTCAAAAAATTTCAAATAATATACTTGTTTAACACATATAAATAAAAGACAAATAATATACACAATTTAAATTTAAACACAAATAATATACAAATGAAATACACATAAATTAACACATAAATAAAAACACAAATAAATTAACACATATAAATAAAAATACATGTTTTCTTGAAGGCAGGGGGCGGCAGGACGACAAGGGTGAAGGTCTGACGCAGCAACAGGGGGCTGGTGAAGGTAGCAATGCAGCAACAGGGAGTGGTGTGATTTTTTGGGTGTGATTTTTTGTTTGGAGAGAATGACAATAGGGTTTGAATAAGAATAGTGAGAGCGGATGAGAGAGAAGAGAGAGCGTGCGTGTTGTGTTGTTGGTACACACGTTTTGTTTTTTTTATTTAAATTAATTACACATTTACATCCTCATCTTTATAAATATATAGAGCTACCCTTTAAGTTTGAATTTTTACTAAAATATCTCTATTTTTTTTAAAATTGAACTGGGGTGGCTGCCCCACCTCGGCCTATGGTGGGTTCGCCCCTGCAACTAATCCTTTTAACATTTATCTCCATAAATACCGAATCTTATATCTTCATTTGGAAAAACCCTTTTTTTTTTTCAAATTCAGCCCAATTGCTATTTAAAAGTTGAGTAAACAACCCCTATGACTTCTCAACTATACAAGTATGGCCAATTTAGTCCCTAAAGTAATAGTTTAACTAATTTAGTCCCTAAACTAATATAATTTGGTCAATTTAGTCCCTAACTAATATAATTTGATCAATTTAGTCCATAAATAGTTTTTTAATATAATTTTTTTTTCTTAAATAGGAAAAAATCCCTAGTTTAGACATTTTGGAAAAAAAAATCTTAGAATAAAATATCTCGATGTTTTTAGGAACTCTATTGGCTTCAAAAATCGAGAATTTAGTGGATTTCTCAAGGCGATAGGAGTATTTTCGCGTGTGCACAAGTAATAGAAGAAGAAAAATAATTGACCGCCTACGTATTGATAGTGAATGGAATAATAACCCTCTTGACATGGCTAATCATGCATGGGAGTACTTCAAAGCTGGATTTTGTGCGACTGGTTGGATAATTATTTTAATGTGAATAGGATGACTGCTAACACATTGATGACTTTCTCCACATGGCATAACAACAGTCTTGCAATTTTATTCATCAAACATTGGAAGGCTTCGGCCCGATGGGATTCAACAATCATTTTATTAATTTAAAAAAAAAAAATTGCGATAGGATAAATCCTAGTTTAGCTTTTTTATCAAAGGGTACACTTCGTATAATTTCCGTTTCCTAGAAGCGCTAACACCATCCTTATTACTTTAAACCAAAAGAATTGACAACTTTGTAGAAATAAATCATTTCAGCTACATTATGATTTGTAATGTTCCCTATAAACTTATTTTTAGAGGTGCGCACCAGCGGCACTCTCTCTCCAAAATATGTGGCAAATGACTTTTTGAAGCAAAATAAAAAAGCTTAGACTAAATGAGTATTAAAAAATGTTTGAGGGACTATTTGCTATATGTCCATTTTAAAAATGTGTTGATAAAATGTTTTGCTTAAAAAACTTGTTTTACCTCATTTGATCGTTTATAGCATAATGTGAGAAAAAAAAAAACATTTGTCTTATAAATTTTGTCTATGACAAATTTTACCATGGCAAATATTGACATGGCATATACTAGACGGACCCTTATTTTCTTCCTACATGAGAAAGTAAGCTTAGTTTTTTCATTTCAAATATTGTTTTGGTCTTATGAGGGATCATGAAGTTTGCTTTTGTGATGGGCTCTTTTTTCCTATCACTGGGTTTGGATATTTTGGTGGGTGCCTTCGTTATATGATGGGATAAATATACACTATATTGAAAATTGTATAATTCATTGAAAATGCTGTAAAGGTATTCTACCATTATGTGAGACCCACCATGGTATAATATCATTAAAACATATTGGGTAAATTCTGTAAGTACTTAGCATTATATATAATAAAAAAGTGCTTGCTTTTTTATTTTTTTATAAGAAATGAAAACCAAACATATTCAATGCTAGCAATTATCAAGTATTTTAAAATACTTGATAATTAACTATATAAGAGGCAACAGTGGGAGGGCACCCCAAATAATTTGAACACAACATGCAACTTATTAAACGATGTCTAGAAACAACACAAATCAAATTATTAAAGTCGTAGTGAAGGAGGAAAAATCAAATTATTAAGAGTCGTAGTGAAGGAGCAAAATTAACAGAGGGGGGTGGGCGTGGCAGTATAAGCTTAGTTAAGACTGCTGCTGGAGGATACGTTCCTTGGTGTCCTCGCTCTTTTGTAGCACCTTCTTCCCGTAGGGGTGACGGTGTATGGATCGGTAGTGTATCTTAATGCGACGGACCAATTCTAGCCCAAGATGCCCCTCAGATACTTCTAAAGCGGATTGAACAACATAGTTGCCATAATCATGCGTGAGAAGATCCACGAAGTGTGAATTATCCATCAACTCATGGATAATCCTAGCTGACTGATTTTTAGAAGCTTCTTTCAAACATCTGTCAACCACGTTGCTGCTGTACTTGTTCATGGACAGATTTACGAAACTCCCCTTAAGCTTTGTCAGTATATCCTCTTTAACACGCAGGATACGCATTCCCACTATATATTGCACAACATAATTCCCATAAGCATTATCTGAAAGGATACAAACATTTGAAATTATTTGGGTCAGAAGGCGCGCTTGGAGTTCTCCCTGAGCACGTGCCACAGACGTTTGCAACACTAAACATCCATTTTGATCGATTGCAATTACCAGGCAATGATCTGCTACTACATTTAAAACAGGCTTCATATCTTCGGGAGAGAAGAGTTTCAGACAACGCTCAATAACATGATGACCATACTTGTTCTTGCTCAAGGCTATAGTGACGCACTTTAGAACTGATACTACCAAAGACAATTGGTCTTGCGTCGTCAGATGCTTTAATAATGTCTGCATAGCCAGAGTTCCATACATATTACAACAAACATCCACGACCTTCTGATAGTCACTAATGATCGAAATAAGTATATGATTTATCTGTACATCACTGCAAACTTCAACCAGCTTTTGAATTACAAAATACCCAAACTGGTCTACCATCAACTCAAAGACGCGATCCTTCACTTCCAAAAAAACCATGTCAACCACCTCAACGTTCCCTTCCTCTAACTTGTTCTCCAAGAAACGACACCCACACTCTTCCTTGGCCACCCACAAAATCCTCCCCCTCAGTTCCTCCAAAGACCCATTATTCATTCTCTGCCTCCATGAAGGTGATCGAACCATATTATGACTATTGTTATTATACAAACAAGACATCAAGACACTAGGATTTTCCGATCCCAATATAGACCCAGGAGTCATCGAAATGTTTTGATTGTACGGGGTTCTAGTTGGCGTTGGGATCCAACTTCTCTCTTCGTTGTACATATTGTTACGAGTTTCATAGTAATTAGGAAAAACAACATTAGAATAATTCGAAGTGTTACCTGGAGGGGGTGACAATGGCCTTTGCAAACTCATATTTCTGCTCACAGTAGATTGAATTCTCCTACTCTCCAAATCCATATTTGGATAATGGGAATCAATGAAAGAGTTGTTTACACGGGGTTCATGAGGTGGGGTAGAGAGATTGAACCGTCTGAAATCCTGCTCAAGATGGTCATATAGGTTCTCTGGGAAAATAGGGTTTAAGTTGTCTTGGAGAAAAAGGTTTAAGATGTCTTCAAAAGTATCGTTTAAGCTTTCTAGGGAAGTTGACTCTAAGTTGTTGGGATAAATTTCAGTGTCCAAAGAGTGGTTGTTTCTCGTGAAAGAGTAGCCCATCGGGGAAAAATTATTGGGCTGAAGGAGATTTGGAACGTTTGGGTCTTTGCGCCAATCGCTGAGAAAATTCCCCATTGATGAGAAAGAAAGGGGAGGAGAGGATTTGGGTTATAAATGGTGGGAGGAAAGACGCTTGACGTTAGGCTTGCCTCTACTAATCTCTATCCATATAATACTCTAAAATGCTATACAAGTCTTTTATAGAGCTAATCATCTAAGGTATTCCCGTGTCACTACATATTCAATACCCCTTTCTATTCCTCTACCCTATTAAATTGAAAATAGCCGATGAGCCACGTAGAATTGAAACGTCCAAATCTCTCCATATTATTCTCCCAACACATCATTGTTGTTTCGTTTCGTTTCGTTTATCGTGTGCATTTCGTATGAAAACGTCTCCTCATTCTTAATTCAATTACCCTTTCTATTCCTCTACCCTATTAAATTGAAAATAGCCGATGAGCCACAGAGAATTGAAACGTCCAAATCTCTCCATATTCTTCTCCCAACACATGATTGTCGTTTCGTTTCGTTTATCGTGTCATTCTTAAATCAATACCCCTTTCTATTCCTCTACCCTATTAAATTGAAAGTAGCCGAATCTCTCCGTATCTCCATATAGAATTGAAACGTCCAAATGACTATTCTCCATATAGAATTGAAACGTCCAAATCTCTCAACACATGATTGTTGTTTCGTTTCGTTTATCTCCATATCTCCATATAGAATTGAAACGTCCAAATGATCGTTGGTTCACTGCGTCCCCCGTCGCCGCCTAACCGGCCACTACGACTTCGTCCAAGACGTCGTCCTCTCCTCCGACAGCCACTTCCCCCTCTCCGAATCATGGGTATTAATTGTATTCAATTTAAGAATTCAATTAATTGTAACCTAGGTTTTTGAAGGCGGATGCGAGGTCCGATCAGAGATTGAAGCGATCAGCCATTAAGCCTGGCAAACTGATTGCATATGACGACGTGTCAATGATGGAGGTTTGTTTTCCTTTAATTTATAGGTTTTCCTTTTAGAAAGGATGAATTGGGTTGTTATTATTTTTGTGTTTTCTATTAAGACATCCTACGACAAAGATGAAATTACTGACCAAAAAAATTATTGGCGATGATGGGTAATCAGTATGTGTTAGTTTGGGGTTTTTTTTCTTTTCAATCGGTAATTTTTACACTTGATAGGAAAAAAAAGTAATTTTGTAATAATTTTTAGATTGAGCAACTTTGTACAGGTCTTAATTGAATCAGAGTGTTTTGGTTTACCTTTGATATTGCTTGCATTTTTCACGATGTTAGACTAATTGAGAACTTAGACACTATCATCTTAAAAAAGAAAATATTTTTAAAGTAGCCCGGCCATTGTTCAGTTGTAATTTATTTTACGTGATTTTTTCTTTATTATACTTTCCATTTCACTTTAGGTTTACCAATTTATTGATAAAAAAATTATACTTCCAAATACGTTACATATTTCCGATGATGGTTATTTGTGTAAAATTAGCTCATATTTTTTGTTTTGTGGGTGCTTGCCCGATAGGATACCAACAATAACGACCAAGTCATCATGGATACCAAAACCAACAACGTTGCTAAATCCTCCAATACATATGTTGTGTAATTTTTACCTCTCATATATTAAAAGGAGTGTTTAGGACAGAGCTCTTTGATTTATTTTTGTTGGTGGGAGAATGTATTTCGGCGGATTTGTGCGGTGAGAGTTATTGTTGGTTAGTTGAATATCTAATTTTAATTTTTGACTATTTCTATCATTCCATAGCATATATAATATGCTTATAACTATGAAATGTCTTTATTTAGTTAGTATCCGTTGGATACCAATGTGGACAAAAGGACTGGGTTGCAAAATTTTCCACGATAAAAGTTGTGTGCGCAAGTCCTATAATTTGCCACATAGGACTATTTGATAGGATTAATTATCTCGCGACAAAATTAGATTGCTCGATAGCAATATAAAAATATTTTAACAAAAAAAAATGCCTTAATGAAAAAAAGGTTTTGACAAAATAAACCAGTTTTCCTAAATAGAAAAACAATTTATAATGAAAAAAGGGAAAAAGTTTTGACAAAAAACAATTTTAACAAAAAAAAAAAAAAAAAGGAAATTATAAAAGGAAATAGTTTGAATAAAAGGAAATTATAAAAAACAGTTTCTTTTAAAAAAAACAATTTCTTTTAAAACGATTTTAACTTAAAAAAATAATGTTTTTAAAAAATATTTTTTTAATAATTTAAAAACAAAAAAAACTAAAAAAATTGTTTATAACAAGATAAAAATAGTTTTTAACATAAATAATTATATTTTAACAAAAATAGTTTTTAACACAAAAAAAGAGTTTAAGCAAAAAAATAGTTTTTTACAAAATAAAAACATAATGTAGATGATCAAGCGCTCATAATAAAGTGTGAGTAAGTTTTGTTATTTACTTCTTGATTTTGAAATGCTCATAATTTCTTTGCGTTTTTTCATTCAAGGATTTTTCTCGTTATTTTCTAGTTACATTACGTATTATGTACATTCATATTTGTGAGGGAGGATCAAAACAAGATAAAATACAAACAGGAGGATTTGCAGTTTTAGCAGGGAAGTTCGAGTTTTTTTTTCTTTTTATGGTTATATAAAGGTTTTTATTTAACTTTATTTTTATTTTGGGAGAAAATGATTGCACGTTTAATGTAAAATTCCCTCATAATCAGAATATTTTTTTAATTTGATATTTCTGATTTGTTGTTGGGTCTTTTTTGGTATTGTCATTTATAGTTTTGGTGTGCATTTTATTTGATTTTGTACATTTGGATATATAAATGAACATATTTGAATTTTTTGATCATTGAATGTTGACTTGAACTTCCGTGTTTACCAAAACTGGTTTATATTGGGACGTATGATTTTGTATTGGATGAAAGTCATTTTTATTAGTAATCGGGTATGAAGAATGTGCATTAAACGAGAAGTGGCATAAGAAATATTTACATATATTATAATAAATAATGTTTGTTTCTTACTTCATTTTGTGAATTCGCTATAAAGACCAATAAGAAAAAAAAAATTATGCAATTTTTTTTTCTTTTCGTTTCAATATTTCTTGATTTAACATAGGGACTTCTTTATGGCGAGATAAACTAATTTGAAGATTAGATAAATGAGTTATCTCGATGTCTCTCTCTTTTATTTGGATCATAATCGTTGCGCGGGTTTACACCTAGTATATTCTAAAATGCTATACAAGCTATTAAAAGTGCTAAACAATAGAGCTATCCAGATGGCACCCGGTTAATTAATTTCACATATTCAAATGCCTAGCTGTAGAAATCTAATACCAAGAGACAAAGGCCCCCTCATTTCATTTCCCCTCCTTTTCGATTTCACCCTGGCTTTTGATTTTCCTTTTTATCTCTTCCTCTTCCATCATCTATTAATAAAGCCTTCACCATCTTCGTCATCTTCTCCTCTAAGATTTCACACCTATTGTGAGATGTACATACCCTTTTAGAGAAACGATCCAAATTTTGGATGGAAAAATGACCAACCAAATGGATTCTTAAGAACAGGGAACCAAAATCAACCTCAAGAACCCAGTCAATACCAGCCCCAATTTCAGCCTCAACCTCAATTTCAACCGGAACCTCAATACCATCTGCTCACTCACGTAGAACCAAATCTTGCTCTTGCGTTTCCCGACATAAGAAAACTTACTAGGAACCTTGGTGTTGAACCAAATGATGAACCAACCTGAATCATATGTGAATACATAATTAGCTCAGATGTTAAAAATGTCTCAAACCATACATGTGATAAAAGCATATGTTCCACAGCCGTTCAAAATTTAGCAAGGATTTGATAAAACGCATCTCCCAGCGTAAACCCAGAAAAATCCAAAAGGCCAAATGGGCACTGCGGGTATAAATCCCAATGAGACCCATATAGAATATGCCAAAAGCCTAACCACCCTCTGCAATGGCAAGGTAGTGGTCAATTAAGTCGCTAAACCAAGTTGTGTTTTTTGATTTTTCAGATCTCACGACGTAAGGTTCATTGAGTGTTAGATCTCTATTTGATTTTTTTACTTTTTCTGTGTGGTTCAAATCATGATATTTTGCCTCGCGATTTAGCCGCAGAACATAACATTTAGTCTTCTCCTTTGTTTTTCAGTTATTTTATCTCTCACATCCTCTTTCATACATCCTCAAATTGACGGTTTCACCGATCCAGTTAGAATACATTTTCCTATTTGGGTTTTTGTGATGTTTTTATAACATTGGGTTGTGGAGTAATGTTGTATTTCTATTCTTTTAGGACCTTTTGATGCTTGAAGTTGTAGGTCAATTCACACTCAAATTGGGTATCCTCACTTAGTGTGTGTGTGTATATATATATATATATATATAATAAGGAGTAGAATGTTGGTTACTATTCAATAAGATCATAAGCTAATTAGGGGCTAGGATTGAACCAACAATGCAAGAATCTAAGGGTTGAGATTAAAATACCATTCTTATCATTTTTACCCCTTTAATATATGGATTCCCCCCTTTTTTAACACTCTAATTTATTTTCCCCTCTCTTCAAAATTCAAAACTAAGGGTAAAAGGGTCTTCTACTAACGGAAGCTTCAAGGAAGCATCGTATCTTACCCTTTCTCTCTCACACTTCCCACGATTTTCTTTTTCATCAAAGCCCGAAAAAATTTGAGCTAGCAAAACTCAAAGTGTTCATTGATGAAGAGTTTGAGGTATGTACATCTCAACATCACATATCATTCAGTGAATATTTGAAGATCTAAAAACCCTTATCTTTATTGTTGGTTATTTTTTTATAGACCTAAAGTGAAGATTTAAAGATCCGATGGATGATTTTTTACTACACTCCTTTCTCTTTCTCATTTCATAAATTCCACCGCACACTCTAGGCCACAACTCAGGTAAGAAATTCATTGTATGTTTGTAAAATTTTGTCTTTTGATTTTGATTGCATAGCTTTGATTCAATTAAGTTTAGTGAAACAAATTAATTGAAATTGACTTCCTTAGATTGTTAGCTCTTAGTTGTTTGATAAATTGTTTGTATCGTCTGAATCCTTCTTTTAGTCAGAGTTGGGGATTTCAATGGTGTTGTGTTTTGGGTGAGACGTGATAGAATATGCATGTAAGGTATGGCTTTAGGGAAAGTGTATTTTCAGTGAGTTGTGGATGCTTACTATGCTAATTAGATATGCTGGATACCATGTTAATTAGATATGGCCTCTTATAATGCTGATTATATGCTTGGTTTATTGTTTCTCTCATTCCAACTTCTTTAATAGGTGATGTGTTTGAAGAAATGCCAGGCCTAGGGAATTATCATCTTTACTAAAAGTCTAAACTATGTTTTATGATATTTTTGAGTTGTATCTTGATTTGGATGTGAGAAGGGAATTATCATCTTTACTAAAAGTCTAAACTATGTTTTATGATACTTTTGAGTTGTATCTTGATTTGAATGTGAGGAAGCATTTGGCTTTATATACAACGATTGACGTTGGTTCAGTATAATTTTCAATATTGTTGTTTTTACTTACATCTGTTAGTTCATACTACCTACTTACACCTATTAGTTCCAACTTCTTACTACATCTCTTAGTTATGAAATACAAGTGTTCTAATCCTAGATATTCATTGAAATTTTGGGATGTGCTCAATGGATAGCTTTTTATTAATTTGATTTGTATGAAAATCCATCTCTTAATAGAAGTTTGATTATTTCATGTATGGCCAAAGGACTTATTGTGTAGTGCCTGTTAATATAAACAAGAAGAAGAAAAGGATGAAACTCATTTTCATGTAGCTGTTAGCTATATTGTGCAGTCATTGAAGACTCAAATCATTAATAGGCCTTACGATGAAATTACAATATGCTTCTTCAGTTTATTAGTACGCCTTTATATCTGAGTGTGTTTAACCTTACACATTTTACAGCTTAATGCATTATTAGGATGTCTTTATAACTAAATGTTTTACTGATTGGAATTTGTTTATTTGAACACTTTTCAGAACGTATTTTCTGGATGGCTTTGTATATAGTTATTTAAAACAGAATATACATCACATGGCCTAGTTACTATGGATATATTCTCAATCTCCATAAAGGGGTCACTTACTCTGGATACTTTCTCAATCTCCACAAATCAACATGTTAAGCATGGTTATCGCTCTGTCGAAGTTTTTATAAAAATGCTAAAAAGGCATGGACAGAGACGTGATCCAACCTAAAGAAAATGATGGTGAGTTTTCCATCTGTTTATCTCGCCAAGTCTTCAAGTGACGTGTGTTCAACTGATAAGAAACGGTATAAAGCTTTGTAAAATTTGCATTCTCTATTTGAATGATGTGTGATCAAACGATGAAGGGGAACTTGCCTTTGTTAAACAAGTATATCGACCATCATTATGGAAAAGCAATTAAAGCAATTTTTAACTTTTTCTATTTCATTTTCTATTTCAATTTTTCACTTTTTCTTCACTGTTGACAGTTTTATCAGTTCACTAAGTGTATTTGTAATATGTTAATACTAATGTTTTATTGTTGGTTGCAGTTTAAACTTATTGCACATGTGATGATGGGGTTGAAAAGGATAAGAAGCTGGTGGTTGAGGCATTAGATAAGGATATAGTCCAAGAACCTTATATGGATTTGCGTCAAAAGATGCTGCGAGAAAGTTATATACTTAATATGCCAGCTATTTGGGATTTGTAATCCATGTTATGCAACACTGTCGTTCAGAGATTGACGAGAAAAATCTTTCCTACTGACTTGGATGTTGTTCAGAGATTGCAGGCTTTTTCCTTTAGGGGACAACCTGCAATGAAGTTATAGTCGAGAAAGTTATATGAGAATTTAATCTGACTTTGCTGGTTATGAAAAATTTCAGTCGTGGGAATGTATGTTCGGTTTCTTCGCATTTAATCGCCACCGTTGGATCCCTGAACCCTTCAATTCAGCACTCGGCGTGGAATCTCACTCAGAGACATATCTTAGCACTAAATGTCATCTGTATACTCCAATTGGATTGTCATTATCTTCCCAAGGTAAAATAGATGTCGGCAAAACTACTGATTTGAATGAGCCTCAAACCGCGGTGCATTTGACCTCAGGTTCTCTGCGTGATCATATAAATTATAATGGAGGTAATTGCAAAGTAGAAGGTTGAGAAGTGTTTCCTGTAAACATAATTAATTTAGCAGGGTAAGGGATCTATTATGTGTCTATAACTAACTTTGTTTGGGTTTTGGTGACGAGAATTCTTTAGGGAAGAAGAGAATACAATCCTAACAAGACATCAAAGCCCACACTGTCTTGACAAATTATGTTTATACATGTAAGCTTTTCATGCTCTTGGTCCATTGTTGATTATCAGGTATTCTATTTTGTCGCTTTATCTCTTTAATCTAAATGTTTTTTTAATTTATGATTTCATACATATTGCAGATTTAAAATGGTAAATTTATAGTCCAAATGTCAATTTCAGTTTGTGCCATTAGTTCTTCCTTTTGGAAGACTGATTACCTTTTATGGTGCAAAAGGAGTTCGTCTGTTAATATATATCTGTATGTATATATATATATATTAACTGTTAATATATTAACTGTATATATTAACTGTTAATATATTAACTGTTAATATATATACATATATACTGTATATATTAACTGTTAATATATATATCTGTATGTATATATATATATATATTGTATATATATCTGTATGTATATATATATATATTAACTGTTAATATATATACATATATACAATATATATATATATTAACTGTATATATTAACTGTTAATATATTAACTGTTAATATTAACAGTTAATATATACAGTTAATATATATATATTGTATATATGTATATTATATATATATTAACAGTTAATATATATATATATATATATATATATATATATATATATATATATATATATATATGTATATATATATTGTATATATAACTGTATGTATATATATGTATACAGTTATATATACAATATATATATACATATATATACATACAGTTAATATATATATATATATATATATATATATATATATATATATATATATATATATATACATATATATACATACAGTTAATATATATATAATATATATATATATATATATATATATACAGTTAATACATACAGTTAATATATATATATACATACAGTTAATACATACAGTTAATATATATATAACAGATATTATATATATTATATATAACAGATATTATATTATATATAACAGATATTATATATATAGTTATATACAGTTACATAGAGGCAGAGGTCTATGGAGTTCCTTCATGAGGAACAAATTTAAATCTACTTCTACTTCCAACAAAAGTACAAAAGGCTTCAATCAGATTGTGGAAGTTCAAGAAAAGCTGCTAAATTTATAGATGAAGAGAAGGAGATTTGGAGACTCTCTACAACAGGGGACTTTGACACTCAAAATAGCCTATGATGTAGTGAGGTCTTCCAGACCTTCTTCTTTTAGTTGGAAATTTGTCTGGAATGACAGTTGCCCTCCCAAAATCAGCATCTTTATTTGGAAAGTTTTGCGTAATGCAATACCTATAGATGTTTCTGTTGAAGAAACTGGCATCAAACTTGCTTCTCGATGCAGAATGTGTGAGTTAGAAACAAAATCTATCAATCATCTGCTTATTCAGTGCCCAGTTTCAACTAAGTGTGGAACTTCTATGGGAAAAAAATGGGTGTTAGTACGAATTTCCAAAGTTGTAGAAGTATGCTCGTCTCTTGGTGGCTGAAAATGCCAAGAAGAGATCATCAATAATATATTCACTTTAATATGCCGAAGATCATTATGTGACTACGCGGTCGGTTCCTACGAGTCACATTGGTTCCGTGCGAGGTATTCATGACTCTTACGGGACCGTTTTGTGACTGTCTTATGTTTTCACCCTTCGATGGCATGTTTTCATGCTTAAGTCTAATTTTTTTACAAATTTACGTCGTAAACTCAAACCGGGAGTCCCGTGACTACGCGGTCGGATCCTACGAGTCACAGTGGTCCCGTGCGAGGTTTTCGTGACTCTTACGGGACCGTTTTGTGGTTGTTTTATGTTTTCACCCTTCGATGGCATGTTTTTATGCTTAAGTCTAATTTTTTACAAATTTTCGGCGTACACTCAAACCAGGAGCCTCGAGACTACGCGGTCGGTTCCTACGAGTCACATTGGTCCCGTGCAAGGTGTTCTTGACTCTTACCGGACTGTTTTGTGGTTGTTTTACATTTTCACCCTTCGATGGCATTTTTTTATGCTCAAGTCTAATTTTTGGCAAATTTACTCCGTACACTCAAATCGGGAGCCCCGGGACAACGCGATCGGTTCCTACGAGTCACATTGGTCCCGTACGAGGTGTTCGTGACTCTTACAGGACCGTTTTGTTGCTGTTATACGTTTTCACCCTTCGATGAAATGTTTTTATGCTTAAGTCTAATTTTTGGCAAATTTACGGCGTACACTCAAACCGGGAAGCCCCGTGACTACGCGGTCGGTTCCTACGAGTCACATTGGTCCCGTGCGAGGTGTTCGTGACTCTTACTGGACCGTTTTGTGGTTGTTTTACATTTTCACCCTTCGATGGCATGTTTTTATGCTTAAGTCTATTTTTTTACAAATTTACGTCGTACACTCAAACCGGGAGCCCCTTGACTTCGCGGTCGGTTCCTACGAGTCACATTGGTCCGGTGCAAGGTGTTCATGTCTCTTACCGGGTCGTTTTGTTGTTGTTTTATGTTTTCACCTTTCAATGGAATTTTCATGCTTAAGTCTAAATTTTTTACAAATTTACATCGTAAACTCAAACCGGGAGCCCCGTGTCTACGCGGTCGGATCCTACGAGTCAGATTGGTATCATGTGAGGTTTTCATGACTCTTACGGGACCGTTTTATGGCAGTTTTACGTTTTCACCCTTCGATGGCATGTTTTTATGATTAAGTCTAATTTTTTGCAAATTTACGTCGTACACTCAAACCGGAAGCCCTGTGACTGCGCGATCGGTTCCTACGAGTCACATGGGTCCCGTACGAGGTGTTCGTGACTCTTACGGGACCGTTTTGTTGCTGTTTTATGTTTTCACCCTTCGATGAAATATTTTTACGCTTAAGTCTAATTGTTTACAAATTTACTATGTACACTCAAACTGGGAGCCCCGTGACTACGCGATCGGTTCCTACGAGTCACATGGGTCCCGTACGAGGTGTTCGTGACTCTTACGGGATCCTTTTGTGGCTGTTTTATGTTTTCACCATTCGATGACATGTTTTTATGCTTAAGTCTAATTTTTTGCAAATTTACTATGTACAGTCAAACTAGGACCGCCGTGACTACGCGGTCGGTTCCTACGAGTCACATTGGTCCCGTGCGAGGTGTTCGTGACTCTTATGTGACCGTTTTGTGGCTGTTTTATGTTTTCACACTACGATTGCATGTTTTTATGCTTAAGTCTAAATTTTTTGAAACTTTACGTAGTACACTCAAGCCGGAAGCCCCGTGACGACGCGATCTGTTCTTACGAGTCACATGGGTCCCGTACTCGGTGTTCGTGACTCTTACGGGACCTTTTTGTGTCTGTTTTACGTTTTCACCCTTCGATGAAATGTTTTTACGCTTAAGTCTAATTTTTTGCAAATTTACTATGTACATTCAAACTGGGAGCGCCGTGACTATGCGACCGGTTCCTACGAGTCACATTGATTCCGTGCGAGGTGTTCGTGACTCTTACGGGACCGTTTTGTGGTTGTTTTAAGTTTTCACCCTTCGATGGCATGTTTTTATGCTTAAGTCTAATTTTTGGCAAATTTACACCGTACACTCAAATCGGGAGCACCGTGACAACGCGGTCGGTTCCTACGAGTGACATTGGTCTCGTGCGAAGTGTTCGTGACTCTTACTGGACCGTTTTGTGGTTGTTTTACGTTTTCATCCTTCGATGGCATGTTTTTATGCTTAAGTCTATTTTTTTACAAATTTACGCCGTACACTCAAACTGGGAGCCCCGTGACTTCGCGGTCGGTTCCTACGAGTCACATTGGTCCGGTGCGAGGTGTTCGTGTCTCTTACCGGGTCGTTTTGTTGTTGTTTTATGTTTTCACCTTTCGATGGAATTTTCATGCTTAAGTCTAAATTTTTAACCAATTTACATCGTAAACTCAAACCGGGAGCCCCGTGACTACGCGGTCGGTTCCTACGAGTCACATTGGTATCCTGTGAGGTTTTCATGACTCTTACGAGACCGTTTTATGGCGGTTTTACATTTTCACCCTTCGATGGCATGTTTTTATGCTTAAGTCTAATTTTTTGCAAATTTACGTCGTACACTCAAACCGGAAGCCCCGTGACTACGCGATCGGTTCCTAGGAGTCACATGGGTCCCCTACGAGGTCTTCGTGACTCTTACGGGAGCATTTTGTTGCTGTTTTACGTTTTCACCCTTCGATAAAATATTTTTACGCTAAAGTCTAATTGTTTACAAATTTACTATGTACACTCAAACTGGGATCCCCGTGACTACGCGATCGGTTCCTACGAGTCACATGTGTCCCGTACGATCGTTTTGTTGCTGTTTTATGTTTCCACCCTTCGATGGCATGTTTTTATGTTTAAGTCTAATTTTTTGCAAATTTACTATGTACACTCAAACTAGGAGCGCCGTGACTACGCGGTCGGTATCTACGAGTCACATTGGTCCCATGCGAGGTGTTCGTGACTCTTACGTGACCGTTTTGTGGCTGTTTTATGTTTTCACACTTCGATTGCATGTTTTTATGCTTAAGTCTAAATTTTCTGAGAATTTACGTCGTACACTCAAGCCGGAAGCCCCGTGACGACACGATCTGTTCCTACGAGTCACATGGGTCCTGTACTCGGTGTTCGGGACTCTTACGGGACCTTTTTGTGGCTGTTTTACGTTTTCACCCTTCGACGAAATGTTTTTACGCTTAAGTCTAATTTTTTGCAAATTTACTATGTACACTCAAACTGGGAGCGCCGTGACTATGCTGCCGGTTCCTACGAGTCACATTGATCCCGTGCGAGGTGTTCGTGACTCTTACGGGACCGTTTTGTGGTTGTTTTAAGTTTTCACCCTTCGATGGCATGTTTTTATGCTTAAGTCTAATTTTTGACAAATTTACGCCGTACACTCAAATCGGGAGCACCGTGACAACGCGGTCGGTTCCTACGAGTCACGTTGGTCTCGTGCGAAGTGTTCGTGACTCTTACTGGACCGTTTTGTGGTTCTTTTACATTTTCACCCTTCGATGGCATTTTTTTATGCTTAAGTCTATTTTTTTACAAATTTACGTCGTACACTCAAACTGGGAGCCCCGTGACTTCGCGGTCGGTTCCTACGAGTCACATTGGTCCGGTGCGAGGTGTTCGTGTCTCTTACCGGGTCGTTTTGTTGTTTTATGTTTTCACCTTTCGATGGAATTTTCATGCTTAAGTCTAATTTTTTTACAAATTTACATCGAAAACTCAAACCTGGAGCCCCGTTACTACGCGGTCGGTTCCTACGAGTCACATTGGTATCCTGTGAGGTTTTCGTGACTCTTACGGGACCGTTTTATGGCGGTTTTACGTTTTCAGCCTTCAATGGCATGTTTTTATGCTTAAGTCTAATTTTCTGCAAATTTACGTCGTACACTCAAACCGGAAGCCCCGTAACTTCGCGATCGGTTCCTACGAGTCACATGGGTCCCGTACGAGGTCTTCGTGACTCTTACTGGACCATTTTGTTGCTGTTTTACGTTTTCACCCTTCGATAAAATATTTTTACGCTTAAGTCTAATTGTTTACAAATTTACTATGTACACTCAAACTGGGAGCCCCGTGACTACGCGATCGGTTCCTACGAGTCACATGGGTCCCGTACGAGGTGTTCGTGACTCTTACGGGATCGTTTTGTGGCTGTTTTATGTTTTCACCCTTTGATGGCATGTTTTTATGCTTAAATCTAATTTTTTACAAATTTACTATGTACACTCAAACTAGGAGCGCCGTGACTACACGGTCGGTTCCAACGAGTCACATTGGTCCCGTGCGAGGTGTTCGTGACTCTTACGTGACCGTTTTGTGGCTGTTTTATGTTTTCACACTTCGATTGCATGTTTTTATGCTTAAGTCTAAATTTTTTGAAAATTTACATCGTACACTCAAGCCGGAAGCCTCGTGACGACGCGATCTGTTCCTACGAGTCACATGGGTACCGTACTCGGTGTTCGTGACTCTTACGGGACCTTTTTGTGGTTGTTTTACGTTTTCACCCTTCGAACTGGGAGCGCCGTGACTATGCGGCCGGTTCCTACGAGTCACATTGATCCCGTGCGAGGTGTTCGTGACTCTTACGGGACCGTTTTGTGGTTGTTTTAAGTTTTCACCCTTCGATGGCATGTTTTTATTCCTAAGTCTAATTTTTGGCAAATTTACGCCGTACACTCAAATCGGGAGCACCGTGACAACGCGGTCGATTCCTACGAGTCACATTGGTCTCGTGCGAAGTGTTCGTGACTCTTACTGGACCGTTTTGTGGTTGTTTTACGTTTTCACCCTTCGATGGCATGTTTTTATGCTTAAGTCTATTTTTTTACAAATTTACGCCGTACACTCAAACCGGGAGCCCCGTGACTTCGCGGTCGGTTCCTACGAGTCATATTGGTCCGGTGCGAGGTGTTCGTGTCTATTACCGGGTCGTTTTGTTGTTGTTTTATGTTTTCACCTTTCATTGGAATTTTCAAGCTTAAGTCTAAATTTTTTACAAATTTACATCGTAAACTCAAACCGGGAGCCCCATGACTACGCGGTCGGTTCCTACGAGTCACATTGGTATCCTGTGAGGTTTTCGTGACTCTTACGGGACCGTTTTATGGCGGTTTTACGTTTTCAGCCTTCAATGGCATGTTTTTATGCTTAAGTCTAATTTTTTGCAAATTTACGTCGTACACTCAAACCGGAAGCCCCGTGACTACGCGATCGGTTCCTACGAGTCACATGGGTCCCGTACGAGGTCTTCGTGACTCTTACGGGACCGTTTTGTTGTTGTTTTACGTTTTCACCCTTCGATAAAATATTTTTACGCTTAAGTCTAATTGTTTACAAATTTACTATGTACACTCAAACTGGGAGCCCCGTGACTACGCGATCGGTTCCTACGAGTCACATGGGTCCCGTACGAGGTGTTCGTGACTCTTACGGGATCGTTTTGTGGCTGTTTTATGTTTTCACCCTTCGATGGCATGTTTTTATGCTTAAGTCTATTTTTTTGCAAATTTACTATGTACACTCAAACTAGGAGTGCCGTGACTACGCGGTCGGTTCCTACGAGTCACATTGGTTCCGTGCAAGGTGTTCGTGACTCTTACGTGATCGTTTTGTGGTTGTTTTATGTTTTCACACTTCGATTGCATGTTTTTATGCTTAAGTCTAAATTTTTTGAAAATTTACGTCGTACACTCAAGTCGGAAGCCCCGTGACGACGCGATCTGTTCCTTCGAGTCACATGGGTCCCGTACTCGGTGTTCGTGACTCTTACGGGACCTTTTTGTGGCTGTTTTACGTTTTCACCCTTCGACGAAATGTTTTTACGCTTAAGTCTAATTTTTTGCAAATTTACTATGTACACTCAAACTGGGAGCGCCGTGACTATGCGGCCGGTTCCTACGAGTCACATTGATCCTGTGTGAGGAGTTCGTGACTCTTACGGGACCGTTTTGTGGTTGTTTTAAGTTTTCACCCTTCGATGGCATGTTTTTATGCTTAAGTCTAATTTTTGGCAAATTTACGCCGTACACTCAAATCGGGAGCACCGTGACAACGCGGTCGGTTCCGACGAGTGACATTGGTCTCGTGCGAAGTGTTCGTGACTCTTACTGGACCGTTTTGTGGTTGTTTTACGTTTTCATCCTTCGATGGCATGTATTTATGCTTAAGTCTATTTTTTTACAAATTTACGCCGTACACTCAAACTGGGAGCCCTACGAGTCACATTGGTCCGGTGCATGGTGTTCGTGTCTCTTACCGGGTCGTTTTGTTGTTGTTTTATGTTTTCACCTTTCGATGGAATTTTCATGCTTAAGTCTAAATTTTTTACCAATTTACATCGTAAACTCAAACCGGGAGCCCCGTGACTACGCGGTCGGTTCCTACGAGTCACATTGGTATCCTGTGAGGTTTTCGTGACTCTTACGAGACCGTTTTTTGGCGGTTTTACGTTTTCACCCTTCGATGGCATGTTTTTATGCTTAAGTCTAATTTTTTCCAAATTTACGTCGTACACTCAAACCGGAAGCCCCGTGACTACGCGATCGGTTCCTATGAGTCACATGGGTCCCCTACGAGGTCTTCGTGACTCTTACGGGACCGTTTTGTTGCTGTTTTACGTTTTCACCCTTCGATAAAATATTTTTACGCTAAAGTCTAATTGTTTACAAATTTACTATGTACACTCAAACTGGGAGCCCCGTGACTACGCGGTCGGTATCTACGAGTCACATGGGTCCCGTACGAGGTGTTCGTGACTCTTACGGGATCGTTTTGTGGATGTTTTATGTTTTCACCCTCCGATGGCATGTTTTTATGCTTAAGTCTAATTTTTTGCAAATTTACTATGTACACTCAAACTAGGAGCCCCGTGACTACGCGGTCGGTATCTACGAGTCACATTGGTCCCGTGCGAGGTGTTCGTGACTCTTACGTGACCGTTTTGTGGATGTTTTATGTTTTCACACTTCGATTGCATGTTTTTATGCTTAAGTCTAAATTTTTTGAAAATTTACGTCGTACACTCAAGCCGAAAGCCCCGTGACGACGCGATCTGTTCCTACGAGTCACATGGGTCCCGTACTCGGTGTTGGTGACTCTTACGGGATCGTTTTGTGGATGTTTTAGGTTTTCACCCTTCGATGGCATGTTTTTATGCTTAAGTCTAATTTTTTGCAAATTTACTATGTACACTCAAACTGGGAGCCCCGTGACTACGCAGCCGGTTCCTACGAGTCACATTGGTCCCGTGCGAGGTGTTCGTGACTCTTACGTGACCGTTTTGTGGATGTTTTATGTTTTCACACTTCGATTGCATGTTTTTATGCTTAAGTCTAAATTTTTTGAAAATTTACGTCGTACACTCAAGCCGAAAGCACCGTGACGACGCGGTCGGTTCCTACGAGTCACATGGGTCCCGTACTCGGTGTTCGGGACTCTTACGGGACCTTTTTGTGGCTGTTTTACGTTTTCACCCTTCGATGGCATGTTTTTATGCTTAAGTCTAATTTTTTGCAAATTTACTATGTACACTCAAACTGGGAGCCCCGTGACTACGCAGCCGGTTCCTACGAGTCACATTGGTCCCGTGCGAGGTGTTCGTGACTCTTATGTGACCGTTTTGTGGCTGTTTTATGTTTTCACACTACGATTGCATGTTTTTATGCTTAAGTCTAAATTTTTTGAAACTTTACGTAGTACACTCAAGCCGGAAGCCCCGTGACGACGCGATCTGTTCTTACGAGTCACATGGGTCCCGTACTCGGTGTTCGTGACTCTTACGGGACCTTTTTGTGGTTGTTTTACGTTTTCACCCTTCGACGAAATGTTTTTACGCTTAAGTCTAATTTTTTGCAAATTTACTATGTACACTCTAACTGGGAGCGCCGTGACTATGCGGCCGGTTCCTACGAGTCACATTGATCCCGTGCGAGGTGTTGGTGACTCTTACGGGACCGTTTTGTGGTTGTTTAAAGTTTTCACCCTTCGATGGCATGTTTTTATGCCTAATTCTAATTTTTGGCAAATTTACGCCGTACACTCAAATCGGGAGCACCGTGACAACGCGGTCGGTTCCTACGAGTCACATTGGTCTCGTGCGAAGTGTTCGTGACTCTTACTGGACCGTTATGTGGCTGTTTTACGTTTTCACCCTTCGATGGCATGTTTTTTTGCCTAAGTCTATTTTTTTACAAATTTACGCCGTACACTCAAACCGGGAGCCCCGTGACTTCGCGGTCGGTTCCAACGAGTCACATTGGTCCGGTGCGAGGTGTTCGTGTCTCTTACCGGGTCGTTTTGTTGTTGTTTTATGTTTTCACCTTTCATTGGAATTTTCAAGCTTAAGTCTAAATTTTTTACAAATTTACATCGTAAACTCAAACCGGGAGCCCCATGACTACGCAGTCGGTTCCTACGAGTCACATTGGTATCCTGTGAGGTTTTCGTGACTCTTACGGGACCGTTTTATGGCGGTTTTACGTTTTCACCCTTCGATGGCATGTTTTTATGCTTAAGTCTAATTTTTTCCAAATTTACGTCGTACACTCAAACCGGAAGCCCCGTGACTACGCGATCGGTTCCTATGAGTCACATGGGTCCCCTGCGAGGTCTTCGTGACTCTTACGGGACCGTTTTGTTGCTGTTTTACGTTTTCACCCTTCGATAAAATATTTTTACGCTAAAGTCTAATTGTTTACAAATTTACTATGTACACTCAAACTGGGAGCCCCGTGACTACGCGGTCGGTATCTACGAGTCACATGGGTCCCGTACGAGGTGTTCGTGACTCTTACGGGATCGTTTTGTGGATGTTTTATGTTTTCACCCTCCGATGGCATGTTTTTATGCTTAAGTCTAATTTTTTGCAAATTTACTATGTACACTCAAACTAGGAGCCCCGTGACTACGCGGTCGGTATCCACGAGTCACATTGGTCCCGTGCGAGGTGTTCGTGACTCTTACGTGACCGTTTTGTGGATGTTTTATGTTTTCACACTTCGATTGCATGTTTTTATGCTTAAGTCTAAATTTTTTGAAAATTTACGTCGTACACTCGAGCCGAAAGCCCCGTGACGACGCGATCTGTTCCTACGAGTCACATGGGTTCCGTACTCGGTGTTTGTGACTCTTACGGGATCGTTTTGTGGATGTTTTATGTTTTCACCCTTCGATGGCATGTTTTTATGCTTAAGTCTTATTTTTTGCAAATTTACTATGTACACTCAAACTGGGAGCCCCGTGACTACGCGGCCGGTTCCTACGAGTCACATTGGTCCCGTGCGAGGTGTTCGTGACTCTTACGTGACCGTTTTGTGGATGTTTTATGTTTTCACACTTCGATTGCATGTTTTTATGCTTAAGTCTAAATTTTTTGAAAATTTACGTCGTACACTCAAGCCGAAAGCACCGTGACGACGCGGTCGGTTCCTACGAGTCACATGGGTCCCGTACTCGGTGTTCGGGACTCTTACGGGACCTTTTTGTGGCTGTTTTACGTTTTCACCCTTCGACGAAATATTTTTACGCTTAAGTCTAATTTTTTGCAAATTTACTATGTACACTCAAACTGGGAGCGCCGTGACTATGCGGCCGGTTCCTACGAGTCACATTGATCCCGTGCGAGGTGTTCGTGACTCTTACGGGACCGTTTTGTAGTTGTTTTAAGTTTTCACCATTCGATGGCATGTTTTTATGCTTAAGTCTAATTTTTGGCAAATTTACGCCGTACACTCAAATCGGGAGCACCGTGACAACGCGGTCGGTTCCTACGAGTGACATTGGTCTCGTGCGAAGTGTTCGTGACTCTTACTGGACCGTTTTGTGGTTGTTTTCATAGTTGTCAAATCGCGAATCGTATCGTGAATCGTTTACCCCCCGAATCGCGAATCGTGAATCGAATCGTGAATCGTATCGGTCGAATCGGAACCAAACGATAAAAACGTAGTAAAACATATGTAAATGGAATTTAACACTATAGAATTGGTAATTAAGCGTAATATGACAAAAAACTAATCATAGCACATGATAATATACCAAAATATATCACAAAAATTAACCGTAGTACATGTTCTCATCCATTTTAAGCTTAAAAATGTAAAAAACAAAAATATTTCATAAAACAGCCTACATATTAATTTAAAACACCCTACATAAAACAAATATATATATCATAAAGAGCCTATATATTAATTTAATGTAAAAAAATCGCGAAAAAAAAAAAAAAAAAAAAAAAAAAAAGTGAATCGGACCGAATCGGACCCGAATCGGAAGATTCGAATCGTGAATCGCCGATTCGGTCCGATTCTTTAGACATTTGCGATTCGAAGGTTGATTCGAATCGTTTTGGTAGTGAATCGAATCGAATCGTCCGATTCGAATCGCGAATCGGACGATTTTGACAACTATGGTTGTTTTACATTTTCACCATTCGATGGCATGTTTTAAGTCTATTTTTTTACAAATTTACGCCGTACACTCAAACTGGGAGCCCCGTGACTTCGCGGTCGGTTCCTACGAGTCACATTGGTCCGGTGCGAGGTGTTCGTGTCTCTTACCGGGTCGTTTTGTTGTTTTATGTTTTCACCTTTCGATGGAATTTTCATGCTTAAGTCTAATTTTTTTACAAATTTACATCGTAAACTCAAACCGGGGGCCCCGTGACTACGCGATCGGTCCCTACGAGTCACATTGGTATCCTGTGAGGTTTTCGTGACTCTTACGGGACCGTTTTATGGCGGTTTTACGTTTTCACCCTTCGATGGCATGTTTTTATGCTTAAGTCTAATTTTTTCCAAATTTACGTCGTACACTCAAACCGGAAGCCCCGTGACTACGCGATCGGTTCCTATGAGTCACATGGGTCCCCTGCGAGGTCTTCGTGACTCTTACGGGACCGTTTTGTTGCTGTTTTACGTTTTCACCCTTCGATAAAATATTTTTACGCTAAAGTCTAATTGTTTACAAATTTACTATGTACACTCAAACTGGGAGCCCCGTGACTACGCGATCGGTTCCTACGAGTCACATGGGTCCCGTACGAGGTCTTCGTGACTCTTACGGGACCGTTTTGTTGTTGTTTTACGTTTTCACCCTTCGATAAAATATTTTTACGCTTAAGTCTAATTGTTTACAAATTTACTATGTACACTCAAACTGGGAGCCCCGTGACTACGCGATCGGTTCCTACGAGTCACATGGGTCCCGTACGAGGTGTTCGTGACTCTTACGGGATCGTTTTGTGGCTGTTTTATGTTTTCACCCTTCGATGGCATGTTTTTATGCTTAAGTCTATTTTTTTGCAAATTTACTATGTACACTCAAACTAGGAGTGCCGTGACTACGCGGTCGGTTCCTACGAGTCACATTGGTTCCGTGCAAGGTGTTCGTGACTCTTACGTGATCGTTTTGTGGTTGTTTTATGTTTTCACACTTCGATTGCATGTTTTTATGCTTAAGTCTAAATTTTTTGAAAATTTACGTCGTACACTCAAGTCGGAAGCCCCGTGACGACGCGATCTGTTCCTTCGAGTCACATGGGTCCCGTACTCGGTGTTCGTGACTCTTACGGGACCTTTTTGTGGCTGTTTTACGTTTTCACCCTTCGACGAAATGTTTTTACGCTTAAGTCTAATTTTTTGCAAATTTACTATGTACACTCAAACTGGGAGCGCCGTGACTATGCGGCCGGTTCCTACGAGTCACATTGATCCTGTGTGAGGAGTTCGTGACTCTTACGGGACCGTTTTGTGGTTGTTTTAAGTTTTCACCCTTCGATGGCATGTTTTTATGCTTAAGTCTAATTTTTGGCAAATTTACGCCGTACACTCAAATCGGGAGCACCGTGACAACGCGGTCGGTTCCGACGAGTGACATTGGTCTCGTGCGAAGTGTTCGTGACTCTTACTGGACCGTTTTGTGGTTGTTTTACGTTTTCATCCTTCGATGGCATGTATTTATGCTTAAGTCTATTTTTTTACAAATTTACGCCGTACACTCAAACTGGGAGCCCTACGAGTCACATTGGTCCGGTGCATGGTGTTCGTGTCTCTTACCGGGTCGTTTTGTTGTTGTTTTATGTTTTCACCTTTCGATGGAATTTTCATGCTTAAGTCTAAATTTTTTACCAATTTACATCGTAAACTCAAACCGGGAGCCCCGTGACTACGCGGTCGGTTCCTACGAGTCACATTGGTATCCTGTGAGGTTTTCGTGACTCTTACGAGACCGTTTTTTGGCGGTTTTACGTTTTCACCCTTCGATGGCATGTTTTTATGCTTAAGTCTAATTTTTTCCAAATTTACGTCGTACACTCAAACCGGAAGCCCCGTGACTACGCGATCGGTTCCTATGAGTCACATGGGTCCCCTACGAGGTCTTCGTGACTCTTACGGGACCGTTTTGTTGCTGTTTTACGTTTTCACCCTTCGATAAAATATTTTTACGCTAAAGTCTAATTGTTTACAAATTTACTATGTACACTCAAACTGGGAGCCCCGTGACTACGCGGTCGGTATCTACGAGTCACATGGGTCCCGTACGAGGTGTTCGTGACTCTTACGGGATCGTTTTGTGGATGTTTTATGTTTTCACCCTCCGATGGCATGTTTTTATGCTTAAGTCTAATTTTTTGCAAATTTACTATGTACACTCAAACTAGGAGCCCCGTGACTACGCGGTCGGTATCTACGAGTCACATTGGTCCCGTGCGAGGTGTTCGTGACTCTTACGTGACCGTTTTGTGGATGTTTTATGTTTTCACACTTCGATTGCATGTTTTTATGCTTAAGTCTAAATTTTTTGAAAATTTACGTCGTACACTCAAGCCGAAAGCCCCGTGACGACGCGATCTGTTCCTACGAGTCACATGGGTCCCGTACTCGGTGTTGGTGACTCTTACGGGATCGTTTTGTGGATGTTTTAGGTTTTCACCCTTCGATGGCATGTTTTTATGCTTAAGTCTAATTTTTTGCAAATTTACTATGTACACTCAAACTGGGAGCCCCGTGACTACGCAGCCGGTTCCTACGAGTCACATTGGTCCCGTGCGAGGTGTTCGTGACTCTTACGTGACCGTTTTGTGGATGTTTTATGTTTTCACACTTCGATTGCATGTTTTTATGCTTAAGTCTAAATTTTTTGAAAATTTACGTCGTACACTCAAGCCGAAAGCACCGTGACGACGCGGTCGGTTCCTACGAGTCACATGGGTCCCGTACTCGGTGTTCGGGACTCTTACGGGACCTTTTTGTGGCTGTTTTACGTTTTCACCCTTCGATGGCATGTTTTTATGCTTAAGTCTAATTTTTTGCAAATTTACTATGTACACTCAAACTGGGAGCCCCGTGACTACGCAGCCGGTTCCTACGAGTCACATTGGTCCCGTGCGAGGTGTTCGTGACTCTTATGTGACCGTTTTGTGGCTGTTTTATGTTTTCACACTACGATTGCATGTTTTTATGCTTAAGTCTAAATTTTTTGAAACTTTACGTAGTACACTCAAGCCGGAAGCCCCGTGACGACGCGATCTGTTCTTACGAGTCACATGGGTCCCGTACTCGGTGTTCGTGACTCTTACGGGACCTTTTTGTGGTTGTTTTACGTTTTCACCCTTCGACGAAATGTTTTTACGCTTAAGTCTAATTTTTTGCAAATTTACTATGTACACTCTAACTGGGAGCGCCGTGACTATGCGGCCGGTTCCTACGAGTCACATTGATCCCGTGCGAGGTGTTGGTGACTCTTACGGGACCGTTTTGTGGTTGTTTAAAGTTTTCACCCTTCGATGGCATGTTTTTATGCCTAATTCTAATTTTTGGCAAATTTACGCCGTACACTCAAATCGGGAGCACCGTGACAACGCGGTCGGTTCCTACGAGTCACATTGGTCTCGTGCGAAGTGTTCGTGACTCTTACTGGACCGTTATGTGGCTGTTTTACGTTTTCACCCTTCGATGGCATGTTTTTTTGCCTAAGTCTATTTTTTTACAAATTTACGCCGTACACTCAAACCGGGAGCCCCGTGACTTCGCGGTCGGTTCCAACGAGTCACATTGGTCCGGTGCGAGGTGTTCGTGTCTCTTACCGGGTCGTTTTGTTGTTGTTTTATGTTTTCACCTTTCATTGGAATTTTCAAGCTTAAGTCTAAATTTTTTACAAATTTACATCGTAAACTCAAACCGGGAGCCCCATGACTACGCAGTCGGTTCCTACGAGTCACATTGGTATCCTGTGAGGTTTTCGTGACTCTTACGGGACCGTTTTATGGCGGTTTTACGTTTTCACCCTTCGATGGCATGTTTTTATGCTTAAGTCTAATTTTTTCCAAATTTACGTCGTACACTCAAACCGGAAGCCCCGTGACTACGCGATCGGTTCCTATGAGTCACATGGGTCCCCTGCGAGGTCTTCGTGACTCTTACGGGACCGTTTTGTTGCTGTTTTACGTTTTCACCCTTCGATAAAATATTTTTACGCTAAAGTCTAATTGTTTACAAATTTACTATGTACACTCAAACTGGGAGCCCCGTGACTACGCGGTCGGTATCTACGAGTCACATGGGTCCCGTACGAGGTGTTCGTGACTCTTACGGGATCGTTTTGTGGATGTTTTATGTTTTCACCCTCCGATGGCATGTTTTTATGCTTAAGTCTAATTTTTTGCAAATTTACTATGTACACTCAAACTAGGAGCCCCGTGACTACGCGGTCGGTATCCACGAGTCACATTGGTCCCGTGCGAGGTGTTCGTGACTCTTACGTGACCGTTTTGTGGATGTTTTATGTTTTCACACTTCGATTGCATGTTTTTATGCTTAAGTCTAAATTTTTTGAAAATTTACGTCGTACACTCGAGCCGAAAGCCCCGTGACGACGCGATCTGTTCCTACGAGTCACATGGGTTCCGTACTCGGTGTTTGTGACTCTTACGGGATCGTTTTGTGGATGTTTTATGTTTTCACCCTTCGATGGCATGTTTTTATGCTTAAGTCTTATTTTTTGCAAATTTACTATGTACACTCAAACTGGGAGCCCCGTGACTACGCGGCCGGTTCCTACGAGTCACATTGGTCCCGTGCGAGGTGTTCGTGACTCTTACGTGACCGTTTTGTGGATGTTTTATGTTTTCACACTTCGATTGCATGTTTTTATGCTTAAGTCTAAATTTTTTGAAAATTTACGTCGTACACTCAAGCCGAAAGCACCGTGACGACGCGGTCGGTTCCTACGAGTCACATGGGTCCCGTACTCGGTGTTCGGGACTCTTACGGGACCTTTTTGTGGCTGTTTTACGTTTTCACCCTTCGACGAAATATTTTTACGCTTAAGTCTAATTTTTTGCAAATTTACTATGTACACTCAAACTGGGAGCGCCGTGACTATGCGGCCGGTTCCTACGAGTCACATTGATCCCGTGCGAGGTGTTCGTGACTCTTACGGGACCGTTTTGTAGTTGTTTTAAGTTTTCACCATTCGATGGCATGTTTTTATGCTTAAGTCTAATTTTTGGCAAATTTACGCCGTACACTCAAATCGGGAGCACCGTGACAACGCGGTCGGTTCCTACGAGTGACATTGGTCTCGTGCGAAGTGTTCGTGACTCTTACTGGACCGTTTTGTGGTTGTTTTCATAGTTGTCAAATCGCGAATCGTATCGTGAATCGTTTACCCCCCGAATCGCGAATCGTGAATCGAATCGTGAATCGTATCGGTCGAATCGGAACCAAACGATAAAAACGTAGTAAAACATATGTAAATGGAATTTAACACTATAGAATTGGTAATTAAGCGTAATATGACAAAAAACTAATCATAGCACATGATAATATACCAAAATATATCACAAAAATTAACCGTAGTACATGTTCTCATCCATTTTAAGCTTAAAAATGTAAAAAACAAAAATATTTCATAAAACAGCCTACATATTAATTTAAAACACCCTACATAAAACAAATATATATATCATAAAGAGCCTATATATTAATTTAATGTAAAAAAATCGCGAAAAAAAAAAAAAAAAAAAAAAAAAAAAGTGAATCGGACCGAATCGGACCCGAATCGGAAGATTCGAATCGTGAATCGCCGATTCGGTCCGATTCTTTAGACATTTGCGATTCGAAGGTTGATTCGAATCGTTTTGGTAGTGAATCGAATCGAATCGTCCGATTCGAATCGCGAATCGGACGATTTTGACAACTATGGTTGTTTTACATTTTCACCATTCGATGGCATGTTTTAAGTCTATTTTTTTACAAATTTACGCCGTACACTCAAACTGGGAGCCCCGTGACTTCGCGGTCGGTTCCTACGAGTCACATTGGTCCGGTGCGAGGTGTTCGTGTCTCTTACCGGGTCGTTTTGTTGTTTTATGTTTTCACCTTTCGATGGAATTTTCATGCTTAAGTCTAATTTTTTTACAAATTTACATCGTAAACTCAAACCGGGGGCCCCGTGACTACGCGATCGGTCCCTACGAGTCACATTGGTATCCTGTGAGGTTTTCGTGACTCTTACGGGACCGTTTTATGGCGGTTTTACGTTTTTAGCCTTCAATGGCATGTTTTTATGCTTAAGTCTAATTTTCTGCAAATTTACGTCGTACACTCAAACCGGAAGCCCCGTGACTACGCGATCGGTTCCTACGAGTCACATGGGTCCCGTACGAGGTGTTCGTGACTCTTACGGGATCGTTTTGTGGCTGTTTTATGTTTTCACCCTTCGATGGCATGTTTTTATGCTTAAGTCTAATTTTTTGCAAATTTACTATGTACACTCAAACTAGGAGCGCCGTGACTACGCGGTCGGTTCCAACGAGTCACATTGGTCCCGTGCGAGGTGTTCGTGACTCTTACGTGACCGTTTTGTGGCTGTTTTATGTTTTCACACTTCGATTGCATGTTTTTATGCTTAAGTCGAAATTTTTTGAAAATTTACGTCGTACACTCAAGCCGGAAGCCCCGTTACGACGCGATCTGTTCCTACGAGTCACATGGGTCCCGTACTCGGTGTTCGTGACTCTTACGGGACCTTTTTGTGGTTGTTTTACGTTTTCACCCTTTGACGAAATGTTTTTACGCTTAAGTCTAATTTTTTGCAAATTTACTATGTACACTCTAACTGGGAGCGCCGTGACTATGCGGCCGGTTCCTACGAGTCACATTGATCCCGTGCGAGGTGTTCGTGACTCTTACGGGACCGTTTTGTGGTTGTTTAAAGTTTTCACCCTTCGATGGCATGTTTTTATGCCTAATTCTAATTTTTGGCAAATTTACGCCGTACACTCAAATCGGGAGCACCGTGACAACGCGGTCGGTTCCTACGAGTCACATTGGTCTCGTGCGAAGTGTTCGTGACTCTTACTGGACCGTTATGTGGCTGTTTTACGTTTTCACCCTTCGATGGCATGTTTTTTTGCCTAAGTCTATTTTTTTACAAATTTACGCCGTACACTCAAACCGGGAGCCCCGTGACTTCGCGGTCGGTTCCAACGAGTCACATTGGTCCGGTGCGAGGTGTTCGTGTCTCTTACCGGGTCGTTTTGTTGTTGTTTTATGTTTTCACCTTTCATTGGAATTTTCAAGCTTAAGTCTAAATTTTTTACAAATTTACATCGTAAACTCAAACCGGGAGCCCCATGACTACGCAGTCGGTTCCTACGAGTCACATTGGTATCCTGTGAGGTTTTCGTGACTCTTACGGGACCGTTTTATGGCGGTTTTACGTTTTCAGCCTTCAATGGCATGTTTTTATGCTTAAGTCTAATTTTTCGCAAATTTACGTCGTACACTCAAACCGGAAGCCCTGTGACTACGCGATCGGTTCCTACGAGTCACATGGGTCTCGTACGAGGTCTTCGTGACTCTTACGGGACCGTTTAGTTGTTATTTTACGTTTTCACCCTTCGATAAAATATTTTTACGCTCAAGTCTAATTGTTTAAAAATTTACTATGTACACTCAAACTGGGAGCCCCGCGACTACGCGATCGGTTCCTATGAGTCACATGGGTCCCGTACGAGGTGTTCGTGACTCTTACGGGATCGTTTTGTGGCTGTTTTATGTTTTCACCCTTCGATGGCATGTCTTTATGCTTAAAAGTCTATTTTTTTGTAAATTTACTATGTACACTCAAACTAGGAGCGCCGTGACTACGCGGTCGGTTCCTACGAGTCACATTGGTCCCGTGCAAAGTGTTCGTGACTCTTACGTGACCGTTTTGTGGTTGTTTTATGTTTTCACACTTCGATTGCGTGTTTTTATGCTTAAGTCTAAATTTTTTGAAAATTTACGTCGTACACTCAAGCCGGAAGCCCCGTGACGACGCGATCTGTTCCTACGAGTCACATGGGTCCCGTACTCGGTGTTCGTGACTCTTACGGGACCTTTTTGTGGCTGTTTTACGTTTTCACCCTTCAACGAAATGTTTTTACGCTTAAGTCTAATTTTTTGCAAATTTACTATGTACACACAAACTGGGAGCGCCGTGACTATGCGACCGGTTCCTACGAGTCACATTGATCCCGTGCGAGGTGTTCGTGACTCTTACGGGACCGTTTTGTGGTTGTTTTAAGTTTTCACCCTTCGATGGCATGTTTTTATGCTTAAGTCTAATTTTTGGCAAATTTACGCCGTACACTCAAATCGGGAGCACCGTGACAACGTGGTCGGTTCCTACGAGTCACATTGGTCTCGTGCGAAGTGTTTGTGACTCTTACTGGACCGTTTTGTGGTTGTTTTACGTTTTCACCCTTCGATGGCATGTTTTTATGCCTAAGTCTATTTTTTTACAAATTTACGCCGTACACTTAAACCGGGATCCCCGTGACTTCGCGGTCGGTTCCTACGAGTCACATTGGTCCGGTACGAGGTGTTCGTGTCTCTTACCGGGTCGTTTTGTTGTTGTTTGATGTTTTCACCTTTCGATGGAATTTTCATGCTTAAGTCTAAATTTTTTACAAATTTACATCGTAAACTCAAACCGGGAGCCCCGTGACTACGCGGTCGGTTCCTACGAGTCACATTGGTATCCTGTGAGGTTTTCGTGACTCTTACGGGATCGTTTTATGGCGTTTTTACGTTTTCATCCTTCGATGGCATGTTTTTATGCTTAAGTCTAATTTTTTGCAAATTTACGTCGTACACTCAAACCGGAAGCCTCATGACTACGCGATCGGTTCCTACTAGTCACATGGGTCCCGTACGAGGTCTTCGTGACTCTTACGGGACCGTTTTGTTGCTGTTTTACGTTTTCACCCTTCGATAAAAAAAATTTATGCTTAAGTCTAATTGTTTACAAATTTACTATGTACACTCAAACTGGGAGCCCCGTGACTACGCGATCGGTTCGTACGAGTCACATAGGTGCCGTACGAGGTGTTCGTGACTCGTACGGGACCGTTTTGTGGCTGTTTTATGTTTTCACCCTTCGATGACATGTTTTTATGCTTAAGTCTAATTTTTTGCAAATTTACTATGTACACTCAAACTAGGAGCGCCGTGACTACGCGGTCGGTTCCTACGAGTCACATTGGTCCGTGCGAGGTGTTCGTGACTCTTACGTGACCGTTTTGTGGCTGTTTTATGTTTTCACACTTCGATTGCATGTTTTTATGCTTAAGTCGAAATTTTTTGAAAATTTACGTCGTACACTCAAGCCGGAAGCCTCGTGAGGACGCGATCTGTTCCTACGAGTCACATGGGTCCCGTACTCGGTGTTTGTGACTCTTACGGGACCTTTTTGTGGCTATTTTACATTTTCACCCTTCGACGAAGTGTTTTTACGCTTAAGTCTAATTTTTTGCAAATTTACTATGTACACTCAAACTGGGAGCGCCGTGACTATGCGACCGGTTTCTACGAGTCAGATTGCTCCCGTGCGAGTTGTTCGTGACTCTTACGGGACCGTTTTGTGGTTTTTTTAAGTTTTCACCCTTCGATGGCATGTTTTTTTGCTTAAGTCTAATTTTTCTCAAATTTACGCCGTACACTCAAATCGGGAGCACCGTGACAACGCGGTCGGTTCCTACGAGTCACATTGGTCTTGTGCGAAGTGTTCATGACTCTTACTGGACCGTTTTGTGGTTATTTTACGTTTTCACCATTCGATGGCATGTTTTTATGCGTAAGTCTTTTTTTACAAATTTACGCCGTACACTCAAACCGGGAGCCCCGTGACTACGCGGTCGGTTCCTATGAGTCACATTGGTCCCGTACGAGGTGTCTGTGACTCTTACGGGACCGTTTTGTGTTTGTTTTACGTTTTCACCCTTTGATTGCATGTTTTTGTGGTCAGGTCTAAATTTTTCCCAAATTTACGTCGTACGTGCGAGGTGTTCTTGACTCTTACGGGACCGTTTTGGGGCTGTTTTACGTTTTCACCCTTCGATGGCATGTTTTTATGCTTAACTCTAATTTTTGACAAATTTACGTCGTACACTCAAACCGGGAGCCCCGTGACAACACGGTTGGTTCCTACGAGTCACATGGGTCTCGTGTGAGGTGTTCGTAACTCATACATGACCGTTTTGTGGTTGTTTTACGTTTTCACCTTTCGATGGCATGTTTTTATGCTTAAATCTAATTTTTTACAAATTTACGCCATACGCTCAAACCGGGAACCCCGTGACTTCGCGGTCGGTTGCTACAAGTCACATTCGTCCGGTGCGAGGTGTTCGTGTCTCATACCTGGTCGTTTTGTTGTTGTTTTATGTTTTCACCCTTCGATGGCATGTTTTTATGCTTAAGTCTAAATTTTTTACTAATTTACGTCGTAAACTCAAACCGGGAGCCCCGTGACTACGCGGTGGTTCCTACGAGTCACATTGGTCCCGTGCGAGGTGTTCGTGACTCTTACGGGACCGTTTTGTGGTTGTTTTAAGTTTTCACCCTTCGATGGCATGTTTTTATGCTTAAGTCTAATTTTTTACAAATTTACGTCGTACACTCAAACCGAAAGCGTCGTGACTACGCGGTCGGTTCCTACGAGTCACATTGGTCTCGTACGAGGTGTTCGTGACTCTTACTGCACCGTTTTGTGGTTGTTTTACGTTTTCACCCTTCGATGGCATGTTTTTACGCTTAAATCTAATTTTTTACAAATTTACGCCATACGCTCAAACCGGGAGCCACGTGACTTCGCGGTCAATTTCCTACGAGTCACATTGGTCCGGTGCGAGCTGTTCGTGTCTCTTACCGGGTCGTTTTGATGTTGTTTTATGTTTTCACCATTCGATGGCGTGTTTTTATGCTTAAGTCTAAATTTTTTACAAATTTACGTCGTAAACTCAACCGGGAGCCCCGTGACTACGCGATCGGTTCCTACGAGTCACATAGGTCCCGTGCGAGCTTTTCGTGACTCTTACGGGATCGTTTTATGACTTTGACGTTTTCACCCTTCGATGACATGTTTTTATGCTTAAGTCTAATTTTTAGCAAATTTACGTCGTACACTCAAACCGAGACCCCGTGACTACGCGATCGGTTCCTACGAGTCACATAGGTCCCGTACGAGGTGCTCGTGACTATTACGGGACCGTTTTGTGGCTATTTTACGTTTTCACCCTTCGATGACATGTTTCTATGCTTAAGTTTATTTTTTTGCAAATTTACTATGTACACTCAAACTGGGAGCCCCGTGACAACGCGGTCGGTTCCTACGAGTCACATTGGTCCCGTGCGAGGTGTTCTTGACTCTTACTGGACTGTTTTGTGGTTGTTTTGTGTTTTCACCCTTCGATGGCATGTTTTTATGCTTAAATCTATTTTTTTACAAATTTACGCCATACGCTCAAACCGGGAGCCCCGTGACTTCGCGGTCGGTTTCTACAGGTCACATTGGTCCGGTGCGAGGTGTTCGTGTCTCTTATCGGGTCGTTTTGTTGTTTTATGTTTTCACCCTTCGATGGCATGTTTTTATGCTTAAGTCCAATTTTTTTACAAATTTAAGTCATAAACTCAAACCGGGAGCCCCGTGACTACGCGATCGGTTCCTACGAGTCACATTGGTCCCGTGCGAGGCGTTCGTGACTCTTACGGGACCGTTTTGTGGTTGTTTTAAGTTTTCACTCTTCGATTGCATGTTTTTATGCTTAAGTCTAATTTTTGGCAAATTTATGTCGTACACTCAAACCGGGAGCACCGTGACAACGCGGTCGGTTCCTACGAGTCACATTGGTCTCGTGCGAAGTGTTCGTGACTCTTACTGGACCGTTTTGTGACTGTTTTACGTTTTCACCCTTCGATGGCATGTTTTTATGCCTAAATCTAATTTTTTACAAATTTACGCCATACGCTTAAACCGGGATCCCCGTGACTTCGAGGTCGGTTCCTACGAGTCACATTGGTCCGGTGCGAGGTGTTCGTGTTTCTTACCGGGTATTTTTGTTGTTTTATATTTTTACCCTTCGATGGCATTTTTTTATGCTTAAGTCTAAATTTTTTACAAATTTACGTCGTAAACTCAAACCGGGAGCCCCGTGACTACGCGGTCTGTTCCTACGAGTCACATTGGTTCCGTGCGAAGTTTTCGTGACTCCTACGGGACCGTTTTATGACTTTTTTATGTTTTCACCCTTCGATGTCATGTTTTTATGCTTAAGTCTAATTTTTTGCAAATTTACGTCGTACACTCAAACTGAGAGCCCCGTGACTACGCGATCGGTTCCTACGAGTCACATGGGTCCCGTGCGAGGTGCTCATGACTATCACGGGACCGTTTTGTGGCTGTTTTTACGTTTTCACCCTTCGATGGCATGTTTTTACGCTTAAGTTTATTTTTTTGCAAATTTACTATGTACACTCAAACCGGGAGCCACGTGACAACGCGGTCGGTTCCTACGAGTCACATTGGTCCCGTGCGAGGTGTTCTTGACTCTTACGGGACCGTTTTGTGGTTTTTTTACGTTTTCACCCTTCGATGGCATGTTTTTATGCTTAGTCTAGTTTTTTGCAAATTTACATCGTACACTCAAACTGAGAGCCCCGTGACTACGCGATCGGTTCCTACGAGTCACATGGGTCCCGTACGAGGTGTTCGTGCCTCTTACGGGACCGTTTTGTGGTTGTTTTACATTTTCACCCTTCGATGACATGTTTTTATGCTTAAGTCTAACTTTTTACAAATTCATGCCGTACACTCAAATCGGGAGTGTTGTGACTACGCAGTCGATTCCTACAGGTGACATTCATCCTGTGTGAGGTGTTCGTGACTCCTACGGGACCGTTTTGTAACTGTTTTATGTTTTCACCCTTTGAACACATGTTTTATGCTTAAGTGTAACTTTTTGCAAATTTTGGTCGTACACTCAAACTGGGAGTCACTTGACTACGCGGTCGGTTCCTACAAGTTACATTTGTCCCGTGTGAGGTGTTCGTGACTCTTTCAAGACCGTTTTGTGGCTGTATTACATTTTCACCCTTTGAGGGCATGTTTTTATCAAGTCTATCTTTTTGCAAATTTAGGTCGCACGCTCAAATCGGGACCCACGTGACTACGCGCTCAATTCCTACGAGTTACATTGGTCCTGTGCGAGGTGTTCGTGCCTCTTATGGGACCGTTTTATGTTTTCACCCTTTAACGGCGTGATGTTATGTCTTACTTTTTGCAAATTTATGTTGTATACTCAAATCGGGAGTCCCGTGGTTATGTAGTCGGTTCCTACGAGTTACATTGATCCCCGACGCATATAACTTAAAATTAGAATATGAATAGCATTTCCATATAACATGAACAAATTAGAATTTGAATAAAGACGACGATCAAACTGTACATTAGACTTCATCTGAAGTTGAGTTATTAGCAATGAAAACTTCAAATTTTGGCTTCCAGAAGAGAAAGTCTTCAAAAAAATTGAAATCTTTTACATAGATCGTGATTTGTTACCTCCACTGCTTGAAATTCTGTTCACATCCAAAAAAATTGCCGCTTTGACAGAAGCTCGTGATAGCGGCTCGGACAACAGCTCCTTCCCGTTAAAGAAGTACCTTATCTTGCTCACACATCCAAATAACTTGCAGCGTCACCCGTATGACAAATTGCAAGAATATTTTCGATGAAACAGAATATGGAAAAAAATATTATTCGTTCAAATCCAACCAAAGAAAAAGAAAATAATAAAAAATTGACAACATGTATGGTAGCATTGGATCAAATCCAACAATTCACCTTGTTTGCTGGAATTATCTCAACTCGGGTGTAAAGTTAGAAGTATTAGACCTTTTCTTGACAGTTTCAACTTCAAATATAACCCCATCACCGAAGACCGATAAATATATATGTATAAAGCAATACATAATTGTAAAAAAGAGATAGTTAAAATGAACAACGTATATTAAAAAGTCTAAAGAAAATAAACAACGGAGGTAAGAATGTGAATAAATCTCACTCAAACCATCTCACTGAAGACTTGAGCCAAGACACGGACAAAAGGGAATTCCTGACCTACTCGATCCAAAAATGCTCGATCCAGAAATAAAACAAAACAGAAAAAGGAAGACACTAATTCAGACCTGCTTAATCCAGATCTGCTCGATCCAATTCAGACCTACTATATGATTTTGATGACATAACTGTATGATTTTTCTATAAGACACCAATTGTAGCTGTTACACATTTTGATGACATGACTGTATGATTTTGTTATAAGAAAGAATAAAAATACAAAGTTTAAACTGAGATTACCTATCAATATACCAAACAACATCACAACAAAAGTTCATAACTTCTGAATCAATACTTAAACAAAAATGACGAAAGATAAATACAGAGAGTAGAGAGCACAATATACTCACGGCGGAGAGAGAAAAAATGGAGATGGAGTCGGAGAGTTCAAACAGAAATAAGTCTGAAGCTTGAACCGATTGTGATGCTTTTGATTTAGCTGATTGAGTAGCACTTGCTCCGTCTGTAGCTTGAGGGAGAAATAACCCGTAGGTATGGGACCAGACACAACCCTAGAGAAGGGATAGCTGAAGCAGCGGTGGCTTTGGGGATTTCACTACCATGATTTCATGGTGGTTTTCACGACAACAATTTAACGGCGGCTAAGGAGCTTCGTGAATTTCGCTGCGACGGTGAGGTTTCATAAGGTTGCGTTGCGGCTCGTTTGGGGGTTGTGGCTCATCTGGGTTTTGACAGAAAGAAGAAAGAGGGTTTGATAAAAAAAAAACGTATTTTGTGTTTTTTTGACAAAAGATTAAAAAAAAAGATAAAATACTTTGGGCATCACACTATCCTTTTTGCCAAAAGTCACCTATTTTTCTCAACACACTTCCATGTTGCCAAAAGTTAAGTGATATTTGGCAACAAATAACTATGTTGCTAAAAACTAAATTTCTCCCCCCTTTTATTTTGTTAGCTTCCCGCTTGAAATTTTAACCTTTGGCAACAAATTTTATTTTATGCTGTCAAAAGTACAATGTAAATGGTCTTTTGGCAACATAAATTAGATTTTGTTGCCAAAAGGGTATCTTTGGCAACAAAAATAGCTTGTGTTGCTAAATATTGTTGCTAATGGTGCAAATTCTTGTAGTGAGATAAGGATGTAGTCGAAGAACATTATGTTGATTTGAATCAAAAGATGCTGCGAGAAACTTATATACTGAATATCCCAGCCGGATGGGATTGGTAGTCCGTGTTATGCAATGCCGTCGTTCAGATATCGACGAGAAAACTCTTTCCCATTGATTTGGATGTAATCATGTAACAACCAGGGATATTCGAATCAGAAGGGCATGTTTGGTCCGGATTAGAAGCCTCGACCTACCACACAAGAAGGTTGCAAGGCGGCCATTTTTGTAAAGCTGTAAAAGTCTAGAAAATGGGTTGTTACAATATTTGGTTATGGATTACTTGGAACCCCAGGATATATGTAGAATAGATGTTCTTAACAATGCTTTTAGACGAGCATCATCGACTGATTTTGTGTGGGAGTCTAAACTGCCTTTGAATTACGATTGAATCATTTCTAAAGTGTTTGATTACTTTCCTGCCAAGTTATGCAAGAGGGATATATATGCTAGAATTTATACAAACAATTATTTTGTCCAAGGCACAAAGGTTTGTGTTTCTTCCTTAAAATCCTTCTCTTTGTATTTCACTTTTTTTAGCTCAATTTTGTTGAACATCAATTGTATAGTAAAAAAAATCAGTAAAATGTTATTGAATTCATTTCCACTAACTTTTGACTGAGTAATAGTCATTCTTATATTATTCTTGAAATGTTATTGAATTTCGAATGCTTACTTTGTCGAATATCAATAGATTATGTTTTCGAGATTTTGATGCTTACTTCTGAACACCACATATTCAAGTGAAGTGATTTTTTATCAGTTAATTGAATTTTGTGTGCTTAGTGTGTCTGTATTTTTTATATGCTTACTGTGTTTATCAATTGAATTTTGTATGCTTACTGTGCTATGTATTGAATTTCGTACGATTCGATTAGATCCTCTATTGACTATACATAACGATTGGAGCTGCTATTGACTAAACATAATGATTCGTTAACATAACGATTGGAGCTACTATGTTATGCCTCATTACTCTAAATACCTCTTAACAAATTGTTTGTTAAGAGGTATTTAGAGTAGTTAGAGTAGCTTCTGAAATTGTATAACATGTAGTTGGTCTGCAAGTGTTGTATTACAGGTAGTTAAGCATTATTCTTCATCTGGATTGCACGTGTTGAACATCAATTTGGAGTGCACAATATTTGGCCTTCATGCCAGTATCATATTGCACATGTTCAGATTATGCATCTGTATAGATTAGTATACAGATTAGTATATGCATCTTTATGCATCTGCATAGAGTAGTATATGCATCTGTATAGATTATTATATAGGTTTACACATCTTTATGCATTTGTATAGATTAGTAAGTATATAAGTTTACACTTCTTTATGCATCTTTAGGCATCTGTATAGATTAGTATATAAGTTTACAGATCTTTATGCAAGTTTATGCATGTGTATAGATTATTATATAAGTTTACACATCTGTTTTTTTTAATTGTTGATGCAATTATTAAAGAGGTGTTCAATGTAAATATATCGTAAATTCTGGGTGAATCAAGTTTGTTTGAATATGGCTGTGAGGGACGAGTTCATTTCGATCAAGTTAAATATATTATGTAGTGCCTTGGAGACTTTGACTTTGAGAGATTATTCAACAAAAAGAGTCGGGATGCACCTGATATCAAGCTGTACAATTGTAATACCAAGTTGTACAGTTGCAATAATTTGGTCGCAAAAGCCTCCAACATCAAGCTGTACAATAAAAGATTGCATATACAATCTGTATAGGAACAATCTGTACAGTTTGATATACAGTCTGTTGATAATCTTTTATATGTATCTGCCACTGATAAATTCTGTACATTTTATAAATTACATATACAATCTTTTATATGTATATGAAATTGCATATATATAAATTGCATATACCTTGCACGTTTGCAAGGCTTTTGTTTCTCCTGTGCAAGGTACATTTCACCCATCCATTATATCATGCTCTGTTATGTTGCTCATGTTCAGAGAATGGAGCTGTGTACATGCCTTTTTTTATTCTGGGAATGAGGTACATGTGATGTCCTTCAACTATTATTTAGACTCTATTCTATGATATATTTTATTTAGTAATTACTTGGTCAAATTAAAAGTACCAATTAAATGTGAGACCTTCTGATGTTAGTTGTTGATCAGAGCATTGAGTGTGGTGGTAGTTAGTATTTGCGTTGCTTCATCACTAAATGAATTGCGGTGCGTACTGATTAAGATATACATTTAATAGGAATCACTTGGTAATATCTCATTCCTAAAATGCAGTTTATGATTCTACCCTTTAAAATGTACTTCAAGTCAACTATATTAAGGAATCTAAAGAGATACGTCGTGCCATGGAACCCTTGGAACTGATAAAAAGAGTGAGTTTAAGTGTCTTTATATGTCTATTAAATTTTATTATATCTGGACGATGTTTTTTTAATTGGACAGACAAAAATGATGGTACACAACAATGTGGCTTCACTTATTTCATTTTTTTTTTGTTATTTGTACAATACTGTAATGCTGGAGTTTGCGGATTCAGATACATCTTGCATTAGAATGAAATTATTTTGTTTATAATGGTTAGGGAAATTGAAAAAGAATCATACGAAAAGGCAGAGCCAGCACAACAGAAAGATACAAAGCGGACTGCTGCACTAGACCTGATATCAAGGCTGAATATGGTTTCAAATATCCGGGATCAAAGCCTCACTAAATTTGATATCAAGGCTGAATATGTTCTTCCATTAGTGGAAAACTTCGCATATTTAACCAACTCGCAAACACCATCTCTTCACCAAGGTATGCACTTATCAATCCGTACTCTCACTCACTTTTACATGGGTTTCTCTATTTTCATCCTTAAACGACCACTCTATTGTTTCTCATCCGTTGTGATTTCGACTTTATAGAAAAAAAGTAACTATTGTAAAATCATATTGTGACTTTATAACTTTATAAACCTAAAAATCATATTGTAACTATTGGAGTACAATCGATCTTGAAAAAAGGATGGCTTTCAGAAGCATTAAAACATAAAACATCACTAAAATCATAAACCTTTTGAGGAATATATCTTTATTACACTTATTTGGAGAATGTCATTCAATAAAGGGTAGGGGTAAAATTGACATTCACATTACTTTAGTCAAAATATATGTGTCTGATGCATATTTCTCATTACTTTAGGATTCCTTAACACCATTGACGAATCATGGTCTAATGTAGTAGACATAAGTCATTTGGTAATGCAAATTGAGCATGGATTTGATAAGTGAGCTGTTGGGGTTAGTATGTGTTTCTAATTTATACATGACGTGTTTGTTCCTTTTGTTTGTGGACTATTTTTATAATAAGTTGACTATATCCATCTTAGGGAGACCCCAGTTGACTAAGCTTAGGGAGCTGTTGGGGTTTTGGATTTATGATCCGTGTGTATTATGTTGCAGAGGATACCAAGCTAAGCTTCATTTTTTTTTCGTTCTGCTGCATTTTTAATTCTCAAATAGTACAACTTTTTTACTAAATAAACATATCTAATATGTTATTGCTTTCTTTGTTTTGGGGGATTTGATTTTTAACTCCCATTTTCTCCATTTTTTACACTAACAGGTATAGACCTCTCTTAGTGTTCTTGCTCTATCAAATTTGACACTAATCAAGTTTTGCATTTGTATTTTTCTTCTTCATGATGATGTTTTGGGGTGGATTACTTTGTGGGGTCTCTTCTCAGACATAAAGGCTCACCCAATGGCTACTGGTAAATACTAATGTGGTTTCTATTTCTTATGCCTCTAGAATAGCAGGCCTTTAAACCTTTAAAATTGAGTGAGTGAGTTGTCATTTTTCCTCCAAATACATGATTTTTTCACTTTTAAAAGCTACCCATACTATAGAAATATATTTATTGTGGATACTATTAAGGACAACTACTTTTGTTAATCTATGAGTCGTATTACAATATAGTGTTTCAATCTAAACTAACTTGGTGTTCATATTGACCTGTTGCATATCTATACTGTATAAATCTTTATTCTGACCTGTTGGTGTTCTTAATCTAGATTCAAGACTACTTCCATGGCCTCTTGGTTGCTTAATACTGAGATGCCCTCTTAAATTTGATTAAATGATTTTTATTTTGTTCTGATTTCACTCATTGCAAAAGATGAGATGCTTATGTTGTGCTTGATTTGTATTCGTTAAAGTTTAATCTGGGAAATGGGTCTATTGGTCTTTACCAAAATGATGACGGCATTACTACACGGTGATGCATCGACCACTTATGATATTGCCACTGATATTATTGACAAAATTGCTTTCATTCATTATGACATTTTCTTAAATTGATTTTTGAAATTATATTGTTCTTAGAGATTAGAATTTATTGAGATCTTTCTGTATTGTGGTTCAGGGACTTCATTACAAGATTCCAAGTATGGATTTCAATATTGTGGTTGTTGTAGATGGATATCTTCTTTGAAGCCCCATTATATTCGAAGCAAGTATACTACCATCGGTTCTTCATAAAAAATGACAGCCCCATTCAACTTGAAGCAAATCTTCTTTGAAGCCAGATACGCCACAAAATGACAGCCCCATTAACGATTTTCTGATTGAGAGGGGTATACCCAACGAGCTACCGTCAGCACAGATGAAAGAAACCAAAACTAGGAAATTTGTCGATGGGATAAAAAAAGATCCAACTCCATCTGCAGTTGATGTGAAGAAATCAAGGTACCATACCAGAACTTTTCACAAGCAGCTCAGAATGAATGCAATACATCTGCTTGGTTTTTAAGGGAACAAAAATTGTATAAAGTAAGCGAATGTTGTTATTGGTAGCCTTTTTGTTCGATCTGATCTTTTATATTTATTAACGTAAATAGATTTTGATGTTATATTCATTCATTCTTCATATGATTTTATATAATTTTATTTGCGTCTTTGCGTTCCAGATCCCAAATGTTGAAAAGTTTGTCACTTAAAAAGGTATTATTTCTTTATTTCTGTCTATATATAGCCTTTTGGCGTCATAAAGTGTTGTCTTAATGTTGTAGGATTATACTTGAGAACAATTTTCTGCAAACGAATTGCTTAAACTATGATTTTAGTCTTGGAATTTGGAGGGAAATTCAAGAAAGTGGTAAGCATGATTTGCTTTTTATCTTCTATTTCATTCGAATATTGGTAGTTTCCTGTTGTCCTCGCTCTTTTTTTTCCATATCTTCCTCATAAGGGATTTCGGCTAGCTGATGGTCCTCATAACTGATGGTACGCTGATGATCACCTTGGAAACATTCCGATATTTTTGGAGCAACCTTTGCAATATCTCCGGACTTAACCATTTCACCTGCTGATTTTTTGCCACACATGATCAGTGCCAAATTATCACATGCACCCCTTTTTTGGTTCAACTCAGTTTGATTGGCGTCACCATAAATTTCCTGATTTTTTAGGATTCTAATTTTGAAGTATCACACTTTTTCTTAGGTTCACCGGCCAACCGAATTTTGGTACCTGGAATAATTTAAGGAACTGCCATTGTACGAAGATCTGATGTATCGTAGGCAGACCTGTAGGAGTCTGCTGCCATTTAAGATTATTTTTTATTTACATTTCTTGATTGCACTTCAGGTGTTTGGCATAATTGACATTTCTTGACATTGTTCTCCCTAACTGAATATCTTGGCTTCAATTTTATTAAAGAATTTGGTATCCAGGTCTTTGATCTCATTTATCTCTTATGTGGATTTTGTTTCCTATATGAACTTCACAGCACTACAAAGGAGTAGATACTTCAAGTATGGAGAGTTAGAGATGGCTTGGGTGGGAAACAGAGAAAGATATTTCCAGTGTAAGTTCCTTTTTTGAAATAAATGATAGCCAACTTTACTTTAGCTAGGTGTAGCAATTTTCAGATAATGCAATAGCAGTTTTCAGGTAGCAATTTTTAGTGTTTATATTCTTCTTTGTTACCATTACTTCAATTAATGCAATAGGCTATTATAGGTAGGTGTATGAGATGAAGGCACAGAGAAGGTCTTTGTACATCAATGATGAGGACTTCAAGTATGAGAGGAGAATTGTTGATGTTTATACGATGGCGAGTGTTGAGAAGTTACAGGCTTATACTTATATTTGGAGCGATAGTACTGATCCAAACTTATATGGGGAATGGCGTTTTGCGGAATGGAAACTACACATGAATGATTTTGAGGAGATGAGCCCAGGTTTTGTGGAAGAATTGGACCCAAAGCCAAGGGTTGCAACCTATGAATCCTTCTATCAGCAGAAACACATTTGATTTGATGTTGATATTATGTAAATGTAAATAAATTCTAGACACGATGGCGACAAAGTGGTTTCTGCAATAAAGAGTAAAGGGATTTGTTTCATCCTTTTATCCATAATAATGTAAATAAATCCTATCTCATAATTATTAACAATTATTTGTGTTATAAAAAAACTTTTTAACTTGGAATTATAGACGACTTACATTGGGGAATGATATGTCGTTTACCAATTATGTACTTTGAAAATATTTGCCTTTTTATAATTATGTACTTTGGAAATTTTTGCCGTGCCTGAAGGCATGGGCATTCCGCTAGTATATATATATATATATATACACATATATTTCGTACTTATATTAATATTGTAGTATATATACTCTTTTATAGTAATTTTTATAAATATTTTTAATTTTTCGTTTATAGTTTTTATTTGCTTTTATTTTAATTCTTTTAAACCCCACCAAAACATTAGAGTAGGTTGGTAAGCAAAAAAAGAAACCAGGTCTTTGAGTTAATAAGGAGTGGTCTTTGTTAGTTAATAAGGAATAGGTCTTCACTTTGAAAAAATAAAACAAACAGGTCTTTCCTTGATAATATACAAATAGGTCTTTGGGTTAACAAAAAAAGGGGGTGGTAGTAGGTCTTGTAGGCCGAAAAAAGGAAGCAAGTGCAAAATAAGAGCACGTCTTGGCCAAGGAGAAAAAAAAAAGAAGCAGGTCCATTTTTTTAGTTGCCCCGATCGTCGGACCACAGTCAACCATTCCCCATTGTCCTAACGCTCTGTTCCGTGACAAAAGTAAAATCTGAAAACGCAATCGATCGGTCCCCAGACCGCGGTCGACGGGTCAATCTAAAATGCTCTACACATTAATAAATCCTCCTTCTCTTAGAGGCTGTCCACGTTGGATTTCACTTCAATTCATTTTTCATTTAACTTTCAAAAGAGGCGTGGTTGTCATAAGTAAATAATAATTCTCTGAAAAAATAAATTAATTTGTTTACTCTTATGCTCGTTTGAATGTTTTTAAAACCACCTACATGTCGTACATTTCGTCGCATAGAGCAGTATACCAATTTTTATTGTGCAAGAATTATTAGGACCATTTGATTTTACTTTTTCTATGTAAAATTGTTTTGATTTTTGCATTGGGACTTTGCAGAGGAGATTCAATGCTCTTGCGAAGGAAATTGAGTGTTACAGAGGGGTACGACAGGACTCTGAAAGACAAGAAGATTGTGATTGTTGTAGGGAAGAAGAAGGCACCTCATTAAATCAAAATGGGTTTGTTTTTTGTATTTCTTGAATTGAAGGAAAATTGTATGGGTTTTGTAGATGAATCGATTTCAGTAGAAATTCAACTACATTTTTAATCCAATTTCTAAAATTTGAATCACACGTGTTTTTGAGTCACTACTGGTTCTGCAATTAAGAATATATTGATGTATATGCATTATATTCATGTTGTGTTGAATAATAATTTGTTGGGTACAAACTTTCCAGGTTGACCACCCAGAGTTGCCCTCTATTGAGACTCCGAGTTCCACTCTCTCCCTAGGCGAATTTAGAGAATATATTATTGTGTCAATGTGTACATGTTCCAAAACACCAATAGTAACTGATATTATTAAAATGTTCTAGATTTTATTCCACTCTATGACTGTTTATGATTCTTTATCCTATTGTGCAATTTTTCATAGGTGATGCCATGTTAGAAAAAATCCCTTGGTTGAGTTTGTACAATCTCAAGTAATTTAGTGCACATTATAAGCTTTCAATTGTTTATACATAGGAAGTCAATTACATTAAGATATTCATGATTTTATTAAGATCCATTAAATGTCGTCTTTATAAAAGTCCTTTTCCCTTCAATATCACAACATGGATTCTTTTATTTTTCTGTTTTCGATTATGGGTTTGTGTTGTGTCTACTTGACAACACCTTTTGTTTGTGCATTGATATATATTGTTCCTTCTATCACCCTCAATAACCTATTTATCTCTCAATTTGTAGGGTTTTTGGGATGTATTGAAAAGGTTTTGTTGATATCCACTTGCTGATAACTTAAAATTCTTAAAAAAAATAAAACTCATAGTCTAATCCGCGCATCGCGCAGGTTTACACCTAGTCTAGAGCATTTTGGAGAGTTTTAATTATGCTTTCATGTAGGGGTGTCCACGTGGACATTATATGCAACTAACCGGATCGGTTGCCTCACGGTTCTACTTCTCTATAATAATCCTTTCATCTTCTTCCAACTTATGTCCCTAAATATACCTTAGAGTCGATTTGTATTATTTGAGTATGAAGACCCTCATATATTTTGTATATATATTGAAACCGAGAAAGAACAGTGTATCACGATTTATGTTACGAAGGAACTCTTTATTATTTGAGTATGAAGACCCTCATATCTGTTTGATGTTGTTAATTTTTTTTATTTGAAATAGTATTTAACCTAAGGATTATTTGGTTCCCATCTCACTCTCTCTTTTGGATATTTGATTTTTTTAACGTTTTGTTTTGCCGATTTGTTTTTTCTTACAAATTTTTTATTTATTTATTTTATTTATGATTCATATTTTGCATTTGGTTTCTCCTTTACTTTGCAGATCTGTCCCCTTTACTAACAGGTTGGTGTTTATTTGGTGTGGAGAATAATGAAAAGGTATTCCATTATTTTCAAATTTTTTGTATGTTATTTTTGTATTGAGACCATCATATTGATTCTTGTTGTAGGTATGGACTTGAATTAGTTAAATCTATTAAATATGGGAGTAAGAATCAGTTAATTTTTCTCTACCGATTTTGGATTTACTTGAAAGTTTGGCTTTAGATATTAGGTTTTTCTTGAGAATTTTGTTTTAAGGTCTATCGTGAGTATTTACAATTTTGTTTAGGCATTATTAACTTCTTTTTATGAAAATAAATAAGCTTCTACATTTTCCATTACTGAAAGAAAGCTTCTACATGTTTGGGTTGTTGAAGTTTAATCAATTAGGTGTGGGCTTGTCCAAGTTTATTAACTTTAGATTTGTATTTTTGAAGTTTACTTTCAGTTTTCCTTTTTCTAATTTGTGTTTTTCTTTCATTATTTTTTATTTGAAATAGTATTTAACCTAAGGAATTAGGAGTATGAATCTATGTTTGGGTTTGGTTTTTTTGTTGATGGCACAATGTAGGTTCTCTTTGTTTTCTTTAATCTGGGTTGTGTCAAATTTAAATTTGGTTGATTTTTTCCCATTTGGGTATGTTTAGTTTTTCCTGGTTAATCATTTTTCTATGGGTTTTATTATATGGGATATTTTTGTTTTCTTTAATCTGGGTTTTTGTTAAATTTAAATTCTGTTAGTTTTTTTCCAATTTGACTATGTTTAGTTTTTCTTGGTTAATCATTTTCTAAAATTTTAGTCCGTTGTGAAAGGAATCCTGTTCTTATTCCATTTTGAATAACAGAGTTTTTCAATCAACTTATATATATATATATATATATATATATATATATATATATATATATATATATATATATATATATATATATATATATTATCAATAGAAAACATGTGGATTATACAATAGCCTTGAGTTCAAGTGGATTGATGGAAATACCAAAGTGCCAATTAACTCTAGTTATAAAGTCATCTCATTCGCAAACCTGCCCTACCTTAAACTCTATAATATGACCCATAGATTTGATTAGCTGCTCCAAAAACTTCAAACCCTCCTGCAATGTTTGAGAACAGGGCCTTAAAGAATCAAAATATAAGAGAAACATACATATTGGTGGCAAAAAAAGCAGAAAAAAAGGCTTTATAAATTTAGGACCTAATGTAATATATATTTTGAAAATAGGACAACAAACATTTTGTTTATGGTTAAAGCCGCTGGCGCGGACCCATATTCATAAAACGTTAACCAATCACAGCATGTCACGTGTCCCTTTAATTTGAGAATAGGGACTAAAAATGGAAACGAAATTTTTGTTGTCCTATATCCATAATCAATATTATTTTAAGTCCTAAAATTACATAATCCAAAAAAAAATACATGTCTTTGATTCCTTAAGTAGGAATGAACTTGACCACTCGCCCCTGGAATGGTTTGCAAAAAGAGAATTCTTTGAAGAAGCAATCTTTGGAGACGAGCTTTCGTAGTTTCTTCAGGTTCTTTTCGTTTATGCATGTGTAGAACAACTTAGCTGTATCAGATGGAGACGGATTTATTGTGATGTTGGAATTGCTCATTGATAAGGCGACTAAATCTAATCTACGATCAATCCAAGGCTTATATTCGGCCTTCTATTTCATATATATGTTTTGTTGTGGCCTCTTCATTTCGACATGATTAAGTTGTGAACACCATGGTGGTAATCATTACCAACTGATGGAGATAAATTGTGGGAATTAAAATGATGTTGAAACCTTAACGCACTCGAGATTTATGGAGGGGGTGTATGTTGTCCAGAATGCAAGAAAAGGATACAAAGATTATTGGCTTTTGCCTTGACATGAAGAATAGGAATCAATTTTGGTTTTCGTAGCTCTTATGTTTCACCTATTTTGTTTCTATGTTTCTAATCAAAGAACGACTACATTGGAATCTATTGTTATTATGGCAACCACTTTTTTTTGGGTACCCATCGATTTTTATTCCAACATTATGAGACACTTTGGTAAGAATATGTAGCATTAAAGGACACGCTATAGTAAGAACTGTTGTATTTGGATTTTACATGAGAAAAAAAAACAATAACATGTATATGCTTTGTTTTGGTTTTCCTTAAAGGAAGGCACTTCCATTTAAAAGATTAAATTTATATTTTCATGCACCAATGTAATAAAATTGCCCCAAGAGGTAGAGTTAGAAATTATTCTTGCAAAACCGAGACTAAAAGTGATTTAATAGTTATGATTTATAATAAAACGGTTATAAAATGTTCCTAAAAACTATTACTCGATGCTTTTTTTGTCGCGGAAATAAAAAAGAGGGTCCTTTTTAGAATATATGGACAGTCATTTTCACTAAACTAATACACTATTAATGTCATAGAACCTAAATTACTGTTAGAGTTAAAAAAAAAAAAAACTTAAAGAAGTTGGATTTACATGGGTCTTAACACTTTTAAGGTTATAAAACCAAAACTACTATTTTAAAAAATGAAAAAGCGTTGGGTTCCCTTAAATCAAAATGGGCCTCTCAACATGCCCATAACTCTTTGCTTTTTTAGTCCCTTCATTTTTATCTCTTTCTTTGATCTCTCAAACATGTCTTACACTTCCAAACTTGTTTTCACTCCTTTTATTTTTCTGGCTTCTCTCATGGCACTAACAACTACCGATTGTCTCCTCGAATTGTTTTGATTTCATGCCTCAGCTTGAATCTGCACGTGATTATGAATTGTACAACTACTTTCGTTGTATGTCCAATGGCGATAAAATAATTGGAGATGGTTGTTGTAATGCAATGTTAAACCTAAAAGATAGTAGCTATAAAATGTTGATTAACTACTCACTCTGGCAAGGCGATGTTGTCAAAGTGTACTGTCTAGGACACGCGCCTCTTCTGCAACCATGGTATAGCCATGCCCCAGGAGTTAGTCCGAGGTATTTGTCGCTTTTTGTTGGAGGGGTTTTCGAATTTGCGTGGTTAATAATGTAATCGCGTCAAAAGTGATAAATTTTAGGGACATTTTCACTTCATTTTGGTGTTGTCGAAATAAAGTGGATTGTCTTCTGGGAGTTATTTGTCAAATATATACATGTACAAAGAGGATGGAACTTTCTTTGGTCACTGTTACATGTACCTAGTTAATTTTTGAATCATGTTGCATTTGTTAGGTCACTTGATTTGATCATGCAAATTTAATGTCCCGATTTAAAAGCATCGCTAAAAACTATTTTCCGCCTGCCGTCAAAATAAAAAGAGTTTTTTTTTTTTAATTTATTTATAAAATATAGGGACAATTAATGTTCGGTTGTAGGAAGTAAGTACGTTTTGCACTTATTTTACCTTATTTTTTATGTTTTAAAAAGTTTGCTTATGTTTTTGACAATTTTTTTTAGAGTTTACTATAAGAGAAGAAAGAATGTTCCTGAGATTTTTATATATTAAGGAATTTTTCGAAATAAAATAAAAAGTATTGGACTAAACATTAATTAAAAACGTGCCGGGTGACTTTTCGTCAAATGACCCTAAAATATACATGGACCTTTTTTTTATTAAATGAACACAATATTAACGTCATAAAATAAAAATTACTAATTTAGAAAATAAAAAGGTAAAAAAAATTGTTGGATTCCTTGATAACAATGGGTCTAAATTACAGATGTAAAACGAAAACCACTATTAAAAAATAAACTAAAAAACGTTGGGTTCCCTTAGATTTCAGTGGGTCTCTTAACAACTCTTTGCTATTATTCCCACTATATATCAATCATATCTCAAGCATGTCTTACCCTTCCAAACTATTTTTCACTCTTTTTCTAGCTTCTCTCATGGCACTGCCAGTGCCACTACCAGTTATCTCATCTGATTGTTTTTATGTTATGCCTCAGTTGAATCTGCATGTGATAACCAATTATATAATTTTTTTCACGGTATATCCGATGAGTGTATAATTATTGGATATGGTTGTTGTAATGCAATGTTAAATTTCGAAAATAGTTGTTATAAAACCTTGATCAATGCCATGAGCTACTCACTCCATCAAAGCGATGTTGTCAAAGTGTATTGTCGAGACACGCCTTCTTCCGCAACCGTGGTATAACCGTGCCCGAGGATTTGATCCGAGGTATTTTTCGCTTTTTGTCACGGGGTTTTTGGTTTTGTGTCATTGATAATGTAATAATGCGAACGGTGCTGGGTCCGATTCCCCCGAGTATGTCAATGTTTGAGCGGGGTTCGTGTGGGAGGTGGTTCCTGCATAGGGCCCCCCTTGTTTAACTTGCACGAGGGAGTCCAAAAGCCACGACAGAGTTTTTTAGCAAGGATTTTAGTCTTTTTTGGTTTGCTATTGTTGCTACAAATAAAGTGGATTGTCTTTTGAGGGGTTATTTGTCAATCATATACAAGTATAATGGGAATTTTCTAAGTGGATTACGAGTTTTTGGAAAGAATTAACTTCTGAATGTTCCATTTCTTAGTCATTTGATCATGCTAATTTATGTTCCATGGGTCTTTTCCAATGTTACATGAGTTTGAAGCCCCGAATTATTTGTTATAGTTCTAGGATATTAAGCCTTTCTTACCAAAAAATTGTTCCTTTTCATTTTTTCCTTAATGTAAGTCCCTTTATTTTCTAAAAATAGAACTTATATCTTAATGTTTTATTTATTTATTTAAAAAAAAAATCTTGGCCAGCAGAAGCCACGAATCACGAATAGGAATTAGTCAAGGTGCGCGTAAGCTGCCCGGACACCTCATGGTATGCTACCAATTTTATTTTATTTTTATAAATGTAGTCCTTAAATTTACGGTTGTCTTTTTAAGGAAAAAATGATTATGATACTGATTATTTAAACGTTGGACTATGGATATCACCCGACGGTCATATGAATAGACAAATGCATAATTAAATTTGCACCGTCTATTTTCTAATTCGTTTTACTACATTTTATAATGTTTCAACTGACCCATTGCTTGTTGGCATACCACTGGCGCCAATTATAAGTTGCCTGATTCCAATTTTATTTTTTTAGTGAAAAGCAATAAATTCGACTTTGCGTTGAGTTTTGCAAACTTCAATTTTTTTTGCAACGTAATTAATCATTTTTCAAGAAACGAAAAATATTGGCATACTACATAACACTAAATATACAGTTCAAAAGTAATAAAATTAAGAAAATTTTGCCTATAGTAGCATTTAGGATTTAAGACAAGAAGGTAAAAAAAGCTTCGTCTATGAAGCTTTATATTGTTGGACCAAACCTCATTAGTCACAAAGTTGCCTGATTGAAATTACTAAATTAAGACACTAATGCATCATTTTACACAAATAGGACACACAAGTTAGAACATTTAGCCTTAAATTCATTTATAATGGAAATCACTAAATGTTGAATATTAAGCGAGAAAGGTTCTAAAATCGACCGAGTAATGTTATACGTACCAAGTTTTTTTACCAAGTTTGTATCCAAAGTGCATTAAATGATTGTATTTGCACTTGTAGTACAACCATTTAATGTACCCGAGATACAAAACTTGGTAAAAACATTTTACCCTAGTAGACTTTTCCAAAACCATCTTGTCTTTGATTTGATGATATTGAGCATATTGCACTAATCTCGCTTACTCAAATAAGATTATAAGGAAATTTGTGTTTTATTTAAAATTGTGCAATCTATTTATTGTTGTTTTAAAATGTTAAAAGTGCATTTTTTATATTACAAAATTTAGATGGAAATATAATTGCCATAGAAAACCTTATACGTGCAGATAGATTGATAAGCGCTAAAGAAAAAAATAGACCACACTAGTAGGTAGCAAGTAGGAGCGAGAGTATTTTATAAGAAAAATTGTTGTACTATATAACACCACACATGACACCATTAATTACTAATGTGCTTTTAAAATATAGATAACTAGAGGGGGCCCCTTTGTAAAAATTCCTCTACAACAAAACCCAAGTCAAAGGGGTTTAAACTCAATCTAAAAGGCACCACAAATAAGACGAACTAATCAACGGCGGATTCAGAAATTTGAGTGAAGTAGGTCGAAAATTTCTGACGAAATTCGGGAGCGGGAGCCCCGAAACCGATTTTTTTGGGTTGTTTTTACTTTTTTTTTTTGAAAATTTTAACCTTAAAAATATTTGATGTAGTAATTAACTAAATTTGGATTCTTATTTTGTTTGTATTTTTTTAAAAAAATTTCAACATAATATTACCCTAAAGGGTTGTGTGTTGTCACCTCTTTTCCATTTAAAAATTTTCTCCATGACTTTCTATATTTTCAAAAAATTTCAAATAATATACTTGTTTAACACATATAAATAAAAGACAAATAATATACACAATTTAAATTTAAATACAAATAATATACAAATGAAATACAAATAAATTAACACATAAATAAAAACACAAATAAATTAACAAATAAAAATAAAAATACATGTTTTCTTGAAGGCAGGGGGTGGCAGGACGACAACAATAGGGTGAAGGTCTGGCGCAACAACAGGGCGCTGGTGAAGGTAGCAATGCAGCAACAGGGAGTGGTGTGATTTTTTGGGTGTGATTTTTTGTTTGGAGAGAATGACAATAGGGTTTGAATAAGAATAGAGAGAGCGGATGAGAGAGAAGAGAGAGCGTGCGTGTTGTGTTGTTGGTACACACGTTTTGTTTTTTTATTTAAATTAATTACACATTTACATCCTCATCTTTATAAATATATAGAGCTACCCTTTAAGTTTGAATTTTTACTAAAATATCTCTATTTTTTTTAAATTGAACTGGGGTGGCTGCCCCACCTCGGCCTATGGTGGGTTCGCCCCTGCAACTAATCCTTTTAACATTTATCTCCATAATTACCGGATCTTATATATTCATTTGGAAAAACCCTTTGTTCAAAGACCTGCTATGAATCGAGTGTGACCAAAGATGGCCAAAGACCATTTCTCACGGTTTAGACCTGCTGGTGCAATTTTGGTCCAGGACCTATTGGTCATTTATTTAGTTATTTTCCTTTTTGTAATTTTCTTATATTTCTCCCCCGCTTAAAGGCCCGTAACATCTTCGTTTGGACTCAGATTCCTGCATTGTTTGTGGCCACGTGAAGAATATTCTTAGAGATCCAACTTTAGTGAAGACTTTGGGAAAAAATACCAAAGTGTGAAATGACTTATCTACCTCTGAACGTGCGAATGTCAACGGAACTTTACCGGGTTGCAATCAAACTTCATACTAAGCACCTTAATACCTTAAAAAACTAAATAATACCTCAAATACCATGTTAACATATAAAACAGAGGTTGTCTGGTTATCGAGCATAATTACAGGAATTAAAGGACCCGAGGGGGCTGAGATGCATAAGTATAGAGGGTAATAAATGCCATGATTCGGGACAAATCAGTAAGGTAAAAGAATTTAGCATAACAAGTAAGTTAGTGTTAGGTGGCACATGATTGAACTCACGATTTTTAAATCTCTTTCACGCTTTTGATTATCTATTAGTAATTTATGGGTGTCCTTGCAAGCCAATAGTTGTGACACCTTGGTTATTAGTGTGAGGTGCTTGTGTTCAATCATTAATGATGTAGAATCTTGTAAGATGTCAGTAGAACGAGATGATGCCCATCGGGCAAGTGTCACGAATTTCGTACAGTCAACGATAAGGGTTGATAGTTAGGGTTTCATGACTAAGCAATGATGATTGATAATTAAAATATACATAACCCCTAGGTGTGTCACTTAAGGGTGATTAACGTCCATAATGTAGTTAGGTGAAGTCAAATCTTTGAGGTAATACCGTAATTAATGGATAGTCGATGATCAAATAAGTTTGTATGGGTTAAAGTTTGAGGTTAGGTACATTCAGTCTTAGTTGATAAGATATTATCCTTGTGGGTGAGTACTTTAGTAGGCATGATGAACCGTGTTGGTCAACACCTGGGATGTCTACTCAGTCTAAGTTGGTAAAATAGTATCGTTATGAGTATGTGCCTTGGTGATTCTTGATTGAAAGTTGTACCTTGTAGGGTATGACGAGAGTTATGGACAAATTACAATAAGTATATTATGTATGCAACAATAATAGTTCAGGAGGATTAGGAGAGAACTCTAGGTAGTATTCTATGATGGAGGTTTTAGAAAATATAGTGTGACTTCAAGGAATAGGATTTAGTTATGTTGGTGATGTAGACCTAGAGGTCTATAAGTTATAGGCCATGTCCTGTATCCTGCCAAATCCTTAGTAGCGTTAGTTATAGTTTGTATGTGGCATCCGCTAACAACCATTTGGTGGAAAGATAGTGTTAACGAAAATATATTTTATCCCTAATTAATTAAGTTAATTTAATTAATGTACATTTTAGTTTAACTTAATATATTGATTTTGATGATTCCAAACATATTGTTTTATAAGGTCATTCTATAAATATTTATTATGGTATTATCCTGTTTATTTCCGACTCTACATACCTCGACTTTACACAACGACACATTCGAGTAAAGGTATTCACGTGTGGTGCACATTTGCACTTAACACATTAGGCGAAACATTTTAATTATGTGTCTTATTAATTATGAGCCGAAACATTTTTTTAATGAGACTACATTTTTTGAAGCACCACTATTTAAAATAATTTTTTCGGAATTTTTTTTTTTGAAACAGTGTTTTGTTTATTGAAATGTCATTTGGACGTTTTTTTTTTCTTTAAACCTTTGGTATTATATGAGGTGTTCTGTCCACAATGTGACATTAGATGGACATTAGCTTTTGCCATGACTGATATTTTTTTCTGTCAGTTGTTCAATTAGCTTTTGCCATACCTTAGGTGTAGCTCCTCTAGAAGATTGCGTGTAGCCTTGGTAATACTCACATAACAGGTGTAGGTCCTATTTGTGTTGGAAGCAGAGATTTTTATCATTATTGTTCTGTCCGAAATATTTTTTATCTGTCCGAAATTAAATTTTTTAATCTGTCCGAAATATTTTTTTTAACTGTCCGAAATTAAATTTTTTTTTAATCTGTCCGAAATCTTTTTTTTAATCTGTCCGAATTTTTTTTTTTAAGTATCTTGAAGGTTTAAGCCTTAAGATTTAAAACGTTATCCCATATCTGATAAATACCTGTCATATCAGACTTTCGGACACACACCCACACAGTTCTTTTTCTCCTCCTTCTCTTGCTTACGGATTGAGGCTAGTCATATATATTTAATGTGGGTCTGTACGGTCGTCCTTACCCACTCCCTATCATGTCCTGTCTTTTATAAGCTTTTTAAACCCATGTGGGTCTGGCCGAAAGTCCGGTTATCCAAACGATTTTCTAATTTCTTTTACCGCCTCATGTCCATTGATGTGACAATTGAGAGTTAATATCTTTGTATTTCATCTGTCCTCATTCTCTATCAGCTTGCTTAGCCGAAAGGTCCACTTTATCAGCTATCATTTCTTTTGGCAGACATATGGTTTACCGCCTTGGGGGCGCATAAGGCAGACAATTGGTTTACCGCCTTGGGGGGCGCATAAGGCTTATCTTGTCTAATATATGTCTGTGTCATAATTAAATAGTGTATGGGTCTCGCCTGTTGTTGTATCAGTTCAATGGATTAGACTCTAGTCCTCTACCTCATATACAGCAATATATATCTTTTTATTTGGCTTGAAATCCAAAATAAAATATGTCAGCTATTAAACCCAACGTATAATTGTTCTTCTCAATTTTTTTTAATCCGAATATATATATATATATATATATATATATATATATATATATATATATATATATATATATATATATATATATATACAAATAAAATTTTCTTCAGAAAATTATTTTACTGGATATCTTATTATTATTCTGAAAAATTTTATTTCATCTGTCTGAATTTGTTTTATAATATATATATCTGTGTCTGAGGTGTACACATATCTAACATGTCCCATTTAGTATCTCACATAAAATCTATTGTTTACACACCAGCTATAAGTTTCTTTACGCACTGGTTTCACACTAAAATATTTGTTGGATATTATCTTTTGGTCTAACATAGTTTTTGTAGAGCTATCTTTATTGAGAAGCAAGATGAAAATTATGCAGTTCAATCTTGGAGATTTTTTTTGTCCTCTCTCATCTCAGAAAATCAGTTGTATTTAATGCTACACTCAGACCAAATTCCATATCCTCTGCAACGGCCATATTTTTATTGAGAATCAAAATGGAGATGTATATATCAGATTGGAGATTATTTTCAGACTACACCATCCCAGAAAATCAGGAGCATTTAATGTTGAGATTGTTTGTGTCTAACAGCTAGTAATCTGCATACTCATTTAAAGCTGTGAGAGCTGCATTGAAGAAGTCAGCAGAACTTGAATGAAATTATGAGCAACACTTGAAATATCTTTGAGGAGCATTTATTCTACTACTCAGCTACACATTCTAGAGAGCAATAAATTTTATCATCTGCTCAATCATTGAAGAAGAAGACTTGTGCCTACTTCAACATCATTTATTGAAGTCTGATTCAAGAAGGAGAAACTCAGATTACAAATTGTATTTTAAGGAGTTTCAGTATTGTATCTTGTACTACAAAAATTCAGATTTGTTGTGAAGCTTTGTTGAAGCTTCGGTTTGTACCGGTAATTGGTTCCTACCCGCAAGTGGGCCACGGGGTTTGAAGCTCGGAGTTAGCTTGCAAACAGTTGTACGCGGTGATTTGATCCTACCCGCAAGTGGATCAGGTTTAGTGAAGCGCAAAGGAGACAGGGGCTCTAGGCGCGTGGACGTAGGCCGGGATTTGGCCGAACCACGTTAAATTTCGGTGTCATTTATTTTCCGCACTTATATTTATTTATTTGCGTATGCTTGCTTAAGTTAATATTTTCAGCACACTATCTTGCAAATAAATTAATTCCGAAATTTGACTAAATTATTTTTAAGGTTAAAATAATTATTTTTGAATTAAATAATTAATTTCAGAATATCACTTTATATTAAATACGAAAATTAATTTAATATTTCTAGAGTGTTAAAATCTGCATGTCTAGTTGTTTAAATTAGTTAGTTGCATTTATTTGATATTGTTGGATTTATTCTTTATAGATTTATTATTCTGAAATTTGTTAAAGTGATTTAAATTTAATATTTTTCTGAAATATAAATTTGACATTAAAGTTTGTAAAAACTCAATTCACCCCCCCTCTTGAGTATAATCTGGGCAACAATTGGTATCAGAGCTAGTGCTCTTCTTATTTATTTTTAGATTTAACAATCTTAGAGTTAAAGATCTATGGCTAACTTTAATGTTTCATCTCTTGGTGAGGGTCAATCAATAAATAGACCTCCTTTATTTTCAGGAAATAATTATAGCTATTGGAAAAATAGAATGAAAAATTTTATTCAATCAAATGATTATGCTGTTTGGAGAGTTATTATAAATGGTCCTAATATCCCTATGAAAGTTGTTAATGATGAAAATGTTCCTAAAGAAGAAAATGAATGGAATGATGCTGATATTAGAAAAATTCAAATAAATGCTAAAGCTATGAATATTCTGCATTGTGCACTTGATGTAAATGAGTATAACAGAATTTGTTGTTGTGAATCTGCTAAAGAAATTTGGGATAGACTAGAAGTTACTTATGAAGGAACTAGTCAAGTTAAAGAAGATAAAATTAGTATGCTTGTTCATAATTATGAATTATTTAAGATGATGTCTGATGAATCTATTTCTGATATGTTTACTAGATTTTCAAATATTATAAATGGATTGAAATATCTTGGTAAATCCTATACTGATTCTGAATTAGTGAGCAAGATTCTCAGGTCACTACCATCTGCTTATATGACAAAGAAGCTGGCTATCAAGGAAGCGATTAGAGAAAGACCTATTTCTCTTGATGAGCTATTGGGTTCCTTAATTACTCATGAAATGGAACTTAAGGAATTTGTTGAAGTTGAGAAACCAAAAGCAAACAAAATAATTGCTCTCAAATCTTCAAGCAAAAATATAGAAAGTGAAGATGACGATGATGAAATTTCTCTATTGGCTAAAAATTTCAAAAAATATCTCAATTCTAAAAAGAAAGCCAAGGAAAGGAGAAAGAAACATTTTTCAAAAGAGTTCAATGATGATCATCAATCCAAATCTGAACCAAGATGCTATCATTGTGATGAAGTTGGACACATTAAGCCTAATTGTCCAAAATACAAGAAAGGGAAGAAGGCATTGAAAGCTACAACATGGAGTGACTCCGACACAAGCTCTTCCGATGAAGATTCAAATGAAAATGAAGTTGCTCATCTATGTTACATGGCTATGGAAAATGGGGTACATTCTAACCCTAACTCTAGTGATAGTGATAATGATGATGTTGATGATTATGAAGTTTTACAAAATGTTTTTGATGAATTATGTGAAAGTTTTGAAGAACTTAAAAATAAATATATTAAACTTAAGAAGTCTCATTCATTAGTTTCAACTAAATATGATTATATGTCAAATGACTTTGATGAGTTGAAATTAGAAAATGAATCTTTGAAAAATGAAATTAAATCTTTGAAAAAGGAAAAATCTGTTATTGTCACTTCTCCTCTTGAAATTGAAAATATTGAGTTAAAAAGGGAGATAGAATATTTAAAGAAATCATTAGATAATTTTACAAAAGGAAATGAATATTTTCATAAAATTATTGAGACACAAAGGATTCGATTTAATAATAATGGTATTGGATATGATGAAGGAAATGAGAAAAAGACTTATTCCAATTTATTAAAATTTGATGCTTCATCTAGTCTACCTAATTATTTATGCTCTTATTGTGGAAGACACACACATTTTTCAGATTTGTGTCCATATAAATTTAGAAAAAGAAATTTGGCATGGATTCCTAAAGGAACCAAGATGTATACTAACCCCCATGGACCTCACACATTTTGGGTACCAAAAGAGAAAATTTTCAAAGTTGTGTAGGTTGCATTTTGAGAAGGAATGTGGATTTTCAAGGCATATGATTTGGTCATATTACAAATTTGAAGTATCATTGCCTAATGTTGGAAATGCCACACTTGGAAGTAGTTGCTTGAATATATCTTTGGTATTGGTAAGGTGGTAAGGAGCACCTTTCTTGAAATTAATATCATATGTTTATTAATGATTTATTTCATAATTGATATATTTCCATGCATAGTATATTTGTTATAACACATGAGCGCGTTGATTGATTTCACATGTAAATTTGTATATTTATTATTCTTGATGATTTTATATGAACTTACACTTAAGTTTGATGATAAATTTTTCGTTGGTAAATATTCATAATTTTTTATTACATCTTGATATATTTTTTATGAATAATAAGATTGGATAAATTCATGATTTTATTAAATATTAATTTGAAACGAAAATGTCATTTGAGTACATTCTAGTATATTAGTTATATGTGATACATGTTAATATTGTAACATTCACTTGTTGATTTTGATGATAGGGTCATATTAATCTCTATGAGTTAGGATTATTGCATACTACATGATTAATGTCATTGTTCGAATATTTATTCACGATTTTTTTTTTTAAGAAACCACATGATCAACAATTGATATCATTTGTGAGACTTTTTGAACTTATGGAAATAAATGCTGAAATTATTTTATTTCATGAAATAGATGCACCATATTTGTTATATGCATATATACCTTCATTGGTATCCCTTAGGGGGAGATAAAATGTCTATTGGAAATTATTCATAGAAAAATGTTTGATCAAAATTTTTATTGCAATATGATTAAATTTTTCAGAATTTTAGCTCGTATCTTGAAATCGGCAAAGCTTGAGCAAAATGCTATATATTTTTTTGCTATTTCTAACTCATGTTATGTGCTTATTTCAAATTATTTGAAAACATCGAGTTATGAAATGTTTCATGTTGTGCGCTTAAAAGCTTATTCTATCATGAGGATGTATACAACAATTAATATTGCGCTTATTGAAAATTTATACATTGGAATTTTATTACATTAGTGAGAGAGTTAATTATGCGCCTATTCAAAATTTATACGCTGAAATTTTATTATTGAGAAAGATGATTGAGCTAATTGATATATCTCTCATAATTGCATTATTTGAGATCATTGAGTTGTCATTCCGATTTATGCGTAAAAAGTTGTTCCGAGGTACTATTGTGTGCAACGCACGATTTGTGTGACTACAACAATTGGTATATTGGTATCATTTATCATTTTTCATTTTGTGACTTATGCATTATTTGATGATATTTTTGTCTATCTACACATTCAAATACATGCTATGAAAAATTTATGTTGACACTTGTGCGTATTGAAAATTTTATGCCCTTTGCGATTTATGGTTATATCCCATGCATAAATTATTTTTTATAGGGGGAGCTTCGCTTTTTACCCGTGACACTGAATTTATAAGAAATATCTTTTTGATAATGTCAAAGGGGGAGAAATATTTTTGATTCACTCGTTTGTGCTTAAATTTATTCATTTTATGAATATATGTGAATCATTGTTTGTCATCATCAAAAAGGGGGAGATTGTTAACGAAAATATATTTTATCCCTAATTAATTAAGTTAATTTAATTAATGTACATTTTAGTTTAACTTAATATATTGATTTTGATGATTCCAAACATATTGTTTTATAAGGTCATTCTATAAATATTTATTATGGTATTATCCTGTTTATTTCCGACTCTACATACCTCGACTTTACACAACGACACATTCGAGTAAAGGTATTCACGTGTGGTGCACATTTGCACTTAACACATTAGGCGAAACATTTTAATTATGTGTCTTATTAATTATGAGCCGAAACATTTTTTTTAATGAGACTACATTTTTTGAAGCACCACTATTTAAAATAATTTTTTCGGAATTATTTTTTTTTGAAACAGTGTTTTGTTTATTGAAATGTCATTTGGACGTTTTTTTTCTCTTTAAACCTTTGGTATTATATGAGGTGTTCTGTCCACAATGTGACATTAGATGGACATTAGCTTTTGCCATGACTGATATTTTTTTTTGTCAGTTGTTCAATTAGCTTTTGCCATACCTTAGGTGTAGCTCCTCTAGAAGATTGCGTGTAGCCTTGGTAATACTCACATAACAGGTGTAGGTCCTATTTGTGTTGGAAGCAGAGATTTTTATCATTATTGTTCTGTCCGAAATATTTTTTATCTGTCCGAAATTAAATTTTTTAATCTGTCCGAAATATTTTTTTTAACTGTCCGAAATTAAATTTTTTTTAATCTGTCCGAAATCTTTTTTTTAATCTGTCCGAATTTTTTTTTTTAAGTATCTTGAAGGTTTAAGCCTTAAGATTTAAAACGTTATCCCATATCTGATAAATACCTGTCATATCAGACTTTCGGACACACACCCACACAGTTCTTTTTCTCCTCCTTCTCTTGCTTACGGATTGACGCTAGTCATATATATTTAATGTGGGTCTGTACGGTCGTCCTTACCCACTCCCTATCATGTCCTGTCTTTTATAAGCTTTTTAAACCCATGTGGGTCTGGCCGAAAGTCCGGTTATCCAAACGATTTTCTAATTTCTTTTACCGCCTCATGTCCATTGATGTGACAATTGAGAGTTAATATCTTTGTATTTCATCTGTCCTCATTCTCTATCAGCTTGCTTAGCCGAAAGGTCCACTTTATCAGCTATCATTTCTTTTGGCAGACATATGGTTTACCGCCTTGGGGGCGCATAAGGCAGACAATTGGTTTACCGCCTTGGGGGGCGCATAAGGCTTATCTTGTCTAATATATGTCTGTGTCATAATTAAATAGTGTATGGGTCTCGCCTGTTGTTGTATCAGTTCAATGGATTAGACTCTAGTCCTCTACCTCATATACAGCAATATATATCTTTTTATTTGGCTTGAAATCCAAAATAAAATATGTCAGCTATTAAACCCAACGTATAATTGTTCTTCTCAATTTTTTTTAATCCGAATATATATATATATATATATTTCAAATAAAATTTTCTTCAGAAATTTATTTTACTGGATATCTTATTATTATTCTGAAAATTTTTATTTCATCTGTCTGAATTTGTTTTATAATATATATATCTGTGTCTGAGGTGTACACATATCTAACATGTCCCATTTAGTATCTCACATAAAATCTATTGTTTACACACCAGCTATAAGTTTCTTTACGCACTGGTTTCACACTAAAATATCTGTTGGATATTATCTTTTGGTCTAACATAGTTTTTGTAGAGCTATCTTTATTGAGAAGCAAGATGAAAATTATGCAGTTCAATCTTGGAGATTTTTTTTGTCCTCTCTCATCTCAGAAAATCAGTTGCATTTAATGCTACACTCAGACCAAATTCCATATCCTCTGCAACGGCCATATTTTTATTGAGAATCAAAATGGAGATGTATATATCAGATTGGAGATTATTTTCAGACTACACCATCCCAGAAAATCAGGAGCATTTAATGTTGAGATTGCTTGTGTCTAACAGCTAGTAATCTGCATACTCATTTAAAGCTGTGAGAGCTGCATTGAAGAAGTCAGCAGAACTTGAATGAAATTATGAGCAACACTTGAAATATCTTTGAGGAGCATTTATTCTACTACTCAGCTACACATTCTAGAGAGCAATAAATTTTATCATTTGCTCAATCATTGAAGAAGAAGACTTGTGCCTACTTCAACATCATTTATTGAAGTCTGATTCAAGAAGGAGAAACTCAGATTACAAATTGTATTTTAAGGAGTTTCAGTATTGTATCTTGTACTACAAAAATTCAGATTTGTTGTGAAGCTTTGTTGAAGCTTCGGTTTGTACCGGTAATTGGTTCCTACCCGCAAGTGGGCCACGGGGTTTGAAGCTCGGAGTTAGCTTGCAAACAGTTGTACGCGGTGATTTGATCCTACCCGCAAGTGGATCAGGTTTAGTGAAGCGCAAAGGAGACAGGGGCTCTAGGCGCGTGGACGTAGGCCGGGATTTGGCCGAACCACGTTAAATTTCGGTGTCATTTATTTTCCGCACTTATATTTATTTATTTGCGTATGCTTGCTTAAGTTAATATTTTCAGCACACTATCTTGCAAATAAATTAATTCCGAAATTTGACTAAATTATTTTTAAGGTTAAAATAATTATTTTTGAATTAAATAATTAATTTCAGAATATCACTTTATATTAAATACGAAAATTAATTTAATATTTCTAGAGTGTTAAAATCTGCATGTCTAGTTGTTTAAATTAGTTAGTTGCATTTATTTGATATTGTTGGATTTATTCTTTATAGATTTATTATTCTGAAATTTGTTAAAGTGATTTAAATTTAATATTTTTCTGAAATATAAATTTGACATTAAAGTTTGTTAAAAGTCAATTCACCCCCCCTCTTGAGTATAATCTGGGCAACAGATAGGATTATTATCTAAGTGTAGAGACTCATTTTATCCGCCGAAGTAATGGATAGGTGAGAGGTAATCCTAGTGTGAAAATAGTTTATAGGCATTTTGGGGTGCCGATTGGACTAATTATGTGTGGCGTCATTGGAAACATAAGTTGACTTTTTGCCACGACCTGAGGTGCTCTCTGGTCAAGGTATGCCACACATGGAAGCTCGTGGACCAGTTATTTACGAGCACCCAGTAATCGCATTGTGGGTGTTAAAAGGTTTGTAGAGCGCACCTACAACGATAAGGGGTGTATGATGAAATCTTGTCAGTTATTAAGGATTGTTACATAGAATATGTTTGGTGTCCTTAGAAGACCGGTTAAGTCATTGTAATGATTGTGTTGAGGGTCAGGTGATGACGTCAGATAGTTAGTCAGGATTTAGAAGAGTTTTGTAGTGTACGTGTCGGGGGTGGCTTCCCGAATCGGCACAAATAGTCGAACGCTTATAGGCTAATTTTTTCGGGATGGTTGCTTATTCCTTCGAACTCTCGCGTGTCCCTATCAGTTTTGATAATCGAGGATGGGCATTCTCACATATGTGGTAACTCAGATTGGTTCCATGTAGTGGTACGATGTGGTTGGGCCAAGTAGAGCGCGGTGGATCAAGTATGGTCAATGAATCTTAGTAACTGGGTGCGCCCTATTTAAGGTATTCTTGTTATTGCATAAAATTTTGTGTATGGGTGGCTACACTTTCGGCCACACAATTTTCTTGTAGTATTGGCCCTTCTCAGGATTAGATGCCTTTTGAATAGATGATACGACAGTCAATGTCTCCAGTTGAAAAGAGAGGTATGGTGACTTGAGGATATGGTATAGCGTTAGAAATTGAGGAAAACTTGGCATACGATGTTGCTTTTCTAGGATGAGTGGATTAGAGCGAGGCTCTAGTAAGTGATGAAAGGTGAAATGCCTAAAGTAGTACTAGGGTCATCATAGTGACGTAGAAGAAGGGGTAAGCCGAATGCACAGTGATGAATCGATAAGAATATTACTTCTTAGAGTGAGAAATTAACATTGTATGGTTATTGGCAAGCTCATTCAAATTCCGTAGTCAGAATATCCTCAAGAGTTATGACACGCATGATGTGAAATTCTAAGATGGGATTGAATTTGGTGATAAATACGATGATCGGTTGTATTAGTATTTGCATCGCTAGTGAGAGTGGCCCATGGAGGCATTGACATGCGTTGGGTTTCAGAAATTATCCGGACATGATCATCACGTGAGTGGAGACTCGGAGTCGATTATCAGACATTTATGATTATCGAGATGATGAGTGTTAGAACATGTCTCATATTGGTTATTTAGTGAGAACGTAGTGTGACCTTAGTATTAAGACATTCGATGATTTTGTCTTGGAGGACTTCTATGTCTTATGATAGAAGTTTGTGATTCTCGTAAGCTTAAGGATTGATGGATCGAGAATTTCAGGGACGAATTCCCCATGGAAGGAAGTTTGTAATACCCTGCCCTAATATTTTATTTAATTTTTTGTGTAAATTATAATGAAGTTGGGTTGATGAGAATTGTAGGAAAATTATGGGCAAAAATTAGAATTTGTAGAACATAAAAAGAAAGAAGGGTTCGAACGAAATTGATGTTGTTTGAATCAGGATTGAACCTCGTTTGAAGCAGGGGATCGAGCGAGGTTCGAGCGAGGTCCCACTACCTTACAGTCCGAGGTCACGCGAAGGTCGCACGAAGCGATATAGCGAATGAGAGGTTCATGTCATTCGAACGAGGTTCATGTCGTTCGAACGTTGTGCCTTGAAAATATTTAATCTGAGATGCCCTTATGCATTGTTATATTTCTGGACCTTGGATCATTGAGCTATCGAGCTCTAGTGAGCCCAGATTGGGTAAAACGGGATTTTTTTATGTTTTTAGGGTTTTTATACCGCTTGGTTTGCGTCATTTAGGCATGGGAGAAGATGGAAGGGGGGGATAGAAGGTGGAGAAGTTTTCCATCATTATTGGCTTCTCTCTACCATCCCACCACAAACTACCATTTTCTCATGGTATTCCATAATAATCAATCCTACAACACCCATTTTCACCATTGTTGAAGTGGATCTATAAATTTTAGAGAAATGTTGGGGAATTTTTGGAAAAGATGATAAAATCTTTCATGGAGTTTGAATGGGTTTGGGTTAGGAGCTTAAATGGAGAACACATGGAGTATTTTGAACAATGCATTTGGTATCCCCTTGAAGCCACCTTTGTAGTTGGGGTTGCTCCTTATACACCAACTTTCTTACCAACATTTGAAGTCTTTGAGGTGGTAAAATCTATCCTTAGTGTTTAATACTGTATATGCATTATTAGTAGTCTTGTTGTTAGATTACATAAGTATAACGCACATGAATAAATAATGGTTTCTAGTAGATTAGGATTAAAAAAATTTATGGAATAAAAATATTGGTAAAATGTTGTTTTGTTAGGAAATAAAGGTAAATATTTCAAAGTTTCTTACAACGAGGATTAGAATTTTTATGAAAATGGTGTATTTTCTAGAAAATTAATGTTAAACACTTTATGGAATAAATGTTCGAGAAATGAGGTTGATTGTGAAATTAAATAATTGGTGAAATAGCATCCTAAAGTTTTTTGTAAAAATGTAGATTTTGGAAAAAATGGACATTTGTTAAGTTTGAAGAAATTAATAATGTCTTTATGTTTTGAAGAGCATAATTTTGCAAGTATAGTGAATTTCTAGAATGAAATATATGTTTAACCCATTTAATAGGATTTTAGGATTTAAAATCCATCTTTTCATGTATATAAACTGGTAGTATTTTGATAATAAATATGTGAACAAGTTCAAAGGATGCTTAATAGGTTTAAACAAGAAATATGAAAAGTAGTAATTCTAATCTTCAAAGTGCATAAAAAAGGAGTTAAAGGTGTATGAATAAAGGGTTGTAAGACTACATGTATTGAGAAAAGATAAATGGTATTTTCATATAAAATTAGTCTTTAAGTATAATTAGATTTTTTGAATAAAGAAGTAGAGAAATTTTAATTTAGAAATATGGTTAGTGAAGGTGTTGAATAAGTATTAATGGTTAAATATTGAAAAGTTGTCACGTGTAGCTTTATAGTGTTTTGAAAGATTAACACTTAGAAAATTGGAAAGGAAATAATGGGATAAAGTTGTTTCCAATTGAAAGAAAAGTTCCTCCAAAAAGGTTCAGATGCGTTTAAAAATACTTAAGAAGTTAGTGTGGGTAACTTAATTGTGTTTTGGGAAATTAACACTTGTGAAATGGAGTAAAATGTGAGTTTGAAAACAAATGGATAAAATGGTAATTTTACTTAAAGTGGAACAATTTTAAGAAATCAAAATGTTAAAGTGGTGTTATTCAAATTGATCCTAAATGAATATGATTTTGAAATAAAAATCAAAGTTAAAGTGTAAAGGACATGAAATGATAATTTTAAAGTGTAACATGAGTTGGGGTGAAGCCCCGGGTTTGGCTTCGACCGGGGAAGAAGGAATAATGTGGAAATTGTAAAATGTTAAAACACATAAAAGGAACTCGAATGACACCATGATAATTGAGGGCCCAGATCCCTGGGGCGAAAGGCCTCAAACCACTAGTCAGGATATATAGTGGCATTACTGGCGATTTAGAGCCCATTAAAGTATGCAGTTTATTGGAAGATTTCGAGAATAAGATAAAAGGAATAAGGAACATGTCGAGAAACAGGTTGTGTGGTAAAGTGTACTAAGACAACCTAACTTGAATAAATTAATGAATGTTTTGGTAAATGATAGAGTGGATAAGGAATGTGTAAATTCATTAATGTCCATAAGGTAAATGAAAGGGAAAGTGTAATGGTAAATGGGTGAGTTAAGCAACCTAAGAAGGTGTAAAACGTGATTTAACACAAGGGTGTGTTGCGAAAAGGTTTTTCAAAGGTTAAAGAAGTATTGTCTAATATTATGTTCGTGTGTGTTGAAAGAGGTTATTTTCAATGGCGCACTATTATGCATTGTTTTAAATGGAAAAGGAAATTTTGGTTAAGAAATGGTTTATGCTAGGGGTGTAAGCGGTACGGTTTGGTCAGTAAACAGTAGATACCAATACAAAAACCAAACTCTGGATGGCAAAACCAAATCATACCACTTTACCAACCGGTACACCAAAATCAATACCAAAACCAAATCGGTCGGTATTTCGATTTTTTCTGGTTTCGGTAAATTCTGGTTTTTTCTGGTTTCAATAAATTCTTGGTTTTTCTGGTTTCTAGTTTCGATTTTTTCTAGTTTCGGTAAACAACACTAAAAGTCCCAAAAAATAAAAAACAAAACCAACTAACTTTTTTAAATATTAAAACAAGCCAACTTTTTTCTGGTTTCGATAAATTCGGTACGATAATTTCAGTACGTTTTTTCCTGGTTTCGGTAAATTTGGTATGGTAATTTCGGTAAATGTGTTTTTTAAATATTAAAACCAAAACCAACCAACTTTTTTGCAGTAATTTCGATTTCGGTAAGACCGGTTTCTGGTATTTTAATATATGAAACCAAAACCATTTTTTTCGGACCAAAATGGTACGGTACGGTAAAAATTCGTACCGCTTCCATCCCTAGTTTATGCTAAACAGAGTGTAGTGTTTCAATTTTTTAACCGTGTGTGTTATATAGAGGGGTAAGTGTAAAGTTACGAAATAAGGAGTCTTTTATGAGATTAAGGTAAGTTAATCGGGATAAATACGTTTTCGAAAAACGATTTTGTGCATTAAGTGTGTGTGTGTGTGTGTGTGTGTGTGTGTGTATATATAAGATTGTTGCACGTTCACGTAGTGTCGTAGGTATGACGTGTTAGAGTCTTCTTTTTGCCGCTCGATTCTATACTGGATTTGAATATTTCCCACTCAGCATTTGACTCACACCCTCGTCTTTGTTACGGTAGGTTGGGTGCGGGTTCATATTTTGAGAGCGTTATACAGGTAAGTATCCTATTTAATTTTACGTTAGTAGCTCCGTATGCTTGGACTCTGGAGATGCTTCCCACGGGTCCTTCACGTATCTCATGCTAAACAAGTGAAATGTTAATTAAAATAAAATGGACTAACAAGATTATATAGGTTGTTTCATTACACATCCCACCTAATGCTCGGGTCGGACAAGGTTGACTACGAGTTACCCATGAATTCGAACCGGGGCGTTACAGTCTTAAAACTTTTAATGAACTTGTGAGGCAATTTTTCAAACCATTTTTAGGCGACATCGCCTAGACTAGTAGGGAAAATACGACACATGAGCGACTCATTATGACTCAAAATAGTCATGGCTTGTCTGTACTGCCTAACATGGTCGATGGGATCAATTTTACCATCATATATCTTGAACCGGGGGGTTGCTAACTTCTTTGGGGGATCTTCTTCTTCAATGTTTCTGTAAAAAAGGAGACTTAATCTGAGTGATGAGAGCTCTCATTGGATGTTCCTTTGTGGACCTTGCACCTCGATTGACATGTTGTTGGTCCATCTCATTTCGAGACATACTCCTTATGTCATTTTTGTGGCATTAATTATCATTATGGCGCCTAGTTTGGCGACTTCCATGCTCTGAAGGATCCTAATCACGTCTTGTATTCCTTCCTCGGTTGCGAGTCCTTCTCTCCTGAGGGCTAGGAGTTTGAACCCGACGTTTGAGATCTAAAAGGAGCTCTATCTCCATATCTTCCGGTCGTCATTGAAGATAAGAATTTTCCTCTAGCTGGAGGCGAACAACCACCTCCTATTATGGAGTCTTGCTTTATAAGTTTTGACCAGCCTTGAGATCTGTGTGGACCTGGGCGACTGATGACTCTCCATGGAAGGTCGTTGCTCTAGGCGAAACCTTGGGTTATCCTGAACGACTTCAGACCTGACTCTCAGTGGAGATAAATCATCTTGCACATATCTAGGTTGGGGTGCACTGTTAGGTGCATTGATTGGTTATTGAGACATCATAACTATTCCTTACAAGAATTACTTTCGTGGAGAAAAAAGTCATTCCCACAGACGGTGCCAATTATGAGTGAAAATTAATCATAATTAAATGAATCCAAAAGTAACACTACACCAAAAAGATAAAAATGTCACTTTTGAGCCGGCCACCCTTGTAACAGTTAATGACCGTGAAAAAAAAACGCATTTTTTATCACGATCATTGATCGTGACAAAACCGTGATAACTGTACTTATCACAGTCTTGTCACGATCAATGACTGTGACAACCTTATAAACTTGTCACGGTCAATGACCGTGACAGGTTTGTGACAACTTTGTCAGCAAAAAAACCCTCCCTCTTCTTTTTTCCCACCGTTTTCTATTCCCTCCATTTCTGTCTCTTTCTCTAAGCGACTGCTCTCTCCCTCTCTCTCTCTAACAGGTATTTTTTCTTCTCTCTTTCTCTTTCATTTGTATATATGTGTATCTATGTGTATATGTGTTCGTGTGTGTGTGTGTATATGTGTATGTGTTCATGTATATGGGTGTGTGTGAGTGCGTGTGTGTGTGGTGGGCGGGAGGGGGCAGGGGGTGGTGGGGAGAGGGTACATGGGTGTGCGTGTGAGGGGGTACATGGGTGTGTGTGTGTAGTGGGGTAAGGAGTGGTGGGGCAGGGGGTGGGGCATTTGTGTGTGTGTGTGTGTGAGGGGGGTGGGTTTGTGTGTGTGTGTGTGTGTGGTGGGGAAGGGGGTGTGGGACATGGGTGGTGGTGGTGGGGAGGGGGGTGGTGGGGCAGGGGGTGTGGGGTGTGTATGCGTGTGTGTATATGTGTGTGTTGAAATTAATTGTTAATGATTATTTAGGATTTAAAATTAATGTTTAGTTTAGGACTTGAAATTAATTGTTAATGTTGATTGGACATTATAAATATTATTTCTTTATTTTTATTTCGGTTTGAAATTGTTATTGTTGAATTAATTGAGTGGATGAATTAGATGGAGTACGGGATACACATTTGTTGGTTTGTTGTTGCTGTTGGATTATATTGGACGGAGGTGGTTGGATATGGAAGTTGGTTATTAAATTTTTAAAAAAAACTTAATTTAATTCACACAAAAAAATCCGCAAATAATTATATTGTCTTAATTTGTTGAGTTGGTTAATTTTGGAGGTGGCACGACCACTGGATTATTGTCAAAATGGGGGGAGGGAGAGTTTTTGACTTTTTTCTAAAATTACTTTTTGTCACAATCCGTTCGAGAGTGGCACGACCACAGACTTATCATAATTAAATGAAACATACCTACAATTACACATAATGCACATAGATACTAGACTTCTAGTTCTTATTTGTACGCATTCAATTTTAGACGCGTTCGAGAGTCATTACCCCTGTAATGAGATCTTTCGAATTGTCCTGTTTGGATAGTTTGGGACTGCATAATTTTGTATAATAATATTCTTAGTGGCTTAAAGTTTTTACTTTTGGAGGAAGTTCTGCAGTCCTATCCTAATATTCTCTGAGTACATACTAGATTGGCAAGTGTGAGTGTTATTTCAATTGATCAATTGAAATAACACTCACACTTTCCAATCTACGTCATGTACTTGGAGAACTATGGGGATATGCTACCAAATTTTTCTCAAATCGTAACAATGTGCATGAGCTGTTAAGTATATTACAGAAATATGCGGTCTTGAATGGGATAGGACCACTCACCCTTTAGAGGAGATGGAGGAAATAGGAATTACTATTATAAATTAAAATTTAAAAATCGAATATAAATAAGACATAATTAATTGAAACATACTATAAATCTAAGTTTTGTTTATACTAATCCACGAATATACGCTTTTTACCTTTAATAGGTGATTGTTTGTAGTAGCTGTGATGGGATATCCTAAATACAAAGAGTAGATGGGGGAGACAAATAGATTGGAGGATGTGTTTCACAGAGATGCCAATGAATTTGTGAAATACACAAAGAGATGTTATGATGATGAAGAGTTTCCTTGTCCGTGTGCTAGGTGTAAGAATGATAAGGTGTTTGAGTGGAAAGCAGTTGAACTACATTTGTTAAGATCTGGTATGCAAGATAATTATCTATTTTGGAGTTTTCACGATGAATTGAAAGTTACTTTTGTCCCCGAACAACCTTCACAACAACCTTCAACAAGTAGGATAGATGTAAAAGGGGACGAAGTAGATCATAATATGTTAGAGGATTTAGTCGATGATGCGTACGGAGTTCATGAAGTGGAGGAGAATGAGGTCACTGACGATGTGCAAGGTTCAGGTGCTCATTAAGATATCATAATAAACATTGACGATGACTACCAAAGTTTAAAATTTAAGGTGACCCAACCATTATACTCTCGCTCTGAGAAAGATCAAACAACTTTACATGCCATGGTTGGTTTGCATAGTTTGAAGATGCAATACGATTTGTCTAGAAATAGCGTAACATGAATTCTGAATTGGGTGAAGAGCTTACTACCCAAGGAGAATACACTTCCAAATATCTATCCTGTTATAAAGAGAGGTTAGAAAGATTTTGGAATGAAGTATAAATCGATTAATGCTTGTGTGTATGACTGCATACTATACCGAAAGGAGTATGAAAATCTCGATCGTTGCCCGGTATGCGATGAACCTAGATATGTCCAATCTACTAGAAAGGAAGGCACAAAAGCTCACAGTGCCTCAAAAAGAGTTGAAATATTTTCCCATTAGGCCTAGATTAAAGCAATTTTTCACAGTACCATGGATAGTGAAGGCAATGACTTGGCATGCTAGGGAATAAGTAGGGGATAATATCATGCGTCATCCTATTGATTCTACAGCTTGGAGGAGGATGAGTTATGAGTATCCCGATTTTGGTCGAGAATAGCGTAACATTCGTTTGGCTATATCAACAGATGGTTTTAATCCATTTGGAAATCTAAGCACCAATCAGAGTGTATGGCCATTGATCCTAGACCCACTCAACCTCCCTCCTTCACAGTGTATGAGACCTGGATTTTTGATGTTGTCTTTGTTGATACCTGGGCCAAAGGAACCAAGTGATGACATCGACGTCTATCTGGATCCTTTGGTAGAAGAATGAAATGAGTTGTGGGAAGAGGGTGTGCAAGAATTTGTCTCTTTTAGAAAAAAGAGTTTACGTTGAAAGCTATATTGATGTGGGAAATTCATGATTTTCTAGCTAATGGGACATTATCCGGTTGTGTAGTACATGATTATTTGGGGCGTCCTATTTGTGGAGAGTAGAATGAATCTATTCGTCTCCCCGCTAGCTCAAAAAATGTATACTATTTCCATAGGAGGTTTTTACTCCCGGCTCATAGTTTCATATTTGAGAAAGGTTCTAATTATTTATCGAGCGGGGTTGAACATAGGCTACCGCCGAGAAAACTTTCAGGTTCAGAAATTGAAAGTAAATATTCTAATTGTGGCCCTAATATGCCAGGTAAGAATCCTAAATTTAAGAATGTCAAGCATAAGAAGACCCCAACTGGGAATGAAACTGAGACAAGAAAGGCATGGTCTAGGAGGTCAATTTTATTCGAATTGCCTTATTGGAAGAATAACCCGGTGCACCATGTATTGAATGTGATGCATGCAGGGAAGAATCTCACTGAACATGTTGTGGGCACATGCCTTGGGGGGAGTCATTTGAAGGATAGAGAAAATGCACGAAAAGACCTTAAATCATTGAAACTTAAGCCACAACTATGGTTGAAAGAAGATAGTAGAGGAAGGGCAATAATTCCACCTAGTTCGTTTACTTTGACGAGTGGGGAAAGGAAGGTTCTTTTAGACACAATATATAATTTGAAGGTTCCATCTAATTTTTCGTCGAACTTGCAAAGGATTGTGAATTATGCTACCCTTGATTTACATAAGTGTAAGTCCCATGATTCGCATGTGATAATGAAATTGGTTCCTCTATTGTTTAAGCACTGTTTCTCCAAGCACAAGGATTTGCGGAGGGCTATTATGCAAATTAGTATATGCTTCTCACTTTTATGTAAGAAGCTAGTCAATCGAGAACACATAGTGACCATAAAATTGGCGATGACCGAAGCAATTTGTGTGTTATAGAAGTACTTTCCCCCAGCATTTTTTGACATAAGTGTTCATTTGTTGGTAAACCTATGCGACGAGGCACTTCTTTGCGGTCCAGTTAGATATAGATGGATGTATATGTTTAAAAGATTAATTAAAGTTTTTAAAGATTACGTCAAGAATACGCGATACATTGCAGGTTCAATTGCAGAGGAATACATCACCGTGGAGTCATTAATTTATACTCGGGAATATATGCCTGACATGATCAGCATTGATGATATTCATGAGTTCGTCGATGAGGGTGGTCATGTGATGGGAAAACGAGTGAAATTAATGAGTTTGCAACATGAACAAGTAGCTCGTTATCTATTTGACACACATGAAGATGTCGAAGAATGGAAAAAGTAAGTTTAAATTATTTTAATTTTACATTATTTTAGATTATTTTATACATGATTAATTTTGTAATATATTCGTCACATTAATTGTATGCAGAAAATATGGAGCCTGTGAGAACAATAAAAGACAAAAAATAATGGCACAATCAGACAACGATTTTAGGCTGTGGTTGTCACGCGAGGTAATTATAATGAAAACGGTTGTTATATAACGTTACATTATAATAAAACTTTACAACTAACCTAATTAATTTATCTCTATTCTCAGCTCTTAAAGACAGGTGATGTGACATCGAGGCTTGCTCGTCTAGCCACTAGACCTTTGTTCATGGCACAAGAGTATAAAAAGTATCGATTGAACGGTTACGTATTCGGCACAAGGGTGTACGAGGAAAATACAAATGTACAGAACTCGGGCATTTTATATAAGGCTCTTACTTTCTTTCGAGCGAGCGCAAAAGATAAAAACCTCGTTGAAGCTGAAATGACTTACTATGGTGTAAGTCGAAATATATTTGAATTGGACTACGTAAGATTCAAAGAGGTCGTATTTTACTGTGATTGGGTAAGAGTTGAGGATAAAAATGCTTGTAAAGTTGATCCTGGCACCAATTTGATCATGGTTGACTTGTCCAAGTTGAAGAGAAATGAACACGTGAGCGATGAGCCGTTTGTTTCTGCATTTCAAAAGGTCAACCAAGTGTTTTACTCGGAGTATATCAACAACATGCCGTGGTCAATCGTCCTACATGCGCCAACGCGTCTAAATAGTAGTGTGGATGACTTGGCCGCTTCTACCGAATATCAATCCATTTTTTATGATAACCCGAATTTGAAACAATTTTTTAATTTGTAATAAGTATTCCAATTTAGCGCATGTACTAGTGTTTTATTATTATCGGACATCGATTTAATGCTTTTAATTCATTTGTACTTGATCATTTTCACTCTTTTTATCTTTCTCTTTTTCCTTTGTATAATTGTGTGAGTTAAATAGTAAAAATCATTCCAAACATCAGTTTAATGCTTTTTATTCATTTGTACTTCATTACATTAGCGCATGTACTATTTAGACTTAATGTTTGTATGTCTTCTTCTAATTCATTTTGAATTTGTACTAATAACAATATTTTTTTTATAAAAAATATCTCCTTCAGGGATTAAGTCGATGATGATGATGATGATGATAATGATGATGTATTTTGGGCCCGACGGTAGCGGAGGCGACGAGGGCTCCTCGACCTCTACGCTCTCCAAATGGGGAAAATTGAGAACAGCCGTCGAGAATAAGATGGGGATATTAGCTAGATCCCTCGAGCTGCTAAAGATGATTATCGGCCCGGGGTACACTAGTTGGAGGGAGGTGCCAAATGAGCTCAAGTTAGCTATTTGGGCGGAACTACAGGTAATGTATTTATATTTATATTTATATTTCAATTTCTATTTATTTGCAACTAACATTGTATTTATTTGACATGAATAATTTAGCTTGGCCCCAGAACTCCGCGATTCTACCTTGGAGCAGTTGAGGGAGCAACACAAGACATGGGAGAAATATTTGCGGGGTTGGTACTTTGGAAGACCCGAGACTAGAGTTGGCAATTTTTGACCCGATACCCGTTTATGGTAATAACCCGAAATGACCGAATATGAACCGATTAGCTTGTATAGATTTAAGAGTACCCAAAACTTATACTAAAATAAAAATCAACGCGACCCGAAAATGACACGACTAACCCGAATTTCCACTCCTACCCGAGACTCAATTATCAGAATGCGTGAGTCCATCCCGCCTAAAGAGCCGATTTCATTCGCAAAATGGCAAAAGTTGATTGACAATGGGATCGAGGAGCGACAATTGGTAGCTCGCCAATCGGGGAGGGAAAATCGAGCAAAAAGACGGACGTGCACTACTCCGGTCGGACGTCTTACGCCGAGGTGGAGCATAGGATGATGGTAAGTTTTTATTTTTCTATAATTACATAAATATGTTATTCTGCATTATTTTACTTTGCGGTCCCGGCACTAATTTTGCATTATTTTATTTTAGGGACGGGGAGTAGCCCCGGGGATAGGCCATATAGGCTCGATGCCTATGTAGCAATTCGGACAAAGAAGGGGAAGGATAAGGAGGTGTCCCCGAGCGTCACGGCCATGATTGCAAGTACTCCGATAATTTACTTTTTATTAATTACGTTATAATTTTTTTATTTACTTATTTAACTAATCGTGTGCTTTTTGTCGTTTCAAGCAAAGCTTAAGAAAGTGCATGAGTCACAGTCCGATGCTGACAAGGCATCTTTATCCATGGACGCACTCAGTCAAGTGCTTGGCGCTGATCGCAAGGGGAGGACAAGGGGGGTGAGCTCGCAGGTGGCCAAATCTAGGACCAATCGATTGGAGACGAGCAACATCAGGTTGGCTTGTCAGGTGGACTCGCATGACGCGAAGCTATCAAGGTTGGAGGCGACGGTCCAAGATATGTTCTCATTCGTGAAGCGTTCATTGGGAAGAAAGGGTAAAGGTAAGGGGAATGAGAAGGTTTGAGGAGGAGAAGGTGGAGGAGGATGAGGAAGTGGACATCGCTGCTTCATCGCCGACACGTGCGGACTCACCAATTGATGATCCAGTCCCCTACTTGGCGCCCATCGAGCGGCATATGTTAACAATTGGTTAGCTGAGCGAGTTTATACTCGACGTATTTAATGGCACGCGGATAGGGAGGGGGTTGAGGGGCCCGAATACCATCTAAGGTATATTGGTTCATGGACGTGCGCTTCAAGACATCGAGACCAAGGTGCTCGTCACACATGTGATAACCGGAAAGGAGAATGCCCCCATTGTGGTTGCGCGAATAATGCGGCGTGATGCGTATTTAGGGATGTCTCAATGCGTTTGTCGTGTGGCTTTACTTCCTCCTCAAACCTACCACATGGCATTATTTGTATCCATTTTATCTGGACACATGGATTATATTTGTATTGTTTTGATTTGTTACATTTTGGTTTGGATATTAAATTATATATCCAATGATTTGGTGCATTCTTTCTATTTTATTTGGATATATGTTGTCTAACCAGGTACAATTTTGCTATAACATGTACAAATATACTGCTGGGCAGTGGTAGTGGCCAAACTGCCCAGCAGATTTTTTTTAAATTCTGCTTAGATTTGTCACGGTCATTGACCGTGATAATTTTTTAGATATTACCACGGGTTTGTCAAGGTTAAAGACCGTGACAAGTCTGTGACAACAAAAGTTGTCACCCCTAGAATTGTCACCCCCAGAATTGTCACGGTCATTGACCTTGACAAGTCCAATTTGTCAAGGTCAATGACCATGACAATCCGGTAGATTTGGTGTGGTGTAATAATTGAGGGAAGGAAAAGGGATGCCAATCACACAATACAAGATGTACGCAGTTCAACAAATTATCTACATGCATGGAGATGTTACTATTTTTCTTATTAAAAACTCTCAAGTTTCGAAATTACATCCCTTTGACCCTACGGTGAGGGTTACATTTATAATATTAAGTGGCTGAGTTGTAAAAGGAACTCTCCAGCTTATCATTGGCTAGTGTGGTGTCACTGAATATCTCCTCCGAGATTATTGGTAACCGCTGGAGCTTATCTATGTTCACGTGATAAATGTTCAGTATTTATCCATGTGAGAAATATGCTAGCCTGTTTAATGAAGAAATTGAACCAGGCGTGTCTGGTTCTCTACTGGGCCTGGTCTGTTAACCTGTAAATGGGCATAGTTAATTATTTAAGACCCTACAGGGTGGATAAAGGAATCTATCAACCCAGAGATCCGAACTAAATCTCTATCTTTTTTCACCATTGGTTTTGGTTTCTAAAGTTAAAAAATCGATAAGATAGGTTTGGTTCTTGATTTCATATATATCCTAAACCAAATCACTCGAGAACTGAATTGATGTTAAACCGATGTAAAATCTACATTATATGGAACCATGTAGATTAACTAACACACACACACACACACACACACACACACACACACATATATATATATATATATATATATATATATATATATATATATACAGAGAGAGAGAGAGAGAGGCAAGCTCTTGTGCACACTAAGTTTGCATAGTGCTGACGCACACCAATTTTTTTAAAGCATTAAAAAAAATATTTTTGAGTTTATTTTTTATGTGATATTTAAACATTTCAACGGTCCCATGTAAAAAAAATCAACTCAATTTTTTTTTACTATTTTTAAAAAATCGATCAAACTTTCACAGCTTTTAAAGTGCTTAAAAGTACCAAAAGTTTGACCGATTTTTTAAAAATAGTAAAAAAAGTTTTTTTGAGATGATTTTTTTTACATGGATCCGTTGAAATGTTTAAATATCACAAAAAAAAAATCAAAACAAAAATATTTTTTTTACTATTAAAAAAAAATGATGTGCAAACTTAGTGTGCACATGAGCAGGTCACTCTCTCTCTCTCTCTATATATATATATATATATAAAGTCTCATGTAAGGGACACTATTTAAGGGTCACTTTGAGGTATTGTTTTTTTAAAATAATAAAAGTATTCTTTTGAGCCGATTTTTTTATATGGTGTTTAAATATTTGAGGAAAACCACACACACAAAAAACTCAACAAAAAATAAATTTGTTTATTATTCTTTGGGGTCTTTTTCAGATCCGATTGAACTGTTCAAGCATTCACAATAATTTAAATAAACCCCCTTCTAAAAAATCATTACACATGCATACACAGTGCCGAAGAAAATGAATAACATCAACATGAAATCTGAACAAATTAAAAAGAAATACAAATAGAAAGAGAGAACACAAAATCCTTTAATAAGTTTGGTTTAGATGGTTTTAAACCATAAAAAACAACAAAAACATTTGAAGAATTTTGCAACTCATACTTTAGCCCTCATGATGTTGCCGCTGGCACAATGATAATACAAAAGATAAAGCCACTTGAATCGTCTGTTTATTTGAGATCGTCATAGACTTGAGGCTGGAAAGAGGTGAGACTCGTGACAGTAGAGTCATCAATATACCGAGGAGATAGAAACATGAGGGGATGGGGAAGAGAGATAAATGTTTGAAAGAAGACAGAAAGACACCTCTTTGACTTCCTCTCCGGAGCATGTAGAAACTCCGCGCATTGAAGTCATGAATGGTTGAGAAAAGGGAAAATGAAAAGGCTGAGAGATGAAATGAATGTATATTAGATTTATTATATTGATGTAGCATACACGTGGCAAAAGCCTATAACTTTAGGCTAGAATATATATATATATATATATATATATATATATATATATATATATATATATATATATATATATATAGAGAGAGAGAGAGAGAGAGAGAGAGAGAGAGAGAGAGAGATATGGGGGTTATATACTTAAGCTAAGGATTTCATCTCACCCCTTTAATGGAGTATGTGGCTTCTCATTTGGGTACTATTACATATAAAATGTAATAATAACACCAGAATATGCATAAAAAATATAAAGGAAAAGAGAAAACAATATTAAACCTAGTCTTCTTGCATTTTCATTGACGTTTAAAACTTGAACATGAAAAACAACCCAGTTTTGCAATAAAATATCTATACTGAAATTAGTTCATCAACTAATAATTTGTTTCTCACAAGAGTATTTTTCTCACACTCAACTCACTAAAAAAATACCAAAGAAGAAGTAAAAATTACACTTGAAACTAGCCCTAAAATTACCGTACAAACTACCCTAAAAATAAAATAAAAAGTGAGTTGTGAAATGTGTGTGGAATCCCCCTTTAAATGCTACCATTTCTTTTTTTATTTATAGGTAGGAGAGGCTAGGGTTTGGTTTATATAAAATGGAGAGGTGTATGGCCGAGAAGAGAGACGAGGGGTTAAAGAGAGTTCTAGTGTGGGGAAATGATGATAGAGACGGGGACTTAAGTTGGTACTATTGGGGTTTGACCTGGTATAACCCTGTAATTGGTTATGGGTTAATTTTAGGCGCATATACCAAATAGTTCCTCTAACATTTCTTACTATACGTTTAGTTCAAATTTTTTTATTTTATTTTAGAAAGTCATTCACCATACCGCTAGTGCGAACCTTTAAAAATAAAAGAATATTAGTTAAATAGATGATTGAAGGACTTTTTGAAACAAAATAAAAGGTTTGGACTAAATATGTATTAAAAAATATTCGAAGGACTTTTTGATATTTGATCCTTAATTTTAATCAAATGATGGAATGGTTAATAAACAAGTTAGACTAAGTGATTGAGTAAGTGTTTAACTCTTTATTTCAATATTGGGGTCTAAGTTTTAGATTTATTAATACATCAAATAATAGAAAATAAAGATAATGCGTAAAATAAAGTCACATGTGAACAAATAGTCAAACAGTAAATGAACTCGTTTTCGAGAAATTCACTGAGTGATTAAAACATATACCTCTTGCGTACATTAAATGAAGGCCGAATTGAGCGGATCAAAACAAAATTCGCCTAACTTAACGACTAAATAAGGAATGAAATGAATTTATACGAACTTTTAATCCCACGTTGAATATTTAGTTGCACCCGTGGAGCCCACTAATAATGGAGTTTTTTTTATAGGCTTTTGTTTGGCAAGTCGTTCAGTGGATGCCATACACGTAACTGACAAGATTGTTAACGAAAATGAAATACATTAATAAGGAGGGCAACTGCCAACAAACTCGCAAGACTAGCATCTCTCCGTAATTGTTGCCTATATAAAGCGAAAGCAAGGAAGCCTTTTCACTCAAACAAGCACACTCATCTCTAGTGTTCAAGTTAAACAGAAGTTTGTCCATCTATATATCGTGAATAATGGCAGTGGTTGAAAAGTATGCGTTGGTGATGGTGGTGGTAACACAAACACCCAATGTGGAGGCCATTACATGCAGCCAAGTGGCCAGCCGAAAGACCGTTTGTAATTGCCTCAAGTCAATTGCTGGTTCGATCCAGGGCATCAAATATAACTACGCTTCAAGTCTCCCCGGCAAGTGCGGTGTCAGCGTTCCTTAAAAGATCAGCCCTACCACAGACTGCACCAAGTATACCCATCTCCATCTCTCTCTCTCAAACACACACACATTCATATATTCACTTGAGAAACCTTTCTAGTTTGGTTCGTGGGGACTGTGTTAAAAATAAATTCATTTAGGAAAAATATGTATTTAGTTGGACATTTAACCTAAGAAATAAAATGAATATGATAAAAAGTAAGGTGAAATTTTAATTATTTTAAACTAAGAATAAAGTGAATAATTTAACATATGGAAATAATAAAATTTACTTTATTACCACACTAACATTTCTTATATTCACCTACAACTATTGCACAATCATTAAACATTCATTTCTCCCTCTCAATTAACACGATTATTAAATATTCATTTTTCTTTAAGAAGGAATTAATTTTTTTATTTTAAAAAAATTAAAAAATAAATAAAAATTAAAAAAAAATAAATAAATGAATATTTGTTTGGTGCAAGTTAATGTCTTCGGATTTTTTTACTAATTGAGACGGTTTCATAGTTGAGAACTTTTTTTTCGTAGTTATGAATGTTTTTTATTTCAAATTATTATTATTTTTTAATTGGGTCTTCTTTTTCCCATAATTGGGACTCCTTTTTTTCCATAATTTAGAACTGTTTTCTTTTTTAGTTAGGAGTTTTTTTTAACTTTTTATATTTATTTGTCCTGTAGCCAAATATAACTAGTTATGTGTGTGGGTGTGGTGGTGGTGTGGGGAGGTAGGGGTGGAAGGGGGGAGTTGTGTCAAATTTGAGTTTGAGGTAAATGAATATTTTTTAGTGCACAGGACACTTGTGTGATGAAAAATCAAATAGTTAAATATAAATATTTATGTGTGCATTTGAGTATGAGGATAATATGATCATTTTATTTTTTTTCACTATATTGCTCTTTAACCATCCAAATAACAAATGGTAAAAATGTTAAAATTTTCACATAATGAAAAGTGGTCCATCTAAATAGAAATCGTGAAAACAAAATCACCAAGCTAATCATTCTATTTTTTTTTAACATAGTAAAAGATACTTTAACATGAACCAAACGGATCCTAAGATTGCATCATGCAACCGATATAATATAAGAGACACTAACACCTATAGCTTAATCTTATTATCCCTTGTTAGTTTTGGATTACTGTCAAATGCTACTCAAGGTGGCTGGGGTTACTTGTAATATGTACACAACTTAATCGAGTATACATGTTATTATTTTCATGGCATAATGCTAAATTTCTGTGGCATTACTATTTTTGCATGGTGAACTGAGATTGGTGGAATCGTACGGTGGAACGATTGGTTTTCGACCATAAACTAGTATTGCAATGAAAATAAGAGGGGGGTTTGTGTTGTGTTAAACTCCACTTCCAAGAGTACTCCACTTGAGCGAGTTTCTTCTTTCTCCATGACTTTAGTGTCGTATATTGTTCTAATCATGTGTTACGAATTCAAATATGGTGGTTATATATAGTGGAGCTTTTGTTATTCGTATATGATAGACTTTATAGTTATATGTCATTTCTTTCTCTCTCTCTCCCAATAACTCAAATAAAATGAAATTTATTTAATATTATGCACACACGTATACCCATGGAAATCGAAGTCGGACTCTATAGAAAATGAGTTTCAACAATAATATTTACTCCAAGCACAATAAGTTAATTGAAAATTGATAAAATCAACATATTGATGCTAAAAAAGTTATGATTAGGTTGCTACTATCCAAGAATCAACAACAAGTTCCATAATATATATTTCGTTTGTATCTTCAACAAATAAATATTAGTGCAATTGAAAAATTAAAATAATGTTACAAATGTTCAATCGATAATGCACATTTGTCGACAACTAACAAAAATATTAAATTCATCTTCTCTACATCAGAAGAACAAAAAATTGGGATGCATCCAAAATAGAGGTAATCTACTTTGTATATGATATTTTATGTGGATAGACTATTAACATCCAAGTTTCTTTTTAAAACAAATTTGATCACCGGAATGAATGGACATAGAAAATGAGTTACAATAAGAAGATTATAATTATTGCTAAAGTTCATCAAAAACATGAATAATACAAACTCATTCAAGTTCAAGCCACAAAACTCATTGATCAAGAATCAAACATAGTGGACTCCATTAAGCCTGTTGCAAAATAAAAATAAAAATTGAATATATTTTAAATATATATGTAATGAGAAAATATTCGAATATATGAGGAAAACTCCAGAATCTTACCTCAGTGCAATGACAGATAATGGGCCTGTGTTGATTGTTGATGATTACTGATGTCGACGGTTGGAGGGGAATATAATGGTTTCAAGTAAAAAATTTAGATATGAAAAATAATATATTGAGACTTGAGATAAAGAAAAATGCAAGAAATTAAGGCCCCTTAACGTTACATCCTCTTCATTTAGATGAAAACTACGTGAAAAGATCATGGATTACATGGTCGGGTCCTCCTTTGCAGAATTTTTCAACAACCCATGTCTGAGAGAGAGAGAGAGAGAGAGAGAGAGGGGGGGGGGGGGGGGGGGTCCTAGAGAGATAGAGGGTATGTAGACTTATTAATAAAAATTTCAAAAATCCAATTTTTTTTTAGAAAATGAGAGAGAATCTAATATATATAAAAATGGTGTCTACTCGTGTTATTTTGTCAAGTTGTCTACACTAGTGAATGCTAGAGTTATATTACAACTACTCTAAATTTGGACACAAACATTTGACTCTCTACTTTTTCACGTGGCTTTACAAAAAGAAAAAAATTACTTTGGGTTTGTACAAAAGGCTAACCAAAAGTCATCATCTTTTCTCCCACCCATAACAAAACTTCACCACTGCATAAACTTACGTATTTGGGTCTTTTCCCTATACATCAAAACTAATCGTAAAAAAGACATTGGATAATTTTTATTAAACAATATTGTTTTCATCTTTCTTAATATATATATATATATATATATATATATATAATCTTCTTACAAAATAGTTTTATAAATATACATTATTTTTAAAAAAAATATTGCCATATAAAAATATAATATAAATTATTTTATTAAATATAAAAATTGTATTTTTATATAGTATTTTTTTAAAAACCGGAGTTTTTAACTTATTCTTTTTACATAAATTGTGTTTTAAAAGGCCGTTCATATAAATATAAATATAGTACTTATAAAAAAACTTTTTTTATAAAGTAATATTAATATCCAAATTTTATGGACAAGTTTAGAAAACTGTACATTTTTTATAAAAAAAAACTTTTTTTTAAGTTACATATAAAAAACTGCTTATATATATATATGGTAATTATTATTTATAAATGTTTTTTTATATGAAACATGTTCTTATTTGATTAATAAATGCTAATATTTATATAATAATTTTTTTTATGTATAACTCACAAAAATATTTTTTTTATACAAAAGTGTACAATTTTCTAAAATAGTTTATAAATTCTGAACGTTAGCATTACTTTATAAAAATATTTTTTTCTTAAAAAAAAAATAATTTTATTTTTAAAATAGCCTTTTTAAACTCAATTAATATAAAGAAATTAAGTTAAAAACTACAGTTTTTAGAAAATTACTGTAACATCCCGTCTAATTAAATACCGGGTGGCCAGTCTCATACCAAATTAAAACAGAATATACAGTTGGCTCATTCTTAGCATCACTGTCGAAAACATTAACTAATCACCCAATACCTAATTAAGCCGGTGTTAAAAACTTTCCAAATTTTAATTTAACAAAATCCATTTTTAGTTTACGAATAACACTACACATTTCATTCTATCACAATAATAACTGAATAGATAACTCAAAAGAATTTAAATGCAATTGGAATAAACATTCCCAAATAATAATCCAATACAATAATCCCAATAATAACAAAAGTATTGAAATGACACGAGTAAGACTATATGACTCAGATAGAAAGGAGATAACTGAATTCCTTTGGGCGACATGCCCTAAATAAAATAACACTTTGATTCAAGAAATAATCCATAGCTCCATAGCTCATCATAGATCTCTAAGGTTGGCTTCTCTGCTGCTGGACACCTGATATAGAAGGTACAATAGAAAAGAGAATATGCAAGGAAACGGGTCAGTGCCCGATGTGAAAATAGTTTTGAAAACAACAAGTGTAATAAAGCATTTATTATGTACATGTTAGTATCCAGACTCTCACTTGATATTCTCACATCTCATCTAGAGTGCACGCTTAACATTTTGTATTAACCTCCTAGTTAATGGTTCCTCCTAACTAGTTTCCATAATATGATTATATCCCATATCATAACTCCGTATGTCCCATACCATACGTAGTATAATCATTCATATACGTTTCTCATTAATATGAATTAAGATTTTCAAATCTATAAGAATAAATATTCATTAACTTAATTCAATTATTTTTCTCTAATCACCGTCATCTACAATTATCACACAGTAGAGTGATCAACCACTATATATACATTCATTTAGTTCATGATACATATACACATATAATACGGCACCACGAGACACAACTGTGGTGCATGCATTACTCTGCTATCACGTCCCAGTATCGTTGGTTACCGAATAGGGTACTAAAGGTTTGGTAAGGATTTCTCGAACCACAAATATCAACACAAAAATTTGGAGGCGAACATAGTTCTCATACCCACGGGTCACGCACTTCCCTACGTTCCCATAGTCAGCGGACTTATCAACTCCCCAATAAATCTTTCATAGTTCTATGTTCTCGAGCGACAAATCAAAAATCCCATGGATTCATCAGGATATGACTGCCCTCACGCGCAAACCTCCCGTCGATAGCAAGTAAGCTAGGTATGTCATACATATAAATCATCAATTAATCAAATAGGCATTATCATCTACCTATAGATATAATATCAACAAGGTAATCACACTACCCAAAGATAATTCCCATACGTAGCATTATATCTCTTTAAATCCTACGCATTAAAATAATATAACTTTACTTCCTTAATTTAATTTAATCTAGAGTCTCACTCGTTACTCAAGGTTTAAATAGGTTTTTCCTCTATATTTATTGAGTAAGAAATCACTAATATCCTACTAATCCATAGCATCTTATCTCTCGAATTACTACGAATTAAACTCTCCTTTAATTAGGGTTATAACCGATAGTTTATAATTTCTTATAAACACCTCTTTTATCACTTAGGATTAAACCTTCTTGTAAACCTACGGCTGCCCAGGTGATTTATTAAATTTCCCTTACTGGACCTATCCTTAATTCTCATGCATACAAATTAGAACCCAACACATGAATCTAGCAACCGAAATTTATTCCAAATTTAATTATCATAATTCTAATCAATTAAATCCCAATCACATTAATTCGATTCTTATCTAGGGCTTACTGATCTTCCCTAAGTCCCATTATATCCAATTAATAATCACCAAAGATTCACAAAAGATTTGGAATAAGATCAAGAATTAAAAATAAACAACATCATAAATTCTGGGGAGGTCGATCGATCGAAGGTAAGGGTCGATCGATCGATCGCCCGGATATCAGCCTAGATCCTGCAATTCTTTTACTACGGGTTTCATAACTTTTGATCATTAAAACTTTAATATTAACAACCCAAATTCCTTATAATCCTTACTACATGATATATCAACATATGTAAATGATTTCTAATGATCTAAACAACCTAGAATCATCAAGAGTTTTAATTAAAAGCATATATTGATCCCATTTTTTTAGAAAATTATAAACATGATAACTTCAAGAGCAAACCAATGATTCTCATAATTTCTTCAACAAATTGATGATTATTTTGTGGATTACTATCTACCTACAAGATGAGTTTGATTCCTATATATTTCCATTCTCCAGAAATCATTTAACAACTCTATCTTTATCTTCCAAACATGAAAAATCTCATTTTTAATAACTATCCTAATATGGACAATATACTAACTAGATTGCAATTATCAAATAACTTGCCTCTAATGAAGGTATGATACTTTGGGGTTGTGTATCACAGGTGGTTCTCCCCTTCTCCGATCAACTTCCGGTGGTGATTGGTGGTGGTGATCTTTGACCCTTGGTTATCCTCCTTTCCAAGCAATCTTCTCTATTCCCAAGCACCCTTTCACTCTCTCTAAAAAAGGTGACCTCTCAATTTTGTGTATAAGAGATGAATATACCCACGTACAACTAATCTCCAAATATTTATAATAAGACAAAATCCGAAATCACTATTTACCCCCTGTAAAAATGGCCAAAATGCCATTTTGGGTGTCTTTTCATTTCCAAATGACTCGAAACCCGAAACTAACATCCAAATAGACTTTTCTGACTATTTCAACCCTTTCGAATGCAACGACGCACTCGGAATGACTATAAGGTTGATATAAAAATAAGTTTTCTTTTTAATCTAGCAAATTAGTCCCGACACGTCCCATACCACGTCCGACTAAAAATTCAAATTACTGAATTAATAACTCACAGTAATATCAATAACATCACATTCATTTTAATATCCAAAAATTTGAATTTAAACCCAATGAATTGATTTATAATAAAATCCAATTAATCCATTAATTTAAAATATAACAAATTTTAAAAGTCATTAAAAATTACAGGGTATTACATACTCCCCCCTTATACCAGAATTTCATTCCAAAATTCAAAAAGATATATCATACTGGTAAGGTCAACTCTGAGTATAAATCTCACATCATAAGTAATCAATGTCGTATTGCCCATATAGTACATTATCGAAAATCCTTATTGAGTTTATACGCCAAGCCTCACCATATAGTTTCAACTGAATCGAATTTAAACATTACCCAATCTTCCCTATACCATCCTCGTGACAAAGTTCCATTATAAAATGGATATGGTTACTCGCATAATACTCTGATTTACCGCAAAGGTTATAAACTCATATCCTAAAGACCTAACTTACTTCGAATCCCAACATTTGTTAGTTTCATGCGTGGGGTGTCTCGCAAGCGAAATCCAAACAAGGAACCCCCCGATACACTACTACCTAAAGTAGTCGATCATCGAAACTCCTCAGGTCCTTAGTCAATAGTATATAACTTCTCTACGGGTTTTATCGATTTCAAATAAAAGTATACTCATCTACTCTCTTGTTAAAGACAAGACGCTGGCTATAGTAGTCCATACGCTCTCATATACCACAAGTCAATTCACGTCGATAGTCACATTATGTTCGAACATGCCTAAAGTAAGTAATTTCGTGATAAAAATCAGACCCACGTGATGACATGTAAGAATATAGGTGTTCCCACGACCCCTCGGTGAGTCTACGTAATAACAGTGCTAAAGGCTAGGTTTAGTAATCCTATTACCCGCACAATATTAATTGCTACAATAAATATGAGGTCCTCATGTAAATCATTATGCACTTCATAACTCCTTAGATAGAAAACATACCCTCATTCGCGGGTGGTGGTTGTTGAATCGGTGCCTGATGGACGTTATATACACGCCCATACTGACCCTGTTGCACGGGAGCTACTGGAATTGGAGGTAACGCTAGCACCTGAGCTGGAGCTGGAAGAGCAGCTGGTGGAAACACTGGTATTTGTATCTCCTATCGAGCATTTTGTTGCGGAGGGAGTTTGTCTTTATCAGGACAATCTTGTCATTTATGGCCATACTTGCCACACACGAAACATTTTCCAGCAAACTTTCCCCCATATTATCCCTGTTGGCCATTACCCCATTTCCCTTGCCCCTGATGAGCTTGCATCTGGCCCTGCTGTCCTTACCCATTACCTCTATACTCAAATCGAGAATCTCCAGATCGTAAACGCGTAGCATAATCCCCTGTCTGGGAACCCTGCTCATCCTGACGCTGATGACTCTGCCCTGGCTGAATCCCACTTGAACTGCCTCCATTAGTCTTGCCTTGCAGGCTTGACCCAAACCCCCACTTGACACCCTGAGCATGTAAGAGGTTATCCTGACAGTGAAGCATTGCAGCATTTAGTACATCTGCATAAGTACTTAGTGAAATATTTCCCAGTAAATACTGGAGGATCTTATAATTCAACCCATCAGTGAACATTAGAATTCTCCTCTCCTCAGTGGGTACCTCTGCTGGTACCAAATTAGTTAATCGCGTAAATTCTTCATCGTATTCTGCCACTGTTTTCTCTCCCTGTTTCAAATCAAGTAGTTTTTGCCTCATCTCTGTCTGGATGGTGGAAGGAAAGTACTTCTGATCAAACCGTATCCAAAAGTCTTAGATAGTCACTGTGTCTCTCTCCTCGATAGTGGTCGTAGCTTCCCACCACTGCAAAGATACCCTTACTAGCTTGAATGTGGCTAATATTTGACGTTGAACCTCAGTACATTCGAGCATTCTCAAGTGCCTTTGGATATCTCTCTTCCATTAGCTAGCAGTCACGACATCTGATCCTCCCTGAAACTCAGGTGGGTGTGCCTTCTAAAAGGCATCCCTCGCTCGTTCCCATGTAGTAGGAAACACTTACCATTGCGCAGGTGGCACAACTGGTGCCTGTACTGGAGCCTGTTGAACAGCTGCTAGAGCTGCATTGACTGCTTAAGCGACAATTGCTGCAACTTCGGCAGCAGTCATTGTACCCTGAGCTGGGGCGGGCTGAGGTGCACATCAAGGAGGCATCTGAAACGAGAGTATACTATTAGTATTTGTTATAATAGAATAGCTAAAGAACGTAGGCGTAAATAGAAAAGCAATAATCCTACTCATAGGGCTCTACATTAAAGAATGCTAAGCTGAAAACACAGTAAACCATACAGACCCTAAAAGACACTAGAACTGAATGCTCTGATACCACCTATAACACCCTGCCTAATTAAATGCCGGGTGGCTAGTCCTATACTAAATTAAAACAGAATATACAGTCGGCTCATTCTTAGCATCACTGTCGAAAACATTAACTAATCTCCCAATACCCAATTAAGCTGGTGTTAAAAAATTTCCAAATTTTAATTCAACAAAATCCATTTTTAGTTTATGAATAACACTACACATTTTATTCCATCACAATAATAACTGAATAGATAACTCAAAAGAATTTAAATGCAATTGGAATAAACATTCCCAAATAATAATCCAATACAGTAATCCCAACAATAACAAAAGTATTGAAATGACACGAGTAAGACTATATGACTCAGATAGAAAGGAGATAACTGAATTCCTTTGGGCGACATGCCCTAAATAAAATAACACTATGAATCAAAAGAAGATAGGCGTCTAAGAAATAATCCATAGCTCCATAGCTCGTCATAGATCTCTAAGGTTGGCGTCTCTGCTGCTGGACACCTGATATAGAAGGTACAATAGAAAAGAGAATATGCAAGGAAACGGGTCAGAGCCCGATGTGAAAAAAGTTTTGAAAACAACAAGTATTTAACAAGTGCAATAAAGCATTTATTATGTACATGTTAGTATCCAGACTCTCACTTGATATTCTTACCTCTCACCTAGAGTGCACGCTTAACGTTTCCTATTAACCTCCTAGTTAATGGTTCCTCCTAACTAGTTTCCATAATATGATTCAATCACATATCATAACCCCGTATGTCCTATACCATACGTAGTATAATCATTCATATACATTTCTCATTAATATGAATTAATCTTTTCAAATCTATAAGAATAAATATTCATTAACTTAATTCAATTATTTTTCTCTAATCACCGTCATCTACAATTAACACATAGTAGAATGATCAACCACTATATATACATTCATTTAATTCGTGATACATATACATATATAATACGGCACCCCGAGACACAGCTGCTGTGTATGCATTACTCTGCTATCACGTCTCAGTATCGCTGGTCGCTGAATAGGGGATTAAAGGTTAGGTAAGTATTTCTCGAACCACAAATATCAACACAAAAATTTGGAGGCGAACATAGTTCTCATACCCATGGGTCACGCACATACCTACGTTCCCATAGTCAGCGGACTTATCAACTCCCCGATAAGTCTTTCATAGTACTATGTTCTCGAGCGACAAATCAAAAATCCCATGGATTCATCAGGATATGATTGCTCTCACGTGCAAACCTCCCGTCGATAGCAAGTAAGCTAGGTATGTCATACATATAAATCATCAATTAATCAAATAGGCATTATCATCTACCTATATATACAATATCAATAAGTTAATCACAGTACCCTAAGATAATTACCATACGTAGCATTATATCTCTTTAAATCCTACGCATTAAAATATTATAACTTTACTTCCTTAATTTAATTTAATCCAGTGTCTCACTCATTACTCAAGGTTTAAATAGGTTTTTCCTCAATATATTTATTCAGTAAGAAATCACTAATATCCTACTGATCCATAACATCTTATCTCTCGAATTATTACAAATTAAACTCTCCTTTAATTAGGGTTATACCGATAGTTTCTAATATCTTATAAACACCTCTTCTATCACCTAGGATTAAACCTTCTTGTAAACCTACGGCTGCCCAGGTGATTTATTAAATTTCCCTTACTGGACCTATCCTTCATTCTCATGCATACAAATTAGAATTCAACACATGAATCTAGCAACCAAAATTTCTTCCAAATTTAATTATCATAATTTTAATCAATTAAATCCCAATCACATTAATTCGATTCTTATCTAGGGATTACTTATTTTCCCTAAGTCCCATTATATCCAATTAATAATCACCAAAGATTCACAAAAGATTTGGGATAAGATCAAGAATTAAAAAGAAACAACATCATAAATTCTGGGGAGGTCAATCGATCGAAGGTAGGGGGTCGATCGATCGATCGCCTAGATATCAGCCCAGATCCTGCAATTCTTTTACTACGGGTTTCATAACTTTTGATCATTCAAACCTTAATATTAACAGCCCAAATTCCTTATAATCCTTACTACATGATATAGCAACATATGTAAATGATTTCTAATGATCTAAACATCCTAGAATCATCAAAAGTTTTAATTGAAAGCATATATTGATCCCATTTTTCTAGAAAATTATAAACATGATAACTTCAAGAGCAACCCAACGATTCTCGGAATTTCTTCAACAAATTGATGATTATTTCGTGGATTACTATCTACCTACAACATGAGTTTGATTCTTATATATTTCCATTCTCCAGAAATCATTTAACAACTCTATCTTTATCTTCCAAACATGAAAAATCTCATTTTTAATAACTATCCTAACATGGACAATATACTAACTAGATTGTAATTATCAAATAACTTGCCTCTAATGAAGGTCTGATCCTTTGGGGTTGTGTATCACAGGTGGTTCTCCCCTTCTTCGGTCAATTTACGGTTGTGATTGGTGGTGGTGACCTTTGATCCTTGGTTCTCCTCCTTTCCAAGCAATCTTCTCTATTCCCAAGCACCCTTTCACTCTCTCTAAAAAAGGTGACCTCTCAGTTTTGTGTAGAAGAGATGAATGAACCCACGTACAACTAATCTCCAAATATTTATAATAAGACAAAATCTGAAATCACTATTCACCCCCTGTAAAAATGACCAAAATGCCCTTTGGGTGTCTTTTCTTTTCCAAATGACCCCAGACCCAAAACCAACAGCCAAATAGACTTTTCTGGCTATTTCAACCCTTCCGGATGCAACGACGCACTCGAAATGACTATAAG